>CM056059.1:315608453-316348453 GCA_029574335.1 Rana kukunoris
TTTGCGATATCCATTCAATAAGTGCAAAACTATCCCTGATGGTCACGTCAGTGTCCTCTGCCTACCCTGTGTTATCTCAAGGAGTCCAATTAGCCCTTCTAGATTTTTTTTTTGGACTACAGAAAAAAAATGGTCCCCGTGTTGTGGAGGGATTCAGCAGTTTAGCAAAAGACAAGAGGGTGGGGCTGACACCATTTCTTGTACATTTGAGTCCACAGAAAACACTAGATAACAGGCGTTTTTTCTGTACTTTTACCGGGTAAGAACATGGGGAATGTGCATGTTCTGTAGAGATGTACTGACATTTTTTTGTTTAATTTATACTCCAAATATGCAATATACTCCATCCCATCCGTCCTTTCACACTGCCAGTGCCTGAAAAACACTGGTACAACGCCGCTAAAACTAGCAGCAATTTACCAGTGTTTTTCTGGCGCTTTTAACCCTCACTAGTGGCCAAAGCACCCACGAAGGACCGCTGCCGAGGCACTTTGGCAGTGCTCCCTATTGATTTCAATGGGAAGGGGCGCTTTAGGAGCGGTGTATACACCCGCGCCTAAAGCGCCTCAAAGAAGCCGTTTGCAGGACGTCCTGCCAGCGCAGCGTCTCAGTGTGAAAGCACTCAGGCTTTCACATTGGGATTGCAGGCCAGGCTTTTATTTAGCGCGAGAGCGCCTAAAAAATGCCTCCAGTGTGAAAGGGGTCTTAAAGTGGAGTTCCACACATTTTTTTATGTTTGTCTGTGCTGCATGCCCTAATTTCAGTGTTCAGAATGGACAATTTTTATTTATTTTGTTGCTTGTAAATACCTTTATTTTGCAGTCCTTAATTACTTCCTCCTCCTTATTAGCCTAGGCCAGTGATGGCGAACCTTGGCACCCCAGATGTTTTGGAACTACATTTCCCATGATGCTCCACTTCACTGCAGAGTGCATGAGCATCATGGGAAATGTAGTTCCAAAACATCTGGGGTGCCAAGGTTCACCATCACTGGCCTAGGCCAATAAGTCACATGGCTATTTGCAAGGGTTTCTGGGATAGGCATCGTGTTTCCCAGTAGTCCTTGCAAACCTCACTGAAACCTATTACATTGCTTGTGCAGCACTGAGCATGTGCGAGATATGCAAAGCTGAAATCCAGGAAGTCATACAGTCTGGCTTCATGATGCCCACACTTAAGATGGCCACGGTCTATTTCTAGATTATAAACTATCTAAATGCTGTAACAACCTAACACAACGGACCTTAGTTTACAGACTAACTTTACTAGAATACATTAAGCTTGTGTATTACAGGGGTATTTATATTTAAAAAGTGAAATTGTGGGTGGAACTCCCCTTTAAAGTGGGAGTAATCACCCATCTGATTTATACCTATAGGTAAGCCTATAATAAGGCTAAGCTATAGAAAGTGCACCGTTTAAAAGATATTTACATTGCATGCAGTCGGCGACATCACTGGCGCATGCGCTCTGAGGGAAAAGCCACCCGGGCTGATCCTTCAGAGACCGGTGCCATAAGCGGCGTAATCACGGCTCCGGTAGGTCGCACACAGCTGAAGTTCCCGAACCTGGAAGGAAGACCGGGTGAAGATGGAAGGGCCTGCAGCGGTGACAGCGTGGCGCTAAAAGGCTTTGTTTTAAGGAACGTTTAACATAATATGCTAGTATGGGATTCATACTAGCACATTATGATATCATTGAGTTGTAAAGGAAACATTTTTTTGCTGAAATGACTGTTTACAGGGTATAGAGACATAATAGTTAACTGATTCCTTTTAAAAACGATTAAAAATAGATAAAATCAATCATATAATGTACCTGTAGTTTCAGTTTCGTTTTTGCATGCTGTTTAATGTCTCCGATTTACAGAGCCAATACAGGGCAGTGATGGTTTGTAAAACGAAACTGATTGGTGCTGAGGGTTTTTAGACACACAGTAATCACACCTCCTTGATTAGTGACCAGAGAGAGAAAGCTCCCAGTACTGTGGTCATCAGGAAACAGACAACCAGGAAGTGTGGAGATAAGAGAAGGATTACAGCAACTTGAGAGCAAAAGCGAACAATGAGGACATGAAAACAGCACCGCAGTAAGGTAAAAGAAGGTATTCAGATTAAAAAAAAAAAAAAAAACGGTTTATTACCGCTTAAACAGGGTATCGGTTGATCATGTGACCACTGATACCAGCTACAGATTATGAGCGGGGATCTTTGACAGCTCAATCGTTGGAAGCACACTATCAGCACAGAAAGCTCTGGGAGAACGCATACAGTGTGTGCGGCATGTAGGCATTAATGTCCACCCTGTCTGCCGCTGCACATATACCCGACACATGGGCAGCAATAGGTCAAGAGCAGATTGACCCACACAACGATGCCAGTGCTAGACTGCAGTAGCAGAGGGGTTAATAAAGAGAAGAGCGGACACACCTCTTGTTTGGTTTTGGTGGTGTAGCCCTGGACAGATTCCCGGGCTACGAGGCTTTCCAGTGCGTCTTGGACGGTGCGAATCTTCTCCGACTGGATGTCCAGCTGCAGGGTGAAAAATGGCTGAAGAGTGGCCGACTCCTTGGAGCTTTGCTGGTACACGACAGACCTGGAATAGAGAGGGGAGAAAAAGGACACAGAATTCAGGATCGATAAGTGACCGGGGCTAATACTAGTCAGGAGGCAACGTGACAAAAAGGAAACCAAGAGTATCCTTTTACCCGGATTTTATATACATTGTAACCAACCAACCTATTGCTTTCAGTGAAATAATTAATATATATAGTGTTGATACAATGTTGCAGTATATTTAACCACTTAAGGATCGTCCCACACAGATCTACTGCAGCAGGGCAGGCCTCCTGCGTGAAAATCATGTACCTGTAAGCGATTTCGTGCACGGGGTCTGGCGTGCACGCAACCCCGCTCCAGCGGGAGCCAATCAGTGGGTCCGGTTGATGCCATGTCTGGACCCACGGATCGTTGACGGGAGAGGCAGAACGGCAGTCTGCCTATGTAAACAAGGCAGACCGCCGTTCTAACAGAGCAGAAGATAGAGATCTTGTGTTTCTGCTGAGGAACACTGATTTCTCTTCCTCCAGTTAAGCCACCCCCCACCACACAGAAAGCACTCCCTTAGAGCACACTTAAGCCTTTGATCGCCCCCAATGTTAACCCCTTCCCCAGTGTCATTAGTACAGTGAGTGCATTTGTTTAGCACTGATCACTGTATTAGTGTCACTGGTCCCCCAAAAAAAAAAATTCAAACGTGTCAGTAAGGCAGAGAACACACGATCGGTTAAACCGATGAGAATGGTCTGATGGACCGTTTTCATCAGACCAAACCGATCGTATGTGGGCCCCATAGGTTATCCAACGGTTAAAAAAAAAGCCAACTTGTTTTAAAATTTAACCGATGGATTCCTAACCGATAGGTCAAAACCGATCGTTAGTAGGCGCGACCATCGGTTAAAAACCTGCGCATGCTCAGAATCAAGATGACGCATGCTTGGAAGCATTGAACTTCATTTTTTTTCAGCACGTCGTGTTTCACGTCACCGCGTTCTGACCCAAACATTTTTTTAACCGATGGTGTGTGGGCGCGACGGACCATCAGTCAGCTTCATCGGTTAACTGATGGAAACAGCCTATCAGACCGTTCTCATCGGATGGACTGATCATGTGTACGCGGCTTAAGGGGTCCAATTTGTCCACCGCAATCCCGCCAAGAACCGCTGATCGCCACCACTACTAGTTAGACGCTATAACTTTTGCACAAACCAATCAATATACACTTGTTTGGATTTTTTTTCCCCAAAAAAAATATGTAACAGAATACACATTGGCCTAAATCGATGAATGAATTCGATTTTTTTATTGGATATGTTTTATAGTAGAAAGTAAAACTTTTTTTTCTTCAAAATTTTTCAGAAAAACGCAGGTGATCAAAACATTAAAATAAAGCTCTAAGTGGGGGGGGTTTGGGTATTTGGGTACATCGTTGCACGTCCGCGCAATTGTCAAAGTACCCTATCGCAAAAAATGGCCTGGTCATGAAAGGAGGGGGAGGGGGTTTAAACCTCCCGGGGGTTAAGTGGTTAATGGAGACAAAGGATACAATGTAGCAGTAAAGAAAAGAGAATCTTTACCCAGATCCTATATACAACCATCCCATAACTAGCAGGATAAAGAAAACAAAAAAAAGCACAAACACTGGATGTTTAACCACTTGGTCACATCCAAAGTGCTTTACCCACCTGGTCCGCTCTGAAAAGGTTTTATCCCCTTCATGACCAGGCCATTGTTTGGTTATACAGCACTGCGCTACTTTAACTGGTAAATGCGCGGTCATGCAACACTGTACCCAAAACTACAATTTATATATTTCACCACTGCTGAACTTGCTTTTCTGTTTCTAATCCCACCTGAAATCTAAGATGGGTTCAGTCCACGCAATTTATCCACAAGACGGGAGTTTTACAAACAGTGGACACTTCAATTTTTTTCCCCCTGCCTACGTGGAAGATTTTGCGGTTTACAATTTACGACCTGTTCACAGCTTCATACTTTCCAGATGCAATGACTCTACGGGGAAGGAGCCTACGCACAATGGCATCTTTCTTTTCTAGTGTAGCACCTCCATCTTCCAGGAAGAGAATCCGCAGGACACCCGGGATGAATGGAAGGGAGAGATCGATTCCGGGCCAAGTAAACTTGGGCTACAAGCTCGCCAATCGGCAGAGAGCAGGAACTAGCTGGCTATCAATGTGCTGCGCTCTGTGCAAGAACTGCCGAGCCTCTGAGGAGGTTCTGTAAACAAAACTCATTTTTTTTATTCTTTTTATTTCTATATTTCTTTTGTCCTGGAATTGTGAGGCAGCCAACGTCTGCCATAACATTATGAATACTGCATATTTTTAGCACCATCACTAATAAAATTGGGGGCGTTTTTCAGGCACCTTTGGGCTAAAAACGCCTGGAAAGTGCCCGAAATACGGCTCCCTTGCAGCCTCAGTGTAAAAAGCCTGAGTGCTTTCACACAGAGGCGATGCGCTCGCACAATGCTAAATTAAAAGTCCTGGAAGGAGCGGTGTATACATCGTTCTTCCCCATTGAAATGAATGTACACAAGCACTATTAACCCCTTCATTGGCCGCTAGCGGGGCTAAAAGCGCCCGCTATCGGCCAAATAGCCATTGCTGAAGCTGTAAAGCGCCGCTAAAACTAGCAGCGTTTTACCGCCAACACCCGCCCCAGTTTGAAAGCAGCCAAAAAGGTTACGTTTTCTTTTTTTAAACAAAACATGTCATACCTCCTCTGTGCAGTTGGTTTTGCACAGAGATCCGATCCTCTTCTGGGGTCCCCCAGCTGCACTCCTCAAGGGCCCCTTTCGAAACACTCGCGCATGGAGCACTCATGTGGGCACGCTCCTGTGTCCTGCTGCTGCGCCCATTGACTCTGCTCAACCCCTGGCTCCCGCGTCATTGGATTTGATTGACAGCAGCAGGAGCCAACGGCTGCACTGCTATCAATCTATCCTATTAGGATGCGAGACACTGACTGGAACGGGTGTGCTTGTCCCCAGGGTAGGAACCATTGGGCTCAGGTAAGTAAAGGGGGGGGGGGGGTCACCGCTCCAGGTGGGTCTGATGAGCAATTAGGAACTTCTTAGGAAACCAAGGGTGCTGGCAATGCAATAGGCAGATGAAAAAAATAGAAATGCATCTCAAAATACAGCCAAAACAAATCGGGAAAAGGGACAGCCAACGCGTTTCGCACTAATCAGTGCCAAGTCATGGCTAAGCACTGATTAGTGTGAAACGCGTTGGCTGTCCCATTTCCCGATTTGTTTTGGCTGTATTTTGAGATGCATTTCTGTTTTTCTAAGTAAAAGGGGGGCTCTGGTGCGTCACAGGAATTTTTTTTTACCTCAAAGCATAGAATGCATTGAGGTGAAAAAAACTTAAGGGTTTACAACTCCTTTAATGTCACTGGTTCCCACAAAGTGTCAAATTGCATGCCGTACTATTACAGTCCCGCTATAAAGACACTGATTTTCGCTATTAGTAGTATAAAAAAAATGTAAATACAAATTCCAGTAAACATACACCATAGGTTTGTAGACATTAACTTTTGAGCAAACCAGTCAATATACACTTATTTTTTGTAGCAGAATACAAACTGGCCTAAATTTATGAAGAATTTTTTTATTTTTACATTTTTTATTGGATATGTTTTATAGCGGAAAAGTAAAGGATCAAACTAATTATTTTTTTTAATTTTAGGTCTTTTCATTATAGCGCAAAAATAAATAAAAAACCTAGTGGTGGTCAAACGCCACCAAAAGAAAAGCGCCATTTCCGCCGGGTACCCGCGATCGCTCCCGAGAGAGACAGAAGGGGGATCTGTCAATGTAAACAGATTCCCATTCTGTCAGGGAGACGAGAGAGCTGCCTTTTCTAGTGATTAGGAACAGCTCTCTGTACCTACACTGCCCCCACACAGTAAGAAACACATCTTCAGGACGCATTTAACCCCTTGATCACTCCCCTAGTGTTAACCCCTTCCCTGCCAGTGACATTTATACAGTAATCAGTGGCTATTTTTTAGCTGTGATTGCTATATAAAATGTCAGTGGTCCCAAAAAAAATGTCGGATCTATCCACTGCAATGTCGCAGCCCCGCTAAAAATTAAAGCTTGCCATTAGTAAAAAAAAAACAAAAAAAAACAAAACATAAATCGTTTCCCAATTTTGTAGACGCTATAACTTTTTTACGCGGGTGAAGGGAAAGGTACCTACAGATCCAAAGTCTACCAGAGGTCTAGACGAAGGTCTGTGGGTGGAGAGAGAAGTGAAGTGATGTGATAGGAACACACTTTTTTCTTCTTTGTATAAAAGATGTGATTATGATTTATGTGGGTATCTCCTCTTTTGTTTTTTCCTCTTATTGTATTGTTAAATGATATAATGTTTTTCCCTTACTCCTCGGCCAGATGAATGGCCCTCCATCTGTATGTCACCTGGTATGCTCAAAAAATAAAGGAAGATTTAAATAACTTTACGCAATCCAATATACACTTATTGCACTTTTCTTTACCAAAAATGATTTTTTTTTTAATTGGATATTTATGGCAAAAAGTTAAAAATATTGGCTTTTTTCAAAATGGTATTTTTTTTTAATGTTTATAGCGATCAAATGCCACCAAAAGAAAGCTCTATTTGTGAAAAAAAAAAAAAAAAAAAAATACTATTTTGTTTGGGCACGTCGCAATTGTCAGTTAAAGTGACGCAGTGCTGTTTCGCAAAAAAAAGGACCTGGTCATTAAGGGGGCAAATCCTTCTGGGGCTGAAGTGGTTAAAGTAATGCAGTGTTGTAGGGTTGTCCTGATACCGATACCAGTATCGGGACCGATATCGAGTATTTACGGGAGTACTTTTACTCCCGCAAATACCCCCGATACCTAAATAGAATACCCCCCCCCCCGCATCGCACCGCCGTATCGAAAGCCGCCACATGGGTTAAACAGCGTGCGGGAACATTACAGCATTTATTTGAATAGCCCGCGCGTATAGACACTCCCCCTTGCTCAGGATTGGATGGGTGATCGTGATCTGTCCAATCCCGAGCAAGGGGGAGGGTCTATACGCGCGGGCTATTCAAATGAATGCTGTGATTTTCTCCATGCGGCGGCTTTCGGCGGCAAAGGTATGGGGGACATGGCTGCATATGTGGGGGACATGGCTGCATATGTGGGGGACATGGCTGAAGGGACATGGCTGCATATGTAGGGGAACATGGCTAGGGGGACATGGCTGCATATGTGGGGGACATGGCTGCATATGTGGGGGACATTTAAAAAAAAAAAAAAAGTATCGGTATTTGGTATCGGCGACTACTTGAAAAAAAGTATCCGTACTTGTACTCGGTCCTAAAAAAGTGGTATCGAGACAACCCTACAGTGTTGTATAGAAAAAAAATATTTGCATGGTCATGAAGGGGGGGGGGGGGGGGGTGGGATTCAGGGGTCAAGTGATTAAACTACAGATTTTGCACAGAAAGAAGTCAAACATGTTGCACTTATCACAGCCAATTAGCCTAAATCAATCATGTGCTGGTCCAAGGACCGAAGCACTGACACTTTCTGCGATTCTAAAACAAAATGTAAGAACATTTCATATTGTGCAATTAGCATCCTTTACCAGGTTTAGCTCACAGATTATTTCCAAAAGATCTTCAGCCAAATGACAGAACCCAAAGTGACAAAGCGTCAAAGCAGAAGCCAAAAACCGCCTAGCGGAGGACGATGTACCAACGATGGATGGGGAACAAGCTGTCCAAACTGTGACCGCACAACACAGAGACTGAGCAGTTGTGGTGAAGGAAGTGTATTACATTACACCCCCCCTTCCACCCCACCCAGCAGATGTCCAACAGCATCCTGTAGACTGTTCCCGTCTGTGGAAAGTGCTATACTCTGCAAGGAAAGCCCCAGATCACACCTACAGGCCCCACTGCATTGATCTAAATCTGATGAACTTTCAGGGAAGTCACATCAACCTACAAAACCTGGGTGCCGAGACTTCCCTACACAGACTTGCAGCACTGGGGTCCAGAGTCCACTTATGGCGTTCTGTTCAAAAGCCTGCATATCTCCGATGGTATGGCGCTGCATTAGTGCGCATGAAAAGGGCAGTTTACACATCTGGAAACGCACCATTAATCCCGAAAGTTGGATACAGGTTTTAGAGCAGCATATGCACCCATCCGAATGACCTCTTTATCAGGGATGGGCGTGCATATTTCAGCAGATTGCTAAACTGCAGGGCTAGAGCATGGCTTCATAGTAAAAGAGGCCAAGTGCTTAAAGTGGTTGGAAACGCACTTAAAAAAAAAAAAAAAAAAAAAACACACCTGCAAGACATGGGTATTATGAGCTGGTATGCATAGCACACTAGCTCATTATGCAATATAAGCCTGGGATCGAAGCCCCCGACAGCACATGCCACCGACACGTCGTCCTAGAGTTACTTCCCAGGTATCGCGACTCCGGTGCTGCGATTGATCGGAGCTGCAATCACTTCACTCTCGTGCATGTGCGTGGGAGCTGCCAGTAAAAGCACAGTCACTAAAAACAACAGCAGATACGTCGGTAGTGTATTTGGGTTTTGTGCTGCCCTAGGCCTGACTAAACTTTTGCACCCCCCAATTTAAATATGATGCACCCCTTCCTGTTAAGGCCACACCCCTTTCTGTTTAGGACCCGCCGTAAAATTGTCGACGGTAAAGCACCGCTATTTTTAGCGGCGCTATACCATCACTAGTGGAGCACTGTTAACCCCTGCTAGCATCCAGAAAAGGGTTGACAGTGGCATTTTCCAGGAGCTTCTGAGGTGCTTTAGCCATTGATTTCAATGCCAGGGCGTTTTAGGAACGGTGCATTCCCTCAACGCCCCAAAGATGCTGCTTGCAGGACTTTCCCCCCTGTCCTACAAGCACACCACTCCAGTGTGAAAGGCTGTCGCTCTGGAGAGGCAGTTTCTCCTTACTTATACGACAGTCCTTAATTACCTGGGGAGAGGGGCAATGCTGCCATTGGACACTGATGCAGAGCCTGCGTGAACTCTTGAAGCATGGTAGCAGCATGGCAGGGAGAATACAGTAAAACCTTGGATTGTGAGCACAAGTCGTTTCAGAAACATGCTTGTAATCCAAAGCACTTGTATATCAAAGCGAATTTCCCCATGAGAAATAATGGAAACTCAAATGATTTGTTCCACAACCATTCATTCATAAGTCCTTCAGTTTATAGTCCATATAAAAAGATTATAGCAATGTGATCGGTTGTGTAACCATAAAATGTCCATCCACAAATGGAAGCCTCAACAAGGGGATTAGAAGAAAAATCCTGGAGGAGCTCCAGAGTATAAAAGAGAAGAGAGGCGCCTCTAAGTGTAGCAATATGTTGCACCTTCATTAAAGGTAACCATATTGCTACACTTAGAGGCTCATCTCTTCTCTTTGACACTCAGTTGTGACATGACACTACTTGTATATCAAGGCAAATTGGTTTTCAAAAATTAGCTCCGTGCCGCTCTCCCCCCCGTGCCGTCTTGTTCCCCTTGCAGATCCCCCCCCCCCCCCCCCCCGGCCGTCTTGTCCCCCTCTGTGCAGCCCCACCCCCCCCGCCGCTCTCCCCCCGTGCAGATCTCCCCTCAATCTGTCAGGCTCCTACCTTTTCTGAATGAACAGTGTCAGTGATCACCGACTCTGTCCATTCACATAACTGAGCATCGTAACTTGTGTTTACGATGCTTCAGTATATGAATGGAGAGGAGCTTCTTTCCATTCATTTTAGCTGAGGCTGCAGAGAAAGGGACTGGGGAATCAGTGTCCCTAGTCCCTTTCTCTGTCTTAAAGAGGAGATGTCAGAGGTCTGTTAAGACCCCTGATATCTCACCGAAGCCCCCCCCCACCCCCCAACAGGGCGGATTAAAAAAAATTAAATTGTAATGAATAATAAAAAATAAAATAAAAACACGCCAATCCACTACCCCCCTTTAAATAAAGTAAAAGAAAAAAAATGTAAAAAAAAAGAAAGAATATTGAAAGAAAGAAAATTGTGTAAAAAAAAAAAAAAAACAAGTCGCATGACAAAAAAAAAGAAAATGTATCGGTACAAAAAGTGGTATCGGGACAACCCTAGTGATAACATAAAAACACATCAAATGAGCTTCTTCGGGAAGGAAAGGGCCACACTTGAGGTCCCAAAAGTAAAGTAAGCAGCTGCCCACTGCTGAGCCAGAAAGTAATTTAACCCCCTGGCCTCCACCCAAAGCTGGGAACTTCTAGGGCGGACCATCAGACTCACCTCATGTGTCCTCCAAAGACATCTGTGATGGGAGTCTGGACAAAGTCAGCCTGCCTGGTCACTGAACTCTTGTTACGTGGTCCCACCTGCTCCCACTCCTCGTCGCTGCCTTCTCCTTGGTCTTCGTGATTCACCACCTCCTCCTCCTGCACTGCCTGTGTCTCAGGACCATTAGAAACACATATTTCTTTGTAGAAAAGAAACAAAAGAAAAAGAATCACATAAATCACAGAATAAACCGATCTTCCAAGATATCAAAGTACAAAAGTACAACTACAGCCAAGACTTTTTTTTTCCTTTTAAGTGGACGTCAACCCTTCTCTTCAGTATTGCCCAGTTGTACCGACTCCTCTCCTGGACTGAAACGGCTTCCTCTGATGTCACTGCACACTGTGAGCTTCTCACAATGTGCAATAGAAGTTGCAGCAAGTCAGACGCTGCCTCATTTCGTTGGTGTGAACTGGCACTCAAATAAATCTAAACCCAATCACTAAAATGTCACATATGCTTCAACATGTTAATGTCACTTTTAAGTTGGGTAGGTTTAACACACATGCATGTTTTTTTTTATCTATCCATCCACCTATATCTAATAGAGATTGATATAGAGATTATATATATATATACACACACACTAATTATCATAGGCGTGCGCACAGGGTGTGCCAGGGTGCCCAGGCACACCCTAATCACCCTGTGCAACACAGATTCCCCTAATGCCCTGGTTCCGCCCTCCTTCCCCTCGCAGCGCTTCCAGCTTCCCTAGTCTCCTCTCCCTCCAGCTGTTGCTGCAGGGGTGTTTTAGGGTGAGTGGGGGAAGGGGCTGGTAAATATGTAATTTACAGGCCCCTTCCCTTTCATCGCGAGTAATTGGTGCTATGTGTTTGATCTTTGGAGTGCACCCCCTAATGCAATAGGCTGCGCACACCTACGATTATACATATATACACACACACACACACAGTATATACTCGAGTATGAACAGACCCGAATATAAGCCGAGGCACCCAAAAAAAAAAAAAAAAAAAAAGGAAAACATATTGACTCGAGTATAAGCCTAAGGTGTCCATGCCTAAACTGACATTTAGCATGGGAGTCTATGAAAGTGGTGCCCAGCTTTAAAAAAAACAAACAGTGCTTCCCAGCCAACAAACTTTGCACACTTGTAGAGGAGAAATGGGGCTACATGTGTGCCAAGTTCCGGGTCCAGGGGACCTACGACCGGCCAGTACAGAGTCCCCAAAATCACCAGAGAAATGATCGTTTAACATGGGAGTCTATGGAAGGGATGTCCGGGTTTGAAAAAAAAAAAAATAGAAATAAAAAAAAAAAAAAAAATCGGTGCTCCCCAGCCGTAGGTTCTCCGGACAACAACCTTTACAAGTGTAAAGGTTGACTCTAGTATAAGCCAAAGGGGGCATTTTCAGCACACACAAAAAAAAAAAAGAGGTGCTGAAAAACTTGGCTTATACTCGAGTATATACGGTATAGTTTTTTCCTGATCTCTTGCATGACTGCGGTCACAGAAACAGGAAGTAAAATGAAATACAACGCTGCAATAATTGCCCCATATTTCAGTTAAAGGAAACCGGAATACACCCGATATAACAGGGCAAAAGCTTGGCGCTAAATGGGGACCATGCCGTCTTCAGTCTATTCAATACTAGAAAGGGTTGTTGTTGGACTTGCAAAAAACAAGCCGATAAAAACATTCTAACAAGCCAGAACCAAGTGTGGCGTAACCAGAAGAGGAGACAGAATAATAAAGCACATAAAGAACCGTACTGTCATTTTGTGGGTAGAGCAGTTTCTTCAGTGACAACATCTCTTCATGCAATCCATTCAAAACAAAGCCGAGATACTCCTCCGCGTCCTCCTGGCGTCCCTGCAAGCAAAAACACGCAATTTGTTACAAACACGGCCATTCATGGGGTCTCTTTGGTATGATATAAGGATTTAATCGATGGTCAGCCATTACCTTCTCGGAGAGAGTAGACTTGGAAACGGTCAGCAAGCGGTAGATGTATGTGGGTTCAAAAGGTGCCCCCGGGCGGATGTCTCGCATGACTTTATCACCGGGAACTGCCAACAAGAGAAGAGGATATAACTGATCTGACCGATTGGTAGCCATATTCATATAAAATGTTCGGGACTGTACAGGATAACTCTTCAATGACAGGAAGAGAGTTAAAACAAAGCGGAGCTCCACCCTGATTTTTATTTTATTTTCAAAAATAAAAAAAATAAAATATAAAAAAAAATTAAATGGAAAAAATAAAAATAAAAAATACTCACCCTAAATAGGCTGTTGCTATGCGGAAGTCCCGAATCTGCCCTCATGATCTGCGGTGCGGTTTTCTTCCTCCTCCTCTTCTCTGTGTCTTCTTGTGAATGGGCCGCGCTGCATTCTGGGAACTGTGTGTATCCCAGAAAGCAGCCGGACCATTCACAAAGCGCCGCGCTGCTTGCACATGCGCAGTAGGAAACGGGCAGTGAAGCCGCACAGCTTCACTGCCTGTTTCCCTGACTGTGGATGGCGGTGCCGGGATCGAGGATCAGCATCGGCGGGGGACGTCAGCGCGGGCGCCTAGGACAGGTAAGTGCATTATTCAAAGTCAGCAGCTACACTGTTAGTAGCTGCCGACTTTGAAAAAAAAAATAAAAATGCGGGTGGAGCTCCGCTTTAAGAAATATGCGTCAGACACCAAGACCCCTTTCACACTGGGGCATTTTTCAGGTGCTTTAACATTAAAAAAAAAGCGCCGGTAAAGCACTTAAAAGAAGCTGCATCTGCAATCCCAATGTAAAAGCCAGAGTGCTTTCACACTGAGGAGCTGCACTGGCAGGGCGTCAAAAAAAAAAACCCAAACACAAAACCCATGCTAGCAGCTTCTTTGCAGCGCTTTAGGAGCGTTAAATAGGTCACTCCTAAAGCCCCCGACCCATTGAGGGAGCTTTTTTAACACCAAAGTGCCTGAAAAATGCCACAGTGTGAAAACGGTCTTTACCAGCATTTTTCAAGTGCTAGCAGTGTGAAAGGGCTCTGAAAGCACCCAGGCTTTCACATTGGGATTGCAGATGAGGCTTTACATTCTTTTCTTTTTTTTAACGCAAAAGCGCATGGAAAGTGCCCCAGTGTAAAAGGGCTCTTAAGGTGTAAAGACAGAAGGTTTTTTATCTTAATGCATGGGAAGAAAAAAAAAAAACCTGGAGGGAGCTGGGCAAGGCCAGGGCTCTGAGTCTGAATGAATACACAGAGATCCGACTTGGCTTGGGTGCCCCCATAGAGAGCTGCTGGCTGAGGGGGCACATGATACAAAAAAAAAAAAAACACACGCCAATAAAAATCGATACACTCAGGTGTGAACGGAACCTTGGTGACAGTTCATTTTACTACAGTGCACAAGGCCCAATAACAGAGGTGGTATCATGTTAATTATGACATATGAACATACCTTGCTTAGCCTTAGGAAGAACTGGCATGTTCGTGAATTCATTCATCAGTCTCACACTATAAGAAACAAAAGGATTTGTATTAGACAAAGTGTGCTCCTCCCGTCCAGCTTTTCCCATTCCGATGAAATAGAAGATATGTATGTGCAGGAAGGAAAGAACACATTTCACTGCGAAGTGCTTCACTACAGATGGGTGACATCACAGGGAATTAGTCTATTATAATCACTAGGGATAGGCGACATCACTGAGAATGCAGCCTATCCATTCACTAGAGAGCGGTGACATCACTGAGATTGCAGCCTATCCATTCACTAGAGACCGGTGACATCACTAAGAATGCAGCCTATCAATTCACTAGAGACCGGTGACATCACTGAGAATGCAGCCTATCAATTCACTAGAGAGCGGTGACATCACTGAGAATGCAGCCTATCCATTCACTAGAGACCGGTGACATCACTAAGAACGTCCAGCTCAAATGTCATGAATCAGGTTTACATCCACTTTAAGAGACAGTTTGACATCCTCCACTAAAACCCAGACCAGTGCTGAGAATTCAAGTAGGCTATAATATACATTTGGCATGTTGTATACTTACAAGCTGTCAATCATTGGCGTTGATGTACACGGCCTGTCGAGTTTGGTGTACATTGGAATGCACTTCATAAGATGATACATGGGGGGACAAGCCACCAGAGCCTGCAGTGTCTATGGAAGGGGGGTTAAGGAATAAAACTCATGCAAAGTAACAACCACAGAATCACTCAACCATGAACTCGGATTGGGTGCGATGATGCAATCTAATGCCAGGTTGGCATTTCATAATAAGGATACAGCATTAATATAACACCAGTTGCCTTTGTTGACGAGTCCTCTGGGCTGTAATGATACCGGTTTGTGGACAAGCTTCACATTCTCCAACACCTCTGCAAATAAAACCAAAATGTCAACACTAAGGAATTAAAAAAAAAAAACACAATTAGTGAACACCTGATCACCGATATGAGCTTGTTGGACATCCTATTCCAAAATCATGCCATTATTATGGAGTCGTTTGTCCCCAGCCCCCAATGGTCAATCAATATGAAGTTGTCCCCAGCCCACAATGGCCAATCAATATGGAGCTGTCCCCAGCCCCCAATTAGCCATCAATATGGGAGTTGCCCCCAGCCCCCATCAATATGGGCTTGTCCCCAGCCCCCAATGGCCATCAATATGGAGTTGTCCCCAGCCCCCAATATGGGAGTTGTCCCCAGCCCCCAATATGGGAGTTGTCCCCAGCCCCCAATGGCCATCAATAAGGGAGTTGTCCCCAGCCCCCAATAGCCATCAATATGGGAGTTGTCCCCAGCCCCCAATAGCCATCAATATGGGAGTTGTCCCCAGCCTCCAATAGCCATCAATATGGGAGTTGTCCCCAGCCTCCAATAGCCATCAATATGGGAGTTGTCCCAAGCCCCCAATAGCCATCAATATGGGAGTTGTCCCCAGCCCCCAATAGCCATCAATATGGGAGTTGTCCCCAGCCCCCATTAGCCATCAATATGAAGTTGTCCCCAGCCCCCAATGATCATGAATATGGAGTTGCCCTCTTTGTTGCCATAAACATGCTTCACTCTTCTGGGAAGACTTTACCAAATATTGGGGGGGGGGGGGGGGGGGGGGGGTGTCTTTGGAAATTTGTGTCCATTTGTGGGGTCAGATAAGACCACCTGGCTCACAATAGGGGTTCCACTTGATCTCAAAGGTGTTCAGTAGGGTTGAGGTCAGGACCGCTTCTACACCAGACTGGCATCAGGCTCATGATCCACAGATTGGAGACCACTGCTCTGGAAGAAGGCATTCCCCATAGAGTGGACAGGCATTGTATTGGTGGCAGTACACGTATCCCACAGGCTCCACTATAAAAGGCAGACTGAATTATAATCAGAGATGGCCCTCAGATGTTACATGCAATATTTGTGCCCGATGAGGTCATGTACATTGTAGTATCATATACAGAAGATTTTTTATACCAACAAAGTGCCACAAACTGTAAACCAGCTTTTCACAACCATTTTTAACAGAGAACCCCTTGAATATATCCTTCGGTCTCATCCTGCTTATAATTGCTGTATATAGAGCTCATTGTACATTGGTGCCGTGGTCCAGGGGGAAGAATGCTCCTTAAGCCTCGTACACACGATCGGATTTTCCATTGGGAATTGTGTGTTGATAGCCTGTTGGAGGAAAATCCGACCGTTTGTACGACCCATCGGACAATTGTTAGATTTTCCACAGACAAATTTTGGATTGCAGGCTTTAAAATTTTCCGTGGACAATGGACCGTTGTCAGATTTTCCAATGGTGTGCACAAAAGTCTGTTGGTCTGCGGAAAATCCGATCGTGTGTACGAGGCTTTACACTTGTGGTCTGAAGGAAAAATCCCCTTCTTACAAATACCTGAAAAAATCATTAGTGTTATCCAAGGAGGTAGAAATTGCTTTCAGCTCAAGGAAACCCTTGCAACCTCTAGAGCAGTGATCATTAACCCTGTCCTCAGGGCCCACTAACAGGCCAGGATTTAAGTATTACCTTGGGGGAGATGCAGACTAGAATACTGCAATCACTGTGATGGATTTCAGTTATATTGCAAACCTGGCCTGTTAGTGGACCCTGAGGACAGGGGTGATAACCACTGCTCTAAAGGAACCCTGGTTGAGCATGGCTATATTATGAGCAGAAAAGGGTTCAAGTTTATAAACCTTTCATGTACCCTTCCTGTGTCAGTAGTTAAGACCTAAAAACTAGTGGAGCGCAATGGTGCAGCAGTGTCTGCTTTAGTGATTTCCAGCTACTAGAGGCATCGGCCTGGTACGATATATAGCCATGAATCATTGGCTAGGACCTGCCGACAGTTGTGCTGTACTGAATGACAGCACAGATCCGGTGTGGGGGGGGGGGGGGGCGGCACCCTATACCTGGAAATGCTGAATCACACACACAGCAGGGGTGCCCTGCCGCAGTACATATACATGGGGCTGCCCACAAGTAGTTAGGGAAGCCTCCCTTAAGGCTCCATTCACACCTAGGCGTAGGCGGCGACATGAAATCTGCGTTTTGCAGCGATAAGTCACTCCTTGTTTTTCGCTGGAGGGGTGATTTTAGCATTGTCGGCTATGCCCGAACGCCGAAGACGCCTGGAAAAAAAAGGGTCCGGGACTTGTTTTGAGCTTCAGGCGTACGGCGTAGAGATGTGAACCATCTCCATAGCCGACAATGTAAATTCGCCCCTCCAGCGCATTTAAGGCTGCTACAGCATCGGGTGACAAAACGCCTAGGTGTGAATGGAGCCTAAATCAGTGGTCATCAGCCCTGTCCTCAGGGCCCACTAACAGGCCAGATTTGCGAGATAACTGAAATCCATCACAAGTGATATCATTTTCTGCTCAGTGATTGCAGTATTCTAGTCTACATCTCCCCAAGGTAATACATAAAGCCTGGCCTGTTAGGGGGCCCTGAGGACAGGGTTGATGACCACTGCCTTAAATTATCAGAAGGTACAGAATGAGTCTAGCTGTCTGACCATCAGAAATATGAGGGGGCAGAGAAATACATAAATTGCAGCAGGGAGGCCATATAGCAGTACACCTAGGGACCGTTTACAAGTGCGGCACTCTTGCTCCCCCCCGGTAGAGCAGCAGCTCTCATGCATTCAGCAAGGATTTGCGATTGAAATACAGATCTCAGCAACTCCAAGCTTTAGGCTTGTGCTTCCAGTGCACCCCCATTTGCTTGCATTACTAGGGTTTACCTGACAAACACAACACGCTGGATCATTTTTTTTAGTGATGAAAATAAGCAAACCATTGCAGCATGCACCCAGCACCATCTAGTGGTCAAATACAAAATTGCTGCCAAATTTGCAGCCAAATTTGCAGACGACTTAAATTGCATACACACACAAAAAAAAAAACAAGTATATGAAATGCTCGCTTCGGTTTTTTCTTTTACATGAATGAGTTTCATTTGCTTACAATGTGCCTGAATCCGATTAACTACTTCACTGAGAGTCAATTCTCTTTGCACAGCCTTACCCCCCTAGCATGCCATAGCGTTCTTCTCTTCTGGGTGTGTCCAATTGTCCCTGCTGGCCCAGCTCCTTTGCCCCTCTTTTCACCTCCCTTTATATAGCTGCTAGGGGAGGAGCAAAGAGGAACACTGTAACGGGTCACCCGTGTGACAGCTCCGAGTCTGCCTATAGCACATTCAAGATGGCGGGAACCCAGCAACAGTCGCGGAGCTTTAGGATGTTTACACAAGAGGCCTTTACATGTAATATGCACACATGTAATCTTAAGGAAATATCGTTGTTTAAATCAACGGTCTGGTGCAGGAGCATCTTCACACGTTTGGGATCCTTCACTTTCCCACTGTTACAGCGACAAAGGACACAGCATTACTTGCACAGATACATTTTGTACTTGCAATACCTGCAATACCATATCCTGGAGTATATATAGTCCAAGACACAGACTTTGGTGTTCATAGAGCTTTGGTCATAGGCTTGTACCATCAGGTGACTGAACACTGACAAAGCTTGAAGGACATGCCCCCTAGCAATCCCCTCTATATAACCCCTACACACTCCGCAAGTCTGCAGTTGTTTAGCAACAGTGCATAGAAGAGAGCAGAGGACACCTCCATCCGAGTATAAAACCAGCAAACCTTATAAAATTTGAACTGCATGATTAATCGCTTTAAAAAAAAAAAAAAATTGCGATCTTGATTTAACCCCCCTCAAGATCTTAGAGGTCGACATATTGGTCGATATTTGGAAATCGGCAAAGCCCAACAACCCACAAGTGTTCCTCCCCACACTCCATTTCCAGAGCCGCTGAGTGTGAAACTGACATGCAGAGGGGAGAGCTGTCAGAATTTAGCGTTGATGTCGGGGGTGGGCGGGACAGGACCCATTAGCGATCAAACACAAGCCAATGGGATGGAATCTGGGCAGGCAGCTACGTGTATGTGGCCTGCTCCCTTTCTTAAGTAGACCAATCATTGGCTGGTGTTTGATAGCTGCTGGGTCCTTCCCCACCCCAGGTCCCGCCCACCCCCGACATCAAGGCTGAATTCTGACAACTCCCCTCTCTGCATATCAGTTTCACATACTCAGCGGCTCTGGCAATAGCTGCTGGGTCCCACCCACCCCAACATCACCACTGAATTAAGACACATTGTATCATTTGGTTCTTTTAGAGATCAGAGGAATAAACTTCCATCTGTAAATGAGGGCAGTTTAACCACTGCCAAACCCTTTTTCTGACACTTGATCCTTACAAGTTAAAAATCTGTATTTTTTGCTAGAAAATTACCAAGAACCCCCATATATATAATATTAGTTAGTATATATATATATCAAAATAGATATCCATTACTATTTACCACCAAATGAAATCCCAATCTGTCCCGAGAATAGTACGGTATAATCCACCTGGATGATGCACAAAGTATTTGTGATGATATGTACGGCGTTACTAACATGTCAAAGTTGCAAAATTGTGCTGAGGCATTTAGATTTGGTTTACCCTTTGGGGCAATGGGGTTAATGGTATAGGGGCCGGTGGCTAGAACTACAGCAAGTAGCAGGGGGGGGGGGGGTTTGTAAAGGATCGGAGGATCCTGGCAAGTAATAGTAAAAGGTGCATAATTAAAATGAACACAAAGCAAGGCAGGGGGGACCCCCGCCCCTTCTGCCCCCAAAACAAGCACACACATTATACCTGCAATCTTTATGGCTAGCGAGTCCTCTGACACTGGAACAGGGCCCTCCTTCTCCTCAACCTGTTTCTCAGCAGCCTGAGGAGTTGTGGCGGGAGGGGAATACTTAGTCTCAACGTAGGCCACCTGCGGAGACGTGGAGGGCTTAGAATTATGGAAAAGACTAGCCCAAGACTTCGCTGGTGGGTTTGCAGAGGAGGAGGGCGCTGAAGCCTGGATGACAGGCTGAGAGAGCGACGTGTCCTCCGGCTTGGCTGGCTCAGAGGCGGAGGTGGCCTCTGGGTGACAGTCCACCCAGTTAGAGGCGGGCACGTCCTCCGTGGTTTCAAGTGTCTGTCCATTGGTAACTCCAAGGGTTTCAGTAGTATCAGGGGCAGCCTGAGGCTGCTCCACAGCTGTCCTTACTGGGCTCTCCCTCCCGGTGTCCGGGGGGGTGCAGGGTGGCTGTGAGAAGGTAACACTGCATGTCTCAGGCTGTCCAGCAGTCCTATCATTGTCTAGTGCACTAGGAAGAGAAGGAGCCTCGTCACTGGCGGTCTCACTATTATAGTCCACAGAAGGATCTGGGCTGTAACAAGTCCTAGGAGAGGCCGACGACATCGGTATGTCATCTGCAGACTCTGCATCGTCAGTGCCTATACTGTTAAATCCCCCGGAACCGTCGTGCCCATTAACTAGGGTCTCTGAGTGGGCGCCGCCTTCGTCGTCAGCAGCGACACCTTCCAAGTAATTGTAGTATCCAGGAGGTCTTTTTTTCTTCTTCTTGCGTTCTCTTTGGCCCAACCCAGAGGTGCCGTCACTGTCCGCATTGCCGCTTCCGTCTGGGAGGGCAGATTCGGAGTACTGGTCGTCGATGCCATCGTAGTTGTCGGCTTGGAGGAGGTCGTCGGGGGTCTTCTGTGCTGGACTGCAGACGAGGATGAACTCCGGGGCCTGTGGGTTCAAGGTGCTGGAAATACTGTAGTCGGAATTGTTGATGAGGCCCGCGTCCGGGTCGATCACTTCACTGACGCCAAATTCGATGCGTTGATATTCATCACCTGCAAGACAATAGCAAGGAGTTGTCAGATTGTATGAATGTATAATATATATATATATATATATATATATATATATATATATATATCCCTGAGATGAGAACTGGTGACAGTCTCTGCTCTGCCCCCACCCCCCCCCCCCCCCATTTCTCACTGGATTGGCTGGCTCAGGCTTTCTGTAAGGAATAAAACAATGAGGTCGTCTTTGTACTGAAAAGTTTGAAGACCCCTGGGCTAGAAGATTGCTATGCTCTGATAACTAACAGTTATCCATTAACCACTTACGGACCGCCTCCTGCACATATACGTCGGCAGAATGGCGCTGCTGGGCACAGGCACGTACAGGTACGTCCTCTTTAAGTGCCCAGACGTGGGTCGCGGGACCCGGTCTGAAGCTCCGTGACCCGATCGCCGCTTATTGCGTTTTTTGTTTTTTTTACCAAAAATAGGTAGAAAATTATGTATCGGCCTAAACTGAGGGGGGAAAAAAAAAAGTTTATATATATTTTTGGGGAATATTTATTATAGCAAAAAGTAAAAAAGTATTGCATGTTTTTCAAAATTGTCGCTCTATTTTTGTTCATAGCGCAAAAAATAAAATATTTGTGGGGGGGAGGACGAATATAAATATATTTGGGAGCCACATTGGACGACTGCGCAATTGTCCGTTAAAGCGACGCAGTGCCGAATCGCAAAACCTGGCCGGGTCCTTTACCTGCCTAAGGGTCCGGGTCTTAAGTGTAGAGGTCGACCGATATGGGTTTTTCTATGGCCGATGCCGATATTTAGAAATCTGTGCGGCCGATGGCCGATATATAATGCCGATTTTTGCGGCCGATATTTTGGGCCGATTTTTTTTATTTTTTGATCGGCGCGGGTGGTGCTGCGTTGTGGGGAGGGATGGGTGGTGCTGCATGGTGGGGGGGGTGGATGGTGCTGCATGGTGGGGGGGGTGGATGGTGCTGCATGGTGGGGGGGGGTGGATGGTGCTGCATGGTGGGGGGGGTGGATGGTGCTGCATGGTGGGGGGGGTGGATGGTGCTGCATGGTGGGGGGGGTGGATGGTGCTGCATGGTGGGGGGGGGGGGGGGGGGTGGATGGTGCTGCGTTGTGGGGAGGGATGGGTGGTGCTGCATGGTGGGGGGGGTGGATGGTGCTGCATGGTGGGGGGGGGGTGGATGGTGCTGCGTTGTGGGGGGGGGGGGGGTGGATGGTGCTGCGTTGTGGGGGGGGGGGGTGGATGGTGCTGCATGGTGGGGGGGTGGATGGTGCTGCGTTGTGGGGGGGGGTGGATGGTGCTGCGTTGTGGGGGGGGGGTGGATGGTGCTGCGTTGTGGGGGGGTGGGTGGTGGTGCGTTGTGGGGGGGGGATGGGTGGTGCTGCATGGTGGGGGGCATGGATGGTGCTGCGTTGTGCGGGGGGATGGGTGGTGCTGCATGGTGGGGAGGGATGGGTGGTGCTGCGTTGTGGTGAGGGATGGGTGGTGCTGCGTTGTGGGGAGGGATGGGTGGTGGTGCGTTGTGGGGAGGGATGGGTGGTGGTGCGTTGTGGGGAGGGATGGGTGGTGGTGCGTTGTGGGGAGGGATGGGTGGTGGTGCGTTGTGGCAATGAAGATGATTGATTTGCAATGCATTGTGAAAATGAATGAGGATGAGAGTGACATTGTGAAGAGGATCCCCACAATGTAACTGATATGCACCCAGAGTCATCCTCATCCATTTTCTCAATGCCAGCCTCAGACAGATTTCACTTTAAAAAGACATACAATTAAGTTTGCAGGGGGGGGGCACAGTACAGTAGCACATACCCTCCATACATGCTGGTATCTATCTGCATGCACCTGATAGGCTAGGTGCATGCTGATGAGATGACCAGCCAATCAATTCACAAGTAAAATACAAGCAGCCAGCAGGCTCCACCTCAGCAGGAGAGGAAGACACTGAGCTAGTGCTGGCCACCATCTCCTGCTGGGGGGAGTTAACATGTCAGGTGGAAGATGCTTGTAAAGGGCCAATGATGGTTTCTCTGCCACCTGACTTGCAGTACTGACCAGTGCTCTTGATGCAATATATTCTTGAATCCTCCTCCCGCACGGCCACTATAGTGAAACTAAGGAGAGATTTCACTGGCATTCATCGTACCGCCCCGCCCCCTCCCTCTGCGTGCTGTATTAGATACTTGTAAAGGGCCAATGATTGTTTCTCTAATACAGCACACCGAGGAAGGGGGCGGGGCGGTACGATGAATGCCAGTGAAAGCTCTCCTTAGCTTCTCTATAGTGGCCGTGCGGGAGGAGGATTCAAGAATATATTGCTTCAAGAGCACTGGTCAGTACTGCAAGTCACGTGGCAGATGCTTGTAAAGGGCCAATGATCGCTATCCAATACAGCACGCCGAGGAAGGGGGCAGAGCAGGGACGGGCGGTACTATGCAATGCCAGTAAAATCTTTCCTCGCTATTGGAGGTGCCCGTGCGGGTGGAGAATTCAGGGACACACGCTGCTGCAGGGCAGCCGGCCATGTCACCCGTTTATTGTAATAGCCGCGAATCGGCCGATTTTTTCACAATAATCGGCCGATGCCGATTTCATAAAAACGGCCAAATATCGGCCGATATATCGGCCGACCGATATATCGGTCGACCTCTACTTAAGTGGTTAAGGAAATAACACCCAGTATCTGAAGATAAACTTATAGCGCGCTGAGGCAGGGAGGCGTGTCACGCTGTGCACTGGACTCTGGCAAGCACACTGGGTGGAGCGAGATGGGACCACAGACATGTGGAGATGCATGGCTATCTGTACGCCAGAGGAGATGGGGGCGACGCCAGAGGAGATGGGGGCGACGCCAGAGGAGATGGGGGCCTGCGACACCAGATAGTGATTAGGGGGCAAGTGGACATCTTGTTACACCCAACAGAGTTTTAAATTCAGTTATTTTCATCACAAAATGGAGCTTATTTGCCTAAATACAGTACATGTAAATCTGACAGAATTTTATTTATGTACTGTATTTAGGCAAAGAAGCTCCGTTTTGTGATGAAAATAACTGAATCTAAAACTCTGTTGGGTGCAACAAGATTAGTCTTTTTTCTTTATCGCTGATCCGAAAAATGATCCGATCCGCGACTCCTGATCCGAGGATCGATCCGATCCGTGAGTTTTTTTTATCCGTTGCACCCCTACAAGAAACCTCTGTGCAAACGGTTCAAAGATGGGATAGCGCAAGAAAATTTCAAGGGTCACTTAGTGATTTTCTTTAGCAAACTTTAAAAAAAACACAACCTGAAAAAAGAAAATAAGTTTAATGCTCCTTGTTCTTTTGCAGAGTAACGTCCTCTAAATATCTGACACTTTACAGGCGTGCCGGGCTCTCTGGTGTCAAACGCCCGCCCTTATCTCACGCCAGGACACAGCAGTGACAGAGGCCGGCGGATGGAACCACAGGGTGCCAACAGGGGAAGCAGGTGTCCGACACTCCTAAAGTGGCAAATGTGAGGATACTTCTGGCAGCAATAGTTCAAGATCAGAGGAACGGGCCGGTGGGACAGGCAGGTATATAAAAAAGCCATCTGCTGCAGGTTGTGTCATTTCCTATTTTAAAACCATGACTGAGCCCCTTATTCCCTTTCCTCACCATCCCCAAGGGGCATTAATGATATAAAATGGTCCACAAACCAGGTATTAAATAAAACGTGTCCAAAAGACAAATACACCTTCCCTTTTGGGCCGTGAATATATATATATATATATATATTATATATATATATATATATATATATATATATATATATATATATATATATATATATATATATATAGAGAGAGAGAGAGAGAATTAGTACATGGAGACATCTTCCAGTGTACAACCACCCAAACAAATAAAAGACCAAAAACTTCTGATATCAGACTTACCATCTTGATCACTTGAAGACTGAGGCCCGTATGCAATGGTTTCATTAAAAGGTGGGAGCTATGGAGACATAAAACAGTTGATTAACATTATGGAAGAGAGAGAATAAAAAAAAAAAAAAAATATATATATATATATATATATATATATAAATAATAATTAGAGCTGCATGATTAATCGCAGAGAGAATCGCAATTTCGATTCTCCCCTCCCACGATCTCCCCGCGGGATGACCTGCGATTCTTTTTCACAGCCGGTTCCACGTAACCAGCGTGGAACGCAAATGGCGCCGATATCGGCACCGACGTCAGCAGCCTGGTGCCGCTGGATGGATTCTCTCAGTTCTGTACAACTGTGTGTATCCATGCGCCACCCAATGTTTGCTGACGGTACTGCTTCTAATGTATAAAAAAAAGACCAGTGATATTTCTATAATGTTAAAGACCATATAACTCCTATGAAAAAAAGCAGAATTAAAGTTTGATTCTGCTTTTTTCATAAGCGTTATATGGTCTTTAACATTATAGACATATCACTGGTCTGTTTTTTATAGATTTGTATTTTCAGATAAATCACAGATTTATTGTTCTGGCATTCAGTTTTTGAGAATCGTGATTTTTAGTCTAAGCAAAAGAATCGTGATTCTCATTTTGACCAGAATCGTGCAGCCCTAATTATATATATACACACACACACTTTTTTTTGCCATCTGATTTCTCCTTGGGGGAATTTCCCTTCACTTCCGGTCCCATAACCAACACAGGAAGTAAGAAGAAATTCCCCCAAAACGAGAGAATCCCTGGTTGTCACCAGAACTAGTGTCCTTGTTTGAAGATTACTACTCTCTCTCCTGAACTGATGACTCAAAATTTGGGATTTTTCACTTTTGGTAAACTGGACAAAGAGAGAGTCTCCCTAAGGCGATTTCAGGGAATACCTGTGTAAACTTGAGGTCTATGGACCTCAACTCGCAGCAAACACTGCTTTAAATCGGTTGTAAAGGGAAAAAATGTTTTTCCCTAAATATATTCCTTTACCTTAGTGCAGTCCTCCTTCACTTACCTCATCCTTCCATTTTGCTTTTAAATCTGTTTATTTCTTCTGAGAAATCCTCACTTCCTGTTTTTCTGTCTGTAACTCCACACAGTAATGCGAGGCTTTCTCCCTGGTGTGGTGAGAGCCTCTTGAGGGGGAGGGGCGAGTCAGGACGCCCACTAACACATAGCTTTTTTCTCTATCTGCAAAGTAGAGAGTGTCCTGACCCTCCTGCTCGCCCCCTCAAGAGGCTTTCTCCACACCAGGGAGAAAGCCTCGCATTACTGTGTGGAGTTACAGACAGAAGAATAGGAAGTGAGGATTTCTCAGAAGAAAAGAGGACATTTAAACGCAAAATGGAAGGATGAGGTAAGTGAAGGAGGACTGCACTAAGGCAAAGGAAGCTATTTAGGAAAAAAATAATTAAATTGTACCTTTACAACCCCTTTAACAATCTTTTTAAATATTAGCAGTGTATTAAAATCTTCCACACTCCCTCTAGTGGCTGCAGCTGGTATCCCAACACAAGCCTGAACCTAGGCCGGAGCGCAGATGAATGGCTCTCCTTTACCTCTAGCACACAGGTGCCAAACACAAGGCCCGCGGGCCAAATCCGGCCCTCCAGGCCATTTCATGTGGCCCTCACACTTCTCCTGCAGCTGCAGGAGAGCTCAAGCCCTCCTCTGGTCCTCTTCAAGACCCTTGCTTTCAAGCAATGTATCCAGCTTCTTCCCAGCAGCAGCATAAGGAAAGGGGGGTGCACAGTGATGTAAGGGAGAGTGGGGGGACTCAACTTCTGATGGTGGGGTGGCTCTTGACATCTAATGTAAGGGGGAGGGGGATGCAATGGACATCAGATCTTAGATACAACCGGCCCCTTTGAGGGCAATCGTAATGCTGATGCGGCCCCCCCAATGAAATTGAGTTTTGACACCCCTGCTTTAGGACCGAGCAGAAGCACATCTCTTCACAATACCCCCCCCCGCGATCACTTACCTCAACTGTACAGCGAGCACTGACAAAGAACTGCTTGAATTCGTCATCGCTGAACTCCCCAAAAATATACTGGAAAGAAAAAAAGAAAAAACAGAGCAAATGAGAGACTGAGGATAATATGAGCGAGAGGACAAAACTCCACAACAGGTTTTTTTTTGGTAAATTCTCAGGGAGATGTGAGCTAAAAACCATTTAACTACGCAAGTACCAGCCCATTTTACCCCTTTTATTATCACCCCATTACGCAGTTCTCAGTGCTGTGATAGTTTGAATGACAATTACGCCGGCATGCAAAATAGTGCAAAAGGGGGCCAATAAAAAACAAGCAAAGGGCCACATCCAGCACGCGTTCCACAGATTGGAGACCACTGGGCTAGATGATGCTGGACTTGCACCAGACAGGAAATGAGGTGAAGCTCTATCCGACTTCTGCAGCTTCTAATGTACATTGTGAGAAGCTCACAGTGTTCAGTGCAATCAGAGTAAGCCAATTCAGTCCAGGTGTGCAAGACTCCGCTCCCCATTCACTACGGGTGTCACCAGATACCGACTACTATTGTAGAAGAGAGCTTCTGGTCCTGAACAAAAAAAAAATTAGAAGCTCATGGGAGTCTTCTGAACCATCTTAATGGAATTTCAATCCAGTTTAACCTCTTCCCGCCCAATCAATAACAGATTGACATCCAGGAAGTGGTTCTGTTATTCTGGCAGGATAACAGCCGCCGCGCGCCTACGGGGGTGCGCATCGCAGCGATCAGTGGTGCTGCGTGTCAGCCTGACACCACTACATCGATCTCGGTAAAGAGCCTTCCAACAGAGGCTCTTTACTGCGTGATCAGCCGAGTCCAAACCAGCTGATCACGATGTAAACAGGAAGAGCCGTTGATCGGCTCTTCCTCACTCGCATCTGTCAGACGCAAGTAGAGGAGAGCCGATCGGCAGCTCTCCAGACGGGGTGGGTATACACTGTTTATCAGCCCACCCCCCCTGCGGATGCCCAGGACCACAGGGAAGCTGCCAGGACTACCAAGGAAGGGGGCAACATGTGTATGGCCAGATATGTACCTCATGGCCATCCACATGTGAAAAAATATTCACGATAGATGCCAATCAGTGCCCACAAATGGGCACTGACTGGCGACAAGATGAAACAAGTGATGCCCAGCAATGCTACCCCTTAGTGCCCACTAAGGTTGTCCCGATACCACTTTTTTTTCCAAGTAGTCACCGATACCGAATACCGATACTTTTTTTTAAATGTGTCCTCAAAGGCAGCCATATCCCCCACATATTGTAGCCATTTCCCCCCACATATATGCAGCCATGTCCCCCCACATATTGCAGCCATGATGTCCCCCCACATATTGCAGCCATGATGTCCCCCTACCTGATGATGATGCTGCCGTATATACAAAGCCGCCGCCGCGAACATTTACACGCACCTTTCGTTTTTCAATAGCTGTTTTCCCTATCGCGCGCCCTGTGTAAAGGACACTCCCTCTTGCTCAGGATTGGACAGATCCGTCCAATCGCTAGCAAGGGGGAGTGTCCTTTACACAGGGCGCGCGATAGGGAAAACAGCTATTGAAAAACGAAAGGTGCGTGTAATGTTCGCGGCGGCAGCTTTGTATATATGGCGGCGGGGGCCGCAAAGTATTCTATTTGGGTATCGGGGGTATTTGCCGGAGTACAAGTACTCCGGCAAATACTCGGAATCGGTCCTGATACCGATATCGGGGCAACCCTAGTGCCCACCCGTGGCAGCCACCCCTCAGTGCCCACCCGTGCCAGCCACATTAGTGCCCACCCGTGCCAGCCACATTAGTGCCCACCCGTGCCAGCCACATTAGTGCCCACCCGTGCCAGCCACATTAGTGCCCACCCGTGCCAGCCACATTAGTGCCCACCCGTGCCAGCCACATTAGTGCCCACCGTGCCCAGCCACATTAGTGCCCACCCGTGCCAGCCACATTAGTGCCCACCCGTGCCAGCCACATTAGTGCCCACCCGTGCCAGCCACATTAGTGCCCACCCGTGCCAGCCACATTAGTGCCCACCCGTGCCAGCCACATCAGTGCCCACCCGTGCCAGCCACATCAGTGCCCGTAATTGAAGAAAACGTACTTATTTACCAAAAAATTAGGCAGGAAAAACATTTGTTGCGCAAAAAAAAAAACGCAGAGTTGAGTAAATGCCACCAAAAGAAAGCTCTATGTGGGGGAACAAAATGATAAAAAATACATAAAAGTTTGGGTGTAGCATGACCGCGCAATTGTCATTCAAACTGCGACAGCGCTGACAGCTGAAAATTGGCCTGGGCAGGAAGGTGCGCAAGTGGCCGGTATTGAAGGGGTTAAACTGGAATCAAAAAGGTAAGACACGTATCCAAAAACTTTTTTTTTTTTTTTTTTACGATAGAAGTTCCATTATTGGATTCCTTGCAGACATTGTCACCTTTCCCCCCTTCACTCTCATGAACGAGTCAACTCAAATTACGGAGCAAAGGTCTCCAAACCCGCACCCCCCCCCTCCCTGTAAGTTCACATCTCCGCAGCAGAGCAGCTTTTGTACAGAAACAACTTTGTTGCGCACAATGTGGTCTAATCCCGAGATGGCTGCGCGCTCCGAGCCCGGCGGGTAAAAGTGCAGGCCCAGCATGTGGAACTCTTTGTACGTGAAACACGGAGATTGCTGAAACGGCATTAGTGTGACAAATGGATGTAATCCACGGGCCCCGAGCCAGCAAATCCTATTACAACACACACAGCTCCCTCCGGGGCCACCGAGATCCGCCATGACTAATGTACCGCGGATAGAGATCATTGGACGGTTTACTCAGGTGCAAAAGATTTAATTTCGGTGGGACTTTGGCCGGACACCTTGTGACTTGATACAAAGTACATTCTGATCATTGGGGGAGGAGGGGAGACTGAGGAAATGCTTCCTCCTGCCTGTAGCAGACCAACGACATCATCTCAGCCTAGGCAATATCACCCACTGGAGCCTTGCAAGGCCTCATGGGACTTGTAGTTCTGCAACACCTGGAGGGTCGCAGGCTGAGCACCCATATAGGGCCGCGATTCTCAAACTGCATGCTGTGGGAGTTTGGAAAAATATTTAAAAATTGCCAGCGTTTGGAAACCTTGAACATTTCAAAAAATGTAATGATAATGTCGCAAAAAGTTAAAAAAAAAGAAGAAGAAAAGTAACAGATAAAAAAAAAAAGAAAGAAAAAAGAAAGAAAGCTTTGGCCTAGCTCTGGAACAGTGGCCATCTTGGTACACCTGGAAGACAATCGTATATACATAGGGGGGGGGGGGGGGATGTGGACATTACAGCGGGGCAGAGGATGTGGACATTACAGCGGGGCAGAGGATGCGGACATTACAGCGGGGCAGAGGATGCGGACATTACAGCGGGGCAGAGGATGCGGACATTACAGTGGGGGGGGGGGGGGGGGAGGAGGAGATGTGGACATTACAGTGTAGGGGAGAGAGAGTGTGGGGGGCAGAGGATGCGGACATTACAGCGGGGCAGAGGATGCGGACATTACAGTGGGGGGGGGGGGGGGGGAGGAGGAGATGTGGACATTACAGTGTAGGGGAGAGAGAGTGTGGGGGGCAGAGGATGCGGACATTACAGCGGGGCAGAGGATGCGGACATTACAGCGGGGCAGAGGATGCGGACATTACAGCGGGGCAGAGGATGCGGACATTACAGCGGGGCAGAGGATGCGGACATTACAGCGGGGCAGAGGATGCGGACATTACAGCGGGGCAGAGGATGCGGACATTACAGCGGGGCAGAGGATGCGGACATTACAGCGGGGCAGAGGATGCGGACATTACAGCGGGGCAGAGGATGCGGACATTACAGCGGGGCAGAGGATGCGGACATTACAGCGGGGCAGAGGATGCGGACATTACAGCGGGGCAGAGGATGCGGACATTACAGCGGGGCAGGGGCGGACATTACAGAGAGGATGCGGACATTACAGCGGGGCAGAGGATGCGGACATTACAGCGGGGCAGAGGATGCGGACATTACAGCGGGGCAGAGGATGCGGACATTACAGCGGGGCGGCAGACATTACAGCGGGGCAGAGGATGTGGACATTACAGCGGGCGAGAGGATGCGGACATTACAGCGGGGCAGAGGATGCGGACATTACAGCGGGAGAGAGGATGCGGACATTACAGCGGGAGAGAGGATGTGGACATTACAGCGGGAGAGAGGATGCGGATTACAGCGGGGCAGAGGATGCGCGGACATGGACATTACAGCGGACACATTACAGGGGGCAGAGAGGATGCGGGAGAGAGGATGGACATTACAGCGGGAGAGAGGATGTGGACATTACAGCGGGAGAGAGGATGTGGGGGGGGGGGGGGGGGAGGAGGAGATGTGGACATTACAGTGGGGGGGGGGGGGGGAGATGTGGACATTACAGTGTAGGGGAGAGAGAGTGTGGGCATTACAATAGGGGGGGGGGGGTGTTGACATTACAGTGGGGGGGGGGGGTGGGGTTGATCCAATCCAAGGAACGATCCGAACAGTGAGTTTCTTGATCCATTGCACCCCTACAAACTATGAAACATGATTTTTCTTCTTCAAAATTATTCAATGTTTTTTTGTTTAGCAAAAAATAAAAAAAAAACAGAGACGATTAAATATCAACAAAATTTATGTGTGAGAAAAAAATAAAAAAATTTAAGTGCTCAGTAAACAAGTGGTTTAACTTATTTTTTTAATAAAATATAAAAAAAAGTCTTCCAATGACTTTGAGGCTCTGGCCGCCCATATATCCGGTCACATGCAATCACTGCAGTGCCAAAGTCCTCCTGTCACCTGCAGTCGGGAACCAAAGACACTGCACGAGCCTGAACAGGGCCAACCATACTGGAAATCTGCCGATGCATTTTACACCCGATGTTTCCACCATGCAAGTCAGATCTGACATGAGTAGCTCCCATGTGACCTCGGCCATGTGGTTGGGGGGGGGGGGGGTATACAAGCCGTGTCCAGGGCTGAACTATACACCAGCTCCTATCTACTTCCCACACACACACGTAAATGTGCTGAATATTTTCCATTGCGATGGGGGGGGGGGGGGGGGGTTGGGGGTAGGAGGGAGTGATAAGGGAAATATTCAGCACTTTTACACACCCTGGCAGTGCACACCTCTCAGAAGACAAAGGCCGCGCTCCATGGCCGACAATGATAACAATAGCAGACACTTCAATCAGCGGGACACAAGCAGGCATGTACAAAGGAATCCATCAATGGGCATTATTTCCCGGCCTGTACTGGGAGCCGACGAGCACGCGCGTTCAAAAAGAACCCCGAGCACTGCACATGCAGGGAGGTCTCACAACCACCCCTCCCCCCTTTGGGATCTCTCTTTACCTAATTAATCAGACCACCAGCTTTCCTTTGCATCTTGTACGGGCTCCTCTTTTGGACTGAAATGGCTTACTCTGATTTCACTGCACACTGCAAGCTTCTCACAATGTGCATTAGAAGCTGCAGCGAGTGAGAGAGACCACCTAATTTCCCAGCTGGAGGACATCCAGCATCATCTAGTCCAGTGATGGGGAACTTTGGCACCTAAGATGTTTTGGAACTACATTTCCCATGATGCTCATGCACTCTGCAGTGTACTTGAGCATCATGGGAAATGTAGTTCCAAAACATCTGGGGTGCCGAGGTTCACCATCACTGATCTAGAGCTTTCCTCCCCAGTCCAACTGTCCCTGGCGCACCCCCTTCCATTCATTAACCCCCCCTCTTCGCCTGCTATATAGTAAGAGGACAGGTGCAAGCTAACACTCATTTTTGGGACGATATCATCCCACTCTCACCGCAGAGAGACAGCGTGATGCGTCCCCGGGACACGGCGCACCCCTGATCTCAGTAAAGAGATGATGACCCATGTGATCAGCTGTGCAAGGAGAGGAGAGCCAATCATCAGCATTTCCTCACAGGGGAGATCTGCGCAGACAATAAGGGCACTCTGATCATCAGGGTGGATAAAAATCAAAAAAATAAATAAAAATCAGAAACCAAGAAAAATATTTTTCTCTAAAATAAATTTTGCATTCTTTTCAGCAAAAATAAAAACCCAGTGGCGATTAAAGGGTCACTAAAGGAAAAAACATTTTTTTTTTGCTGAAATGACTGTTTACAGGGTATAGAGACATAAAAGTTAACCGATTCCTTTTAAAAATGATTAAAAATAGATAAAAACCAATCATATAAAGTGCCTCTAGTGTTTTGTTTTTAAAATGAATCTGATTGGTTCTGAGGAGTTTTAGACACACAGCTTGGACCACAGTGAAAAGCTGCCATGAGATTTTTCATAAGGAGCCAGACAAGCGGGAAGTGTGGAGATCAGAGCAGGATTACAGCAACTTTAAAGCAAAAACGAATAATAAGAACATGAAAACAGCACTGCATTAAGATAAAGGAAGCCATTTAGCTAAAAAAATTTAATATTCTTTAGTGATCCTTTAAATACCTAAAAAAATAAAATAAAAACACAACAAAAGATAAAGATTACTTTTGGGTGGAACTCCACTTCCTAATGAATTTATTAAAAAGTGTACTGTGGTAGGAAACCAGGAAAGTAAAATATAAAATGATTTCCACTTTAGAAAAAAAAAAAAAAAAACACCGCGTCAGGTTGGAATTGGGCCAGGGACTCTCTCCCCATTCCGAGGTCACATTCCCTACTGTGCTCAATTCTGGCACCCGGCACAGCATCATGGGAGGAACTGCAAACTCACATGCTCACTCCCATGCAACAATTCAATACCGGCCAATAAACTGTACGGGGGGGGGGGGGGGGGGTTGTTAAAGTGGTCTAAAGCCAAAAAAATGCATGCATATATATATAAAAAATTATTAAAAAAATATTTTATATTATTATTCAGAAAAAGTCCAAGGGCCCTTTCACACTGGTGCGTTTTTGCGGTAAAAAATGCGCTATTAAAACGCACCCCCCCCCCACCATTGAAATGACCGCGAAATGACACCACCTGTGCCCATTATGAGGGGTTCCCACCATCCCTGTGCCAAGTTCCCGGGTCTGTACCCCTGCTGTGCCCATTATGAGAGGTTCCCACCATCCCTGTGCCGAGTTCCTGGGTCTGTACACCACCTGTGCCCATTATGAGGGGTTCCCACCATCCCTGTGCTGAGTTCCCGGGTCTGTACACCACCTGTGCCCATTATGAGGGGTTCCCACCATCCCTGTGCCAAGTTCCCGGGTCTGTACATCTGCTGTGCCCATTATGAGGGGTTCCCACCATCCCTGTGCCGAGTTCCTGGGTCTGTACACCACCTGTGCCCATTATGAGGGGTTCCCACCATCCCTGTGCTGAGTTCCTGGGTCTGTACACCACCTGTGCCCATTATGAGGGGTTCCCATCATCCCTGTGCCGAGTTCCCGGGTCTGTACACCCTCTGTGCCCATTATGAGGGGTTCCCACCATCCCTGTGCCGAGTTCCCGGGTCTGTACACCCTCTGTGCCCATTATGAGGGGTTCCCACCATCCGTATGCTGAGTTCCTGGGTCCGTACACCACCTGTGCCCATTATGAGGGGTTCCCACCATCCCTGTGCTGAGTTCCCGGGTCTGTACACCACCTGTGCCCATTATGAGGGGTTCCCACCATCCCTGTGCCAAGTTCCCGGGTCTGTACATCTGCTGTGCCCATTATGAGGGGTTCCCACCATCCCTGTGCCGAGTTCCTGGGTCTGTACACCACCTGTGCCCATTATGAGGGGTTCCCACCATCCCTGTGCTGAGTTCCTGGGTCTGTACACCACCTGTGCCCATTATGAGGGGTTCCCATCATCCCTGTGCCGAGTTCCCGGGTCTGTACACCCTCTGTGCCCATTATGAGGGGTTCCCACCATCCCTGTGCCGAGTTCCCGGGTCTGTACACCCTCTGTGCCCATTATGAGGGGTTCCCACCATCCGTATGCTGAGTTCCTGGGTCCGTACACCACCTGTGCCCATTATGAGGGGTTCCCAGCATCCCTTTTCCCGAGTTCCTGGGTCTGCACACCTGCTGTGCCCATTATGAGTACTGAGGCCAGAGGCTGTGATGATTTCAGGAAGTCGTGTATAGTCGTGTACAGCCCCCTGCTGGCTCCTCCCACCAGCCATGATCTGCATTGCACAGAGACCCAGTGATGACATCACTGGGTCCAAAATAAGGAATGGAATCAGGAATTAAACAGCTTTTAATTTAAAATTTGTCATTACCATGTTAGGGGGTGGGGGGTTGGAGAAACCAGTTGAAATATAAGCAAATGAAACCTCTGCTGTAACCAGATGAATTATCTGAGCTACAAGGACGGTGTGCTCTTTCTTTTCCCCCCATCGGCTTCCTGTAGAGTCGACTGACACATTTGTCCAGCACATGGAAGCCGAATTTCACAAGTACAGCGAAGGCGGGAAATCGATCGCACACGTCCCTGTGAACCGTTCCTGTGACTCTGCAATTCTAATGATACGAAAAGGCAGCCGGAGATCCTCACAAACCACCTCACAGATTCTGGGCCAATTAAAGAATATGTTTTTAAATACCGTATATACTCGAGTATAAGCCGACCTGAATATAAGCCGAGGCACCTAACTTCCACAAAAAACTGGGAAAACTTATTGACTCGAGTATAAGCCCCATCATGCCTCTGGGTGTCATGCTTGTGGCTGTCAAGAGTCTTGCTATGCCTCATGGGAATTGTAGTTCTGCAACAGCTGGAGGTCCACTAATTGCATATCCCCGGCCATTGGCTTACGCTGCTGTCAATCACAGCGGATGACGCGGCGCGCCGGGGGCAGAGCCGAGTGATACAGTCGGCGGCTGTGGCCGCCGCTGTATCACGGGAGCGCGCTCGCAAAAGCTTTCCACCGTGCGAGCTCGCATGAAGATGGAAAGCTTTTGCGAGGAGGAGCCCAGACAGCCGCCGAGGGACTCTGTGCAAAACGAACTGCACCGTGGAGGTAAGTATAACATGTTTGTTATTTATTTAAAAAAAAAAAAAAAAAAAGTCCTGACTTTAGTGTCCCTTTAAGAAGGGAGAAAAAAAAGGTGCTCCCCGGCCAACAGACATTGCACACTTGTAGAGGAAGAGTGGGGCTACGCGTGTACCAAGTTTGGGGTCCAGGGGACCTACGGCCGCCACTGGGTTCCGAAAATCCGGGAGATCGGGCGCAAAAAAGGTGACTCAAGTATAAGCCGAGGGGGGCATTTTCAGCACACAAAAAAAGTGCCAAAAAACGCGGCTTATACTCGAGTATATACGGTAAATAACAAAAATAAAAAAACGCACAAAAGTGCAATTATGTTCTTGACGTGTCTGCAGAGCAAATCACCGGCAATTAGAGATGCATCGAAACATATCGGCTGAAAATTGTGTTTTCTGCACTTCGCCAAGAAAAAGGTGGTGATATTGTGCATTTTTCATCGGTCATGCGACTCAAAGATTGATGCGTACTTAAAGCGGGGGTTCACCCTAAAAACAATTTTTTAACATTACGATCACTCTCGACATTGACAGTATGCCGATTTTTTTTCTTCGCTGTACATACCGTCGTATAGCTATTTTCTTAGTTTTTGTCATCACGTCAATCACTAACTGCTGCATAGGAACGCACACTCCTGCAGGAGGCACTACCCGGAATCCAGGGAAGAAAATAGCTATACGACGGCATGTACAGCAAAAAATAAAAGCATACTGTCAATGTCAAGAGTGAGCGCAATGTAATGTTAAAAAAATACTTTTTAGGGTGAACCCCTGCTTTAATGCATTTCAACGGGGAGGTTCTTTTTTTTATTCTTTTACGGACCAAAAATGCAGAATGCAAGATTTGTAACACCCCAGTGGTAGTACAACAGACCAGTGGGAAGACACATAGAACTTAAAGAGGAGGTTCACCCTAAATATAATCTCTCCTATGCGATCCAGCATACTGGTGTCGGCGCCAGTATGCCGTTTTATTTCTTTTTAAATCCCCCACTTACTGTGTAATCTTCAATTTTAATTTCTTTCCCCCGCGGTGGCTGGCGCCTATACAGCCCGTCACATCTTACGAAAATACCCGATTTAGGACTCGGGTATTCTCGGCGCAATGCGGCGCCTGCGCACAGACCTAGGAGCTGACTGCGCAGGCGCCGTATTTCTCCGAGTCCTATGCCGGCTTTTTTCGGAGGGCGTGACGCGCCATAGCCGTAGGACTCGGAGAAATACGGCGCCTGCGCAGTCAGCTCCTAGGTCTGTGCGCAGGCGCCACATTTCGCCGAGATTACCCGAGTCCTAAATCGGGTATTTTCGTAAGATGTGACGCGCTATACTGGCGCCATCCACCACGGGGGAAAGAAATTAAAATTGAAGATAATACAGTAAGTGGGGGATTTAAAAAAAAAAAAACACAGCATACTGGCGCTGACACCAGTATGCTGGATCACATGGGAGAGATTATATTTAGGGTGAACCTCCGCTTTAAAGGGATGCATTTTTCTTGTGCTAAAGGAGCCGATAATACATCCATAATAATTCAGGCCGGGTTTACACTACGGCAAATTTAATGTGGGTTTCCCACATCAAATTCACACGCCAAGAGAGTGAGACCGGCTCTCTATGAAGCCGCTTCACACATCTCTGGATCAGCCGTGGAGAGAATCGCACAGGGTGGAGCGTGAACCAAGCCTGAAATGTATGATATTAACCACTTAAGGACCGCCTACTGCACATATACGTCGGCAGAATGGCACGGCTGGGCACATCAACGTATATATACACGTTGGTTCTAGTACCCAGCCGTGGGTCACGGGCGCGTGCCCGCGGCGCGCTCCCGTGACCCGGTCCGAAGCTCCGGGACTCGCGGACCCGATCGCTGCTGCGGTGCGGCGATCGTCCCTGGAGCTGAAGAACGGGGAGAGCCGTGTGTAAACACTGCTTCCCCGTGCTTCACTGTGGCCGCAGCATCGATCGCGTCATCCCTGTTATAGGGGGGACGTGATCGATGACGTCACACCTACAGCCACACCCCCCTACAGTTGTAAACACACACACACAGGGAACACTCAAATCCTACAGCGCCCCCTTGTGGTTAACTCCCAAACTGCAACTGTCATTTTCACAGTAAACAATGCAATTTAAAAGCATTTTTTGCTGTGAAAATGACCCAAAAATGTGTCAAAATTGTCTGAAGTGTCCGCCATAATGTCGCAGTCATGAGAAAAAAAAAAAAAAAAAAAACGCTGATCGCCGCCATTAGTAGTAAAAAAAAAAAAAAAATGTTATAAAAATGCAATAAAACTATCCCTTATTTTGAAAACGCTATAAATTTTGCGAAAACCAACCGATAAACGCTTATTGCAATTTTTTTTACCAAAAATAGGTAGAAGAATACGTATCGGCCTAAACTGAGGAAAAACATTTTTTTATATTTATTTTGGGGGTATTTATTATAGCAAAAAGTAAAAAATATTGAATTTTTTTCAAAATTGTCGCTCTATTTTTGTTTATAATGCAAAAAAAAAAAAAAACGCAGAGGTGATCAAATACCACCAAAAGAAAGCTCTATTTGTGGGGAAAAAAGGACGCCAATTTTGTTTGGGAGTCACGTCGCACGACCGCGCAATTGTCAGTTAAAACGACGCAGTGCCAAATCGCAAAAAGGGGCAAGGTCCTTTACCTGCATTACCCCTATTACAGGGATGACGCGATCGATGCTACGGCCACAGAGAAGCACGGGGAAGCCGTGTTTACACACGGCTCTCCCCGTTCTTCCGCTCCAGGGACGGATCGCCGCACTGCAGCGGCGATCGGGTCCGCGAATCCCGCGGTCCCGGAGCTTCGGACCGGGTCACGGGCGCGTGACCCACGGCTGGGTACTAAAATCAACGTATATATACGTTGATGTGCCCAGCCGTGCCATTCTGCCGACGTAAATGTGCAGTAGGTGGTCCTTAAGTGGTTAAAAGATATTTTTCCCATTTAAGATACATTAATAATTTAGTTTATTCAGCACGAAATGGAGCTTGGTTATGAAGCTCTATATTCAGCAATATTTAAGTTTTTGGTAAAATCATTCAATGAATCCAAGCTCTGCAAGATAACATGCAACTGCATTGAAACATTCACACAATTTCACAGTAACCACGAGATGAACCAAAGTTCAGGAATATTCCTTTATCCCATGGTTTTGCAAATCTATGTACGCTACAAACTGTATGATTGAATCGGTTCAGACATCGCCGTTTTACTAACCCGACAGCTTATTATTCTGCAAATATTAAAGATTCCAACTACCAGCAAGAATGATTCCTTGCATTTAAAGAGCACCTGTCATTTCAGATTCATCGTGGCAGCGCCTGTTAGTGGGCATCCACTCATGCTTGTTCCAGGTCGGGGACAGCGAGCCCCTTCTTATTTTTTGTAGTACGGGTTAGTGTTGCAGCTGCAGGAGAGGTACAAAGGCCTTGGGGGGGAGGGGGGGGGGATGCTGGATTTGGCCCACAGGCCTTGTTTTTGACATGTGCTCTATACTCAGAATAAGTTTTGTGACATCACATCCTGCTAGAGTGCAAAATCTGGTGCAGCTGTGCACGATAACCAATCAGCTTCTAACTTCAGGTTGTTGAAATAAAAAGTGGAGCGCGACCCAAAAATGGAACTAGCGCCTTTTGGAAACCTCCCCCCTCCAGTGTCACATTTGGCACCTTTTGGGGGGGGGAAGGAGGAGATAACTGTCTAAGGCTCGATTCACACATATGCATGTAGATTTTGAGTGTTTTTCAACACGCATTTTTACCGCGATTTGCTTTTTTTTTTCTTTTTCACATTTTTTTTTTAGCTGCCAGTTTATTTCTTTACATTTCCTTTAACAACCAGCTATAAACAGGTAAAAAAAAAAACGCAAATCGCGACTCTTTCGTTTTGGATGCAGGTCCATTGAATTCTATTACATGCAAAATGCTGCTTTTTGCAGAAAAAAAAAAAGTCCCCGACCCTTTCTAAAAACGCAGAGGCACAAAAAAGCATTGATGTGAACATGTTCCATAGGAAACCATGTTAAAAAAAAAATTCCCTGCATTCCTGCAAAATGCATCAAAAAAAAGCATTAATGTGAATGGAGCCTAATACAGGCATTTTGCTCCCACTTCCAGGTGACCTATGCCACAGGCGGCGCCTACTTCACCACCCCCCACTGCCTTCTGGGAGACACAGGTCACAGAAGACAGCAGGGACCAGTGGGATCGTGCATGCGCAGTAGGGAAACAGGTAGTGAAGCCACAAGGCTTCCCTTACTGAAGATGGCGGCGGCGGCATCCGAGAGCCAATCTGACTTCGGGTGCCAACATCGCGGGCGCCCAGAACAAGTAAGTGTCCTTATATTAAAAGTCAGCAGCTGCAGTATTTGTAGCGGCTGACTTTTTTTTTCTTCAGTTAGAACTCCTGGAGACCGATTGGTTTCTCTGCGGAGTTGCACCAGATTTTGCACGCTCCGGTTTTAGTGAATCGACCTCCGTATGTTGTATTCGGCGCGCCCCATCAAACCCAGCGCTGAAAAGGACTCCTCATAACCTGAATGAATCTTTTCTCTCCTGTGCAGAGTATAAAGCGCAGCCATAATCTGCGTGTTACATAAACAGCTCATTAGCACAATAAAGCCGGTTCTGACAACTCTGGCTGGAAGGCAACATTAGACATATCAAGATTAGAATCCGGCAAGCTTCCACCCCCCCTCCCCCCCCATGGGGAAACAAAGCCAGCGACATGGGTATGAACAGCCAAACCCAGCTGTCTGATCCGGAGAACGCTGGATGCAAATGTTCAGATCGTCTTGTATAAGGCTCCATGCACACTGAAGCCGATAAAAGCTATAAAAAAACGCCAGTAGCTCTGCAGGGAGCCGCGCAACGTTTTGCAATAGCTTTAACCACTTGCCCACGGTGTCATAGTAAAAATACGTCATGATTTTAAAGATGGATATCTCGGTAACGGCAGCAGCTGCTGCCACAACCGAGATATCCATCTTTTCCGTGGGCAGTGCTGTACACGATAATGGCGGTCCCAGCGGCGGATTCGCCGCAAGATCGCCGTTATCGGTGGCGGGAGAGGGCCCCCCCCCTCCCGCCGCTCTCCCGCGCTCTCCGCCACTTACCGGAGCTGTCGGTAACGGCGGAGGCGATCGGGTCCTCGTGTTGGGATACGAGTGAGGGAAAAATCGCCCCCACCCGTCCCCCACAGCTCTGCTGGGCGGAAGTGACGTCAAAACGTCAGTCCCGCCCAGCGTCTTAAAGAAACATTTTTTTTTTCTGAGATTTGAAAAATGACATTTTTTTTTTTTGCATTTAAGCCTAAATATGAGATCTGAGGTCTTTTTGACCCCAGATCTCATATTTAAGAGGACCTGTCATGCTTTTTTTCTATTACAAGGGATGTTTACATTCCTTGTAATAGGAATAAAAGTGATAATTTGTTTTTTTTTTTAATTTATTTCGATGTATAAAATTATAAACTAATTAAAAATAAATAAGAAAACAAAAAAAAAAAATGTAAAACGCCCCGTCCCGACGAGCTCGCGCACAGAAGCGAACGCATACGAAAACGGTGTTCAAACCACACAATGTGAGTATCGCCCGCGATCGTTATCTTAGAGCGGAGAGCAATAATTCTAGCCCTAGACTCCTCTGTATCTCAAAAAATGCAACCCTGTAGAATTTTAAAACGTTTGCCTATCGAGATTTTTAAGGGTTAAAAGTTTGACGCCATGCCACGAGCGGGCGCAATTTTTAAGTGTGACATGTTGGGTATCATTTTACTCGGCGTAACATTATCTTTCACAAATATAAACAAATTGGGCCAAATTTATTGTTGTCTTATTTTTTTATTCAAAAAAGTGCGCTTGTAAGACCGCTGCGCAAATACGGTGTGACAAAAAGTATTGCAATGACTGCCATTTTATTCTCTAGGGTGTTAGAAAAAAAAATATATATAATGTTTGGGGGGTTTAAGTAATTTTCTAGCAAAAAAAACAGTTTTAGTCTCGTAAACACTGAATCTGAAAAACAGGCCCGGTGGGCAAGTGGTTAATCAGTGTAGCTTTTATGACCTTTTTTTTTTTAATGGATAAAAAAAAAACGCTAAAAACGCTGGCGCCAGCAATTTGAAGCGTTTATTAGCTTCAGTGTGCATGGAGCCTAATGCCGCGTACACACGGTCGTTTTTTGCGATGAAAAAAAAACGACGTTTTCTGTGAAGTAAAAAACGACGTTTTTGAAACGTCACTTTCAAAGACAATTTTGCATACACACCATCGTTTTTTCACAAAAAGCGAGGTTACGTTCACCACTCTTTTCCATTGAAGCTCACTTCATAACTAGCTTCTGGGCATTGCGGGGTTGAAAAAACGTCGTTTTAAAAGACGTTTTAAACGTGCTAACACGGTGACTTTTTTGTGAAACAAAAAAAACGACGTTTTGAAAAACGACACAAAAAATTCAAGCATGTTGGAATTTTTTTTTGGTCGTTTTTTTGAAGACAAAAAACGACGTTTTGCTCACACATGATCAATTTAAATGACGTTTTAAAAAACGTCGTTTTTTTTCATCGCAAAAAACGACCGTGTGTACGCGGCATTAGAAGTAGCTTTAAAATGTAACATCTTCGTCACTTTTTATATATTTTTGAATCCCATTAACCCCTTTACGACCTCCCAACAAGTTCAGTGGCAAAAGCGTGAACTTTAAGGCTCCATGCACACTGAAGCTGATAAATAAAATATATATATCCAGATTCATAACGTATTTACACCGGCTTATCTAGAGATACGCCAACGAAAATACTAAGAATAGCCGGCGTATCTTTTTTTGGTATTCAGAAAAGAAGATACGCCGGCATTCTGCTAATATACGAGCGGCGCAAGTCTGTTACACCGTCGTATATTAGTTGCAGTTTTACGCTGGCCGCTAGGTGGCGCTTCCATCGAATTACGTGTCAAATTAGGGAGTTAAGCCGATTCCCGAACGTACTTGCGGCCAGGCGTCGTAGTTCACGTCGTTTGTGTAAGCGTTATTCCGGCGTAAAGTTACCCCTGCTATAGGAGGCGTAGCCAATGTTAAGTATGGACGTCGGGACAGCGGCGAATTGTACGTCGTTTGCGTAAATCGTTCGGGAATGGGGCTGTACGTAAGTTACCTTCACGTCGTTTACATTGACTACTAGCGACGTGATTTCACGCATGCGCACTGGGGTACGTCCACGGACGGCGCATGCGCCGTTCAGAAAATACGTAAATTGCGTGGTGTCACGGTTCATTTACACGAATCACGCCCCCACATTAATAATTTGAATTAGGCGCCCTTACGCCGGACACTTTACGCTACGCCGCCGCAACTTAACGGAGCAAGTGCTTTCTGAATAAGGCACTTGCCCATAAAATTTGCGGAGGCGTAGCGTAAAGAGCATACGCTACGCCCGCAGATATTTACGCCCCCTTCTCTGAATCTGGCCCATAATGTTTGGGGGTTCTTATTAGAGGGAAGGAGATGGCAGTGAAAAACACATAAGAACTGCCAACAGCCACCACAAGATGGCGCCAGAGAAGGAAGCTAAGGGCCCTTTCACACTGGTGCGTTTTTGCCGCGTTTTCGCGGTAAAAATAGCGCTATTAAAACGCTCCCCATGCTCCACTCCATTGAAATTAATGAAAAACGTGGTAAAATCGCGGTGTTTTACCGCGATTTTAACACTCCGTTTTTACCGCGATTTTGCCGCGTTTTTACTGCATTTTTACAGCGTTTTTTAATTCATTTCAATGGAGAGGGGCATGAGGGCGTTTTATGAGCGTTTTAATAGCACTATTTTTACCGCGAAAACGCGGCAAAAACGCACCAGTGTGAAAAGGCCCTTAGGCCTGCAGAAGGCCGAAAAGCCACAGCCTCAATTATCGGCCAGCGTGGGCCCACCGAGATCACGCCCCGTGCCGGCCATTGAGGCCTTCTGCAGGCCTAAGCTTCCCTGGGCACCAGGTCACAATTGCGATTGGGCGCCCAGGTTTTGCCGAGCCCTGAGCTACAATATATTACATTTTTGGTTTTGGGGTCACCACTGCTATAAGCACCGATGACCGCCTGTTGCCACCACCAGGAAACCTGCCCACCCGGCCGTCACTGGAGCGCATGTAGACAGGAAAAGAGCGCTAAGAAGCTGCAGGAGATCAGCAGCACTGAAATAAAGCATAAAATAAGCCTAAAGAAAAAAAAAGAACACAAGTTATTTATGATACTCGGCGCCTTGGCAAGCCAAACATTCAGTTCAGGTTTTATTTTATATCGGATTTTTTATTTATTTTTTTCTATTTGAACGCTTAACTGCAGCCAAGTTAAAGCTCGCCGGCAGCGTGGAGGAGGAAGAAGAGAAAAGGTTTCAACAAGTATTGGGCAATCCTTCCCCACGAGAACAAACCCAACGCTGCCAACTACTAAACAAACTGGTTTTCACAGCAACATGCACTTAAAAAATAAATAATAAGACAGAAAATCTAAAAAATAAATAAACTTATTACAGCAATAAGAACAGCGATGGGGGGGAGGGGTGCTTACAACTTCCTGATTACACAGAGCGGCGAGTGTGCGAAGATGAATTATTACTCGCTTCACGTGGCGAGCAACGCAATGCAGAGCAAACTCATGAAAGCGGTTGACGGATGTACGCATCATCCCCCGTGATTATCCAACCGGACGCGTCCCTCGTGATTATCGGGGCTCACCAAATGTGAAGAGAGCTGGGGGGGGGGGGGGATTTTTTAGCGCTACAGCGTTAATAGCGCCTGCAATCCGCTGCTCTATTCACACTGGAGCGGTGCGCTGGCAGAAAAAGTCCTGCCAGCAGCTTCATTGGGGCGGTGAACTCACCGCTCTTACCCATTGAAAATCCAGGGGAGAGAGTAATCAAAAGTATTGGGACGCCTGTCTCTGATTCATCCCAAAAAGGTGTTCTATCAGCGGATTGAGGTCAGGACTCTTTGCAGGCCAGTCAAGTTCTTCAACCCCAAACTGGCTCAACCATGTCTTTATGCTTGGAACAGGAAGGGGCCGTCCCCAAACTCTTCCCACAAAGTTGGGAGCATTAAATTGTCCAAATGTCTTGGTATGCTGACGCATTAAGAGTTCCCTTCACTGGAACTTAAGGCCCTTTCAAACTGGTGCGTTTTTTCCGCGTTTTCGCAGTAAAAATAGCGCTACTAAACGCTCATAAAAGGCTCCCCATGCCCCTCTATTGAAATGAATTAAAAAAACGCGGTAAAAATGCGGTGTTTTGCCGCGATTTTAATTCATTTCAATGGAGAGGGGCATGGGGGGGCGTTTTAATAGCGCTATTTTTACCGCAAAAACGTGGAGAAAACGCACCAGTGTGAAAGGGCCAAGCTCAACACCCGAAAAACAACCCCCTCCACCAAATAATTTGGGCCAGTACACAAAGCAAGGTCCAGAAAGCCATGGATGAGCGAGTTTGGGGTGGAGGAACTTGATTGGCCTGCACAGTCCTGACCACAACCCGATAGAACACCTTTGGTATGAATTAGAGCGGAGACTGTGAGCCAGGCCTTCTCCTCCAACATCAGTGCCTGACCTCACAAATGTGTTTTTGGAAGAATGGTCAAACATTCCCATGGACACCCTCCTAAACCTTGTGGACGGCCTTCCAAGAAGAGTTGAAGCTGTTATAGGTGCAAAGGGCGGGGCCAACTCAATATTGAACCCTACAGACTAAGACTGGGATACCATTAAAGGTCATCTGCGTGTAAAGGCAGGCGTCCCAATACTTTTGGCAATATAGTGTATGTTGCGGTTTACCAGGATTAGGGTTGAAGATATCGGCCAGAACCTCGGTTATGCTTTTTACAGCCGGAGGCCGGCTCTCTCGTGAGCGGCTGGACCGCTTTCAGAAGTGGACTTTAATGAAAAAATAAAGATAAAATTAAAAGGGGCAGTGTAAAAGAAATGAAAGCACCCCCCAGCAGTGATCACATAATTTGCACACGTATGTATATGTAAACTGCATTCGCACCACACGTGAGGTATCGCCGCTAGAGCAATAATTCTAGCGCTATACCTCCTCTAACGTTAGAGCTGCACGATTAATCGACATGAACCGCTATCGCAATTTTTTTGTTGTTGCGATCTTGACAAATTATTTCCTGATCTTTCAATGCAGAGAATTCTATCCGCTCTGCTGAAGCTACAGCTGTAAAATCCAGGCAGTCTCCCAAAGTATATCAGTGGAACGTTAAGTCTAAACATTGTAACAATTTGTCTTTTACATCAAAGGAAGAGACTTTGTGTGTAAATTAGGAAAGTTTAACCACTTAAGGACCGCCTACTGCACATTCACGTTGGCAGAATGGCACATCAACGTATATATACACGTTGGTTCTAGTACCCAACCAAGGGGCACGGACGCGCGCCCGTGACCCGGTCCGAAGCTCCCGATCGCCGCTGGAGTGTGGCGATCGGTCCCCGGAGCGGAAGAACGGGGAGAGCCGTGTGTAAACACGGCTTCCCCCGTGCTTCACTGTGGCCGCAGCATCGATCGCCTCATCCCTGTTATAGGGGGACGTGATCGATGACGTCACACCTACAGCCACACCCCCCTACAGTTGTAAACAGACCCTGTGAACACACAAATCCTACAGCGCCCCCTTGTGGTTAACTCCCAAACTGCAACTGTCATTTTCACAGTAAACAATGCAATTTAAATGCATTTTTTGCTGTGAAAATGACAATTGTCCCAAAAATGTGTCAAAATTGTCCGCCATAATGTCGCAGTCACGAAAAAAAAAAAAAAAAAAAAAACGCTGATCTGCGCCATTAGTAGTAAAAAAAAAAAATTATAAAAATGCAACAAAACTATACCTTATTTTGTAAACGCAATAAATTTTGCAAAAACCAACGCTTATTGCGATTTTTTTTACCAAAAATATGTAGAAGAATACATATCGGCCTAAACTGAGGAAACAAAAAAATTATATATATTTTGGGGGGATATTTATTATAGCAAAAAGTAAAAAATATTGCATTTTTTTTTCAAAATTTTCGCTCTATTTTTGTTTATAGCGCAAAAAATAAAAACCGCAGAGGTAATTAAATACCACCAAAAGAAAGCTCTATTTGTGGGGGAAAAAAGGACGCCAATTTTGTTTGGGAGCCACGGCGCACGACCGCGCAATGGTCAGTTAAAGTGACGCAGTGCCGAATCGCAAAGAGGGGCAAGGTCCTTTACCTGCATTTTGGTCCGGGTCTTAAGTGGTTAAACGGTCACTAAAGGGAAAACAATTTTTTTGCTGAAATGACTGTTTACAGGGTATAGACACATAAAAGTTAACTGATTCCTTTTAAAAATGATTAAAAACAGATAAAAAAAAAATCAATCATATAATGTACCCACAGTTTAGTTTCACTTTTAAACTGGTTTGATGTTTCTGTGAAGTAGAGAGACACACAAAACAAAAACAAATCCAGGGCAGTGTTTTGTTTTTAAAATAAATCTGATTGGTTCTGAGGAGTTTTAGACACACAGCTTGGACCACAGTGAAAAGCTGCCATGAGATTTTATATAAGGAGCCAGACAAGCAGGAAGTGTGGAGATCAGAGCAGAATTACAGCAACTTCAAAGCAAAAAACAAACGAGGACATGAAACCAGGACTGCAGTAAGGTAAAGGAAGCTATTTAGCTAAAAAAAAAAAAAAAAAAATTCCTTTAGTGATCCTTTAAGCGCCCGATCACACTACCGCAAGTCACGCGACATGAGGAAGTGAACGAGAGCCGTCTTAATTGTAAACTACTGAAGTCGCTCTGACTTCAGAAAAGGTTCATGTACTACGTCAAGGCGACTTCTAGGCGACTTGTACCCATTGATGTCAATGGAAGTCGCCTCCAAATTTGGATCTGTGTCTTAACTGAAACAACTTTACAGGAAGAGAAAACAGTTCTCAGGCAAACCCCTCCCTCCCAGAGCTGATTATTCTGTGATTGGCCACTGGCAGAGTTGCCTGTCCTGGAGGCGACTTGAAGTTGCGTCGCAAAGCCGTGCCGACTTCCATGTCGCTGTGGACCGGCACTTGCATCAACGTTTTTCTGACATTTGTTGGTTTCAACTTTAAAATATATATTTTTTTTTCTAGAAAATTACTTGGAACCCCCATACAGAAGGGTTTGATAAATTTGTTGGAATGTAGGATCCAGCTGAAAAAGTTAGGAGCCAAAAAACGCACCCCGTCCCGCCGGGCCGGGCTCGCACGCAGAAGTGAGCGCATACGTGATTAAACGGTATTCAAACCACACATGTGAGGTATCGCCGCGATTGGTAGAGCGAGAGCAATAATTCTAGCCCTAGACCTCCTCTGTAACTCAAAACTTGCAACCTGTATTATTTTTAAAACGTCGCCTATGGAGATTTTAAAGGGTAAAAGGTTGTTTTTTTTTGCCATTCCACGAGCGGACGCAATTTTGAAGACATGATGGGTATCAATTTACTCGGCGTAACATAATCTTTCACAATATAAAAAAAATAAAAAATTGGGCTAACTTTACTGTTGTCTTATTTTTTTTAATACATACGCAAAAAAGTGCGCTTATAAGACCACTGCGCAAATACGGTGTGACAGAAAGTAGTGCAACGACCGCCATTTTATTGTCTAGGGTGTTGGAATAAAAAAATATATAAAATGTTTGGGGGTTCTAATTAGAGAAAAGGAGATAAAAAAAATACAAGTAGCAAAAAAGCAGTTCTAATGTAACTACTTGTAATGCCAACGGCCACCACAAGATGGCGCAAGATCACAGAAGGAAGCTTAGGCCTGCAGAAGGCCGCAAAGCCACGGACTCAATTAGAAGCGATCGCAGCGGGCCTGTGCCGGCCGGTAATTGCGGCCTTCTGCAGGCCTAAGCTTCCCCGGGCGCCAGCTCACAATTTCTTGTCCCAATTGTGACCGGGCGCCCGGATTTTGTTGAGCCCTGCTAAACACACTTTTTTTTTTAGTAGAGACACTGGAGAATAAAATGTTGGTTGTTGCAATATTTAATACCACACTGTATTTGCGCAGCGGTCTTTCAAATGCAATTGGGGGGGGGGGAGGGAGGAATTGCTTTTAACGAAAATATAAAAAAAAAACTAACCAGTAACATAAGCCCAATTTTTTAGAATAATGTCGTGTGTCCCCCTCCTCCGCCATCAATACCCCGCAATGTCCCCCCCCCCCTCCGCCATCAATACCCCGCAATGTCCCCCCCCCCTCTCCGCCATCAATACCCCGCAATGTCCCCCCCCCCTCCTCCGCCATCAATACCCCGCAATGTCCCCCCCCCCTCCCGCCATCAATACCCCGCAATGTCCCCCCCCCCTCCTCCGCCATCAATACCCCGCAATGTCCCCCCCCCCTCTCCGCCATCAATACCCCGCAATGTCCCCCCCTCCTCCGCCATCAAACCCCGCAATGTCCCCCCCCCTCCTCCGCCATCAATACCCCGCAATGTCCCCCCCCCCTCCGCCATCAATACCCCGCAATGTCCCCCCCCCTCCTCCGCCATCAATAACCCCGCAATGTCCCCCCCCTCCTCCGCCATCAATACCCCGCAATGTCCCCCCCCTCCTCCGCCCATCAATACCCCCGCAATGTCCCCCCCCTCCTCCGCATCAATACCCCGCAATGTCCCCCCCCTCCTCCGCCATCAATACCTGCAATGTCCCCCCCTCCTCCGCCATCAATACCCCGCAATGTCCCCCCCCTCCTCCGCCATCAATACCCCGCAATGTCCCCCCCCTCCTCCGCCATCAATACCCCGCAATGTCCCCCCCCCTCCTCCGCCATCAATTACCCCGCAATGTCCCCCCCCTCCTCCGCCATCAATACCCCGCAATGTCCCCCCCCTCCTCCGCCATCAATACCCCGCAATGTCCCCCCCTCCTCCGCCATCAATAACACCGCAATGTCCCCCCCTCCTCCTCCGCCATCAATACCCCGCAATGTCCCCCCCCCCCTCCTCCGCCATCAATACCCCGCAATGTCCCCCCCCCCCCCTCCTCCGCCATCAATAACCCGCAATGTCCCCCCCCCCTCCTCCGCCATCAATACCCCCGCAATGTCCCCCCCCCTCCTCCGCCATCAATACCCCGCAATGTCCCCCCCCTCCTCCGCCATCAAATAACCGCAATGTCCCCCCCCTCCTCCGCCATCAATACCCCGCAATGTCCCCCCCCCCTCCTCCGCCATCAATACCCCGCAATGTCCCCCCTCCTCCGCCATCAATACCCCCGCAATGTCCCCCCCCCCTCCTCCGCCATCAATACCCCGCAATGTCCCCCCCCTCCTCCGCCATCAATACCCCGCAATGTCCCCCCCTCCTCCGCCATCAATACCCCCGCAATGTCCCCCCCTCCTCCGCCATCAATACCCGCAATGTCCCCCCCCCTCCTCCGCCATCAATACCCCGCAATGTCCCCCCCCCTCCGCCATCAATACCCCGCAATGTCCCCCCCTCCTCCGCCATCAATACCCCGCAATGTCCCCCCCTCCTCCGCCATCAATACACCGCAATGTCCCCCCTCCTCCTCCGCCATCAATACCCCGCAATGTCCCCCCCTCTCCTCCGCCATCAATACCCCGCAATGTCCCCCCCCTCCTCCGCCATCAATACCCTGCAATGTCCCCCCCTCCTCCGCCATCAATACCCCGCAATGTCCCCCCCTCCTCCGCCATCAATACTCCGCAATGACCCCCCACCCCCTCCGCCATCAATACTCCGCAATGTCCCCCCCCCTCCTCCGCCATCAATACCCACGCAATGTCCCCCCCTCCCCGCCATCAATACCCCGCAATGTCCCCCCCTCCTCCTCCGCCATCAATACCCCGCAATGTCCCCCCCCCCTCCTCCGCCATCAATACTCCGCAATGTCCCCCCCTCCTCCGCCATCAATACCCCGCAATGTCCCCCCCCTCCTCCGCCATCAATACCCCGCAATGTCCCCCCCCCTCCTCCGCCCATCAATACTCCGCAATGTCCCCCCCTCCTCCGCCATCAATACCCCAGAATGCCCCCCTCCCCCAGTCTATACCCCTGATGATCCCACCTTCCCCACCACTGATACCCCAGCATTCCCCTCCCCCCTCCCCCTAATACCTCACCCTGCCCCCTCCTCTGATACCCCGGACTCCTCCCCCTCTAACATGACTCAGTAATACCCCATGCAGCCCCTCCCCCCTCTGTAGTGAATACCCCCCCAGGGGTGGCCCCTCCCTCCATACTGCCCCGGTGTGTGGCGATGGGGGGAGGGGCCCCACGTGTGCTCGGGATCCCGTGGAAGGCCCGGTGAGAGGGCAGACATGAGGCCGGACCCCTCCCCGGCCGTCCCCTGACCCCCGCCCGCCGGTTCCTTACCTGCGCGCTCGGGGAGGCCATGGCGGACACTTTCAATGAGTGAGGCCGATCATGCCGCTTCCCCCGCCGCCGCCATCTTCTCTGCTGCGCGCTCACCTCACCACGCATGCGCCGGAGCCCGCCCATCGCAGCACGTGAGCCTCACAGGGGGAGGAGAGAGCAGGGGGCGTGACCGGCGGCACCGAATGTACCGTAAGAGGAAGGGGCGTGGTAAGCCGAAGGGAGCGCGCCTGAGACTCCAAGAGAGAGAGAGGGCGTGTCCGACACCATGAGAACACGTGACACCCAGAGAGGAGAGGCGGAGACGGGGAAGGTAGTGGGCGGGGCCTCAGGCGTGAGCTCCTATAGAAGAAGGGGTGTGTCCGGCATGCCGAAACAAGAAAGAGGCGGGGCTACTCTTGTATATAGAGACACAGCAGGTAAGGGGGTCACAGGTCAGGAGCGAAAGGGGTACCGGACCAGCTCACCCCCCCCCCCCCCCCCCCCTCTTCCTGCCCGGGACAGTGGTCAGCATGCATAGAGATATTCTTGGTGGTATTTAATCACTACTGGAGGTTCATTTCTTCTTCATTTATATTGTAACATTTTACAAATAAATATTTTTTTCTTCTTCACAGATGAGGTAACACAGATGGGCACTGATGAGGCTGCACTGATAGGTGGCACTGATGGGCACTAATGAGGTGGCACTGATGAGGCTGCATTGATGGGCACTGGTAAGGCTGCACTAATGAGGTGGCACCGATGGGCAATGATAGGCTGCACTGATGCAATGGCACTGATGAGGCTGCATTGATGGGCAATAATAGGCTGCACTGATAGGCACTAATCAGGTGGCACTGATGAGGCTGCAATGATAGGCTGCACTGATGGGCACTAATGAGGTGGCACTGATGGGCAATGATAGGCTGCACTGACAAGGCTGCACTTATGGGCACTGGTAAGGCTGCACTAATGAGGTGGCACTGATGGGCAGTGATAGGCTGCACTGATGCAATGGCACTGATGAGACTGCTCTGATGGGCACTAATGAGGTGGCACTGATGAGGCTGCATTGATGGGCAATGAGAGGCTGCACTGATGGGCACTGGTAAGGCTGCACTAATGAGGTGGCAATGATAGGCTGCACTGATGCGATGGCACTGATGAGGCTGCTCTGATGGGCACTGGTGAGGTGGTACTGATGGGCACTAATATTCAGCACTGATGGACATTGATATGCTGCACTGATAATCAGTGTAAATGCCCCTCTTACCACAGGAAAGCCGGTTATTGACTTTCCTTTCCTCAGACACTGATAGCGCTTAGGCCCCTTTCAGACTGGGGCGGGAGCCACATTGGTGGTATAACGGCGCTATACCTTTGGATTTGCTGCAGGATTCGGCCGCTAGCGGTGTGGTAGTAACCCCCACTAGCAGGCAATAAAGGGTTAATACCGCCCGCAATGCGCCTCTATAGAGGCGCATAGCGGGCGGTATTGCCGCGGCTTCCAATTGTTTTCAATGGGAAGGAGCGGTATACACGCCGCTCCAAAGATGCTGCTGACAGGAGATTTTTTTGGTGGCCCCCGCTCGTGTGGGCTGTTTGCACTGGATGGCGCCACTCTGCGTGTTGGCTAAGGTGACCAGATTTTTAACACAGCAGGGACTTGCGCATGCGCCGTGGGGAACCGGGGCAGTGAAGCCACAATGATTCACTTCCTGGTTCCCTCACCGTGGATGGCGGTGGGGGCAGCAGAGTGACGCGTGATCGCTTGTCCTCTGCTGCCGACGGCGCTGGACTCCAGGACAGGTAAGGCTGATATTGAGAGTCAGCAGCTGCTGGATTTTAATATATATATATAGTTCCTGCAAGTGCTCCAACATTGTTCACACAAGTTTTTAGTGTTGTTTTTTATTTATATACAAAATAAAGTTGTTTAAATGATTTGCTTGGCGCTTCTCTCTCCTCCTTTTGCTTTCCTGCATGTGATCAGCACAGGGCCAATCAGCGTTGTCCAGGCAGAGGGTCAGGGGCCCTGCAGCCTCAATGGACAGTCATAGTAGAATGAAAATACCTCCTACAAGCTTTAACCAGACACTGATGGAAGTCACAAGACTGCTACAGTATATACTGCTGATGAGAAAAGGTATGTAGTAGTTTATATTTACTGAAATGTCCTGTGTGCTGTGGGAGATCAGATATAGTGACTGCAGAGTCCTGGGATTAGTAACACTTTAAGGAAAATCTCATCCAGCAATAAACAGAGGATCTAATCCTTCCGCACTCCATCCAAAGTTCAATAAGAACAGCTTTAGATAAACAGTAACAGCCAATATTACCTTACTTTGGCTTCTTTAAAGCAGAACAGAACAGTATTTTTTTTTTCACCTTTCCATCTATTAAATCTTCTGCCCTTCTTGTTTTAACTTTTTGGATAGTCATTTTATTTTTATTTTTTTCCTGTCAGTAAATTCTTTACACAGCCCACTTCCCGTTTCTTGTTTGGTCATTAGCCTAGGCTTATGACACCATGCACAGCTCTCTATCGCACTCTTGTAAGAGTTTGCCAGAAAGGGAGGCGGGGTGAGTCATAAGAGTGCCAACGAGAGCTGCAGAGTTGGAGGTGTGTCTGTGTAAATCCGTTCCAGGAGAATGTTCGCAATCCACTCGCATATCAAACTGAGTTTCCCCTTTGAAGTCAATGGAAATTAAAATAATTTGTTCCGCATTGACTTCTATGGCATGCAATACCACATGTGGCCAGAGGTGGGGGGGCGCCGGAAAGCCTCGGAAATACTCGGGACAGCTCGGCTGAATTCGGAAACCCTTGGAAAGGCTCGGGAGTATTTTTGAACGGCTCCGATCGGCACTGGTGCACCTCTGGCCAAATGCGGTTCTGCACACCGCTGTTGAATACCTGCTCGTTTTGCGAGACAATACTCGAAAACCGAGTCAGGATTTAAAAAAAAAAAAAATGCTCGTATTGCGAAACGCTCGTTAACCGCGTTACTCTTAATCTGAGATCTTACTGTTTATATAAAATAATATGCAAAGCGGTTGGAGGGAAGCTTCAGAATGGCAAAGATGTTTTTATTGCAGATTATGTGATCAGACTGCAGTTCCTCTTTAAGGCCAGGACAGGTTCTCTTTAACCGCTTAAGGACCGCCGCACGACGTCGGCAGAATGGCACGGCTGCAGGGGCGGACTGACAACTCATGGGGCCCCCGGGCAATAGAAGATTATGGGGCCCCCGGGCTTACAGATGGTCACCATGCCAGGAGGCAGTGCAGAGGCGGGGCAGCTAAAATCTCAGGATTTTCACATCAAAAGCATGTCAGTTTCAGACATATCAGGGACAGATGTAAAAACACACAGATTTTGAAATACTATCCCTGGTTTTACTAAGCCTGGCAACCCTGATGGGGCCCCCTAGTAGCATGGGGCCCTCGGGCAGTGCCCGAGGGACTCAATGGTCAGTCCGCCCCTGCACGGCTGGGCACATGGACGTACAGGTACGTCCCCTTTTAAGATGTCGCGACCTGGTCCTGTCCTCCGTGGGCGCGCCCCCGGGACCCGCGGATCCGATCGCCGCCGGTGTCCCGCTATTGGGTCACAGAGAGGAATAACGGGGAAAGGTGAGTATAAACAAACCTTCCCTAAGCACAGACTGGCACAGAGCATGCTCAGTATTATCCGATATGCTGTGCGACGGAAGACAGTTGGCTGTAAAGCTGTAGTTGGCTGTAGCAAGTACATTTTCTGTGAAATTCAAGGCTCCGGGCACTGCGGTTAGCTGCATTTGTACATTGCGGTTACGTGCGGTTACAAGCGGCCGCGTTTAGCTGCAACTCTTTTTACTTTTTTGATTATGATGTGCTTCCTGTTGTTGTTTTTTTTTTTTTTCTCACGCTGCTATCCGCAGTTGACACAAAAGACTGCGATTACCTGCGGTTATGTGCATATAGCTGCGCTAAATCGCACCTGGACGCATTACATTTTTTCTATTCGCACCACACCGCATGCAACGAAATCTCAGCAAAACGGTGTGTGTGAATGGGGCCATAGGAAAGCATTGTGTGCCTTTAGCTGCGGTAGAAAACTAGAAAATCCGCAGCTAAAAGCACCATTCTATCCGTCCGTGTGAAAGGGGCCTAATTCTGATACCTGTCTCTACTTCAATAACCCCAGAGCAGCCAGCTAGAAGAAAACTGTCCTCAATAGATATCCTGACAGATACCTCCAAGATTCTTCTATGCAGAAACTTACTCCATCTTATATGTACACTCCTGCCCCATCCTGGGCAATACAGGCTTCTGGGCACTACAGGGTTCAGGGTACTTTAGGGTTCTAGGCACTGTAGGGTCTTGGGATTTTAAGTACTCTAGGGGCCTGGGTACGCTAGGCTTCTGGTCTGGATACTGTAGGGTCCTAGGTACTGTAATGTCCTAGGTTATGTAGGTTTTTAGGTACTGTAGGGTCCTGTGTATTGTAGAGTCCTAGGTACTCTAGGGTTCAGGGTACTTTAGGGTTCTAGGCACTGTAGGGTCTTGGAATTTTACTGTAAGTACTCTAGAGGCCTGGGTACTCTCGGCTTCTGGATACTGTAGGGTCCTAGGTACTGTAATGTCCTAGGTTATTAAGGTTTTTAGGTACTGTAGGGTCCTGTGTATTGTAGAGTCCTAGGTACTGTAGGGTTCAGGGTACTTTAGGGTTCTAGGCACTGTAGGGTCTTGGGATTTTACTGTAAGTACTCTAGGGGCCTGGGTACTCTCGGCTTCTGGATACTGTAGGGTCCTAGGTACTGTAAAGTCCTAGGTTATGTAGGTTTTCAGGTACTGTAGGGTCCTGTGTATTGTAGAGTCCTAGGTACTGTAGGGTTCTATGTACTGTAGGATCCTGGGTATTACAGGGCCTGAGGTACTGTAGGGTCTCAGCTACAGTAGGGTCCTGTAGAGTCCTAGGTTCTGTAGGTTTTCAGGTACTCTAGGGTCCTCGGTATTGTAGAAGTAGGTACTGTAGGGTCCTAGATACTGTAGAGTCATATGATCTGTAGGGTCTCAGCTACTGTAGGGTCCTGGGTACTGTAGACTTCTAGGTACTGTAGGTACCTGGAAAATGTAGGGTCCTGGATATTAGAGTCCTAGGCACTGTAGGGTCCTAGGTACTGTAGGGACCTAAATATTGTATGGTCCTAAGTAATGTCGGGTTATAGGTACTGTAGAGTCATAGAAACTGTAGAGTACTAGGTACTGTATGGTCCTGGATATTGTAGGGTCCTAGGTACTGTTGGATTATAAGTCCTGTAGAGTCAAAGGAACTGTAGGGTCTCAACTACTATAGGGTCCTAGGTACTGTAAAGTCCTAGGTTCAGTTGGGTCCTAGTCTCCTAGATAGTGTAGAGTTCTGCTGACTGTAGGGTCCTAGGCAGTGGCAGCTGGTGCTCAAAATTTTTTTGGGGGCGCAAACGGAAAAAAAAATTGCAGCCTCACTGTGCCCATCAGATGCAGCCACTGTGCCATGCCAGCATAAACTATAAATGCCCTCTATATTCTATAAATGCCATTGATATTCTGTAAACAAGCTATTCCATTCCTAGAGATTTCAGCCCCCCCTGCACCCGGGCTGTCTAGGTTCTGTGTCCACTTCCCTGTGTATTACTGCGTCTGGGAAGAACAAATAGAAACTAAAACACAATACCTGGGCGGTGGTGGCGGCGGTGTGGTGTCACTGGCGGCGGTGTCACTGGCGGCGGTGTCGGCTGTGTGTGTCCCGGGCGGTTTAGGTTTCAGGTTACCGATAGCCAGAGCCGGTCAACCTGATTGGCTGAGACGCCTGACAGTCTTATCCAAGGAACGCACCCCGGTACGTTCCATGGATAAGCATCCGGAAGGCTGAGGGCTGTACTGGGAAAGCCTATCAGAGCCGCTGGCTCTGATAGGTACTTCCGTACACCCAACCAGCTGGCGCTATTCAGGTGGTCAGCGCTGATATCTGACCATCTGAATGCGGGCAGCGGCGACAATAACATTGATTTATGCAATGCATGAATCAATGTTATTAGTCAGTGGTGTGTGCGGGAGCCAGAGGGGGCGGCGCTCCAGCGCCCTCTATGGACGAACCGCCACTGGTCCTAGGTACTGCAGAGTGCTGGGTACTGTAGTTTGCTCAGGACGGGGTAAACGGACAGTTTAGGGATTTTTAATTTTCACAAACTTGCTTTGATTTTTACTATTGAATCGTGAATTAATTTAACGTCTTTAAGGCTCTTACCATAGGGTGACCAGACATCACCAGTTTCCAGTGACAGTCCCCGGATTGAGGACACTGTCCCCGGACCAAGTTTGTCCCTGGATTGTATTTGAACAGGGGCCTGGGCAATTTCAAAGACAGTCAGTGCAGAATAAAAAAAAAAATATTACTAAATTCCATTATCTGTGCCCCTTTCTGATGATCATGTGCTGGTCTATTCCTTCAGTTTCGGGTGCCCATTCAGCTCCACTTGCATGTTCTTCTGCCTTGGCTCTAATCCCAGCCAACTGTCTGCCTGCTTTTCTCCTTGCCTTCCCTGGCGGAGTGATTTTCCTCCGCTCCCCCAACCAGTAGTAGCCGGGGGCCCGGAGAGTAAGACTTAAAGGGGTGTTCCAGCCAAAAGTTTTGTTTATTAAAAGTCAGCAGCTACAAAAAGTGTAGCTGCTGGCTTTTAATAAACAATCACTTACCTGCTCCAGCGTTCCAGTGACGTGCCTGGGGGGGCTCCCCTCCTCTTCCCCCCCCCCCCCCTCCCCGTCTGGTGTCTTCATTTCTACTGTGGGCACCCGGCCGTGACAGCCTTCGGCTTCACGGCCGGGCACCCACTGCGCATGCGCGAGCCGCACTGCGCATGTGCGAGCCGCACTGCGCATGCGCGAACCGCGCGGCTCGCCGCTGATTGGACAGGCGATCGTCTAGGACCTGTTAGTGTCCTAGATGATCACCTAAAGGGAGGGGCTGCAATAAGGCGATTAAGCCTAATCGCCTTACCAGCCCCTCGGCGGAAGAAGGAAGTGGGACAGGAAGTCCCACTCCTCCTGATGCCCCCACTCCCCCCCCCCAAAAAAATTACATGCCAAATGTGGCATGTATGGGGGTGAGGAGTGGGATAAGCGGAAGTTCCATTTTTGGGTGGAACTCCGCTTTAACAGGCTGTGAGGCGGCGGCCGCGTCGACGGGCAGAGAGTCGCTGATTGCCGCAATTACTTGTTAAAAAAAAAAATGTCCCCGGATTTCATTAAAAAAATCTGGTCACCTTATCTTACCATCAAGAAACCCTTCCTAAACCTAAGCTAGAATTGTTATTCCTTTATGCATGATTGATGTCTCTTTGTTCTTTCGTAAAGTACCTGGAATAGAAACACATTGTCCTCTGCCTGGGTGTAAATGCAGAAAGTAAATGTTTACTGATGACAAAAGGTAAAAAGAAAATGTCCCTAGGGCTGTTTATGAAGATGCAGTCAGGTGACGCCACTACTGCTTACCTTTTGAAATAAATGTAATGTTTCCACTGAATACTAGATGAGCAGCCTTCCGCTCTCATTGAAACAACTTGGCAGTAATGCATTTGGCTGCTGATATAAGCAATCTGCACCACTGAGTATAAGGCAGACGTAAGCTGTGTGTACATTTTGCCATAGTCTACAAATATGTACAACCTCATAATTCCTTCTGTTTTGTCCTCCAGCAATATCAGGTCCAGGGACCCATCATTGATGCATCTCCCACCACTGCCATCTCCTTTATCAATAATTCAGGTCCCGCGATGATCATTTTCAACCATTGGGTGGCCACTGATGATGTAACTTTTGCGCTTGTGCACCGGTGTTACATCATCCCTGGCGCCTGGTCCAGAGCAGTCAGCTAGAAGCAAAATGTCCTCAATAGATATCCAGACAGATACCTCCAAAGTTTTTCTATGCAGAAACTTACTCCATCTACTTTATATGTACACTCCTGCCCATCCTGGGCAATATAGGCTTCTAAGCACTGCAGGGTGCCTAGGTACTGTAGGGTCCTGTGTATTGTAGAGTCCTATGTACTGTAGGATCCTGGGTATTACAGGGTCTGAGCTGTACTCATAAGTGTGCGCACAGGGTGTGCCGAGTGTGCCTGGGCACACCCTAATCACCCCATGTGCATTAGCATTATCCAGAGGTGCCACCAGGTGGGTGGTTGGGGTCCCAGTGGCCAATGTAAATGCCCCTATTATATTAAAGGCTAGGTTCAATTGTAGGAACACCTATACTTAGGATGTAACAAAATATGTTCCCAATCAACTGTCTCTAACCATTAGAGCCTCCTCCCTGTGACAGCAGGTGGCGTTGATGTGTGTTTGAGCTTTGGGGTGCACACCCTAATACAATAGGCTGCGTACACCTATGGCTGTACTGTAGTGTTATAGGCACTGTAGGGCAGGGGTGCCCAACCTTTTGAAGAGCGAGGGCCACTTAAGCACCTTGGTAACCAGCCACGGGCTAAAATGAGCGGAGTGGACGGATGACAGGTCACGGCTACTCTATAGGCCTTCCGATCCGCCCAGATGGAAGGGAACAAATATTTTTCGGATTGGAAGTAGGACGGCGTAAATGGACATGTGCCGCTCTGTAAAGGTGAATGGAGGTTCCCATTTGGTCGGGCTGATGGTGTGAAAAGGGCCTAAGACTGCTTTTACACTGATGTGCTGCGGTTTACCCAGCTGTGTCTATCCTGAGGGTTAGCTGAACTTTGCCATAGACTCTCTGCCTGTGGCAAAAGCCGGCGCCGTAGAGGAAACATCGGCTTATGGGGCTCTTCTCTGCAGCCAACCCGCCATTCCAGAGCAGGAGGTCGCGGGCCACATCAGAGGGCTCCGCGGGCCACTGGTTGACCACCCCTGCTGTAGGGTCTCAGCTACAGTAGGGTCCTGGGTACTATAGAGTCCTAGGTTCTGTAGGTTTTCAGGTACTCTAGGGTCCTTGGTATTGTAGAACTAGGTACTGTAGGGTCCTGGGTATTGTAGAGTCCTAGATACTGTAGGGTTATAGGTACTGTAGAGTCATAGGATCTGTAGGGTTCTGGGTACTGTAGAGTCCTAGGTACTGTAGGGACCTGGGTAATATAGGGTCCTAGATACTGTAGGATCCTGGATATTACAGGGTCCTAGGCACTGTAGGGTCCTAGGTACTGTAGGGATCTAAATATGACATGGTCCTAAGTACTGTCGGGTTATAGGTACTACAGAGTCATAGAAACTGTATGGTCTCAGCTACAGGGCCGTCTTAATAGCATCATGGGCCCCTGGGCAAAGTAATGCTCTGGGACCACTACAATGATGACAGTGCAGGTAAACAGACATCAAGTAGGTAGGAGGCAGACTGCCCCCCTGTGTATCTATCACTCTCAGTGCCATCATGGGGCCCCCAATTTCGGGGCAGCGTGGGCTCAAAGACCAGTTGCTTTGGGGAAAGTGCAGGGGCCCCTCATGCAGCTGGGGCCCCTGGGCCGTGCCCAGGTGTGCCCTCTCATTAAGACAGCCCTGCTCAGCTATGGGTATGGGTATTGTAGGGTCCTAGGTACTGTTGGATTATAGGTCCTGTAGAGTCAAAGGAACTGTAGGGTCTCGACTACTGTAGGGTCCTAGGTACTGTAAAGTCCTAGGTTCAGTTGGGTCCTAGTCTCCTAGATAGTGTAGGGTTCTGTAACTAGATAGTGTAGGGTTCTGTAACTTTTGCGCATGTGCACTGGTGTTACATCATCCCTGGCACCTGGCCCATTCTTAGCACTATAATGTGAATGTGCTGTACAGTGTACACACATACCTTAAACAAAAAAAAAAAAGAAGGAGATTTTTGACAGAAAAGACCCTTCTGCCAAAACCTTCGACCTCAGAGCAGTTTATGAACACACAGGGAGAATGTCAATTTTTATACCAACTGGCATAATTTATTTTACATAGAAGAGGACAATACACTTTATGGCCAACAGTTTGTAGTCACCTGATCATCACACCTTTGCTATATGGCCAAACGTATGTGGAACTCCCTCCAAATGATGGAGTTCAGGCGCCTCCATTGCAGGGTAGTGGTAATACTACATCATACAAAGACATTGTAGATCAGGGGTCTCCAAACATTCTAAACAAAGGGCAGGTTTATTGTCCTTCAGACTCTTGGAGGGCCGGACTTTGGCCAGCGGGAGTGGAAATTTTCCTGGCATCATTGTTAGTAAACAGCTGGTATTAGGGGGAGGAATAGTGCCCCATTGCTGGTATCATAGAGAGGAATAGTGCCCCATTAGTGGTGTCAGTGGGAGAAATGGTGCTCCATTGTTGGTGTCAGATGGCAGAATAGTGTCACAGTGTATCAGTGGGAGGAATAGTGCCCCAAGGGCCGGATAAAGGCAATCAAAAGGGCCGTATCCGGCCCTCGGGCTGCAGTTTGGAGACCACTGTTGTAGACCATTGTGCTCTTCCAACCAGTTTGGATAAGACCCTTCCACATGACTCTGCCTGTGTGTACAAAGCCAGCTCCATAAAGACTTGGTGTGACCAGTTTGGTGTGGGGGAACTTGCGTATCCGGACCTCCACCCTACTGAACACCTATGGGAAGAAAAGGGACCATTGATTGTGAGCCAGGCCTTCTCATCTGACATCAAGAGTGGAGGATGATAATGCTGAGAAGTGGTATGGGGAAACTCCACAATAATGCCAATGGTTTTGGAATGCAGGGCCGCCATCAGGAATTATGGGGCCCCTTACACAGCTTCAGGCATGGGCCCCCTGGAGAAGAGAACCGGGTCGGGGTGCTGCCGCCTCAATTTGAGAAGCGGGGGGGCGTAAATTGAGAAGCAGGGGGTGCCACAAATTGGGGAAGTTGCCCTTACAAAAAATTAAATATATATATATATATATATGAAAAAAAGGGGGGGTTGGCATCTGGGGCCCTGGGGACCTCTGGGTCCTTTAATAAAAAGGGGGGAAAATATATATATATATAAAAAAAAATTGGGGGTTGCCATCCGGGGCCCTGGGGACCTCTGGGTCCTTTAATAAAAGGGGGAAAATATATATAAAGAAAAGTGGGGGTTGCCATCTGGGGACCTGGGGACGTCTGGGTCCTTTAACCACTTAAGACCCGGACCAAAATGTAGGTAAAGGACCTTGCCCCTTTTTGCGATTCGGCACTGCGTCGTTTTAACTGACAATTGCGCGGTCGTGCGACGTGGCTCCCAAACAAAATTGGCGTCCTTTTTTCCCCACAAATAGAGCTTTCTTTTGGTGGTATTTGATCACCTCTGCGGTTTTTATTTTTTGCGCTATAAACAAAAATAGAGTGACAATTTTAAAAAAAATTCAATATTTTTTACTTTTTGCTATAATAAATATCCCCCAAAAATATATAAAAAACATTTTTTTTCCTCAGTTTAGGCCGATACGTATTCTTCTACGTATTTTTGTTAAAAAAAACGCAATAAGCGTTTATCGGTTGGTTTTCGCAAAATTTATAGCGTTTACAAAATAAGGGATGGTTTTATTGCATTTTTATTAATTAAGTTTTTTTTTACTACTAATAGCGGCGATCAGCGATTTTTTTCGTGACTGCGACAATATGGCGGACACTTTGGACAATTTTGACACATTTTTGGGACAATTGTCATTTTCACAGCAAAAAATGCATTTAAATTGCATTGTTTACTGTGGAAATGACATGGCTGTAGGTGTGACGTCATCGATCGCGTCCCCCTATTACAGGGATGATGCGATCGATGCTACGGCCACAGAGAAGCACGGGGAAGCCGTGTGTACACACGGCTCTCCCCGTTCTTCCACTCCAGGGACGGATCGCCGCACTCCAGCGGCGATCGGGTCCGCGAATACCGCGGTCCCGGAGCTTCGGACCGTCACCCACGGCCGGGTACTAAAATCAACGTATATATACGTTGATGTGCCCAGCCGTGCCATTCTGCCGACGTAAATGTGCAGTAGGCGGTCCTTAAGTGGTTAATAAAAAGGGGGGAAAAATGTATATATAAAAAAAAAAGTGGGGGTTACCATCCGGGGCCCTGGGGACCTCTGGGTTATTTAATAAAAGGGGGAAAATATATATCAAGAAAAGTGGGGGTTGCCATCTGGGGACCTCTGGGTCCTTTAATAAAAAGGGGAAAAAATATATATATAAAAAAAAGTGGGGGTTGCCATCTGGGGACCTCCGGGACCCTAGGGACCTCTGGGCCCTTTAATAAAAAATAAAAAAAAAAAATGAAAACAAATTTAATATAAAAAAAAATAATTCATTACAAAAAAGGAAGGGGGGGGGGGTTGCCATCCGGGGGCCCTGGGGACCTCCGGCCCCTTTACAAAAAAAAAAGGGGTTGCCATCCGATCCGGGCCCAGGTACTGCCTGTACCCCCCTGATGGTGGCCCTGTTGGAAGGAGATGTCCAACCAGCTCATATAAATGTGACGGAGAGCTGTCCACAAATTCGGCCCATGTAGTGTATCAAAGTAGCAATAATCCCCTAATACATTGAAGCCAGCCAAGCTGTAACATCCATTGCAGATGCCTGATGAAGGAACATGCATGCTCCGAACACTAGACATGTGCATTCGTTTTCGTCCGAATGCATTTTCGTCTGAATTTCTGGGATTTTCGCTTTCATTCTAACAAACGAAAACAAACGCGCAGAATCCGAAAGATCCGACATTAAACAATGCTTAATTTTCGTTACATTGCGACAACAGTTTGATATAGAGAGAAGATTCGACATGACGTGACAATAGAGATCTGTGGCCACTTGGATTACTTGTGCCTTACAGGGAAACGTGGGCCGAAAAGATACATACTGGGATGATGCCGGTAGGTGCAGGTATCCTCCCGGTACAACCACTGAAACCCAAGGATGTCCTATGGGTGGCAAGTGGTTAAAGAGTAACTCCACTTTTGTTAAAACAAAAAAACATTCCCCTCTGGGTGATCAATGTACATTGCAATAATTTTAACAAACTTTGTTGCAGATTCTTACCCGTTGTTGTTCTGAAGAAATACCTGTGTGTTTGTCTGTGTCCATGTGGTGTGTAAATCTAATGAGAGTGGTTTCATAATTATCAGTCAGCTGCTGCACCTGCAGGGCTCTAATGAGGACAATTGCTGGGCCTGCATCCCTTTAGACATGATTTCCTAACGGGGGGTATGCAACAAAAATTTAATTTTTATTGCAGGAGATGCCTGATATCTTATTTGTATCTTGGTGTAGATTTCTGGAAAAATCAGTGAGCCAATCACACAAGCATGAAATTACATATCTGGGGGGCGTTCTGAACACATTGGGCTAGATTCAGAAAGAAGATACGTTGGCGTATCTAGAGATACGCCGCGTAACTTCTAAAATGCGCCGGCATATCTTTTTTCTGTATTCAGAAAACAAGCTACGCCAGGATTGAGCTAAGATACGAGCGGCGTAATTGTATTACGCCGTCGTATCTTAGTTGCATATTTACGCAGGCTGCTATGTGCCGCTTCCGTCGATTTGTGCGTCGAATATGTAAATGAGCTAGATACGCCGATTCACGAACGTACGCACGGACGTCGCAGTAAAGATACGCCGTTTACGTAAGGCGTTTTCAGGCGTAAAGATAAACCACCAAAAAGATGGCGCAGCCAATGTTAAGTATGGACGTCGGGACCGCGTTCATTTTTTTAAATTTTACATAGTTTGCGTAACTCGTCCTTGAATGGCGCTGGACGTAAATTATGTTCACGTCGTTTTCAATGACTATTTGCAATGTCATTTGGAGCATGCGCACTGGGATACGTTCACGGCCGGCGCATGCGCAGTTAAAAAAAAAAGTGCGGTCAACGTTAATTTAGATACAACACGCCCCCTACCTGCTAATTTGAATTGCGCGCGGATACGGCGGCCCATTTACGCTACGCCGACGCAACTTAGGGAGCAAGTGCTTTATGAACACAGCACAAAACAACACAGAACAAATCGGCTACGCTACGCCCGCACAAAGATACGCTCTCCATCCTGAATCTAGCCCATTCTGTGTACAGAACGCCTCCAGGCGGCCATATTGCATTTTACAGGAAATTGCACTGCAGATCGAAAAGAAAATAATTTTTTTTAATAACATTCAATTATGCGTCACAGTTGTATACGCTATATAATATATTTTTTAATTACTTGCTGTTTTTCCCCCCCACGAAAGTGGACTTGCCCTTTAACCATGTAACAGTCTACACCACAGGTGTCAAACACAAGGCCCGCGGGCCGAATCTGGCCCTCCAAGCCATTTCATGTGGCCCGCGCACCTCTCCTGCAGCTGCCAGACAGCTCCAGCCCTCCTCTGGTCCTCCTCCAGACTCTTACTTTCTGCTTTGAAGCAATGTATCCAGCTTCTTCCCAGTAGCAGCATAAGAAAAAGGGGGGGGGGACTGTGATGTAAGGGAGAGTGGGGGACTCAACTTCTAATTGGTGGGTTGGCTCTTGACATCTAATGCAAGGGGAGGGCATGCGCTGGACATCTAATCTTACAGATACAACCGGCCCTTTTGGGGGCCATCATAATGCCGATGTGACCCACGATGAAATTGAGTTTGACACCCCTGTTCTACACTTTGAGGCACTTCTCTTGTTCCTTTCGTCTCCAAAACTTCGGAAAGCTAGCCCTGGTGTATGGACTGATTGCATTTTTTTTTAATCATTATATTAGGCCACGTACACACGATCAGACCAAACCGATGAGACTGGTCCGAAGGACCGTTTTCATCGGACCACCGCTGAAGTGGTCTGATGGTCTGATGTGCGTACACACCATCGGGCCAAAAATCCGATCAGACCAGAACGCGGTGACGTAGAACACAACGACGTGCTGAAAAAACAAAGTTCAATGCTTCCAAGCATGCGCGACTTGATTCTGAGCATGCACGGGTCTTTGGTCCGATGCTTTTGTGTACTAACCATCGCTTTGGTCCGACAGACAGGTTTCATCAGACAGGTTTTGAAGCAAGTTTTAAAACTTTGGTCCGATGGACAACTGTCCGATGGGCCGTACACACGGTTGGAAATTCCGCCAGCAAAAGTCCGATGTGAGCCTTTGATCGGAATTTCTGACCGTGTGTAGGCTCCATTGGCCTTTTGCTGTCAGAATTTCCGCCAGCAAAAGAATGAGAGCAGGTTCTCAATTTCAGATTCAGACGCCTGCTTGGAAACAATTCGACGCATGCTCGGAAGCATTGAACTTAATTTTCTCAGCTCGTCGTAGTGTTGTATGCAACGCTGTATCCTGGCCTAGACCAACAAGGGCAGAACTTTGCAGGGGGGGCAGCACGAAAAGAGTCCCCTCCACCTTGCGCTACACTGTTAAGTAAATTAGTCTAGCGCCCCCATAAAGCAGGTGCACTGCTTCTGGTATGCAGGCGACCGGCATTCCACAACTGTGGGGGGGGGGGGCGCTTCTAATTTTGACTGTCCTATCAACCTGGACCACAAACCTTCCTCACTGTGCCATATGTTAATGCTTCACCATCTACCTAAAGTAGAACTATAGGCAACACTTTTTTTTTTCACTTTGGATAGAGTAAGGGAGGGTTACAGCCCCTGTCAGTTTATTTTTTACCATCCCTGTCCCATTGCAGAGATTTTCCTTTCCTGCCCCATAGCCAAACAGGAAGTGAGAGGAAATCTATGCAAATTAAAGGGTCACTAAGGGAAAAAAAAATTTGGGCCGAAATGACTGTTTACAGGGTATAGAGACATAAAAGTTAACTGATTCCTTTTAAAAATGATTAAAAATAGATAAAAATCAATCATATAATCAACCTACAGTTCTAGTTTTGTTTTTGCTGTTATTTCCTGTCTCTCTAATGTACAGAGCCAGAGAGCCAATAGAGGGCAGTGATGGTTTGTCTAAAACCCCTCAGCACAACCCAGTTTCAGTTTACACACAGTAATCACACCTCCTTGATTAGTGACCACAGTGAGAAAGCTCCCAGCACGGTGGTTATAAAGAAACAGACAACCAGGAAGTGTCCAGAACAGAGCAGAATTACAGCAAAATCAAAACAAAAACGAACAATGAGGACATGAAAACAGCACTGCAGTAAGGTAAAGGAAGCTATTTAGCTAAAAAAAAAATTCCTTTAGTGACCCTTTAAGGGAATTTCATTGCCTCCCAGGCCCTCAGAACTAGTGTCCCCACTTGAATATTTCAGGGCGGGTCTTAAACAACATGGGGTGTGGCCTTGACAGGAAGGGGTGGGTCATATTTAAATTAGGTAGGGGGAGCACGAGTTTAGTCAGGCCTAGGGCAGCACAAAACCTAAATACACTACTGGTTGTACGTCAAGCATTGGCGGTTGTGTGACCGCGTGTATGATGCAAGCCAAGCTTGAGCAGAATTCCGTCGGAAAAGCCATCCAAGGTTTTTCCGACAGAAAATCCGATCGTGTGTACGCGGGAGTAGCCATTTTTAATCTATTGGTTGTACCTTTGAGGTGTTTAATCCTGTGCGCCTATTATCTTGTTTTTTTCATAACCTTAGGCCACACAGGTCTTCAACATTATTTATGGTCATTTTGGAGACTGTGGGATCTCCACTGATCATAGGGTTCATAGGTCCTTCTTTCTTTTTCTTCACAATATTTTATTTTATTTTTTATGTGACAGGGCCGTAGATCTCTCATTGAACAGAATGATTGATGCCAAACAAAGCAGTGAAAGTTCCCAGCTTATATTGCCCTGTCTTAGTTACTAATATGCAGATAATTGCCCTACTAAGGGGTAAAAATAGCCTCGGCGCTGAGGGATCGGTGACATCACCGGCGGCAAAAATAAAATAAAAAGAGGAAGCAACTGCCAACTTCTCAATGGACAAAATCACTGCGTACTAGACAGGTACACTTTGAGTCCACACACATGGTAGGTTCAGTCTTTGCAATGGGTTCATCATCCTCGCTATCCACCCCTCACCATCCTCTATCGGAGTGCCTTTTCATCTTGCTTTTCTTATTCCTGTCGTCGCCTCTGTTTTTCATCACACAAACGCAAGCGGAGACGCCGGCCACGGTCTTGGGAAGGTCGGACCCTTTCACCCATTTTTTCCTGTCCTTGTCGTAGACCTGGACCATCCTGGAGAATGTGGTGTTCTCCCAGCTGTAGCCCCCCAGGATGTAAATTTTGCCGTCCAGGACCGCCACGCCGGATTCGCTGTTAGGCTGGAGAAGGGGAGCGATGCGCACCCACTGGTCGCACTGGGGGCTGTAGCACTCCACGCTGTGGATGTCAAAGCGCTCCATGGAGTTCTGGTTGTCATCGCTCCCCCCTATGGCATATATGCATTCGTCCAGAGTGCACATGCTGTGCCAGCCCCGGGCGGTGATCATGGGTCTCCGCTCCTCCCAGACGTCGGCCCGCGGGTCGTAACACAGCAGGTTCTTCCTGTAAGGGCCAATCTGGTAGTCGTGTCCTCCGGATATGTAGATGAAGTCTTTGTGGACGGTGCCTGCGTGGCCGTACGTGAATCTGAAATATGAAAGAGGCAGCATTGTTAAAATCTCCATATATTAGACCTCTTCCTGTTTATTGCCCCTGGCTGACCCTACTGCCACTCCCTGTTTATTGCCCACCATCAGACATTTGCTTGCCCACAGTTCCTGCCAGTTGACAGCAGATATATGACCATAGGTGTGTGCAGTCTATGGCTTTCGGGTGTGCACCCATAAGCTCAAAAACACATGTGTGTGTTTGTGTCTACATATATATGACCCCTTCACATTGATCTCCCCGCTGACACAGTGAAAGAGAAGAGCATCAACACTTATAGCAGAGCCCGTAAGAAGGAGATCTTTCACATGTTCCTGTTGCTACACAGAGTGGTAACACTAATGCGCATGGGGTGATTAGGGTGTGCCTGGGCACATCCGGCACACCCTGTGCGCACGCCTATGTATATGACCCTCCCTTTCCCGCCCACGACCTGCAGTTGGAGGTAGACAGAAGCCATCAATCCCTTATGCACCTGAGCGGCGGGTGAGGGAGGTTTCTGTGTCCAGCCGCCACCTGGAGAGTTGATTGCTTAGACACTCTCTCCAGGCAGCAGGCTTCTGTATTGGAGGTGACAGCGGTCAGCCACAGCGGCAGTCAGAGTGAGACTAAAAAGTCTCACTCAGGACTAGCACTAACTGCTGTCTGCCTCTGACCTCAAATTGTTCCTGGACTCTGCTTTTCTGCTGCCTGCTCTGACTTCGGGCTGTTTTTGTATTACGATGTGCCATTGACTGCCTCTGACCTCAGACTGTTCCTGGATTATGCTTCTCTGCCTACCCTAGTCTCTAAACTGCGACCCTTTGCTTGCCTTTATCCGACCCTCTGGGCGTCATTCCTCCCACTGGTATCAGCAATGGGGCACTATCCCAGTGACACCAACAATGGGGAGCGGTTCCTCCCAAAGACACCAATGGTGGGGCACTATACCTCTAATTCCAATGAAAGTACACTATTCCTACTCCTACTGACCAGTCTTTTCCCACGGAGCAGAAAGTCAGAAGCATTGTTTACTCCCACTGACGCTGGGCATTTGATACATTTGGGGCACCACAGTCCGTCCCGCTAAATGTCTGAAGGACAAAAATCTGTCCCTTTGCTTAGAAAGTTTGGAGACCTCTGCCCTAAGGAAACGGGGGGCTGCTAAAGGTGTCAAACTTACCAGCAAAAGCTTCTGATCTTGGCAGTTGGGCAAGCGCTACAAGCCAGATATGGTCCTTGTCATAGGTGTGCGCAGGAGGTGTGTGCCAGGTGTGCCTAGGCACACCCTAATCACTACATGCAGGTTCCCCCTACTGCCCAGACATTCCCCTCTGTTGCACTTTGTCCCCCGGCAGTGCTACTGGCTTCCCTCTTCCCCCCTGGCTGCTGTGGTGGATGTTTCAGAATAAAGAGAGGGTGAAGGGCCATCAAATTTTTCATTTACCTGCCCCTTCCTTTTCTAAATGAACACAGTGAACACACTGTCTGTGTTCATTCATAACTGAAGCATAGTAAACCGTGTTTACTATGCTTTAGACTGTGAATGAACAAGAAGCTGCTCAGCACAGAGCACTTCCCATTCATTCACTGTCCAGTGCAGCTGAGGCTGCAGAGAAGGGCATGTGTGTTTGAGCTGCACACACCTATGGTCCTGCACACACCGTTTTATAATCATTGAATGAGTCCTTTGCAGGCAGCAACTGTGGTTTACCTGGGGAGCTCCGACACGTAGGTCCAGGCGTCCAGTCGGGGGCAGTAGATTTCCACCGAAGACATAGCCCCGTTTTCATTCCTCCCACCCACCGCGACCAGCTTATCACTCATCGAGGCCAAAAAGAAGTCCACTCGAGGTTGGTTCATGGCAGCCACCTAAATGCATGAGACCAATAAAATCGTGTTACTTTAGATAACGTAAGCAATCGATTCAACTGCAAATTCTTTGGGCCAGATCCACAAAGAATTACGGCGGTGTATCTTTGTTTTGCATCCACAAAACAAGATACGCCGGAATTACGCTAAGATACCACTGGCGTAACGTTATTACACCGTCGTATCTTAGTTGCACACTTACGCTGGACGCTAGGGGCGCCTCCGTTGTTTTTCCGCGTTTGAATATGCAAATGAGCGAGTTATGGCAATTCACGAACGTATGAGCAGCCGGCGCATTCCTTTTACGTCGGCCGGCGTAAAGTTACCCCTGCTATATAGAGGCGTACACCATGTTAAGTATGGACGTCGGGCCAGCGTCGAATTTTCCATCGTTCACGTAAACCATTCGCGAATAGAGATTTGCGTAAGTTACGTTCACGTCGTTTTCATTGACTATTTGCGACATGATTTCACGCATGCGCACTGGGATACGTCCACGGCGGCGCATGCGCCTTAAAAAAAATATGTATTTTTGCTTCGGGTCATTCATAATTAAAATAAAACACGCCCACCTCTTGTTCATTTGAATTACACCCGCGAACGCCGGCCCATTTACGCTACGCCGCCGTAAGTTACAGCGGAATTGCTTTGGGGATAAGGATATGCCGCTGTAACTTACAGAGGCATAGAGTAAATGGGACACGCCGCGCCGGCGGGGCATGTATGTGGATCTGGCTCTTTATTTTTCATTTTTTGCATTAGTCATATGGGTTGGAGGTCGTTGCCATCGTGGGGGGTCTGCAAGGAACATTTTTCCTTTTTTTTTTAATTGTCCTGCAATTATTTGTTGTGTGTACACATTCCATGGATTTTAGCTGACTCATGGCTGACATTGGAGACTCAGACCTCCTCGGATTTATTTGCTCAGGATGAGTCACTTTCAGTGCCTTGACCCGCACTGTGACATACATTGTAAATAGACACTATGCTGAAAAGAAAACTCCAAACCAAACTCCTAAACTCGCCTGACACTAATACCAAGAGAATGTTTTAAATCGAATAGATTTATACGGCAATGCTCGCAGTGACAACACCTCCCTCCCACAGCTTCTTTTATACTGGAGACCTATAGACCATGGGCATCTGCAGAACTTTTTTCAGGGGGGGGGGGATCATTTTAAGGGCACCCATGCCCCGCCCCTTTTGACAATGTCATGAAGGGGAGGGGCTTAGCCGCAACTGGCAAATATTTATTTTAAAAGGTGAAACGGCAGATATTATTCTAGGCACGTGCTATGTACAGGGTGCAGGTTCCAGACGTGTGCTATGTACAGGGTGCAGATTCCAGACGTGTGCTATGTACAGGGTGCAGATTCCAGACGTGTGCTATGTACAGGGTGCAGATTCCAGGCGTGTGCTATGTACAGGGTGCAGATTCTAGGCGTGTGCTATGTACAGGGTGCAGATTCCAGACGTGTGCTATGTACAGGGTGCAGATTCCAGGCGTGTGCTATGTACAGGGTGCAGATTCCAGGCGTGTGCTATGTACAGGGTGCAGATTCTAGGCGTGTGCTATGTACAGGGTGCAGAATCCAGGCGTGTGCTATGTACAGGGTGCAGATTCCAGACGTATGCAGGGCCGGCCCTACCATGGGACCCAATGGGACCATGGTTCCAGGCGGCATTTAGGAGGGGGCGGCAGCCCGGCCGGCAAGATGTTTTTTTTTTTATGAGAGGAGACTCGTAGCAGAGAGCAGAGCGGAGCAGATGCTGGCCGGCTTTGCGCTGTGCGTTGTCACCTGCACTGGTTGCTAAAATTGCTTGCCTATCATCACCTAGCAACCAGTGATGTCAGAGACTGCGGCCGCCCCAGCATTCACAGCGCTCAGCCTCCGCGCCAATCAATTGGTCCACCCACCTCTTCCACCTCCTGCGTGAGGGAAGTGTGGGTCTGAGGAGAGCTTCCTGTGCGGTTGTGGCCGGCCCCAATGACAGAGAGGGGGAGGGGGCGATCGGGGGAGATATACAGTACAGACAGCCCTCCTCTCCCTGTCACAGTGCAGCTGCTCCATTTACCAGAGAACTCGGCAGCGGCGCTGTGACAGGGAGTGGAGAATCGCGGCCTGTCTGTACTGTATATCTCCCCCGATCGCCCCCCTTCCCCTCTCTGTCAGCTGAGCTAGAAGAAATAGAGCCGCTCTAATTGGATTTCTTATGCCGCTGCCTTGCCTCCTGCTTTCCTCGCCATGACTGGGCACAGCAGAGGGCCAATCAGAAGACTCTGGGGACTGGGGCATCATGGGAAATGTAGTCCCTTAAAAATGGCGGCCCCAGCGTGTCCACAGACACCATGCTAAAGACCCCATCATGCAAGCACTCTCCCGGGGGGGAAGAAAAAAGAGAATACTGTGCTCATGCTGGGGGAAGTGAGAGAGAGCCACGATGTACCCGCACCAACCAGAGAGTCATGCTGTACCCACACCAACACGAGAGCCACTCTGTACCCGCATCAACCAGAGAGCCACGCTGTACCCGCACCAACCAGAGAGCCACGCTGTACCCGCACCAACCAGAGAGCCACGCTGTACCCACACCAACCAGAGAGCCACGCTGTACCCACACCAACCAGGGAGCCACGCTGTACCCACACCAACCAGAGAGCCACGCTGTACCCGCACCAACCAGAGAGCCACGCTGTACCCGCACCAACCAGAGAGCCACGCTGTACCCGCACCAACCAGAGAGCCACGCTGTACCCGCACCAACCAGAGAGCCACGCTGTACCCGCACCAACCAGAGAGCCACGCTGTACCCGCACCAACCAGAGAGCCACGCTGTACCCACAACAACCAGGGAGCCACGCTGTACCCACACCAACCAGAGAGCCACGCTGTACCCGCACCAACCAGAGAGCCACGCTGTACCCGCACCAACCAGAGAGCCACGCTGTACCCGCACCAACCAGAGAGCCACGCTGTACCCGCACCAACCAGAGAGCCACGCTGTACCCGCACCAACCAGAGAGCCACGCTGTACCCGCACCAACCAGAGAGCCACGCTGTACCCGCACCAACCAGAGAGCCACGCTGTAACCGCACCATCAAAGCTCCCCGCTGGCAGCTGAAAATTGCAGCTAAAACAAAGGTAAAGCACGGGGGGGGGGGGGGGGGCATTTCATTCTTGGTCCCAGGCAGCACCATGTATTGGGCCGGCACTGGACGTATGCTATGTACAGGGTGCAGATTCCAGACAACAACAAGAACCTGGGGAATGCCCAGGGAATAACCAAGCCTACTTACCGACCAGCTAGCAGAACAACCAATTAACCTGTCTAACAATGTCCGTTAAAAACAGGGGTTTTGTCCGCACGCATTAGCAAACGCATGCGTGAGCCACAGAGCCGCGCCAAGGCACCCCATAATTCTGTGGTCCTAACACTAACAGTGAGTTTGGGCATTCCCCAGGTTCTTGTTGTTATCTGTTTTAGCCTTCCATTGCTACTTACTGCGATTGCCAGCCATAGATGGGGGCGGTGGATACGTTTTTGTTTCACCTGTGGTGTTTATATTGGTCCAGCAGGGCACCAACACCTTTGCAGCCATTGTGCTATATGCTGGGTGCTTGGTGTGCTTCTGTACCTTTAAGGAGGGGTGGCTCCCCTTCAGTCCACCTGCCCCTATCTATCCATTAAAATGCATGTGCCTCCATTGTGAGGACACTCACTGTTAGTGTTAGGACCACAGAATTATGGGGTGCCTTGGCGCGGCTCTGTGGCTCACGAATGCGTTTGCAAATGCGTGCGGACAAAACCCCTGTTTTTAACGGACATTGTTAGACAGGTTAATTGGTTGTTCTGCTAGCTGCTCGGTAAGTAGGCTTGGTTATTCCCTGGGCATTCCCCAGGTTCTTGTTGTTATCTGTTTTAGCCTTCCATTGCTACTTACTGCAGATTCCAGACGCATTCTATGTACAGGGTGCAGATTACAGGGTGCAGATTCCAGACGCATGCTATGTACAGGGTGCAGATTCCAGACGCGTGCTATGTACAGGGTGCAGATTCCAGACGCGTGCTATGTACAGGGTGCAGATTCCAGACGCGTGCTATGTACAGGGTGCAGATTCCAGATGTGTGCTATGTACAGGGTGCAGATTCCAGACACGTGCTATGTACAGGGTGCAGATTCCAGATGTGTGCTATGTACAGGGTGCAGATTCCAGGTGTGTGCTATGTACAGGGTGCAGATTCCAGGTGTGTGCTATGTACAGGGTGCAGATTCCAGGTGTATGCTATGTACAGGGTGCAGATTCCAGACGTGTGTTATGTACAGGGTGCAGATTCCAGACGTGTGTTATGTACAGGGTGCAGATTCCAGACGTGTGTTATGTACAGGGTGCAGATTCCAGACGTGTGTTATGTACAGGGTGCAGATTCCAGACGTGTGTTATGTACAGGGTGCAGATTCCAGACGTGTGTTATGTACAGGGTGCAGATTCTAGACGTGTGCTATGTACAGGGTGCAGATTCTAGACGTGTGCTATGTACAGGGTGCAGATTCCAGGCGTGTGTTATGTACAGGGTGCAGATTCCAGGCGTGTGCTATGTACAGGGTGCAGTTTCCAGGCGTGTGCTATGTACAGGGTGCAGTTTCCAGGCGTGTGCTATGTACAGGGTGCAGTTTCCAGGCGTGTGCTATGTACAGGGTGCAGTTTCCAGGCGTGTGCTATGTACAGGGTGCAGATTCCAGGCGTGTGCTATGTACAGGGTGCAGATTCCAGGCGTGTACAACCCATGCACACACCTATGGCAGACACCTTGCTGTTCCCTGATTCCAGGGGGGGCGCTTTCCCCCCTTGCCCCTACCTGCAGACGCCCATGCTATGGACTCTGTGTCACTGCCCCGCCCCCCCATCTGCTTTTTTTGGACTTCGAGTGGCCTTTCTCCTCGCGTTAATGTATCTTTAATATGTTAAAGTGGCTGTATACCCTTTTTTGCCAAAAAACCCCCTATCTTTGGTCACCATCAACAAAATCATCTCACCTGGATCCATTGACCACAGCGAGGATCAAATCTGTAGAGAATGTTGGAGGCTGCGTCACCGCCATCATCGATTGAGAAGCTCCCACCAGCGACATAGATGAAGTCACCCAGGGCCGTGACACAGTGGTGACTCCTTCTTGCCGGAAGTCGAGTCTCCGAAAGCCACTGTTCCTTCTGAAGGTCAAGGCTGTAAACATCATCGCTGAGCTCGAGGCAGTGTTCAGATACCTCCCCACCTATGAAGAGCAGCCTTTCTGTTCCATTACGAAGGGAGCTTCGGATGTTCTGGAGGAGCGGCTGGGCAGCCACATTGGAATGGTAATGGATGGCTTCATCCACCAGCCCCTCGCAGCTGGCGTTTTTTGGCAGAAGCGACGACATGGCAGGTTTCACCCGTTGCACAAGGTCACTCTTGGAGATCAGTGAGAATCGGATGTTCTGCAGGATCTGATAGGCTTGGCCCTCTCGGTCGGGGTTGTGGGTCAGCCACTGAAGAGCGGACTGTAGAAGTTCGTGTTCGCTCGCGTGCTGAACCCGGTTGCTCGCAAGGTACTGGCACAGCTTCTGGACACCGACGTTCTGCAAGTAGTCGTTGGTGAAAGCCATGCAGCTGTAATTGTTCAAGATGAAGGAGTCGATGTAAGACCCAAGCCGATCCAGACTGTAAATGGAGGCCAGCTCCTGTAGATAGAGGTAATTCTCCTCGCTGACCTCGCTCTCCAGATATTCGCAGCAGAAATCCACCACTCTCCAGATTTGAAGGAGATGGGCCGTCTCCAGAATGTAGTCGATGTTGCCGCCATCTAAAGTCAAGTCGCTGCTGTACAGGAAGTCGACGACGGCTTTGAGGCCAACGTAGGAGGCCCCGACCAGCTCCACCTCGGTCTGGTGGGCTTCCTTCATGCCAATGGTGAACATGGAGTTGAAGTAGTCGCTACAGGCGGACAGAACATTTCTGTGGGCTGGGACTCTTTGGTCGTCGGCCACCAGGATGACATCACAGAACAGTCCCTTTTGCCTTTGCTCGTCCAGGCTGTGAAGGATTTGGCTGGAGTTGTCAGGACTCTGATACAACTGGAGGAAGAAAAGTCACCATTAGATTGTAAGCTCCTTGAGGGCGGGGACTGATGTGAATGTACAATATACTGTATATGGGAAGCGCTGTGTAAATTGACAGCGCTACAGTATATAGTGGTCCTGGCAGACAGGGCCGTCTTTAAAGGGGCTGTAAAGGTAAAAAAAAAAATTTCCCTATATAGCTTCCTTTACCTTAGTGCAGTCCTCCTTCACTTACCTCATCCTTCCATTTTGCTTTTAAATGTCCTTATTTCTTCTGAGAAATCCTCACTTCCTGTTCTTCTGTCTGTAACTCCACACAGTAATGCGAGGCTTTCTCCCTGGTGTGGAGTGTCATGCTCGCCCCCTCCCTTGGACTACGGGAGAGTCAGGACGCTCTCTATGTTGCAGATAGAGAAAGGAGCTGCATGTTGGTGGGCGTTCTGACTCTCCTGTAGTCCAAGGGAGGGGGCGAGCACGACACTCCACACCAGGGAGAAAGCCTCGCATTACTGTGTGGAGTTACAGACAGAAGAACAGGAAGTGAGGATTTCTCAGAAGAAATAAGGACATTTAAAAGCAAAATGGAAGGATGAGGTAAGTGAAGGAGGACTGCACTAAGGTAAAGGAAGCTATTTAGGGAAAAAAAATTGTACCTTTACAATCCATTTAATATTGATTGGACCCTGGGCAAACATTCTCTTGCCCCCCCCCCCCCTCATGCAATTTCGCTCTCCACCTACTCTGAGACATACAATAAATATCAGCTAGACTTAAAATCAGTTTACTGTATCAGATCAGGCAGTGATTGCGATTGGTTGCCAGAGGTTTACGCCCCCTTCTCTGAATCTGGCTCAGGGTCTGCAGTTGAGTCATCTGTACATAATGGGGCAGAGCTGGGCAGCATTCGTAGCAGCACTTCACACTGAGTTATTAGGACACAGCACAAGACTAAAACCTCAAGGGACAAGAGAATTTAAACTGGGATAGTTGGCAAGTATGGGGCAGCTGCTTTGGGCCCCACAATAATGACAGTGCCCTTGGCAGCTTCCCCATTTTGCCCTGTTATAAAGACGGCCCTGCTGTCAGATTGGCAACGTCTGTTGGCGTTCCTGTGTTGGTGAAAAGCAATAGGAAGCAGTTGCCCGCCGCATTAACCAGCGTGGAACACAAGATGGCGCTGGACCAGACGTTACGTCAATACAGGGGCCGTGCTAATGTAAAGGGGGTGGTAATGCATTGCAAAGCTTCTGCGTCTTCCTCAGAGGTCGGACAATACGTGATGGCACCATGAAGGAGCTGATATAGGGGTGCAGTAACACGATTCGAAGCTTCTGCTTCTTCCTCAGACCAGACGTGATGTTAATATGGAGGCCGGGCTGCCGTAATGGGGCAGTAACATGTTTTGAAGCTTCCGCTTCTTCCTCAGACCTCAGGGGTTTGGACCAGACGTGACCTCAATACAGAGGTTGTGCTGACGTAAGGGGGCAGTAACGCGTTTCAAAGCCTCCACTTCTTCCTCAGACCTCAGAGGTCCAAGGAAGAAGCAGAAGCTTTGCAACACGTTACTGCCCCCTTACGTCAGAACGGCCTCTGTAGTGAGGTCACGTCCGGTCCCATCTTGCGTTCCACACTGGTTAATGTGGCGGTCGGCCGCTTTCTATTGCTTTCCAGCCACACAGGCGCACCAACAGACGCTGACAATCCACCAGGACCACTTGGGAGAGCCTGAGCACTGACCAGTATGATTCTGGTCAGTCCAGCACTGCCAAACACCAATCAGATTTTCACCACTTTCTTTATGGATACGACAAGTTCTCTTTAAGGGCTTCAATATCACAAATACCGCTTATACCGTACCTTAGATGATTCGCTGATCTTGTGAGGCCGCGATAGCCGGCTTTGCCTGGATCCTTCCATGGTCAGTTCTATGACACCCTTTTACCAAAAAGAGACAAAATAAAACCATATAAAAAATAGTTACAGAAGCTCTTTTCATCTACGGGGGCCTTGGAAAAGTATTCATACCCCTCGACATTTTCCACATTTTGTCATGTTACAACCAAAAACGTAAGTCGGTTCACACACAGGCGGCACGACTCCGGGGGCGGCTCTGCAAGTCATCCTGTGGACGACTCCAGAGGTGATTTGCAAGACAACTTCTGTATAGAAGTCAATGCAAGTCGCCCCGAGCCGCCCCTGAAGTCGTACAGGGAGTACATTTCTAAGTCGGAGCGACTTGAGTTGCTCCGATTAGAACGCTCCCATTGCTCTGCATGGGAAGCAACTCGTCAGGCGGCTCAGCCACCTGACGTGTCGGCCCAGTGTGAACCGACTCTAAATGTATTTTATTGTGATTTTATGTGATAGACCAACACAAAGTGTCAAATGATTGTGAAGTGGAAGGAAAAGGGGGGTCGCTCTGTGCAAAATCACTGCACAGAAAAGATAAGTATAATATATTTGTTATTTTTAAAGACATAAAAAAAAAGGAGACTTTAGTATCACTTTAATGTTGGGTTCAAACTAGTGGGATGCCAGACATTGCATGTGATTCGCACCACATTGCTGTGCACATCACATGCAAGGTCTGTGCTTCAAAGTCATGCCGAAGCTGCCCGACTTTCAAGTCATGGTGGATTGAACCGAGCCTGGGCCCCTGTTTACATCGGCGTGATTTGAAATCGTAGCCTACTGTCAGCAATAATTTTGGCGACTTCAGTGGGCGATTTCAATAGACATCTGTGCATGAACCCGAACAGATGGCCTTCAAGTCGCCCCCAAAGTCAGACTGAAATGTGGCTTTGAAATCGTGCGAGTTCAAAGCCGTGTTCAGTGTGAACGGAGGGGGTAAATGCACTGAGATGCTGCCACATGATTGGCTGATTAGCAATTTGTGTTACCAAGCAGGTGCACCTAATAAAGTGGTCGTGAGTGGATATCATGCTATCCTACCTCCCAACATTTTGACATGGGAATGAGGGACGCCTACTAGCAAACGTATGTAGGCATAGGACACGCCCCCTGCCACACCCCCTTAAAGGAGAATTAACAAACAAAAAGGTTAATTAAAGGGGGTTGTAAACTCTTGTGTTTTTTCACCTTAAAAGCGGAGTTCCGACTTAAAAAAAAATGAAAGATCAGCAGCTACAAATACTTCAGCTGCTGACTTTTAATAATCGAACACTTACCTGTCCCAGGGTCCAGCAATGCGGGGGAACCAAGCCCGGCTCCTCTCCCCCTCGTCTCCGCGGCACCACTACTGTGGGCGCCCAGCTTCACAGCTGGGCACGCACTGTGCATGCGCGAGCCGCGCTGTGCACTGTGACTGGCCGGGCAGTCATCTGGGACCTGTTACGTGTCCCAGATGATTGCTGAGAGGGAGAGGTGAAGTTTCTTGGGGTGCCCCGAGCCCCCCCCCCCGTTTTATTCACCGGAGTCAGTTTGTTCCCATGACAGAGATGTGCTCTACCTCTCTGACTGTTGTCTCACCTCTTGATTGGATAGATTGGATTGCCATTGGCTCCTGCTGCTGTCAATCAAATCCAATAATGGCAGCACCGGCGGACGGGGCCGAGTCCAGCATTCTGCGTCTGATGACGTAACTGCTGGACTCTGGAGCGCGTCCACACAGTAACCCCCCAGGGAGAGCACTTCTCCAAGGGGGTCATCTGATGCAGGGAGAAGCCACAATCGCCTTTGGGGGACCCCATAAGTCGAGGATCAGGCCTACCCTGTGCAAAACAAACTGCATAGTGGAGGTAAGTATGATATGTTTGTTATTTTTTTACTTTGAACCTTTACAATCACTTTAAGGTGAAAACATTTTGTCACTGACCAGCCCCCCTGTTTTACTCACCTGAGCCAGTTCGTTTCCACGGCGGAGTCACGCTCTACCTCTCTACCCGTTGTCTTGGCTCTTGATTGGATAGATTGATAGCAGCGCAGCCATTGGCTCCCGCTGCTGTCAATCAAATCCAATGATGTAAGAGCTGGGGGGCGGGGCCGAATCTGGCATTCTGAGTCTATGCCACAAATGCTGGACTCTGGAGCACACCCGCACAATAGACCCCCCAGGGAGAGCGGTTTTTCTAGGGGGTTTTCCCATGCGGGGAGGAGCCGCGAGCACCTTTGGAGGGCCCCAGAACAGGAGGATCGGGGCCACTCTGTGCAAAACGAAGTGCACAGTGGAGGTAAATACTGTATAATATGTTTGTTATTTTTTTATTTTATTTACAACCCCTTTAAATTCTCAAGGGCTTTTTTTTTTTTTACCACTATTATTCCTTTATATTGGCTTATAAAGTTCTCAAATGCAGCAACACTTTTTGAAAGATAAAAAGTGCATTTTATATCAGGGTGGCCAGACAACCCCCGGTTTCTGGGGACAGTCCCCAGATTGAGGACACTGTACCAGGATTGCAGTGGCATGGAGGGGGGGGGGGCATCTGTTACTCTCGCCCTGGGTGCAACGTTTAGGGAGCAGAAAATCATTACTGTGCCCCCCAAGTGTACTGTGCCCCCCACCCTGGGACTTCCGTTGTCCAGCCTGTCCCCCCATGACCCCTCTGGTGCGGGGAGCCTGTTTGTGTGTGTGTGAGGTAGTGGTCAGTATAGAACCATGTAGGTCAGTGTAGTAGTCAGTATAAGAATCAGGTAGGTCAGTGTAGTGTTCAGTATAGGAATCATGTAGGTCAGTGTAGTGGTCAGTATAAAAATCATGTAGGTCATTATAGGAATCGGGTAGGTCAGTGTAGTGGTCAGTATAGGAATCATGTAGGTCAGTGTAGTGGTCAGAATCGGGTAGGTTAGGGTAGTGGATAGTGTAGGAATCGGGAAGGTCAGTGTATGAATCAGGTAGGTCAGTGTAGGAATTGGGTAGGTTAGTGTAGTGGTCAGTATAGGAGTCAGGTAGGTCAGTGTCAGTATAGGAATCGTGTAGTGGTCAGTGTAGGAATCAGGTATGTTAGGGTAGTGGATAGTGTAGGAATCAGGAAGGTCAGTGTATGAATCAGGTAGGTCAGTGCAGTGGTCAGTGTAGGAATTGGGTAGGTTAGTGCAGTGGTCAGTATAGGAGTCAGGTAGGTCAGTGTCAGTATAGGAATCGTGTAGTGGTCAGTGTAGGAATCAGGTATGTTAGGGTAGTGGATAGTGTGGGAATCAGGAAGGTCAGTGTAGTGGTCAGTGTATGAATCAGGTAGGTCAGTGCAGTGGTCAGTGTAGGAATCAGGTAGGTCAGTGTAGGAATCAGGTAGGTTAGGGTAGTGGATAGTGTAGGAATCGGGTAGGTCAGTGTAGGATTTGGGTAGGTTAGTGCAGTGGTCAGGTAGGTAAGTGTATGAATCAGGTAGGTCAGTGTAGGAATTGGGTAGGTTAGTGCAGTGGTCAGGTAGGTCAGTGTAGGGATCAGGTAGGTTAGTGCAGTGGTCAGTGTAGGAATTGGGTAGGTTAGTGCAGTGGTCAGGTAGGTCAGTGTAGGGATCAGGTAGTTTAGTGCAGTGGTCAGTGTAGGAATTGGGTAGGTTAGTGCAGTGGTCAGGTAGGTAAGTGTATGAATCAGGTAGGTTAGGGTAGTGGATAGTGTAGGAATCAGGTAGGTCAGTGTAGTGGTCAGTGTATGAATCAGGTAGGTCAGTGCAGTGGTCAGTGTAGGAATTGGGTAGGTCAGTGTAGGGATCAGGTAGGTTAGGGTAGTGGATAGTGTAGGAATCAGGTAGGTCAGTGTAGTGGTCAGTGTATGAATCAGGCAGGTCAGTGTAGGAATTGGGTAGGTTAGTGCAGTGGTCAGGTAGGTCAGTGTAGGAATCAAGTTGGTCAGTACTACTGTACTAGTGGAAGGGACTCAGGGAGTGCTAAAAGTCTGGTCCGGGGTGGAAATTTCTTGCCTTGTCCCGGGCGCTGACAATCCATGCTACACCACTGACTGCATATAGAATTTGAGGAAAATATGCGTATAAAATTGTTTACCATTTTCCAATAAAAAATAAATAAAAAATATGTCCCCGGATTTCATTTTAAAAATCTTGTCACCTTATTTTATATACTATATGGATTATACAAAAATGAGGGACAAATGAGAGGGAAAGAAGGGACATTGCTCTAAATCAGGGACAGTCCCTCGAAATCAGGAACAGTTGGGAGCAGGGATGGACTGGCCATTGGGACTACAGGGAGTTTCCCGGTGGGCCGATGGCTCAGTGGGCCGGCTTCAGTGACTGCCAACTGCCGCCCCCTCCGCTCCTCTGTCCCTCCCTTCATGCATCGCTCACCTCCTCTCCCTCCCCGCAGTGCTCACCTGGGGGGAACAAAGAAGCAGGGGGAGGGGACAGACAGCCAACTCAACAGCTATGGCCTGGGAGTTTCTAATTTCTGCCTAATCTTTTCCCATAAAGGGGGGGGGGGGGCACCAAACTGATTCTTTGCTCCAGGTGAAATAATGTCTAGCTTCCCCACTGGTACTGCCAGGGGCGGACTGACAACTCATGGGGCCCCCGGGCAATAGAAGACTATGGGGCCCCGGGCTTACAGATGGCCGCCAAGCCAGGTGGCAGTACAGAGGCGGGGCAGCTAAAATCTCTGGATTTTCACATCAAAAGCATGTAGGTTTTGGACATATCAGGGACAGATGTAAAAAAAACACAGATTTTGACATACTATCCCTGGTTTTAATGAGCCTGGCAACCCTGATGGGGCCCCCTAGTGGCATGGGGCCCTCGGGCACTGCCCGAGTTTCTCAATGGTCAGTCCGCCCCTGGGTACTGCCTATAAGAGTACCAGTACCAGTCGTTCTACTCTAATAAAGTAGAATGTCTAGTGGCTAGTGAAGGGGGAGAGGGGGCTTGGGTGGCCGGGGGGAAGCGGGTGTGGGAGTTGTCCGTCCACCATGGGAGAGACCTGTCAAAGTGTGCCAGTCTGGATGGAGTCCAGGGCCAAATTGTTGTCCCAGTCCAGCCCTGGTTGGGAGCTATGTGATATATTGTGCCATAAAAAAAAGGTTGCGCAATAGCATTAGTTGCAATCCCTCATCTGGCCACGAGATGTCGCCATTGACCCAATATATATATATATATATATATATATATTCTATTTATGTACGGTTCAGCTTTTCCTGCAGCCATTGCAGCTAATAGCCTTATCCATAAGCGACCCTGAGAAGGAGGATTGACCCCAAATAACACCCTAAACCCGTCTGATTCCTCTCCAGCCAGATCTCTTGCTGTGGACATGGCAGGCTGTCGCACTGTATTGAACATTTGCTGCACTGAGAAGCACCAGCAACAAAGTAACATTCTAATGATCAACAAATGTATCCAATGCCCAGACACCAGAGACCACCCAGCAAGGATGGCATCTCCCTACCTGCAGGAAGGGGGCTCTCCAGTCTAGAAGATGATGATGATGGTTGGTTGCTGCTCCAGCTCTCTCTTGCAATGCATTGTCAGGATGCAGCAGTCTTCATGTTTTAATAAGCTGGGGGGGGGGGGGGTTGCTTGTGATGAGAGAGGGGGGGAAATGGGGGGTCTTGCTCCCCTCATTCACTCCTTTGTGCTCATGTCACAGATTCCCAGTAATGCTTTGCAGCTCTCCATTGCACAGGAAGCAGATGGAACCACTGCAAGAGGGAGCTACAAGCCAGCTGCTGCCCTCTTACAGGCTGTCATTAGCCATGCAGGCTCCTCCCACTTTTTGCAGAAGAAGCAAAAAAAAAAAACATGACCTGCCCCATCTGCACTTGTAGACTGGCAGTGGAGGGGTTAAATCTCTGTAGGGCTGCAAGCTTCATTCATAGCAGAAGTGAGAAGTGAGGCAGCAGCAGCAGCTCAGTCCTCCTAAGCACCCCTGGCACCTACCTACCTGTCCTGAGCTGGTTAAAGGATTTAAAGGCAGGACTTTTCTGCAAAGCTGCTGTTTTCTGCCTCCTGTTCAGCTTTTTTTTCCTACAGCTTAACCGGTCATCACATCATGGCAACCAAGATTGACAAGGAATCCTGCCGAGAAGCTTACAATCTAGTCAGGGACGACACCAATGGCATCAGCTGGTGAGTGGTCCTGGGGGGGCATATGCCCATTGCTTGAGTTTAGACTTTCCACAGTTCCCAAATGTAGGAGTTTACTGCTGCACTGCAGTCTAGTCAGTGTCTTGGCCCAAGAGCTTGCAATATTTTAGCAGGATACAGTATACATGTCTTAAAGTATAGCAATTACCTTGTAGAGAATGTGGAACTAAAAGTCTCAGCATGCTCAGTCAGTCTCATTTCAGGAGTTTATGATAGTCTAGAATGAGAAAGATAAACTTCTATTTTTTTAATTTATAGAACTCTGACATATGCTGGACATAGAATCATTTAGCTACTTACACCAGTCTGCACCAGAGGAGCTAACACTCTAATATCTCCACCACTATTATTATTATACATTTATATAGCTCTGACATATGCTGCAGTTCTGGACAGAGAACACTGAGCCAGTTCCACCAGTCTCTGCACCAGAGGAGCTTACACTCTAATATCTCCACCACTATTATTATACATTTATAAATCTCAGACATATGCCACAGTGCTGGACATATTATCTTTTAACTACTTACATCAGTCTCTGTACCAGAGGAGCTAACAATCTAAGTCCTCCACCACTACTAATATTATACATTTATATATATATCTGACATATACCATTGTGCTGGACAGAGACACACCCGTCTCTGCACCAGAGGAGCTTACACTCTAATGCCCCCACTACTATTATACATTTACAGTATATATCTCTGACATATACCATAGTGCTGTACAGAGACACATCAGGCTGCACCAGAGGAGCTCACACTCTAATGTCCCCACTACTAATATAAATGTATAATAAATAGTAGTAGTGGGGGCATTAGAGTGTAAGCTCCTCTGGTGCAGACACTGGTGTGACTGGCTCAGTGTTCTCTGTACAGCACTGTGGCATATGTCAGAGCTATATAAATGTATAATAATAATAATAATAGTGGGGACATTAGAGTGTGAGCTCCTCTGGTGCAGAGACTGGTGTGTTTCTGTACAGCACTATGGTATTTGTCAGAGATATATACATTTATAATAATAATAATAGATCGCTAACATATACCATAGTGCTGTACAGAGACACACCAGTCTCTGCACCAGAGGAGCTCACAATCTAATGCCCACACTACTATTATTATTATACATTTATATATCTCTGACATGCCACAGTGCTGTACATATTATCATTTAACTACTTACATCAGTCTCTTTACCAGAGGAGCTCACACTCTAATTCTCCCACCACTACTATTATTAAAAATGTATATATCTCTGACATATACCATAGTGCTGTACAGTGACACACCAGTCTCTGCACCAGAGGAGCTCACGCTCTACTGCCCCCACCACTACTATTATTATTATACATTTATATATCTCTGACATATTCCGCAACATTGTACAGATTTTTATAGCGCTGTACAGCACTATCAGTCACATCAGTCTCTGCACCAGAGGAGCTTACAATCTAGTTTACTACTACAGTCACACACTATCAATATTATACATTTATATAGCTCTGACATATTCCATAGTGCTGTACAGAGGACACAGAACTTTTCACATTAATCTCTATTCCAGAGGAACGTACACTCTAATGTCCCTCCACAGACACACTATTATTATTATACATTTATATAGCGCTGACATATACCACAGTGCTGTACAGAGAACACTGAGACAGTCCCATCAGTCTCTGCACCAGAGGAGCTTGCACTCTAATGTCCCCCCACCAGGGGCGGACTGACCATTGGGGCTCTCGGGCACTGCCCGAGGGCCCCATGCCAATAGGGGGCCCCATCAGGGTTGCCAGGCTCAATAAAACCAGGGACAGTATGTAAAAATCTGTGTTTTTTTTTTACATCTGTCCCTGATATGTCGGAAACCCACACATTTTTGGTGTGAAAAACCCGAGATTTTAGCTTCCCTGCCTCTGCACTGCCTCCTGGCATGGTGGCCAGCTGTAAGCCCGGGGGGCCCCATATTCTTCTATTGCCCGGGGGCCCCGTGAGTTGTTAGTCAGCCCCTGCCCCCCACTATTATTAATATACATGTATATAGCTCTGACATATACCACAGTGCTGTACAGAGAACACTGAGCCAGTCACATCAGTCTCTGCACCAGAGGAGCTTACACTCTAATGTCCCCCCCCCCCCCCCTACAGTCGCACACTATTAATATGTATTTATATAGCTCTGACATATACCGCAGCGCTGTACAGAGAACACTGAGCCAGTCACATCAGTCTCTGCACCAGAGGAGCTTACACTCTAATGTCCCCACCCCCCCTACATTCACACACTATTATAATACATGTATATAGCTCTGACATATACCGCAGTGCTGTACAGAGAACACTGAGCCAATCACATCAGTCTCTGCACCAGAGGAGCTTACACTCTAATATCTCCCTGCAGTCACACATTATTATAATACATGTATATAGCTCTGACATATACCGTAGTGCTGTACAGAGAGCACTGAGCCAATCACAGGAACCTTTCTGAATTCTTTAGCCAGACAAAAATAAAGATAATTTTGTGACAATTTATAGTAATTATCAATTAGAATTTGATGACTTTTCTTTTTTTAGGGTAACATTTAAATATGACGGCCCCACGATAGTTCCTGGAGATCAGGGCTCAGACTATGAAGACTTTGTAACTGCTTGCACAGGTAGGTGATTGTATATAACGGGGAGAGGTGTGATGCATGTATTGGCTGTGTGTTGGCTGGGTGGGGGCAGGGAGGGGCTGGGGGGGGGGGGTCAGGTTTGGAGCAGGACCTGGGGCTATGCTTTTGGAATGTACAGCACGATACGTATTGACTTGCCTAGCCCTACCCTAATGGAGAACTGGGCATCCGCTGACCTAGATATATCACTGCAGTACATGATCCAGGTCATATGCCAACTGAGAATCCAACTTGGCGCAATTCACTATAAAAACATCTCTTAATAGATCAACCGTAGACAATAAAATAAGTAAATGATCTGTAAAAACTCTACAGGAAGTGTCTGGGGGTCAAAAGTCCAATGAATGTACCTTTAATCTGTTTGATAAGCTTCCTGGAAGCAAAATTCAGCAGACCTTTCACACTGCTTCTGGACGGGTCGGCAGCATTTCAATGAACCCTTTTGTACTGTGCGCTGTCCTAGCCCATTATAACCTGAGCAGCTTTCCACTTTTTATGGGGGGGGCGCTGCCTCTTGACACTGTTCTTTCTGAAGAGGGCGGAGCAGGAACCAGGGAACACATGGGCTGAAATCCTCAGCCTCAGGGCAGTTCAGACAATGAGAAAACTGATGACCTCAGAGCAGGGCCGGGACAAGGGGTGGGCAGGAGGGGAGGCTGCCCCCCTGGGCACCGTAACATCATGTGAGGTGGGGCTGCACCACAAGGAGGTGATTTGTGTTGGGTGGGGGAATTTAGGTGGAGCTGGGGTTAGGAATTGTTCTAGATGGGGAAACTTGGGGGGGGACGTGTTTGGAGGGGGAAGATGATTTGTACTAGAAGAACTGATATAGTATGTGATATGTGCTGGGCTGGGAAATTTTTTATATGGGGAGGGGGGATTTGTGCTGTTAGAGATGATTGGAGGGTATCTGAGCTAGGAGGGGAAATGGGGGGGGTGGTATTTGGAGTAGGGGGAAGAGGGTGTGTACCCCCAAGGGATATATGAGGGATAAATAATTCATGCTAGGAGTGATTTTTTTTTTGGGGGGGGGGGTTGTGCTGGGGGGATTTGAGGAGAGGGGTGATGGGGGGGCAAAGATTTGTGCTAGGAGGGGCAATTTAAGCAGGGCAGGATCGGCCTGAACAAGGACTTGTGTGGCAGGATCACCAGGGATTATTTTAACAAAAGCTGCAAATGTAGGAATTTTTAATCACTTGCCTACTGGGCACTTTTACCCCCTTCCTGCCCAGGCCAATTTTCAGCTTTCAGCGCTATTATACTTTGAATGACAATTGTGCACTATGACATGCTACACTGTGCCCATTTGAAAATGTTATCATTGTTTTTAGATAGAGCTTTCTTTCAGTGGTATTTATTTACCACTGGGTTTTCTATTTCTTGAAAAATAAACGATGGGCTCTGATGAGGCTGCACTTATGGGAACTGTTGGGGTTGCACTGATAATCAGGACAACAATTTGGACTGGCCCACTTTAATTTTGCATACAAAAACTGTATATAAACTATGCGCAAAAACACATTCCACTGTAAGTATAAACGGTTTCATTATTTGGAGAAAAGGATGCGTTCCAACATTAGACACCTTTAGATTGACATGATTTGAATACATGACTTACATCGGGGTCCCCGGAGAGCCCCTCCTTACATCAGGGTCCTCATAGGGCCTCCCCCTTACATCGGGGTCCTCAGAGAGCCTCCCCCTTACATCGGGGTCCTCAGAGAGCCTCCCCCTACACCAGAGTCCCCAGAAAGCCTTAGTCTTGCATCAGGGTCCCCAGAGATCCCCCCCTTACATCAGGGTCTCCAGAGATCCCTTCTTGCATTAGGGTCCCCAGAGAGCCTCCCCTTACATCAGGGTCCCCAGAGAGACTCCCCTTACATCAGGGTCCCAAGAGAGCCTCCCCTACACCAGAGTCCCCAGAAAGCCTCAGTCTTGCTTCAGGGTCCCCACAGATCCCCCATACATCAGGGTCCTCAGAGATCCCCGCTTACATCCGGGTCCCCAAAGATCCCCCCTTACATCCGGGTCCCTAGAGATCCCCCTTACATCAGAGTCCCTAGAGATCCCCCCCTTACATCAGGGTCTCCAGAGATCCCTTCTTACATTAGGGTCTTCAGAGAGCCCCAGCCTTACATCAGGGTCCCCAGAGAGCCTCCCCTTTCATCAGGGTCCCCAGAGATCCCCCCTTTCATCAGGGTCCCCAGAGATCCCCCCTTTCATCAGGGTCTCCAGAGATCCCCCCTTACATCAGGGTCTCCAGAGATCCCCCCTTACATCAGGGTCTCCAGAGATCCCCCCTTACATCAGGGTCTCCAGAGATCCCTCCTTATATCAGGGTCCCCAGAGAGCCTCCCCCTTACATCAGGGTCCCCAGAGAGCCTCCCCCTTACATCAGGGTCCCCAGAGAGCCTCCCCCTTACATCAGGGTCCCCAGAGAGCCTCCCCCTTACATCAGGCTCCCCAGAGAGCCCCCCCCTTACATCAGGGTCCCCAGAAAGCCCCCCCCTTACATCAGGGTCCGCAGAAAGCCCCCCCTTACATCAGGGTCCCCAGAGAGCCCCCCCCCTACTTTCATCAGGGTCCCAGTGTAGCCCCTGTTTACTGTAGAGTCCCTAGAGAGCCGCTCCTTACATCGGGGTCGCCAGAGGTAGAGAGGGCAGTGAAAGATGATGTAATCTCTCTGCTGCCCACGGCTACACAGTGAGGGAGGAACAGCGGTGATGCAGGGCAGGCGGTGAGAGATGATGTCATCTCTCTGCTTTCTTGCCTGCCCGCTCTCCGGCTCTCCCATGCTGCCGGCTGCAAAGCTGCAGAGAGGCCACGGCCTGGCAGTGGGCCGCAGCCCTGTGGTTGGGGACTTGGGTCTATAGGCCCCAGATTTGGGGCTATAGCTCCAAAAGCCACCCCCTAGCGACGCCACTGAAACCGGCCCACTGAGCCATCGGCCCACCGGAAATAGACGCCCTCCTGGAAAAGTGCAACGCTGCTGTAGCCGTCATTTGGTTATAGAGCGGTTATGAAGAGATTGAGATTAAAATGACTTCTAAAAATACATCAACATTACATTTTAGTGATCATTGGTGGGGAGTGGGGACAATCTTAATGTGTGATTGCATTGTGTAAAGTGTGTAGAAGACTCAGCGTGACAACTCAGGAGCACATTTGGAAGACAGGGAGAGAGCGTTGTCACCATATAACAGGAAGTGCCTGAACAAAGACCTTCATGGTAGGATCACCAGTCGTTATTATAGAAAAAGCTGCAGAATTAGGAATATTTAAAATAACTTCTAAAATGAGATTAACATGAGATTATAGTGATCACTTGAAGTGGCCATACCAGTGAAATTCATGTTGAAATGACCACTTGTAGTCCCATCAGAAACCTGTGACAGGGTGACAACACCGGGGCACAGTTGGGAGACACGGACAGAGGGTTGTCACCCAGTAACAGGAAGCGCTTGAGTAGGAACTTTCATGGCAGGATCACTATCTCTACCTGGCGCTTCCTGGTATACCGATTAGAAGATTTTTTTTCCAGGTAAGTTGAGCTCAGGGAGGCAATAAATTATAAGGAAAGAGAGAAGATTATTTTATCAGAAGGGTGATTGATGGGTATTATAGTGACAGAGACAACAATGGGTTCCTGGGCTGGTCAGGTCTGGGAACTCGGATCAGACAAAAGCAGCGAAAGGTGAATGAAGTGTGAGCTTTAGGTGGGGCCACTTCTCGCCATTGTGATTCTGTGGTCTCTCCTCACACAGCGGGGAAGAGCGATCGAATGGTTACATTTCATCTACAACTCACCTTTCCCGACAGTATTGTTCATTATTTGTAGGTATTGTATAAACCCTTCCCTATATAGAGTGAAGTGACTGGCCTCCGGTGATATACAGAGATGAAACAAATCCTCCTACATACGTTGTACCTGTTTATCTGCTGTCTTCTCTTCGCTACATCTGTTCAAAATCATGAATTTTTTAAAGCTTGTCTGAGTGTTCAGAAAAAAGGGGGCGGAGAGCTGAAGTTACACTCTGCAGAGCTAATGCAGATGGGAAATCTTTGCATGTTGGAAACCCCCAGAGCAGGAAAGCAGCAATCTTTATGCTTCTGGTTTAGTATAAATGTCTATTGTGTGTTCAGGATTTCCAAACCTACTGTGACTGTAGGTGATCTAATATACATACGGACATGAGGCTGAAAATAGATATTTTTTAAAGTTGCATAAAAGAACACACACGTGGAGTTGATTTACAAATGCTTGCACATGATTGGATGATGAAAGTTAGCAGAGCTTCCCCTCATTTACCAATGAATTCCTTGCATAGTGGAACCACAAATTCTATTTGCTTTTGGCAAATCAATCCCACAATTTCTCTGTGGCTGGTGATAAACTTTGTTAAGGGGGGCGGCAAACAAACCCCCCCAGCTTTACACTCACTGCTCCACTATCCCCCCCGCAGCTATCACTCACTCATCCATCCACGGCACGCCCCCCCCCCCCCCCCCCCCCCCCACTGCCAGGCTGTCCTGATTGGCTGGGAGAAGAAGCCGGAAGACACTAGCGAATATGACAAATAATCAATTATAATAATAAATAATAGATATTATAAAACATTAATCAATAGATATTATTGATTAAAACATAACACATGGATATTATTTATAAAAAACATTGATAAATAGATATTCCTGATAAGAACATAAATAGATATTATTTATAAAACATTAAACAATAGGCAGTGATAAAAACATTGATAAATGGATATTATTTATGAGAACATTGATTAATATATATTTATAAAACCTTAATCAATAGATATTTATAAAAACATTTTGATGAATAAATATTTATTTATAAAAAATAAAATAACTAGATATTAAATAAAAATAAAAAATAGATGATATTTATAAAAACATTGACAAATAAACACGTAGTCATAAAAATATAAATAAACATATATTATTGATAAAACATTGATCAATAGATATTATTTATAAAAAAAACATTGATAAATAAATATTCCTGATAAGAACATAAATAGATATTATTTATAAAACATTAAACAATAGGCAGTGATAAAAACATTGATAAATGGATATTATTTATGAGAACATTGATTAATATATATTTATAAAACCTTAATCAATAGATATTTATAAAAACATTTTGATGAATAAATATTTATTTATAAAAAATAAAATAACTAGATATTAAATAAAAATAAAAAATAGATGATATTTATAAAAACATTGACAAATAAACACGTATTCATAAAAATATAAATAAACATATATTATTGATAAAACATTGATAAATAGATATTATTTATAAAAAAACATTGATAAATAGATATTCCTGATAAGAACATAAATAGATATTATTTATAAAACATTAAACAATAGGCAGTGATAAAAACATTGATAAATGGATATTATTTATGAGAACATTGATTAATATATATTTATAAAACCTTAATCAATAGATATTTATAAAAACATTTTGATGAATAAATATTTATTTATAAAAAATAAAATAACTAGATATTAAATAAAAATAAAAAATAGATGATATTTATAAAAACATTGACAAATAAACACGTATTCATAAAAATATAAATAAACATATATTATTGATAAAACATTGATCAATAGATATTATTTATAAAAAAAAACATTGATAAATAAATATTCCTGATAAGAACATAAATAGATATTATTTATAAAACATTAATCAATAGGTAGTGATAAAAACATTGATAAATAGATATTATTTATGAGAACATTGATTAATATATATTATTTATATAACCTTAATAAATAGATATTATTGATAAAAAAACATTGATAAATAGATATTTATAAAAACATTTTAATGAATAAATATTTATTTATAAAAAAAACAAATAACTAGATATTAAAACAATAGATGATATTTATAAAAACATTGATGAATAAACATTTATTTATAAAAATATAAATCAACATATATTATTGATAAAAACATTAATAAATAGATATTTATAAAAACATTGATAGATATTTCTAATAAGAGCATAAATAGATATTATTTATAAAACATTAATCAATAGGTAGCGATAAAAACATTGATAGATATTATAAAACCTTAATCAATAGATATTATTGATACAAACATTGATAAATATTCATAAAAACATTTTAATGAATAAATATTTATTTATAAAAAAAACTAGATATTAAAAAAAATTGATGATATTTATAAAAACATTGATGAATAAACATTTATTGATAAAAATATAAATAAACTGATATTATTAATAAAACATTGATGAATAAACATTTATTGACAAAAAATATAAATAAAATGATATTATTGATAAAAACATTGATAAATAGATATTAGTTATATAAACATTTTAATGAATAAATATTTATTAAAAAAATATATATATAAAAAAATTGATATTTATAAAAACATTGATGAAAAAACATTTTTTGATAAAAATATAAATAAACTGATATTATTGATAAAAACATTGATAAATAGATATTATTTATGAGAACATTGATTAATATATATTATTTATAAAACTGTAATCAGTAGATAATCTTCATAGAAACATTGATAAATATGGTAGATATTTATAAAAACATTTTGATAAAATATTTATAAAAAAAAAAACTAGATATTAAAAAAAATTGATGATATTTATAAAAACATTGATGAATAAACATTTATTGATAAAAATATAAATAAACTGATATTATTGATAAAAACATTGATAAATAGATATTATTTATGAGAACATTGATTAATATATATTATTTATAAAACTGTAATCAGTAGATAATCTTCATAGAAACATTGATAAATACGGTAGATATTTATAAAAACATTTTGATTAAATATTTATTAAAAAAAAAACTAGATATTAAAAAAAAATGATATTTATAAAAACATTGATGAATAAACATTTATTCATAAAAATATAAATAAATATATATTATTGATAGAAACATTGATAAATAGATATTTATAAAAAACATTTTGATTAAATAAATATTTATATAAAAAAAAAAAGATTATAAAAAAATTATGAATAAACATATATTTATAAAAATATAAACAGATTTTATTGATAAAAACATTGATTGATATTATTTATAAAAAAACATGGATAAATAAATTTTTATAAAAAAATAATAAATAGATATTATTTATAAAGAGATTGACAGATATTGGGCCAGATTCAGGTAGATGGGAGCATCTTTGCTCTGGAGTAACGCTTCTCATTTGCGTTACGCTGCAGAAATTTTAGGAGCAAGTGCTGTTATTCAGGAAGCACTTGCTCCTAAAGTTGCGGCGGCGTATCGCAAATGAGCCGGCGGAATTCAAATTAGGCGGGTACGGGGCGTGTAGTATTCAAACTAAGCGCGATCCCGCGGCGAACGTACTGCGCATGCGTCGAGTGTCAAAGCATCCCAGTGCGCATGCTCCAAATTCTGTGAATGAACGTCAATGACGTCACATTCCCATTCATGAACTTTTTACGCAAGCGACGGCTTTTTTTTTTTTCCGACGCGAAGACGACGCCTATACCTAACATAGGATACTCCACTAGGGGGCTGCTTTATCTATACGCCGCGTATCGCTTCCGGAAACGTCGTAACGTCACTGCGTCGCGCCCGAATTCGCTCGTGAATTGCCGATTTCCGCTCATTAACATATTTTTTGAGTTTTTTTAAGTTGAAGTAACGATGCGATGGCGAAACTCATTTACGCTGCTCGCATCGGAACTTCAACCCGGCGTTTCTTGTTTTCTGGTTACAGAAAACAAAAACGCCGGCTTAAAGTGACAGTAATGCCGCGTACACACGGTCGTTTTTTGCGATTAAAAAAAACGACGTTTTCGGTGAAGTAAAAAATGACGTTTTTGAAACGTCACTTTTCAAAGACAATTTTGCATACACACCATCGTTTTTTTCACAAAAAACGAGGTTACGTTCACCACTCTTTTCCATTGAAGCTCGCTTCATAACTAGCTTCTGGGCATGCGCGGGTTGAAAAACGTCGTTTTGAACGACGTTATTGCTACACACGGTGACTTTTTGTGAAACAAAAAACGACGTTTTGAAAAACGACACAAAAAATTCAAACATGTTGGAATTTTTTTTTGGTCGTTTTTTTTAAGACAAAAAACGACGTTTTGCCCACACACGATCAATTTAAATGACGTTTTAAAAAACGTCGTTTTTTTTCATCGCAAAAAACGACCGTGTGTACGCGGCATTAGGCTGGCGGATCCATTGATCCGCCAGCCTAACTCTACCTGAATCTGGCCCATTATGTATAAAACATGAACTGTGATGATTGGATTTTGTTTCAGAACATGAAAGAAAAAATTGACAAATTGTTCTTTAAGTGGAATAGGAATGCGGTCCTGTTCCTGCGATCTGATTGGTCCATTAATGTGCGCACTGGGGTACGCAGAGCTTGTCTGATAATTAACTGAAGCGTCCCTCATCCAGTGTTCTATATTAATCTCTTCCAAGGACGCACAATTCTCCCCTGCGTCTCCCAAGTGACATCATTCTAATGTGCCAGAAACCCGACAACACAAATCAAATGTGCAGCTGGATTCTTTTTTAATTGCGCAGTTTAGTGAAAGTGGACCTGTCATCACATATACAGAGCAGCATGCTGAGTAATGTGTCAGTGTTACCCTTCCAGTAATTATCACCTCCTAATGAGATCACAGTCCTGTCCCTAACAAGGACAGCACCATCTTTGTTCAGGCATCATCTAGGGGTCACCATCAACCTCCTGGACTGAGATGCCGGCTCAGAAATGACACAATCATGTAAATCTTGGCACCTATGCAATTCTTGAGTGACAGATCAGCCCCCCCCCCCCCCCCTCTCTCCTTGTGACTTGCTACAGAGTAGGGTTGTCCCGATACTACTTTTTTAGGAACAAATACCGATACTTTTTTTCAAGTACTCGCCGATACCGAATACCGATACTTTTTTTTTTTAATGTCATGTGACAGTGGCGGTATTTTTTTTTTACGGTGAGGGGGGGGTGAATTGTCGGTGTGTGGTTTTTTTATTTACATTTTACTTTTATTTATTTTTTTAAATATTTATTGCATTTTTTTATTTTTTTATTATCAGCCCTGTTGGGGGGTTTTTGGTGAGATATCAAGGTTCTTAACAGACCTCTGAAATCTCCCCTTTAAGACAGAGAAAAGGGACTAAGGACACAACAGATTCCTCAGTCTCTTTCTCTGCAGCCTTAGCTGAATGAATGGAGCGAAGCTTCTCTCCATTCATAAACTGAAGCAAAGTAAACACAGGTTACGATGCTCAATTTTTGTGAATGGACAGAAGTCAGTGATCACTGACTCTGTCCATTCTGAAAAGGTAGGAGCCGGGTTTAGCGGCTCCTACCTCCGCTCTCCCCCTGACAGATTGAGGGGGGGAGAGCGGCACGGACGGGGGGTAGAAGAGCGGCACAGGGGAAGGAGGAGATAAGGGGCACGGGGGGGGGGGGGGGGAGAAGAGTGGCACGGGGGGAGGAGGAGGAGAAGAGCGGAACGGAGCACGGGGGGAGGAGAAGAGCGGCATAGAGCACGGGAGGAGGAGGAGGAGGAGAAGAGCGGCACGGAGCACGGGGGGAGAAGGAGGAGGAGAAGAGCGGCATAGAGCACGGGAGGAGGAGGAGGAGAAGAGCGGCACGGAGCACGGGGGGAGGAGGAGGAGGAGGAGGAGAAGAGTGGCACGGGGGGAGGAGGAGAAGAGCGGCACAGAGCACGGGGGGGAGGAGGAGAAGAAGAGCGGCACGAAGCACGGGGGGAGGAGGATGAGGAGAAGAGCGGCACGGGGGGAGGAGGAGAAGAGCGGCACGGGGGGAGAAGAGTGGCACGGAGCACGGGAGGAGGAGAAGAGGAGCACGGGGGAGGAGGAGGAGGTGAAGAGCGTCACGGAGCATGGAGGGAGGAGGAGAAGAGCGGCACGGAGCACGGGAGGAGGAGAAGAGGAGCACGGGGGAGGAGGAGGAGGTGAAGAGCGTCACGGAGCATGGGGGGGAGGAGGAGAAGAGGGGCACGGAGCACGGGGGGAGGAGGAGAAGAGCGGCACGGAGCACAGGGGGAGGAGGAGAAGAGCGTCACGGAGCACAGGGGGAGGAGGAGAAGAGCGGCACGGAGCACGGGGGAGGAAAGACTTGCAACTCCCCTGCCTGCCCAGGTATCTGGTGAGGCATCGGAGCATCTCCCCCGAGTACAAGTACTCGAGGAAATGCTCGGTATTGGTCCCGATGCCGATACTAGTATCGGTATCGGGACAACCCTACTACAGAGTTAATGTGACCACGTGTCCCAGATTGCCCGGGATAGTCGCGCATTTTGCAGGTCTGTCCTGGCCAGAGGCGGCTCTCTAAATAGGCAAATTAGGCTGTTGCCTTAGGCCTCGCCCCCACAGGGACCTCGCAGCCGCCTAATTTGCTCATACCGCAACCTCGCTGATTCGCCAGGAGTCCAGGACCGTCCTGCAATGGTCCATTCTCTCGGGAGTCCCGGCGAATCAGTCCCGTAATCCCCGCGGCTTGTGCGGTGTGTCTCCATTTGCGCATGCCGTGACTCTCCTGGGCACCTTCATTCCAGGACAATACAGTGTCCTGGAATGAAACTGACACAGCCACCCCCCGGGGGCAATCCCCCAAAAAAGGCTGCCACATCAGCGCTTTACTTACTGACAGTACTTGGCCCGGGAATGCTGGAGGAGCACAATCCCCGCCCCCTGTTTGTGATTGGAGAAATCATAAATCCCGCCTCTTGTGTTCAATCACTGTGCTGTGATTCGTTACAGCACAAGCTGACGTTTGGGAAAGGGTGGGGGGTGTCCCTGAATTGTAGTTTGAAAATGTGGTCACCCTATACAGAGTTCCAATATACAGTCAGATCATTAGAGGAGGGGAGACTGAGGAAATGTTTCCTCCTGTCTGCAGCAGACTGATGACATCATCTCAGCCTAGGCAAAGTCACTGGGCTGGAGCTCAAGGATGTCGGATGAGAAAAGGTGGAGCTTTCCTGATAAATAATGCTGTTTCTGTATATTTTATCATGTCAGGAATTTATTCCTACAAACTTATAAAGTAACTGATGTAGGTCCTCTAGATTCAGGGCTGTTCAGAAGGAAGGATAACTGAAGCCACAGAGATTCAGGGAATGGGGGACCCCTGCACAGTAAAGAACAATGTGCGGCACGCTGCTGGATATTGATTGAGCGTTTCCAGTTGTGGTGCAGAAGTTGGTGATGTGCAGAGTGCGCCGTATCCTGTGAGTGAGCAGAAAAAGGAAATGTCAGGATAAGGAAATAGTGATATCCGACCCGGGGGACTCCACAGGATGGTCCCCTGTGCAGGAGCCCCAGATTATCACCACTGAGGGCGGCCCACCGCAGAGACTGATGGGCCTGTGCTCTCTGTACAGCACTGCGGTATATGTCTGTAGCGCTGCCCCATCAGGAGCCGCTGGTTAGACTTGGGATCGGCATAAGTTAAGTTACCTTTGATGTGTCTAGGGAAATTGATGGTAGCAACTGTGAGTGCAGTAACGGAATGTCCAAGCCAATGGTTGACGTTTTCTAAGTGCTTCATTTCCAGTCCAACATCGACCAACAGTCAACTTGAGGTAGACAGGATAGGTTGGTGAAAGGAATAACCTTGCAGATTCAGGCTATGGATAACGAGCAGATACAGTCCTGCCTCTAGAGTATATTCTTTTCTCCCGCCAGAGTGGGCGCAGTCAATGCTGTATCCTGACCTAGGCCAACAAGGCCCAGGCCTAGGGCAGCACTTTGCAGGGGGGCAGCACAGACAGTGTCCCTGCCAGCTTGCGCTACACTGTTAGGCAAATTAGTTTAGCCCCCCCCCCATAAATTGGCCGCACTGCTTCCAGTATGTGGGCGGTTGGCATTCTGCAACTGTGGGGGGGGGGGGGCACTTCAATTTTTTTTACCATCCCTGTCCCATTGCAGAGGTTTTCCTTCACTTTCTGTCCCATAGCCAAACAGGAAGTGAGAGGAAATCTATGCAAATTAAGGAAATCCATTGCCCCTCCATCAGAACTAGTGTCCCCACTTGAAAATTTCAGGGCGGGTTTTAAACCGCAAGGGGTGTGGCTTTGACAGGAATGGGGTGGGTCATATTTAAATTAGGGGTGCACAAGTTTAGTCAGGCCTAGGGCAGCACAAAACCTAAATACATCCCTGGGCGCAGTGCACCTGGACAGGCCTCTCCCACAGGCCTGGCAGCCAGAGTCTCACTGAGAATGCTGAGAAGGAACAAGTCTCTGCCACCGACTTGGCTCTAGTAAATTAGTAAAGGCCTCTGCCACCGGTCCGATACTCGAGAGCAATAGAGCGTATCCTTTCAGTTAAGTCCTTTTGAAGTAGGGGGACCCAGTAAGTCACTGGGGCCCCTCCGCAACTCTGTTGCTCTGAGCCATGAGGCCCGGGCCCCGGCCAGGTAGGCCATAGTGGTGGGGCCCATGACGTGCGCACACCCTGAAGGTGGGTGCCGCACCGGGAACCAGGAACCCGCGAAGAACCCCCAAAAATGGTGTCTGTCACAGATATACCCCCCCCCCCAAGCATGCCCTGCAAAGGGAAACACTCCTCTAATTGGCTGCTGAGAAAAAGTGGCTCTGCCTGAGTCCCTCTGGCACCACCTGTCGCCCAGAGCTGGAACTGCATCCCTGGAGCACAGAATAACCCACAGGACAATTCAGGGCTGACAGCAGCCTAATTTAACACAAATCAACCTGGGTGAGAGCAGGTAAGTCTCTCACCCCACTAAATTTACAAATAGCGTCCCTTCTGAAAGTAAGGGGGCGCTACATGTCAGAGCTATAAATAATACTTACAATACTTATATTCATTTGAAAAAATATATAAATGTATAATAATAGTGCGTGACCATGGCCGCCATCAGGGGGGTACAGGCAGTACACCTGTAAGGGGTCCGGAGGTCCCCAGGGGCCCGGAGGCCACCAGGGCCCCAGATGGCAACCCCCTATTTTTTTTTATTTTTATTTTTTATAAAAATATGTTTTTTTTTTAAATATATTTTATTATTTATTAAAAGGCCAATTGTTTTTCTTAAATTTTTTTTAGAGGTCCCCAGGGGCCCGCAGCCGCTTCTCAATGCGCGGCAGCCCCCCCCCCCCCCCGCTTCTTTCTCAATTATTTCAGGCGGCAGCACCCCCCTCCCCCCGGTTCTCTGCTCCAGGGGGCCCATTCCTGAAGCTGTGTAAGGGGCCCCAAAATTCCTGATGGCGGCCCTGTGCGTGGGGGATACATTAGAGTGTAAGCTCCTCTGGTACAGATACTGATGTGACTGGCTCAGTGTTCTCTGTACAGTACTGTGGTATATGTCGGTGCTCTATAAATGTATAATTATAATAGTGTGTGACTGTGGGGGGACATTAGAGTGTTAGCTCCTTTGGTGCAGAGACTGATATGATTGGCTCAGTGTTCTCTGTACAGCACTGTAGTATATGTCAGAGCTATATAAATGTATAATAATAGTGTGTGACTGGGGGGGGGGACATTAGAGTGTAAGCTCCTTTGGTGCAGAGACTGATGTGATTGGCTCAGTGTTCTCTCATTTATGATTTGCACTCTCTTGCCGCACTGCAAAGTCAGGAAGGTGACTTCACTGCGTCCTGATTCAGCGTCTTGTCTCCACTTACCGGACAGGACGGTGAGTCAGAAATGCGATGGTCCAGATTCAAAGTCTGATAAGCGAACTAAAGATGTGACACCGTAAGCTGAAAAGCTCAATTTTGGTGTCACAGTTTGCAAATCGTAAACCTGGCCAAACAGAATTATAAATAAAAACAGGAGGAAGATCTCACATCATTTACTAATTAAGTAATCTTATTTGTACCCAGCCCCAGAAAAGGGTGACATAGGATGTGGCGTGAAATGTTGTTTGGAGCGCGGAGAACTCTCGTACGCAATCCTCGTAGAAGCTGTCTGTAATTACAGTGATTTCTCTGCGCCTCCCGATCCGTAGGGTGTAATTATCGCCCCCCGGGGGAGCGGAGTGGCAGGTGAACGCTGGCGGATAACAGCAGGAGAAAAGTGATTTTGATGGCGTGTTTGTGCACCGATGTCACCTGTTCGGCCCCCCCCCCCCCCCCACCAGTGACACCCGCTCAGACACCCCCCTCCCCTCCCCCCACTCCTATATCCAATCTTTTCACTCCATTGACATCGTCTCCGATGGGACAGAGAAAAGGAACGAATGGCCATTGTCTTCGTCGGATCTTCGCATTCCCCACAATGGGAATCGAGTTTCACTTTGTGTGTTTGTTTTATTTTCTGCTTATTGTCAAGAATGAGATCTCCTCCGTTAAAAAGCAAACATTTCGAATGAGTTTATGTTATCCATGTCTGAGGTTTGCTTGCTCATTCAGGAAGGGGGAGGGGGAGAGGGGGTGGGGGGGATCGTTTTATTTTTCAGTGCTGACTCACCAGAGTTTATGAAAACCAAAACCAGTCATAGAGAAAAAATTCAATCTGATCCACGGCCTTCCCTTCAGTCTTGCACAGTTATTATTATTATTATTATTATTATTATACAGGATTTATATAGCGCCAACAGTTGTACCGGATCCTCTACTGCAGTGGTCCCCAACCTTTTTGGCACCGAGGACCGGCGTTGTGGCACAGAATTGGGCCAAGGCCTGGGGGGGGGGGGGTTATTATGGAGCTTTTTTCAGGCAATTTGTCGGGGAAATGGCTGATGTTAGCGCTTCAATCATCACAGAACAATGGCTGATATGGTGTTGGGATGATTGAAGTGCATTATTTCTGTAATATAAAATGAAATGGTTCAAACTCACCATAATGCAGAATCTGCTACCAGATGCGTTTCGTCACTTGCCACGTCCCCTTCCACCAGGTGTGGATTGTCGCTTGCCACATCGCCTTCCACCAGGTGTGGATTGCCATGTCACCTGCCACCAGATGTGGATTGCCACAACACCTGCCATCAGGTGTGGATTGGTACGTCGCTTGTCACCTTGCCTGCCACCAGATGTGGATTGCCACTTGCCACGTCATCTGCCACCAGATGTGGATTGCCACTTGCCACGTCATCTGCCACCAGGTGCAGGATGCCATGTCACCTTCCACCAGGTGCGGAATGCCATGTCACCTTCCACCAGGTGCGGAATGCCATGTCACCTTCCACCGGGTGTGGATTGTTACTTGCCATGTCACCTGCCACCAGGTGCGGGATGCCATGTCACCTGCCACCAGGTGTGGATTGCTACTTGCCACGTCATCTGCCACCAGGTGTGGATTGCCATGTCACCTGCCACCAGATGTGGATTGCCACATCACCTGCCATCAGGTGTGGATTGGTACGTCGCTTGCCACCTTGCCTGCCACCAGATGTGGATTGCCACGTCACCTGCCACCAGATGTGGATTGCTACTTGCCACGTCGCCTGCCACCAGGTGCGGGATGCCACGTCGCCTGCCACCAGGTGCGGGATGCCATGTCACCTTCCACCAGGTGCGGGATGCCATGTCACCTGCCACCAGGTGCGGATTGCTAATTGCCATGTAACCTGCCACCAGGTGTGGATTGCTCCATGCCATGTCATCTGCCACCAGGTGTGGATTGCCACATCACCTGATGTGGTTTGCCACCTGCCATTCGATTTTTTTTTTGTCACCTGCCATGGTGGCAGCACAGGCCAGTGAGGGAGAACAGCATTAATGCGGGGTATAGCAGCCCCGCTGTGTGAGCGGAAGTGCCTTGTTCTGGGCGGGCGGCGAGAGATGATCTCATCTCTCTGATCCCGTTCCTAGCAGCAGTGTAACAAGCCCCGCTGTTTGGGTGGAAGTACCATAATCCATCAGGCAGTGAGAGATGTCATCTCTCTGCTTGCCCGCTGCCGCACCTCACACAGTGCAGCCTTCGTGGCCCGGCTGCAAAAAAAGGCCACGGCCTGGCAGTGGGCCGCGGACCGGGGGTTGGGGAACTCTGCTCTACTGGACTGAAATGGCTTATTCTGATTTCACTGCACACTGTGAGCTTCTTACAATGTGCATTAGAAGCTACAGCAAGTCAGATGGAGCCGCCTAATTACGTGGCTGGAGGATGCCAAGCATCCTCTAGCCCAGCGGTAGGCAACCTTAAAGAGGTGGAGATCTACCTGAAGCGCATGGGAGAAGTCAAAGATCACCATGGGCATAGTGTCGCCTTCTCACTCCACAACCACTTCAAACTACAGGCAAGCCTATAATTAGGCATACCTGTAGCTGCACTGGATATCTCCTAAAACATGCACGGTTTAGGAGATATCCCTGTATTTGCATGTGCCGACGTCATGCGCACTTAAGCCAACTGAAGCAATGGCACATACGTACTGTGCCGTTCCCAAGAGTGACGTCATCGCGGCTCCAGCCAATCACAGCGCCGGAGCCGGGATACCCGGAAATAACCTCCGGGACAGATGTCGCCGGCCGGAGGGGGAGACGAGGACGGCTGCGGGGGCTTCGTTCTTGGTTAAGTAATTTATATAGTAAGTCATTCACTATAGGTTTTTTCACCTTGCATTAAGGTGCATTAAGATGAAAAAACAAGAGAGTTTACAACCCCTTTAAGTTGGGGGATGGTAAAACCCTGCAGTTTATTCATGGATTTACCACCCCCCAATCCCTACCCCCTTTTAGCTGGTAAGGCAGCAGCCAAACGTGTACACTTGCCACATCAGGAATTTGGTAAGTGCTTCCGTCTGTCAATCATAACCCATTCAAGGAAATAGGGCCACTCTGCTTATTACATATTCAGAATCTGCTTCCTATTCTGTGGACCTTCACAACGGTTGTGCATTACTGCTCCTTCCCGCAACGCAAGTCTGTGCGTCGACCTACCCATTGAAAACAGTGCAACCCCTGTTTGGATGATCTTCTTTATATGTAGCTGCTTAGCAGTAAGCGGAGCAATTGTACAGAGCTCCCTCTAGTGGCTGATCTACAAATATCTTTATTTTATTCAATAATAAAATATGTCAAAGAAAACTTGTAACAATTCAGAAAATGTAAACAAAAATAGAAAATTTAAACACAGTATGAAGTTCATCATTTAAAGTTCATTCAACGTTCATAGTATGTGCTTAGTAAAGGTACATTGTAGGTTATCGGTCTTCTGAGAATAATGCAGAACCCTGAATAGAATGATATCAAACAATTGTTACATTTTGCAGAAATGGATCGCTTGTTCTGCAAATGTTTGCTGTTTGGAGAAGTCTTTTGCTTGGAAGATTACTAAGTGCTGATAGCCAAAGCGCACTTCTTCATCTTCCAAACGACATTGATTAACTCCTGCCAGTCGGTCTTGCGCATATATGTGGCCTCTCTGCGGGTGGTCCTTAAAGGGGTTGTAAAGGAAATATTTTTTCCCCTAAATAGCTTCCTTTACTTTATTTCTTCTGAGAAATCCTCACTTCCCGTTCTCCTGTCTGTAACTCCACACAGTAATGCAAGGCTTTCTTCCTGGTGTGGAGAAAGCCTCTTGAGGGGGGAGGGGGCAAGTAGGCAAGTCAGGACACTCTCTACTTTGCAGATAGAGAAAGGAGATGTGTGTTAGTGGGCGTTCTGACCCTCCTGCTCGCCCCCTCCCCCCTCAAGAGGCTTTCTCCACACCAGGGAGAAAGCCTTGCATTACTGTGTGGAGACAGAAGAACAGGAAGTGAGGATTTCTCAGAAGAAATGAGGACATTTAAAAGCAAAATGGAAGGATGAGGTAAGTGAAGGAGGACTGCACTAAGGTAAAGGAAGCTATTTAGGAGAAAAAAAAATCCTTGTTTTTTTTTAAAATAACAAACATGTTATACTTACCTCCACTGTGCAGTTCGTTTTGCACACAGTGTCCCCGAACGCTGTCTTCTGGGGTCCCTCGGCGTCTGTCTCGGCTCCTCCTCGCAAAAGCTGTCTACCTTCATGCAAGGGAGCTCGCACGGTGGAAAGCTTTTGCGAGCGTGCTCCCGTGATACAGCGGCGGCCATAGCCGCCGACTGTAACACTCGGCCCCGCCCCCCCGTGCGACACTTCATCCGCTGTGATTGACAGCAGCGCCAGCCAATGGTTGCACTGCTATCAATCCGCCCAGCCTAGCCAATCAACGGCCAGGCTGGGAACCGAACAAGACGACCAGCACGCGCACCGGACTTTCGAGGGGTGAGGTAAGTAAAATGGGGGCTCGGGGATGGCCGGTGCTGTCAGATGTTTTTTTACCTTAATGCATGGGATGCATTAAGGTAAAAAAAGTTTACCTTCACAACCCCTTTAACGCTGCATATATGTGTACATAAATATTATGTGTATGCTGCATATATGTGGTCCCAAAATGGTGTCAAAAGTGTACGATGTGTCTGCCATAATGTCGCAGTCATGATAAAAATCGCTGATCGCTGCCATTACTAGTAAAAAAAAAAAATTTAAAAATGCCATAAAACAGTGCCCTATTTTGTAGACGCTATGGGCCAGATTCAGATACACTTAATATTGCGCTGCGTAATCGAAATACTCTACGCTGCCGTATTTCACCAGGCTCTACATCGAATTCTGGTAGATTTTTGCCCGTACGCTACGGCGACGTAGTCTATTTCTCGCCGCGTAATCGAAATACGCGATTAGGGGGCGTGATGCATTTAAATTAAGCGCGTCCCCGCAGCGATCGAACTGCGCATGCTCCGTTCAGAAATTTCCCGCCGCGCATTGCGCGAAATCACGTCGTTACGTCATTCGTTGTATGAGTAGCGTCGTTTACGAATATTCCTATTCCCGGACGACTTACGTAAAAAATAATAAAAGACGTCGGAAAACGTAGAAATTCGACGCGGGAACGACGGCCATACTTAACATGGGCTGTCTAATATTAGAGCAGCAAAAAGCTGGTATAGTGTTACGCAAAAAAAGATGACTAAAGGTGCCGTAAGAGATTGCGAATGAAGATCGTAATTTCGGGGATCGCCGGCAAAAGCTCATTAGCATACCCCGACGCGGAAAACGACGGGAAGTCCACCCAGTGGCCGCAATTTTATTGCAGCGTAGATCCGAAGGCGTCCGAACAGTCGAATTGAAGCCCGCAGCCGTCTATTCATGGTTTGAGGTTTCCGACTAGCTAAAAAAACACGCGTAATTTGAAATTACTCCAGTCTAACACCAGTTAGACAGGCGTAAGGGCTCTCTGAATCTGGCCCTATAACTTTTGTGCAAACCAATCAATAAACGCTTATTGCGATTTATTTTTTTACCAAAAATATGTAGAAGAATACGTATCGGACTAAACTGTGGACAAAAAAAAAATGTTTTTTTTAGGGATGTTTATTATAGCAAACGGTAAAAAATATTCAATTTTTTTCAAAATTGTCGCTCTATTTTTGTTTATAGCGCAAAAAATAAAAACCGCGGAGGTGATCAAATACCACCAAAAGAAAGCTCTATTTGTGGGGAAAAAAAGGACGCCAATTTTGTTTGGGAGGCACATGCGCAAATGTCAGTTAAGGCAACGCAGTCCCGAATCGCAAAAAGTGGCCCGGTCTTTGACCAGCGAAATGGTACAGGGCTGAAGTGGTTAAAGCTTCTATGAGGTTTTAGTGATGGATACATTTAAAAAAAAAAGTTTGAACTTACTTATAAGCTGTTCTCTTATGAAGGGGAGTAACTGAAAACACTTAGGGGGGGGGGGGGGTATTTACTAAAGGAAAATCCACTTTGCACTGAAAGTGCACTTGGAAGTGCAGTCGCTGTAGATCCGAGGAGGACGTGCAAGGAAAATAAAAAACAGCACTTTATCTTGCACATGATTGGATGATAAAATCAGCAGAGCTTCCCCTCATTTCAGATCTACCCCTCAGATTTACAGCGACTGCACTTCCAAGTGCACTTGTAGTGCAAAGTGAATTTGCCTTTAGTAAATAACCCCCTTAGTGATTTTGCAGTTTTACACATTTAAACTAAACGCTGCATTTCGTGTTTAAATAATTGTATTCTTTTTGAAACAATAACATTATGCTCCAGCAATATGTAAATAAGAATATATGGATCTGAAGCACAGCGATAAACTTTGGGAGCTATTCATAAAAATTTTGCATAGCCAATGCAAATGTAGCAGTAAAACGCAGCACTATGGCCACTAGATGAAGCTGAGGCGCATTGGAGATACACATGTCTTTGTAACAAAACACACAATGTAGTCCTTGCTTACATTTATTTGCTAATTCCCTCTAGCATTATCCAAAATTGTTATGTGTATCTCGTGTTAGAAATCTATGCTCTTCAGCTCCACCTAGTGCCCATAATGCACCCCTTCGATTCTGTATCTGTCTTCAGTATTGAGTGCATATTCCAATAAGCAAAGTATAGTCATAGAAACATTATGTGGAGCATAGGTGTGCGCACAGGGTGTGCCAGTGTGCCCAGGCACACCCTAATCACCCTGTGCAACACAGATTCCCCCTACTGCCTATGTTCCCCCCTCCTTCCCTTTGTAGTGCTGCCGGGTTCCCTACTCTCCTCTCCCTCTGGCTGTGGCAGCAGGGATGTTTTAGGATGAGTAGGGGAAGGGGCCAGTAAATATGTAACTTACCGGCCCCTTCCCTTTCATTGTGAGTGATCGGTAGTATGTGTTTTGAGCTTTGGGGTGCACACCCTAATGCAATAGGCTGCACACACCTATGATGTGGAGCATGGGGGTCTTTAAACTATGACTGTGGGTCACATCTTACCAATTACAAGAATTTTATCAGCCCTCAGCTAGGCTCAGTGGCGTGTCCTTAATGTGCACAGATTCAAAGTTAAGGCCAGCAGAGGCTGCCTGGGGTCTGCCCATCAAAGCCCCCATGGAACAGGAACACTGGTGTAAAGGAGGACTCTGATGGGGACTCTGATGTAAGGGAGGATCTGATGTAAGGGGGATTCTGATAGGGACCCTTACATAATGGAGGCTCTGATGGGGACTCTGAGAGGGACCCTTAAATAATGGGGGCTCTGATGGGGACTCTGATCTAAGGGGGATATGAAGGGAACCCCGATGTAAGGGGGACTCTGATAGGGACCCTTACATAATGGAGGCTCTGATGGGGACTCTGATCTAAGGGGGATATGAAGGGAACCCTGATGTAAGGGGGGACTCTAATAGGGACCCTTGGGGCACTATTCCTCCAATTGACACCATCAATTTGTTCCATTAACACCAATGATGGGGCACTAGTCCTCCCACTGTCACCAAAGATGGTATTATTTACTCTCACTGGACATTTTTTACTTCCAATGGCCCCCCTAAAGTCTGAAGAACCGTAAACTGGCCCTTTGTTAGGAAAGTTTGGAGACCCCTGCTAAAGTAAATATTATCGGAACCCCTCCATACTCAGCGAGGTCTCTACTCAGACGTCTCCCTTGGAGGACTTATGACTCTCTCACAATAAATGTAGCATTTTATTTGGAGTTCCAGTTTAATCCAGAAGCTGTTTTCCATTAATAACCAGTTTATGGACTGGGAGACATCACCCGTTATCTCTTAAAATGCCTCGGAGTCCGCAGGGATGTGATCATCCACCGCAGGTTCCTGCCTGTCACAGCGGCGTGCGCAGACTTGCCGCTTCATTGCTGGGCCAACGATTTACATTCTTTCCATGGAAAAACTCACCGAGTGTAACGAGATGTGATCTCCTGGAACAGAATTCTGGAGCCCAAAGTCTAGGTGCACAAAAAAGGGAATATTTTCTTCCTTTTGCGGGTGCATGGGTGACCTTGGTTGGAAATAAAGCTTAAAGCCCAACTCTAGGCCAAACTTTTTGTTTTATTTTGCATAGTGTTGAAGGCTTCAGGCTCTGCAATTCTGAACTTTTTTTTATGCTGCCCTCATACCCTGGTGGCAAGCCCCCTGGTGGCACTATTTCACCAACCAACACCAATGATGGGGCACCATTCTCCCTATTGGGATGTGAGCAGGTGTAAGTGCTTACACACCTGTATTCATTCCCCCTACTGACGCCATCAATGGGGCACTATTCAACCAAGTAACACCAATGATGGGGTTAGTCGGCAGGGCTGGACAGGGACAAAAATTTGGCCTTGGACATCATCCAGACTGGCCCACTTTAATTTTGCAAACACGCACAAAAACAGTATATAAGAGAAAAAGATGCATTCCAATATTAGATGCCTTTAGAATGACATGGTTTCAATGAATGACTTATATCGGGGTCCCCAGAGAGCCCCTCCTTACATCAAAGTCCTCATAGAGCCTCCCCCTTACATCAGGGTCCCCAGAGAGCTCCTCTTTACATCAGGGTCCCCAGAGCCTCCCCCTTTAAATCAGGGTCCACAGAGAATCACCTCTTTTCATCAGAGTCCTCATGGAGCCTTCCCCTTACATCAAGGTCCCCAGAGAGTCTAATTCTGAGATCAGGGTCCCCAGAGAACCACCCACTTTAAATCAGGGTCCCCATAGAGCCTCCCCATTTACATCAGGGTCCCCAGAGAGCCTCCCCCTTACATCAGGGTCCCCAAAGAACCCCCCTTACATCAGGGTCCCCTGAGAGCCCCCCTTACACCAGAGTCCCCAGAAAGCCTCAGTCTTGCATTAGGGTCCCCAGAGAGCCTCCCCCTTACATCAAGGTCCCCAGAGAGCCACCTTCTAAAATCAGGGTCCCCAGAGACTCGCCCTTTACATCAGGGTCCCCAGACAGCCCCTCCTTACATCAGGGTCCCCAGAGAGCCCCTCTTTACATTAGGGTCTTCAGAGAGCCTCCCCTTTACATCAGGGTCTTCAGAGAGCCTCCCCCTTACACCAGGGTCCCCAGAGAACCTCCCCCTTACATCAGAGTCCCCAGAGAGTCCCCCCACTTACATGAGGGCCCCCAGAGAGCCTCCCTCTTACATCAGGGGCCCTGTGAAGCCCCTCCTTATTTTAGAGTCCCCAGAGAGCCGCTCCTTACATCAGGGTGAGATGATGTAATCTCTCTGCTGCCCGCAGCTACACCGTGAGGGCAGAACAGCAGTGATTCAGGGCGGAAGGTGAGAGATGATTTCATCTCTCTGCTCTCTTGCCTATCCGCTCTCCAGCTCTCCCGTGCTGCCCGCCGCACAGCTCCAGAGAGGCCACCGCTCTGTGGTTTGGGACCCCTTGGGACTCGGGGCTATGGGTCCCAGGATAGGGGCTAAAGCCCCAAAATCCGCTCTCTAGCTATGCCACTGGCTGTCACTGAGACCGGCCCACGGAGTCATCTGCCCACTGGGAAACTCCTGGTAGTCCCAATGGCCAGTACATGCCTGTTAGTCGGCTTCTTTATTAATTGGCCCTAGTATGTATATATGCACATGAAATATAGACCGTAGATTGTAAGCTCCTTGGGGGCACAGACTTCAGTTTCCCCCCACAGTCCAAAGACATGCTGGTATGTTACTGTAATTGTCTCCTTTCTAAACTGGCCCTAGCATGTGCATGAGATAGGGACCTTAGATTGTAAGCCTTTGGGGCACGGATTCCACCTTCCTCCCACACTTCAAAGACATGCTGTTAGGTTAGGCAGGCCATAGACAATGTGAATTTATTTCCTGTGTTTCGTCAGATTAGGCGACCCGTCAGAATGTGCAACAGAAGCAACATTCTATCGCCGCCATCTTGCTACACCCCCGCCCGCCTCCATTGAATTTTAAAAGCAGCAATCTTCTCTCAGATTAGCAAACCTGTGAGATCAGCGCGATTGTCGCTGCTTTTTTTTTTTTTTTTATTCAACATCAAAACAGTCAGACAAAGTTCTAAGTCGTGTATTTCACTCTATAACCTCAGTTTACTGTTAAAATTAAGCGTAAAATGCAATACTGTGGGTGTAACAAGATGTCGGCTTTCCCCTTCTCAGTCTATCCTTACTATGGAGGAGTGCGGGGTGTACCAAGATGGCGGCAACGGAACGTCACTTCTGTTACACATTTTGACGAGTCGCAAAATCTGACGAAACACCTGCAACCACGGGTTGCAGGAAAGAAATTTGCATGATTTTTCCATCAACACAGACAGTGCAGACAGGGGAATTCCTCCTGCCGAGCCGAGCCATTGTCTGCTCCTGTCGGGGGGTGGGTGGGGGAAGACAGTGATTATCGCTAGTGATAATACCAAGTGAATCCAGTCTGGATGTACCCAAGTTGATCGAATAACTTGGTACATTCAGACTTCCCACACACAGTTCGATTCGAACCATCCACGACCGGCCTTAATTGGCCCTATTATGTAGGTACGTGCGATAGGGACCTAGATTGTAAGAGTGGGGACCGGTGCTCTATTTTTACGGGGGCGGCCAACAAACCGCATGCCACCCCAGTTCAGGCAGTTGGTCCTCCATCATTCAAACTCCCCGTCACTCGCTCGTCTGCCCACACCACCCTGCACTTACCCTGTCTAGGTCGCGGGCAGCCTTGGCTCCTTCCAGCGTCTCCTCCTCCTCAGCGGCCAATGAGGTCGCTTCTCCTCTCAGCCAATCGGTTCTTAAGGCCGGTTTCCTGATTGGCCGGGAGGAGAAGCAGGAAGACAATAGCAAATATGAATTCGCTATCAGAGCAAATTAGGCAATCTCTTCAATTAGGCAAATTAGGCGGTCGCCTAAGGCCTCACACTCACAGGGGCCTCGCGGCCGCCTAACTTACCCAATGCATTACCACAGTTTTGAGGGACAGGGGACCTAAACGCTACTGTGCTCAGGCAGCATTAAAAGCCCTGACTCAGGAGCGGGGCCGCCAGCGTCCCTAACAACCAGTGAATATCAGTGACACCACCCCTTGTGACGTCAATGACCCAGCATGCCCTCAGTCAATGAGGTCACAAGGGGGCGTGTTCAGCAGGTGACATCGTCGGGTAGCCCCCGCCCCTTGGTTATTAAAAAGCAGGATCTGGAGGCCTACTTGTTAAGGGGGCTTCCAGATTCCGATAAGCCCCCTGCCCACAGACCCCCCGCAACCACCGGCCAGGGTTGTGGGGAAGAGGTCCTTGTCCTTGAATTATTTTTCCCATCATGGGGGTGAGTGGGGGCCCATGTCAAGTTTTGCCTAAGGCCTCACAAATCCTAGAGCCTCCGCTGTTCGCTATTGTCACACAACTGGTTGGGCTCAGGGCGCAGTGCTCTGCACCCCGAGCCCACCCTTTTTTTAAACCAATTAGAGCCTTGGGCTGTAATCATGTGCTTCAAAAAAAAGAAAAACCCATTGAAATCCATGCGTCCGGTGCCCTGCATGTAGGTTAGGGGCCTGTGCCTCTAATGGAGCGGACGCCATTGGATTGTAAGCTCCTTTAGGACAGGGACTGTGTAAATTGCTATAGAAGAAAGTTACCGCTCCAGGTGGATTGTGTTAGCATGATCAGTATGGTCTCAGGAGATCAAGGGGGCTGGCAATGCACAAGGCAACAAATGGAAAAAGAAAATATGGACAGCCGCACTCCAAAAAACCTTAATGGTTGTCTTTATTTAAAAAAAAAAAAAGGAAAAATGCACTACAAGTCACAGCACGCAACACGGGAGTAAAACAGCTGACGCGTTTCGCACTATAAATTAGTGCTTAATCATAGCTTAATGTACTTAATAGCTTGTGTAAATTGCTATATAAATACCTGAAGTACATCTTGATTGCAAGCTTTATATTGCACACTGCAGCTAGATCCAGCAGGCTTTTTATAGTGCCTCCGGGCAAGATGGCAACTTTTTAGGCACATCATTTAATGTTGTGCAACCTCCAAGGTGCTGGAACAAGTGAAAGCATTGGCCTCATTTTCGAATGATGATTTGGGAAGCCCGTAAATCATACAGATTGACCCACCGAGGCCCTAAGCTGTACAAGATGAATGGCGGGATGAGGCGGGGGGAGGGGCTTAGCGTTTTTCGGCTTCAGCCTCTGGTTAAATGCAGATTGTTCCTGATTGACTGCGGCGCACCTTGCGCAGAGCGGTGTGTGGGTGACGAGGATTCTTTTATCAGGAATGTTTAGCTGCTTAGAACATAAAACAGCTTGGGTGAGAGAGTTCACACTTTCCTTTATACGTTCACCAGGCAACCAGATCCAGAAAAGAATAATACGCCATAGAAAAAAAAAAAAAACGGGTTCTGCGCACTCACACCTTGTCTACCGTTTCATCATTAACCCTTTCCCCGGCATCCCCTCCCCCGCCCCTTCCAGGCAAAAATCCCTCTCTATTGTCTCCCCCGAGAGGCCTCCAAATCCCCCGGGGAAGTTCCAGTGTCACTCCGCTCCTCCGGGAGAATATTAATTAAATCCTGTTGCTGGCTGTTGTGTCACGCTGCGAATCTGAAGAAAGGCTCCCGGGCCAAGAGACCTCCAGTCTGTTCCCAAAGATCTCCCTTTAGAAGTCGCAGAACACTTGTCAGCGGGATTAAAGTGGTTTTAAACCTCCGACATAAAATCTGAAGAAAGCATATCTCTCTATAGTGTGTACTTGTCTCAATCCAGTGCGCTGAGCGTCATTTCTGTCTGGGGCTTCATTCCTCTGCTATCGGCATGAATCACTTCTGATAAGTTTTCCTGACACCATGAGAAAAATGGTGACAGGGGAGGGAACTCCATCTGATTGACAGTCTCAGCTCTGTTCCTGTGTGCTGTGTGAAGGGGGGCGTGTCCCTTCCCACCAATCCAATCAGCTCTCAAAACTCTCTCTTGGCTGCGCTCTGTAGAGTGTGAATTCATTTCTCCGCCCCCTTTTTTTTCTGAACTCTCAGACAAACTTATAAATTCAGCACTTTGAACAGTGGCGGCTGGTGCTCAATTTTCTTGGGGGGGGGGGGGGCAGCCAGCCATGACATCCCCAGCCAGCCAACTAAACAACCCCGACCCTCGGCACTCTATTGCCGCTCCCCCCCCTCTGTTGCTTGATCACCGCATTGGTCGCCTGTTGCCCACCAGGCTACCGCCAGTCCCACACTTACCCCATCCAGGCTGTGGCTTTGGTTGCTTCCCCCCTGTGTCTCCTCCCAAGTTCCGACAGTCGCTTCTCCTCCCGGCCAATCAGGACTTCCAGCCAATCAAGTCCCAGGACCTGCTTCCTGATTTCCTGGGAGGAGAAATAGGAAGACATTAGTGAATAATAATTTGCTAATGTCACACAACTGGGTGGGCTGGGGCTCTAATTGGCTTAAAAAAGGGCAGGCTCTGCGCCCCGGGCCCGCCCTTTTTGAAGCCAATCAGAGCTCCAGGCTCTAATCATGTGCTTCTATAAAAATAAAAAAACATGCATCCGGTGCTCCTGCATGTAGATTAGGGGCCGGGCGCATGGATTAGGGGAGTGCCAACGACATTGAAGGGATGTAGAGAAAAGAAGACTTCAGATAAACAGGTACAACTTATGTAGGAGCTTTTGTTTAATCTCTGTGGATCACCTGAGACCAGTCACTTCACTGAGGATATGTAAGGGTATACAACCACTTTAACTGCCATCTCTTAATGCAGAGAAGAATTCAAAAAGGCCGGTGCCAAAACTCAAAAAAAGGCCCATGTTAAGAGTTTCGGGTTAAAAGCCAACCCGTTTCGGGGGTAACATTTTTAGAAGTGAATACTCCAATCTCGGGGAACCAAAACTATAAGCGTTCCAACATGTTTTGGGGCTAAAAATGATAACAGGGAATATTCCAACACCTTTTGGGGGAAAGAATGAGCCAATGTTCCAATGCGTTTCGGGGTAAGAATTATAAGCTTTGTAAGCTGCCACCAAACTGGCCCGTCATCCTCCAGAAATCCTTATGTCAACAAATGTGATTTATGGATTTTCTCAGAAGCTTGGTGACTTCAGCTATTAAGTGTTTCCTAAGAGCTCCATTTGAAGAGGTCTCTTCAGTGTTGGTCCCCTTCCAGCTTCGTTTCCCCCGGAATGGAGAGTCCTAAAAGAGTGCATTAAATATACATAACAGGACTGCTCATCTATTTTTATATCATTCTTAAGCCACACGAGGTCGGAGATTAACAAATGCGGGTCTGATTCTGCCTGAATATGGGAAAGGTTCGGCTCTTTCACGTGGCTTGGCTCCGGTGGCCGGATCATGAGTTGAAGGCTTTCCAGTTACGGGAGGATGTTGAAGGATTTACAGTTTTAAACATATTTCCAATAATAGGAGAGGCCAGGGCTTTGTAATGTCTGAAACCTCATCTTATGCAAATGTTATTGATTTTTTTTTTTGTTACCTTGGATGCTCAAAGAGTGAGAGGCAGCAGAGACTGGACTATGAGAGTTTGATGATTTTTACATTGGTTGGTCAGATAGTGAGAGACAGGAAAAAGAGGCTGAACTGTGTGAGAGGCAGCAGCAGGACGCCGAGCTCTGTGAGAAGCAACACTGGGGAACTTATCTGTATTCTAGGCAGGAGCAAGGGACTGAGCTGTGTAGGAGTAATATAGGAGGCTGCAGCAGGTGGCTGAGAGAGAAGCAGCAACAGGGGGGCTGAGCTGAGTGAGAGGATGCAGCAGCAGGCTAAGCAGTAAGAGGTAGCAGCAGGAGGCTGAGCTGAGTGAGAGGAAGCAGTAGGAAGCTGAGCTGAGTGAGAGGTAGCAGTAGGAGGCTGAGCTGAGTGGGAGGTAGCAGCAGGAGGCTGAGCTGAGTGAGAGGATGCAGCAGCAGACTAAGCAGTAAGAGGTAGCAGTAGGAGGCTGAGCTGAGAGAGAGGTAGCAGTAGGAGGCTGAGCTGAGAGAGAGGCAGCAGTAGGAGGCTTAGCTGAGTGAGAGACAGCAGTAGGAGGCTTAGCTGAGTGAGAGACAGCAGTAGGAGACTGAGCTGAGTGAGAGGTAGCTGTAGGAGGCTGAGCTGAGTGAGAGACAGCAGTAGGAGACTGAGCTGAGTGAGAGGTAGCTGTAGGAGGCTGAGCTGAGTGGGAAGTAGCAGTAGGAGGCTGAGCTGAGAGGGAGGTAGCAGTATAAGGCTGAGCTGAGTGGGAGGTAGCAGCGGGAGGCTGAGCTGAGTGGGAGGTAGCAGTAGGAGGCTGAGCTGAGTGGGAGGTAGCGGTAGGAGGCTGAGCTGAGTGAGAGGTAGCTGTAGGAGGCTGAGCTGAGTGGGAGGTAGCTGTAGGAGGCTGAGCTGAGTGAGAGACAGCAGTAGGAGGTTAAGCTGAGTGAGAGGTAGCTGTAGGATGCTGAGCTGAGTGGGAGGTAGCGGTAGGAGGCTGAGCTGAGTGGGAGGTAGCGGTAGGAGGCTGAGCTGAGAGGGAGGTAGCAGTATAAGGCTGAGCTGAGTGGGAGGCTGAGCTGAGTGGGAGGTAGCAGTAGGAGGCTGAGCTGAGTGGGAGGTAGCGGTAGGAGGCTGAGCTGAGTGAGAGGTAGCTGTAGGAGGCTGAGCTGAGTGGGAGGTAGCTGTAGGAGGCTGAGCTGAGTGAGAGACAGCAGTAGGAGGTTAAGCTGAGTGAGAGGTAGCTGTAGGATGCTGAGCTGAGTGGGAGGTAGCGGTAGGAGGCTGAGCTGAGTGGGAGGTAGCAGCAGGAGGCTGAGCTGAGTGGGAGGTAGCAGCAGGAGGCTGAGCTGAGTGAGAGGTAGCTGTAGGAGGCTAATCTGAGTGGGAGGTATCAGTAGGAGGCTGAGCTGAGTGGGAGGTAGCAGCAGGAGGCTGAGCTGAGTGAGAGGTAGCAGTAGGAGGCTAATCTGAGTGGGAGGTAGCAGTAGGAGGCTGACCTGAGTGAAATGTAGCGGTAGGAGGCTGAGCCGAGTGGGAGGTTGCAGCAGGAGGCTGTGCAACAAAGGTGGCTCCGGCCTTCTATACAGACCAGGATCTAATAGCATTGTCTGGGGGAATATGTGCCCCGCAATGGAGTCTACCAGCATGTACCTATACATTTCTTGTTCTAAAGCACCCCAATACCCCAAGGGCTCTGCATTTCATTTGGGACTAAATTGTCATCAATTATTAATATTATTACAAATCTTTCAGCTCCAAATCGGAGCCCCAGCCCTTCCTGTCTTCACCACCCAGCTAATGGTCATTAAAGTCACCCATCGCATTGACCAATGGCTGTGGGCCGCTTTTTGATCTCGCTAGCAGCTTTTCACCTTCCTATTAACAGGTGCAATTTAATCCCGCTATTTATCAGAAATGTACTTCTACTGTAAAGGAACACGGCACAGCGTGAGCGTGTGTGGGTAGGCACCTTCACCTTGTCTCTCTGTTTATTTTTAGTGTACCTCCAGAAAGAGCGCCATTATATTCTGCTGCTGAGAAACATATATTTTTTTTAATTTTGGCCTTTTTGTATTGATACATTTTTGTTTTTCATCTAAAATAAAAACATTGAATAGAAACGTTACAAAATTGCAATTAATAGAAGGGAGCGTATGTGCTACATTATCCTCAGATTGGATTCTTGAGGCGTCTACACGTTCCCCTCACTATCAATATCTGGCCTGCGGCATTTGGGTAGAAAAGCAAGGTTTAGAGTCCCAATAAAAAATACCTTAAAGTTTTATTATTATTATGCAGGTTTTATATAGCGACAACTGTTTTGCACGGCGCTTTACAATATTAAAGTGTTAGTAAACCCACAACAGTAAAATCAGTCTGTAGTAAAGCATGCTTGTTATACTCACTGTGGAACCTAAGGGGTTAATCCTGCACATTGTGTAAAAAGGCTGTTTGATCCTGTCTTCTCTGAACCTCCCCTTTTCCCACTGTCCCCAATCCATCTCCTGATAAGACAGAGCCTTTGAAAGCACTCTGCACATGCTCAGTTTGGTGTGTATTGCTAAAGAGTTTTTTTTTTTTCCTTGGGAGAGTGCATGTGATCAGCACAGGGCCAATCAGCACTGTCCACACAGAAGGTCAGGCTCGGTTCACATATGAGCCTCATCCGTCTCACAGCAGAGGTCCGGTGCGTCCTGGTTCACTGGTTCAGGTCCGATTTCAGCCCCAAATTTTGAGCTGAATTTGGACCTGAAACAAACCAAAAGACGCACATCGAACCTGCTGCGGAGAAATGTGAACCGGCTCCATAGAGAGCCAGTCAAAATCTCCTGCTATTGCGAATTAGATGTGGGGATCCTGCATCCAATTTGCAATGGTGTGAACCCAGTCTATAATAAGGCTTAGCTGAAGGTAAAATTAATATTTCCTAAATCTGTACGGTTTAGGAGATATTCACCTTGCATGCAGATGCTGACGTCAGCGGCGCATGCGCTCTGAAAGTCCGGCTGAATGTCTGGCGGACACTGTTGGATCTTCCCGAAAAAGTGGGAGTGATGTCATCGCGCCTGTGGCCACTCACCCGGAAGACGATGCTCCCTTGGTGGTGACCGGGATCTCGGCTGCCCCCGCCACCATCCTCGGTGAGGGAATCAGGAAATGAAGCGTTGCAGCTTCACTTCCCGGTTTCCTATTGCGCATGTGCGTGTCGTGCAGCGTGTCCTAACTGGCCCCGCTAACTTCTGGGACCTGTGTGTTTCCCAAAAGACAGTGGGGGGGGGGGGGGCAAGAAGTGACGTAGACTCCCGCAGATTCTGCAGGGGTCTATGCCCAGAAGTGGGTGCAAAAACCTGTATTATACAGGTATCTGGACCCAACGGCGGATCCAGGGGGGGGGCAACGGGGCAATTGCCCCCCCCCGAGGCAATCATGTCACATTGGCTTTAAAAAAAAAAAAAAAAAAAAAATTTTTTTTTTTTTTTTTTTTTTTTTTTTTTTAGGGGTCCGGAGGTCCCCAGGGGCCCGGAGGCCACCAGGGCCCCAGGTGGCAAACCCCTCTTTTTTTATTTATTTTTTTTATAAAAAAAAAATATTTTTTTAACATATTTTTCTTTTATTTTTTATTAAAGGGACAATTTTTTTTCTTTTATTTTTTTTAGAAGTCCGGAGGTCCCCAGGGTCCCGGAGGCCGCCAGGGCCCCGTATGGCAACCCCCCCCCCTTTTTTTATTTATTTTAATAAAAAAAAAATATTTTTTTATTTTATTTTTTTATTAAAGGGCCATTTTTTTTAGGGGGTCTGGAGGTCCCCAGGGGCCCGGAGATCCCCAGGGACCCAGATGACCACCCCCCTTTTTTTATTAAATTTGTATGTATGTATATATATATATATATATATATATATATATATATATATATATATAAAATTATTATTATTATTGTTAGTATTATTATTAAAGGGCACAGAGGTCCCCAGGGCCCCCGGAGGACAACCCTCCTTATTTATAATTTTTATTTTTATTTTTTTTATATTTTATTTATTTTTTTCTCTTTTTTTATATATAGATATATTTTTATTAAAGGGCTCAGAGGTCCCCAGGGCCCCATGTGTCAAACCCCCTTTTTTTAATAAATGTTTATTTTTATTTTTTTATATATTGTTTTATTTATTTTTTATAACTTTTTTTATCATTTTTTTTAAACTGCTTTGCGGTGCCTGCAGCTGCTGCTGCCGAGTCTGTCACTCTCTCTCTCTCATCACCAGGGCTGGTAGGCTGCCTGTCCTGAGGCTGCTTTGAGCTGTTGCTGACTGCAGCACTCCCCTCTCTCCTGCTGACATCGGGCATCTCTGGCTGTGTGTGAGCTGGATCTGTGTTTGGCTGTGCTGCCTGTGCTAGACCTGCTCGTGTGATAGTAGATGGGGATGGAACACTGATTGAATCAGTGTCAGGGATTCTAAATAGACCAGTACTGTGTGCCTACACAGAGGAGACCAACACTGTATGCAGTGAAATAAAAGGTGTTTATTTACAAGGTGAACAAAACAGGTGAAGACAAACAGTGCACAAATAACAACAAAGCATATATAAGTGAAGGGGAAATGCCGTAATCATAAACCAAAAGCCAAGCCGAGGTCATATACCAGGAGATCACAGAAGAAGCTGCAGACAGGGAATGGGCAGGAAGGGAATGTCCAGGAGAGGGATCAGGTCAGGTCGTATCAGATCAGAAGTCAAGAAAGGGGACAGCAGGCTCAGGGTCAGATATCAGGCTCAGGCTCAGGTTAGTAGACAGATACCAGGGCGAGAAGTGATTATTACACGCTGGGTATTATAGAGGCGTGCTGATTGCATTCAGGTCACACCTGAACGCAGGAAGGGCTGTGTGCTCCATACTGCCAAGACCTTTCCTGATAATCAGTGTTTTGTCTATCACACAAGCCTGTCTAGGGGGGACCTTGCTAGAGCACACTGGCCTACCGAACACAGACCTTCAGCTCCTGTTTGTTCCATGACACACGTCGGGAGAGGAGATGCCTGCTGTGTGTGATCGAGGCAATGCCATGGTGAGTGCCGTGCACAGTGTGGCTGCATTGATAGACAAAAGTGGGACTGCATTGATAGACAAAAGTGGGACTGCATTGATAGACAAAAGTGGGACTGCATTGATATGCAAAAGTGGGGGTGCATTGATATGCAAAAGTGGGGATGCATTGATATGCAAAAGTGGGGTTGCATTGATATGCAAAAGTGGGGTGCATTGATATGCAAAAGTGGGCTTGCATTGATATACAAAAGTGGGGCTGCATTGATATACAAAGGTGGGGCTGCGTTCATATACACAGTGAGGATGCAATCTCTGACCATCTCTTGTACCACGTCTGCAGTCTCTGACCATCCCTTGTACCACGTCTGCAGTCTCTGACAATCCCTTGTACCACGTCTGCAGTTTTCCTGACCATCTCTTGTACCACGTCTGCAGTTTTCCTGACGATCTCTTGTACCACGTCTGCAGTCTCTGACCATCTCCTTGTACCACGTCTGCAGTCTCTGACCATCTCCTTGTACCACGTCTGTAGTCTCTGACCATCTCCTTGTACCACAACTGCAGTCTCTGACCATCTCTTGTACCATGCCTGCAGTCTCTGACCATCTCCTGTACCACGTCTGCAGTCTCTGACCATCCCTTGTACCACGTCTGCAGTTTTCCTGACCATCTCTTGTACCACGTCTGCAGTTTCTGACCATCTCTTGTACCATGTCTGCAGTCTCTGACCATCTCTTGTACCATGTCTCCATTCTCTGACCATCTCTTGTATCACGTCTGCAGTCTCTCACCATCTACTGTACCACGTCTGCAGTCTCTCACCATCTCCTGTACCACATCTGCGGTCTCTCACCATCTCCTGTACCACGTCTGCAGTCTCTCACCATCTCCTGTACCACGTCTGCAGTCTCTCACCATCTCCTGTACCACGTCTGCAGTCTCTGACCATCCCTTGTACCACGTCTGCAGTCTCTCACCATCCCTTGTACCACGTCTGCAGTTTCTGACCATGTCTTGTACCATGTCTGCAGTTTATGACCATCTCTTGTACCATGTCTGCAGTCTCTGACCAACTCTTGTACCATGTCTGCAGTCTCTGACCATTTCCTTGTACCACGTCTGCAGTCTCTGACTATCTCCTTGTACCACGTCTGCAGTCTCTGACCATCTCCTGTACCACGTCTGCAGTCTCTGACCATCTCCTTGTACCACGTCTGCAGTCTCTGACCATCTCCTCCACCACGTCTGCAGTCTCTGACCATCCCTTGTACCATGCGTGCAGTCTCTGACAATCCCTTGTACCACTTCTGCAGTCTCTCACCATCTCCTGTACCATGTCTGCAGTCTCTCACCATCTCTTGTACGACGTCTGCAGTCTCTGACCATCTCTTGTACCACGTCTGCAGTCTCTGACCATCTCTTGTACCACGTCTGCAGTCTCTGACCATCTCTTGTACCACGTCTGCAGTCTCTGACCATCTCTTGTACCACGTCTGCAGTCTCTGACCATCTCTTGTACCATGTCTGCAGTCTCTGACCATCTCTTGTACCATGTCTGCAGTCTCTGACCATCTCTTGTACCATGTCTGCAGTCTCTGACCATCTCTTGTACCATGTCTGCAGTCTCTGACCATTTCCTTGTACCACGTCTGCAGTCTCTGACCATCTCCTGTACCATGTCTGCAGTCTCTGACCATCTCTTGTACCACGTCTGCAGTCCCTGACAATCGTCTACAAACCATGGGATAGATTTATGGCATTCATATTTAAATATTTTTTACTAGTAATGGCGGGGATCATTGATTTTTTAGCAGTACTGCAACATTGCAGCGGACACATCGGACACCTAATTGAGTTCTGTTAGCAACACCTTATTTTCTGTCAGTGCCCCCCCCCGAGACTAGACTCTGGATCCGCCCTTGTCTGGACCGCCCCTCCCCCTGAAAGGTGCCAAATGTGACACCGGAGGGTTCTAAAAAGCGGAGGTTCCATATTTGTGTGGACCTCCGCTTTAAGTGGCCCTCGCTCTTCAAAAGATTGGGCACCCCTTCCATATGACTTTCTGCCACTAACTAGCTTTCTCACCACTAGGGGCAGTGTTGAGTCTTAGTTACATTTGTTACAAGCTGGATATGCATTATATGAGTGTTTAAAAAATAAATGTATGGCACGTTATGGCTTTTTTTGTTTAAAATAACCTGTAATTACATGTTCCCTGAACATTCCTAAACCCATTAGACACGGCCCTTGTCAGCAAATCTTCTGCCCTTGAAATGTGCACTGTGGATGGAACTGTCCGGGTTCATTGGGTGCAGGGTGTTCTTAATGGTAATCCAGATGTCTTCCTGTCCCTGGGTGACCCTGGTCTTGTTTGTGCTTGAACCCCCTACAATGGATTGTCCAAAACACGATTCCTCGCAGTGATAACCTGAACATTTCCTGTATACAAATTCCTCTGCAGCTCTTTTCTTTTTGCTGCAGTTGCTTTTCTTGCTGAGCTGACATTGTCCGGGAGACACTTCCCAGCAGCCATTAAGTCAGGGGCAGAGGAAAAGGGCGCAGCGGGCACTTGACAAGAAGTGATCGTAGTGATCTGTATATTTAAACTTTGGTACTAGAGTCTGGAGGTCAAAAACAATAGGGCTCCATTCACACGTGTGCGATTTGTCATGCAACTTTGGACACCAAGCCCTTCCCAATGTTTTCCAATGACAACCATTCATATGTGCGACTTTAGACCACATGCACACTGAAGCTGGTGAACTGACGTTTTTGGGAGTTTGGGCGTTTTTTTTTTTTTTAACAGCCCTTAAAGTGTTTGTAAAGGTTCATTTAAAAAAAAAAATAGCAAACATGTTATACTTACCTCCATTGTGCAGTTCGTTTTGCACAGAGTGGCCCTGATCCACGTCTTCTGGGGGCCCACGGCGGCTCTCGCGGCTCCTTCCTGCAATAGAAAACCCCCTCTGGGAAGCTCTCTCCCGAGGGGGTTACCTTGCGGGCTCACTCCTGTGTCATACAGTCTGCGTCCATAGCCGCCGAGTGTATGACTCGGTACCGCCTCTGGCGGCCGCATCATTGGATTTGATTGACGGCAGCGGGAGCCAATGGCTGCGCTGCTATCAATCCATCCATTCAACGCCGAGACTCCGTGGAGAAGAGGATGCCGGGGACGCGCAGAGCAGATGAACTGGCTCAGGTAAGTAAAACGGGGAGGGCCGGTGACTGCCAGGTGTTTTTTCACCTTAATGCATAGAAAGCATTACGGTTAAAAAACACGAACCTTTAGGCCGCGTACACACGGAGGGACATGTCCACTGAAACTGTCCGATGGACCGTTTTCATCGGACATGTCATCTCCGGATTTTCATCCAACGGTGTGTACACACCATCGGATCAAAATCCCCGCCGGCAGACAGCGCGGTGACGTGTCGGTGACGTTGACGTCGCCACGTCACCGCACCAGGAAGTAAAAAACTTCCACGCATGCGTCGCATCCATACGACGCATGTGCCGGCAGATATGTCCGCTGGTGAGTGTACTAAAACGCCCTAAAATCGTGTTCAAGAGCAGTTCTTCTAACCACAAAAAATTATGAAAAAAGTCCATAAACGCTCATAAATGCGCTTTTATCAGCTGAATTTAAGCTGGGTGTATTTTTAAGAAATGGACAAAAATTATGAAAATGTTAAAATCATGTTTTTAAATCAGCGGTTTCTTGCCTTAATCCGACGTCCAGAAGTACTTTTTTTTTTGAACATCCTGTGTGCATGGAGCCCAAAGGGGTTGTAAACCCTCAATGATTTTCACCTTAATGCACTCTATGCATTATGCCGCCTACACACATTCGTTTTCTAAAAATGCTGTTGCAAAGCGCGGTTACGTAAGACACTTTCGACGGCACTCTGTTCCATTGAAGCTCCCGTCTCATAACTTGCTTCTGAGCATGCGCGGGTTTAAAAACGTTGTTTTAAACGTCGTTTTGCCCACACACGATAATTTTTTAAATTACGATTTTTAAAACGTCGTTTTATTTCATCACAAAAAGTGATCGTGTGAACGCGGCATAAGGCCCCATGCACAGTGGACGTTATTATAAAGTTATGAAAACGGCAGTAGTTTTGCACTGAGGTTGTCAACGCTTTTGCAATAACGTTTTTTTGCGTTTTTTTTTTTTTAGCATTTTTTTATAATGGGATCAATAAACTTTAAACGCTGGTGAGCCAAGTTTTTGAGCGTTTATTTGCGTTTTTAGAAATTTTTGGACATTAGTGTGTTTTTACAGCTGAAAAGCTCCTCTCAAAACCCACTAGGTATTTTTTATTTATTTTTTTTAAGCCAAAAAATGCTACAGCCAAAAACAGTTGATAACAGCCTATGTGCGCATGGACACATAGTACAACATGCTGGACAGTTTATTGAATGTAGAAAAAAGTGTCTGAAGCCAAAAACAGCAGCTGTAAAAACATTCAAAAACGCTCAGTGTGCATGAGGCCTTGAAGTGGTTGTAAACCCTAAAGCCTCGTACACACGGATGGACATATCCGATGCAAACGGTCCTCGGATCGTTTTCATCGGATATGTCCGCCGGGCTATTTTGGTCCTATGGCGTGTACACACCATCGGATCAAAATCCCCGCCGGCAGACAGCGCGTTGACGCCGCCACGTCACCGCACCAGGAAGTAAACAACTTCCACGCATGCGTCGCATCCATACGAAGCTTGCGTGGGTGGATATGTCCGCTGGTGAGTGTACTGACCAGCGGACATATCCGACGGACATGTGTCCGGCGGAAAAGTTTCAAAGCATGCTTTGGAAATTTTCCGCTGGAGAAAACAGTCCGAATCCGTCCGTTTGCCCCTACAGACGAGCGGATTTTTCGGCTGAAATGGTTCGTCGCACCATTTCCAGCGGAAAAATTCCATCGTGTGTACGAGGCCTTACAACGCACTTTTTGCACAGGTCAGCCTATAATAAGGCTTACCTGTAGCTACCCAGGATATCTCCTAAACCTGCATGGTTTAGGACAGTGATGGCGAACCTCGGCACCCCAGATGTTTTGGAACTACATATCCCATGATGCTCAGCTACACTGCAGAGTGCACGAGCATCATGGGAAATGTAGTTCCAAAACATCTGGGGTGCCAAGGTTCGCCATCACTGGTTTAGGAGCTATCCCCTGTGTCTGCATGTGCAAAAGTCATCGGCACATGCGTACTGAAGCAACGGCACGTCGTTAGACTGTGACATTACCGGCGGCTCCCACGCTCATGCACGAGAGTGACGTCATCGCGTCTGCGGCCAATAACAGCGCCGGATCCACGATACCCAGAAGTAACCCCCGGGAGTGATGTCGCCGGCCAGTGATTACACAAGCATTGCTTCAAGTTGCGTCAAGGTCACGTCAAAGTTGCATAACTTTCAGGTCATACAAGTGTGACAGTCTTTAACCTCTTCAGCACCGGAACGATTTACCCACTTCCAGACCAGGCCATTTGCGCTACAGCCCTGCGTCACTTTAACTGACAATTGCACGGTTGTGCAACGCTGTACTCAAACAAAATTGACGTCCTTTTTTTTCCCACAAATAGAGCTTTCTTTGGTGGGATTTGATCACCTCTGCCGTTTTAATTTTTTTTGCGCTATAAACAAAAAAACAGCGACAATTTTGAAAAAAAATTATATATTTTTTACATTTTGCTATAATAAATATCCCCATAGAATCGGAAGTGAAGGGGCGCTGATGACACAAAATCAAGGCACGTTCAGATGATTTTGTCAGCGCAGATTGGCACTGCGCTGACAAGCCATTCACCTCTGCAGCCAAGGGTTCGGATCCCGGTCTCGGCTACATGTGAATTGAGTTTGGTGGTCTCAGCCTGGCTCCCGGTGGGTGTGCTATGCAAGGTACGCCTGTGCTTAGTACGCCCCCCCCCCCCACAAAAACCACCACACTTGCACGCACACGAAATTGGTTTAAAAAAACACACGCACTTTGGCCATGCGGTCTCCTAAAATAAAGAGAGGCGAAGGACCTACGGGGCTGGCTGGATGGGCTAGGCCCCCTCACTCCCCCATAGGGGGAGTCCCTCTGCCCCATTGGGGTCCTGTTGGGCCCCAGTTGGGCTCCCAAGAGGAGCAGGTAGGGTGGGGTGAGTGGGAGGCCCCCCCTCACACCCGCCATTGCCACCAGGGGCATGGAGAAGGATGGCGATTGCCTCCGGGGGGAGGGTCTGCCTACTCCCAACTCCTGCAGTCCGGCTCCTCTCTCTCGAGTTCACGCACAAAAATACACTTTAAAAAAAAAAAAAAAAAAAAAGAATAACGCCATAAAGCCTCAGTGCCGGGATCAGGGCACAACCTGAGTAAGCAGCCATTTGGCATGTTACTTTTTAATTTTGTTTTAATAAACAGTACTTCACTATGATTGCTCTTCTGTTCCTATTTATATGAATGCTGGATCATCTGAACGTGCCTATCTGGATCATTCTGAGTCATCCTATTGACACAAGCGGTTTATGACTTCTTTTTTAATTAAAAGAGTCTACTAATATTGGTAAGGAGCCATTTCTATTGATCTCACCGGGTGCAAACATATGGTGGAGGTTCCAGAACTGCAATATTTACGTCTTTGTTTGAACCGAGAATCACTATTGGGTGCTTATTATTTTTTAGCACTATTTGGACTTAATTCATTATTTAATATTTTTTTGGTTTTCATCGTATGGACACTTCACTAATAATATATGTTTTTCTAAGAGATTGCACATTTTAATGTATATATATACACATAATTTGCATTGATTTTGTGTCATCAGCGCCCCTTCACTTCCGATTCTATTTGTATTTTCACACTCTGAAAATTTTTTAGGTGGCAGCTCTTTAAACTGGTATATTTAATTTATTTAGGTTTAATTACATTTAATTCTACCCTCTTGCTGGGAGAACTAATATTGTTTTTTTCTGTGGCGCAAATTATACACATCTTTTCCACAATAAATATCCCCAATTTAAAAAAAAAAACAAATTCTTCATCAGTTTAGGCCAATATGTATTCTGCTACATATTTTTGGTAAAAAAATAATAATAATCCCAGTAAGCGTATATTGATTGGTTTGCGCAAAAGTTATCGCATCTACAAAATAGGGCATAGATTTATGGCATTTTTATTATTATAATTTTTTTTACTAGTAATGGCGGCGATCTGCGATTTTTATCGGGACTGTGACATTGCAGCGCACAGATTGGACACTTTTGATACTTTTTTGGCACCATTTATACAGTGATCGGTACTATAAAAATGCACTGATTACTGTATGAATGTCACTGGCAGGGAAGGGGGTTAACACTAGTAGTGATCAAGGGGTAAATGTGTTCCCTGGGAGGCGTTTCTAACTGTAGTGGGGCTGGGCTGACTGGAGGAGGAGAGAGATCACTGTTTCTAATCACTAGGAACAGACGATCTCACTCTACTCCCATGACAGAATGGGGATCTGTTTGTTTACACAGGCAGATCCCTGTTCTGGCTCTTTCTGGAGCGATAGTGGGTGGCCGGCAGACATCGAGTCATCGGTTGGCTCCCCCGCTAGCGAATGGGCATGTGCGCACGCACCAACAGATCACTGTGTATTCGCCCGAGGTACAACTGCCGCAGCTGGTCGGCAAGTGGTTAAACCTGCCTGGAGTTTAACTTTAATCAACAGAATCAAAGGGTGTGTTTGATTTACCAAGCACACTGATTGAATTATCAAGAGGGAATTGTGGAATTTACAATAGGCTTTTTAAAGAGAACCTATCATTTTTCATCAGATAATAGACATACCTCAGTGACAGAATGCCCCGCTTGGTTCCCAGACCACCACTTGGCGTGGTTCCCACACATCCCCAAGAAGGAATGCCATGTGGAATTCCCCTTTAATAAGAAAGATATCAGGACCTTTTCCTCCTGACACTAAGCTGCTTTCCTGGCCTTGGATTCTTGGCAGGAGATTGTAAAGATTTAATACAACATGTGTCGGTTGTGTAATTCCGAGCCCTGGGGTCTGTGCGGCTGCAGAGGGGAGGAGGTCTGCGTTGGCCGACGATCCCTTTTTTCTCTAAAACATTTCTGCTTCCTTGCCAGAAGTGCAATGTTAAAAAATATCACTGAACATTCTCTGCCGGGGGGTGACACTTTCATCATGGCTGCACTCATGCCGGACAGTGCCGGATCTGGACAGGCCCCGTGGCTCCGCTTGTTCCAAAAGAATGGAAATATATTGTAAAAGATCTAGTCTTATTTCAAAGACTGATTTAGATGTGAACCCAATCACTAAAATAGTCTTTTTAAATCTGCCTTGTAATAATCCCTGGTGATCATAGGTGTGCGCAGCTTATTGCATTAGGGTGTGCACTCCAAAGCTCAAACACACATGCGCAGTAGAGCAGAGGACGGTGTCAGTAGGGCAGAGGACGGTGTCAGTAGAGCAGAGGACGGTGTCGGTAGAGCAGAGGACGGTGTCGGTAGAGCAGAGGACGGTGTCGGTAGAGCAGAGGACGGTGTCGGTAGAGCAGAGGACGGTGTCGGTAGAGCAGAGGACGGTGTCGGTAGAGCAGAGGACGGTGTCGGTAGAGCAGAGGACGGTGTCGGTAGAGCAGAGGACGGTGTCGTCTGTAGGGCAGTGGACGGTGTCGGTAGAGCAGAGGACGGTGTCGGTAGAGCAGAGGACGGTGTCGGTAGAGCAGAGGACGGTGTCGGTAGAGCAGAGGACGGTGTCGGTAGAGCAGAGGACGGTGTCGTCTGTAGGCCAGTGGACGGTGTCGTCTGTAGGCCAGTGGACGGTGTCGTGTGTTGGCCAGTGGACGGTGTCGTGTGTTGGCCAGTGGACGGTGTCGTGTGTTGGCCAGTGGACGGTGGTGTCTGTTGGCCAGTGGACGGTGGTGTCTGTTGGCCAGTGGACGGTGGTGTCTGTTGGCCAGTGGACGGTGGTGTCTGTAGGGCAGTGGACGGTGGTGTCTGTAGGGCAGTGGACAGTGTCGGTAGAGCAGAGGACGGTGTCGGTAGAGCAGAGGACGGTGTCGGTAGAGCAGAAGACGGTGTCGGTAGAGCAGAGGACGGTGTCGGTAGAGCAGAGGACGGTGTCGGTAGAGCAGAGGACGGTGTCGGTAGAGCAGAGGACGGTGTCGGTAGAGCAGAGGACGGTGTCGGTAGAGCAGAGGACGGTGTCGGTAGAGCAGAGGACGGTGTCGGTAGAGCAGAGGACGGTGTCGGTAGAGCAGAGGACGGTGTCGGTAGAGCAGAGGACGGTGTCGTCTGTTGGCCAGTGGACGGTGGTGTCTGTAGGGCAGTGGACGGTGGTGTCTGTAGGGCAGTGGACGGTGGTGTCTGTAGGGCAGTGGACGGTGGTGTCTGTAGGGCAGTGGACGGTGGTGTCTGTAGGGCAGTGGACGGTGGTGTCTGTAGGGCAGTGGACGGTGGTGTCTGTAGGGCAGTGGACGGTGGTGTCTGTAGGGCAGTGGACGGTGGTGTCGGTGGGGCAGTGGACGGTGGTGTCGGTGGGGCAGTGGACGGTGGTGTCGGTGGGGCAGTGGACGGTGTCGGTGGGGCAGTGGACGGTGTCGGTAGGGAGAGGATTTGTGCTAGGAAGGGGGATTTGTGCTAAGATCAAGGATTGGGGAGGGAAATTTGGGCTGGAATGGGGAGGAGGATTTGTGCTAAGAGGTGGAAATTTGTAGGGTGGGGGATTTGTGCTAAGATCAGGGTTTGGAAAAGGGGAATTTGTGCTGAAATGGGGGGGATTAGGAGTGGAGAGGAGAAGATTTGTGCTAGGAAGGGAAATTTTGTAGAGCGGGGGGATTGTGCTAAGATCGAGGATTGGAGGAGGGGAAATTGGGCTGGAATGGGGGGGAAAAGAGGATTTGTGCTTGGAGGGGAAATTTAAGGGTTAGATTTGTGCTGGGGGGGGGGGGGGTTTAGCAGAGGGTGGATTTGTACTGGGAGGAGGGGGAATTTACTTAGGGGTGAACATGTAGATTAGTGCTTTTTTTTTTTTAGGGGGGGGGGGGATTTGGGCTGTTCGCCCTGGGCTCTAGATGACCTTGTCCAGGCACTGGCTGCATGCATACACACCCCTTGTATAAGTGTGACTGTGTGGCGGGGATCGGGGATTGGCTCGCCGCTTATGATTGATTGGTGGTGCACAGTGACAGCTTCCTGGCTGAATAGCTCCGGTGAGTTTAGACTAGAATCAAACACCCCTCAGTTTGTCCCTAGCAGTGAATGAGCGTTGTCACCCTAGGACAGGAAGCCTGTTATTGGCAGGATCACAGGGTAAAAAAAAAAAGAAGAAAAGCAATGCAGCCATGACATCAGAAGATTGCTAATCAGAAATCTAAATCTTGTTCTTGGGTGGGGATGCACTTTGTCCCGTCTGTAGGGGTGCTGAGGATACAATATTTTCTTATTTCTATGCTGGATTATGACGGTATGACAGGCTCGCTCTCCCACACAACTCTCTGCTGAAGGAGGTAATTGTAACTTCCTGTCTCAATATCTACAGAACACAAACGGGTACAAATCTGTAAGGTTCTGGCTGTAAGTACACTTCCGTGCAATATGTGAACGTGACGCATTCTTTTCTCAGAAAGAGGAATTTATTTTGTGTATTCTGGAAGTCCACTTTAAAAGTAATTATTGGATCCGCTAATTGCTACAAATGAATAAACACGATTCCTTTTACTTGGAGGAAATTTGTATTTTTCTAAACTTTTGAACAAAATGACTTTCTTAGGGGTTTGCAACTTCTTCAAACATTCATAGTCCACAAAATGTCATTTCTGAAGGAATAAAGTCATTTAAAATCCCTCGCGGCTATAATGAATTGTCGGTTTCCCCGCAATACAGAGAAAAGTCATTGATAAAAAAATTTAAAAAATGCGTGGGGTCCTCCCAAATTCAATTACCAGGTCCTTCAGGTCTGGTATGGATATTAAGGGGAACCCTGCATTAAATAAAAAGAAAATTACCTGGGGTTCCCCCCAAATATCCATACCAGACCCTACAGGTCTGGTATGGATTTTAATGGGAACTACACCCCAATTTTTTTTAAAAAAATGGTGTGGAGTCCCCCCCAAAAATCCATACCAGACCTTTTATCAGAGGGGGTCAAGAGAGCGCCCCCCCTCCTGAACCGTACCAGGCCACATGTCTGATGGGGGGCCTTGGTGTCAGGCAGGACTCTGATGGGAACTCTGATGTAAGGCAGGACTCTGATGGGAACTCTGATGTAAGGCAGGACTCTGATGGGGACATTGATGTAAGGGGGACTCTGAAAAAGAATGATGGGGTCTATTATGTAAGGAAGCCTCTGATGGGGACCCTGTTGTAAGGGAGGACTCTGATGGGGCCTATGCTGTAAAGAGGACTCTGATAGAAACTCTGATGTAAGGGGGCTCTGATGAGTACTCTGATGCAAGGCAGAACTCTGATGGGGTCTATGATGTAAGGCAGAACTCTGATGGGGTCTATGATGTAAGGCAGGACTCTGATGGGAATTTGATGTAAGGGGGACTCAAAAATAGAATCAGATATAAGGGGGACTCTGAAAAGGACTCTGATGTAAGGGATCTTATGGGGTCTACTATGTAAGGAGGAGTCTGATGTAAGACAGGACTCTGATGTAAGAGGGGGACTGTAATAGACACACCGATGGGGTCTATGATGTAAGGAGGACTCTGCTAGGGACCCTGATGTAAGGGAGGACTCTGATGGGGATTTTTTTTTCAGCCCTGTAAAATATACAACGTGGAGACTAAAGGAGATTGTACTGAAAAGTTTGAAGACCCCCTGATCTGGTATATCTATACAGAGAAGTGTATATAGTTTGTTTACTTTATATTTATGTGAACTTCCTCATAATCCAGGGACCTTGCACAGCTCAGCACAGCAACGCTCAGCTCAGCACAGCACAGCTCAGCACAGCTCAGCGCAGCTCAGTGCAGCTCAGCACAGCACAGCACAGCACAGCTCAGCGCAGCTCAGTGCAGCTCAGCACAGACCAGCACAGACCAGCGCAGCTCAGCACAGCTCAGCTCAGCACAGCGCAGCTCAGCTCAGCACAGCTCAGCACAGCACAACTCAGCACAGCACAACTCGGCACAGCCAGGGATGGACTGGTCATTGGGACTACAGGGAGTTTCCCGGTGGGCCGATGGCTCAGTGGGCCGGCTTCAATGACAGGAGGGGGGATGAAAGAGGAGCATGGGGCAACAGCTATGGCCTGGGAGTTTCTTGCTTCTGCCTAATCTTGTCCCATAAGGGGGGGCACCGAACTGATTCTTTGCCAGTACCAGACGTTCTACTCTAATAAAGTAGAATGGCTAGTGGCTAGTGAAGAGGGAGAGGGGGCTTGGGTGGCCGGGGGGGATAGGTGCGGGAGTTGTCTGGCTGCCATGGGAGAGACCTGTCAAAGTGGGCCAGTCTGGATGAAGCCAAGGGCCACATTTTTGTCCCAGTCCAGCCCTGAGCACAGCTCAGCACAGCAGGCACAGCACAGCACAGCACAGCACAGCTCAGCAGGCACAGAGTACACCTTCCATCTGTTTGTAAATGTCACTACAGAGGTTGGAAAATGTCATTTGGGTCACTGCGTTCTGCCACCTAACAGGAACTCATCGCTTGAAATGTTCTGATGCGTCTTGTGACTGCGGACTGCACAATGGCTGTACAGGGCTTGTAGGTACGGCCCGTCCACCGGTCACCGTGACCCCATAAAACAGGGAGGGGCACCGTCATCTCCCTCACATGTACTGTATACCAGAGGATGCTTGTAGTGCCTGCTTCATATAAAGTGGATTATGTGTTTATATATTTATTTATTACTTGATACATTGTGGAAATATATATCAATATTTTTTGTTATGGTTTATATTGTTTTTATTTTAAAGGCAATCTCAGACCAAACGTCTCTTTCTGTTCCATTGCAGATGATGTCAGACTGTTTGCCTATGTTAGATTGACCACCGGAGATGCCATGAGCAAGAGGGTCAAGTTTGCCTTAATCACATGGATCGGAGAGAATGTTGGCGGCCTACAGAGAGCCAAGATCGGCACCGACAAGTCGCTGGTAAAGGACATTGTGCAGGTCAGTGCTGCCCAGTGAATGGTCAATCAAAGCTTGTTGTTATCAATAATGGAGCTCACATACACCCGGGGGGGGGGGGGCGGTGTCATCGGGGGTCTTGTTTGCCATTTACATGTGTGCAGTGGTGGCTGGTGCTCAATTTTGGGGGGGGGGCAAACAAAAAGAAAAAAAAAATTGCAGCCTCACTGTGCCCATCAAACGCAGCCACTGTGCCCATCAAACGCAGCCACTGTGCCCATAAATTGCCGCCACTCTGTCATCAAACGCAGCTACCGTACCCATCAATTTCTGCCAGTGTGCCCCATCAGTTGCCGTCAGTGTGCCCCATCAATTACCGCCAGTGTGCCCCATCAATTGCCGCCAGTGTGCCCCATCAATTGCCACCAGTTTGCCCCATCAAATGGTACCAGTGTGCCCCCCCGCCCGGTACTTACCTGTCTCGGGTAGGCGCTGACCTTCACTCTCCCTCCGAGTCCTCAAAGTCTTCTCCCGTCCTCTTCTGCTATGATTGGACATCCAATCACAGTGCCTGTCACTTCAGCCAATCAGGTGACAGGTAACAAGACCCGGTGCACCTGATTGGCTGAGAGTCGGGTCAGTGTTAGGGAAGCAATTTATTAGATTCCCTAACACAGCACTGTGTAAACAGCAAACGCACAATGTGGAAGCCTATTAGAGCCGACGGCTCTAATCAGGCGCTTCCAAATACATCCCCCCCGCTGTAATTCATATGCCCGGCGCGCGACAAGGGGCCAGACACCTGAATAGGGGGCAGCAGGGGCGACAATAGATAGATTCATGCAATGCATGAATCCATCTATTTGTGAGTGACGGGTGCAGGACAGAGGAGGCGACGCTCCTGCGCCCCCTATATGTACGCAACACAACTGCATGTGCAGGCGTGACTTACGAATGCGTTCGCTTCTGCGAGCAAGCTCGGAGGGATGGGGCTCTTTAAGTTTTTTTTTTTATTTATTTTTTTTTTTATTTCTTTTAAATACAATTTTTACACTGTTCCTTTTTTATTTTTATTTTTTTATTCCTATTACAAGGACTGTAAACATCCCTTGTAATAGAATTACGACAGGTCCTCTTTATTGAGAGATCTGGGGTTAAAATTAAAAAGACCCCAAATCACTAATTTACCTTTTTAAAAGCAAAAGAAAAATTTTTTTTATTTTTTTAAACTTTGACTTTTTCAAAAAAAATTCCACCCTAAAGTGGAACTTCCACTCGGAACCCTCCCCCCCTCCGGTGTCACATCTCAGAGATTTCTGAGACCAAAGCATTGTTTTTCCCCCCTCTAAGCCCTGATGAAAGGGGCGGAGTTACAGCCCACAAAACGCGTCGGCTTTGTAAACAATTTGCCTTCAAAATAAACTTGTATCTGGTTTAGAATATCACGGTGGTGGCACTGCCATCCTAGATTCACGCAACAATGTATCAGAGCCATTGGAAAGCCCCCCAGCAGCTAGATCCGCATTCCGCAGCGAGCATTCCTTCGCTGTGACGAGCGTCCGGCGCGCTCTCCTTTGGCACAATGAGCCGCAGGTCAGAGTGAGTGGGACAAGAGGGCCGGATTCATAATTAAACCTCTCTGGCATGGCGGGACCTCAATAGCAGCCAGTGTTCCCGACGTGAACAAACAGGGGCTTGTACTGTGTCCGCGGAATGCATTGTTGTGTCTCCAGAACAGTGTCGGTTGTGTCAGGCTTAACGCCGATCTCACAGGACAAGCCCCACCCCCCCAGCTATTACATCTTGTCATTTAAAGGGGGACTCCGGTCTCAGCAAAGAAGCTCTACTTTGTATCTCCCTATCTTGAGTCTGAACAATGTTACTTTGTATCTCTCTATCTCCTCTCTGATCAATGTTTATAAACAATGTTACTTTGTATCTCTCTATTTCCTGCCTGATCAATGTTTATAAGCAGTGTTATTTTATATCTCTGGGATGCTAAACATGTGGCCCTCCAGCTGTTGCAGAACTACAAGTCCCATGAGTCATTGCAAGGCTGCCAGTTACAAGCATGGCTCCCAAAGGCAGAGGCATGATGGGACTGCAACAGCTGGAGGGCCACAAATTGTCTTTTGCCTGGTCTGTTTTATGGCTGCAATTGATGAACACAGTGAGACTGCAATTGATGGGCACAGTGAGGCTGCAATTGATGGGCACAGTGAGGCTGCAATTGATGGGCACAGTGAGGCTGCAATTGATGGGCACAGTGAGGCTGCAATTGACGGGCACAGTGAGGCTGCAATTGACGGGCACAGTGAGGCTGCAATTGACGGGCACAGTGAGGCTGCAATTGGTGGGCACAGTGAGGCTGCATTTGATGGGCACAGTGAGGCTGCATTTGATGGGCACAGTGAGGCTGCAATTGGTGGGCACATTAAGGCTGCATTTGATGGGCACAGTGAGGCTGCAATTGATGAGCACAGTGAGGCTGCAATTGATAGGCACAGTGGCTGCTATTGATAGGCACAGTGGCTGCTATTGATGGACACAGTGAGGCTGCATTTGATGGGCACAGTGGCTGCAATTGATGGGCACAGTGAGACTGCAATTGATGGGCACAGTGAGACTGCAATTGATGGGCACAGTGAGACTGCAATTGATGGGCACAGTGAGACTGCAATTGACGGGCACAGTGAGGCTGCAATTGATGGGCACAGTGAGGCTGCAATTGATGGGCACAGTGGGACTGCAATTGATGGGCACAGTGGGGCTGCAATTGATGGGCACAGTGGGGCTGCAATTGATGGGCACAGTGAGGCTGCATTTGATGGGCACAGTGAGGCTGCATTTGATGGGCACAGTGAGGCTGCATTTGATGGGCACAGTGAGGCTGCATTTGATGGGCACAGTGAGGCTGCATTTGATGGGCACAGTGAGGCTGCATTTGATGGGCACAGTGAGGCTGCAATTGATGGGCACAGTGAGGCTGCAATTGATGGGCACAGTGAGGCTGCAATTGATGGGCACAGTGAGGCTGCAATTGATGGGCACAGTGAGGCTGCAATTGATGGGCACAGTGAGGCTGCAATTGATGGGCACAGTGAGGCTGCAATTGATGGGCACAGTGAGGCTGCAATTGATTGGACATAGTGAGGCTGCATTTGATGGGCACAGTGAGGCTGCATTTGATGGGCACAGTGAGGCTGCAATTGATGGGCACAATGGCTGCAATTGATGAGCACAGTGAGGCTGCAATTGATGGGCACAGTGAGGCTGCAATTGATGTGTTTTTTTTAGTATTTTTCTGAATTTTTCAGTTTGTTTGCGCCCCCTAAAGATTGTCCCACCAGCCGCCACCGACTAAAAACAATAATGCTGGCGGGCGTTCCATCAAAAGTTAAACAATTGACACAAAATCTCACCTGAAAGCAAAACAGAGCAAGTGACGGGATTCTGTGAGAATAAACGTTGGGAAATATTATGTCGGTGAAAAACGTATTTACAAAACTGAAATGTAAAACATTTTTCTTTTTATCTTTAGACTTTTGCCAAAGAGATGGTCGTCACCGACCGCAAAGACCTGGAAGAAGAAAACATCAAAAACGAGCTAAAGAAGGCCGGAGGTGCCAACTACGACGCCCAGGCAGAATAATCTCACCGCCGCGCTGCTTTTTACTAGAAGACCAAGAAGTCGCCGCAACAAAGACAACCGGAAAACCGGCAGAAGCTGTGATAAAAGAAACTGGTTATTTCTTTGCATATTTCCCTTCCCCTCCCCTCCCCCCGCCCCGTCTGGACTCTTCTATCTCGGTCACGACATCTCAGTTGACGTTATCTTTGGCGGTCGCGCTGGTTTATCAGCAGACGCGCGTCTGAGCCTACGGCCTTGCAATCGAACAGCTCGCCGCGGGTTCTGCGTCTCCAAGAACAAAACACGGCGAACTCCTGAAAAAGATTATCATGAATTTCTCGTGACTCTCCGGGGATTCGCCGATTTCCGCGGACTGATTGCCTCTTGTTGTTTTTTTTTTTTTTTTCTGGAATGTTTAAAATCTTGTTAAAAAACTTGCAAAATTTGTTTAAAATCTTGTTAAAAACTTGCAAAATTCTCTGTGATGGATTGATCGTTGTTTTGGGAACTTTTAGTAGCTAAGTAGAGCCAAACCGGTTACCTAAGGCTCACCATACACATTGCAATCTAAGCGTCCAATCAAATTTAGATCTACCAAAACGATGTAACGTGAGGACCTACCTAAATTATCTAATCACTTTATATCCAATCAGGGCAGGCCCTTACACTACATAGGTGGTAGACTAAAAAGGAGGCTGTACAATCAGATTGTACTGTGTATGGTGAGCCCAGAGGAGCTTACTGTACAGGGCTGCGGCACCTGCTTCCTGCGCTGAAAATGGGCGGGTACCTGTGGCGTTGGATGTATTGCTGCATGGCAGCTTGGCCACTAGTTCCCACCTCTTCCCAGAGCACAAAGTAAATGGCATTATGCAGAGGCGGCTCTTTAATTAGGCAAACTAGGCGGTCGCCTAAGGCCTCACACTCACAGGGGCCTCGCGGCAGCCTAACTTCCCCAATGCATTACCTTAGTTTTGAGGGTCAAACTGTGCACGGGCAGCATTAAGAGCCCTGACCCAGAAGTTGGGGCCGCCAGCGTCCCTAACAACCAGTGAATATCGGGGACACAACCCCTTGTGACATCAATGACCCAGCATGCCCTCAGTCATGGTCGTCACAAGGGGGCGGGTTCACCAGGTGGCCCTCCGCCTCTTAGTTATTAAAGAACAGAGGCCACCGTGTTGAAGGGGGCCTCTAGATTCCCATAAACCCCCTGCCCACAGACCCCCACAAGCACCGGCCAGGGTTGTGGGGAAGAGGCTCTTGTCCTTGAATTATTTTTCCCATCATGGGTGTGAGTGGGGCCCCATGTCAAGTTTTGTCTAAGGCCTCACAAAGCCTAGAGCCGCCTCTGGCATCATGCCAATTGGGCACCGGTGCAAAGCCCCAAGAAATACAATAAAGTGGACCCATCATCAGATATATTTTTCATGCTAATTAATGTGTCAGTGTAATACTTCCAGTTGTTTATTCCCTCTCACAGAGATCCATAGGGGTGCGCAACCTAATCATCATGGTGGTGCAAATTCCCCCTGCCCCCACAAAACTGCTGGCTTCCCTCCTCTCCTCTCCCCCTAGCTGCAGCAGGAGATGTTTCTGGATGGAGAGCGGGAAACTGACCAGTAAATATGTAATTTACAGCGCCCTTTCTTTTCTGAATGAACACACCGAGGGATCTATAGCAATCACTCAATGTGTTCATTCATAACTAAATCATAGTAGACTGTGCTTACTATGTTTCAGTTTGTGAATGAACAGGAAGCCATTCAGCACAGGGCACGTCCCAGTTTAGCTTTGGGGTGCACCCCCTAATGCAGTGAGGGCGAACCTTGGCACCCCAAATGTCTTAGAACTTCATTCTTGTAACAGAACGTCCCACACTCCACTTGAGTGCTTCCGTCATATACCGCTTCCTATCAGTCTGGATATAGATATCAGATATTCCAGCTGCTCACAAGCACACAACGAGACGAGACTTGTTTGTGTGCTGAACATGGAGTGTTTACAGTAATAGAACCAAGAATACAGCCTTATATACAGTTTAAAGAGGAGGTAATCCAGAACATAAATTAACATGAGCTAATTAACTAATTATTTACCCAGACTAGGCGACTCATAGATATGACCTTTCAAGGTAGACGTCCCGTCTCCTCGCTAGCCTGCTATACAATACACAGTATCATAAGTGTAAACACAGGACATCTTCACACAATAGCAGGATCAATTAGCACAGAGCACTGGAGGTGATGGCATTAGCATCTAACAGTATGTGTCCCAACATTATGAATGAGTCACTCTTACAATTAACCCGTTGAGTTCAGAATCAACAAACAGTAAATAGTTCTTTACAGATATCCTGGAATATATTGTGGATAATAATTACATAATCCATCTCAGGTAGTCCAAGGTATCATTTCTCGGTCATCCTATGCCCCTAGTGGACATAGGATGATTTTAGACATAAGAGGGTCCAGGGATGTCCCGGGTGAGTCTCTCACAATTTCCCACGATGCTCATGCACTCTGCAGTGTAGTTGAGCATCATGGTAAATGTAGTTCCAAAACCTCTGGGGTGCCAAGGTTCGCCATCACTGGATTAGGGGGTGCCCTGGCACACACCCTGCATGCGCCTATGGGTCACGTTAAAAATGAATGGCGCCAGAAGACAGCAATACATGTACTACCATATAGTATGCTAGTATAAGTGCAACACCATTCACTATAGTGCTGTGATGGCGAACCTTGGCACTCCAGATGCTTTAGAACTACATTTCCCATGATGCTCAACTACACTGCAGAGTGCATGAGCATCATGGGAAATGTAGTTCCAAAACATCTGGGGTGCCAAGGTTCTCCATAACCGGCCTTATCACTAGGTGTGGATTGCCTGTGTTGCACCTTTTTTGCCAGTTCTGCTGGCTCTCCTCCTCTCATCTCCCCCCGGCTGCTGCGGGGGATGTTTCAGAATGGAAAGCAGAAGAAGGGGCCAGTAAATAGGTCATTTACCATCCCCTTCCTTTTCTAAATAAACACACTAACAGAGGATTCTGCATTGATTTCATAGAGGTGGCACTCATAGGCGTGGGCACACCCTAATCACCTTGTGTTGCACCTTTTCCCCCCCTAGCAGTTCTGCTGGGTCTCCTCCTCTCATCTCCCCCCCTCCCCCGGCTGCTGCGGGGGATGTTTCAGAATGGAAAGCAGAAGAAGGGGCCAGTAAATAGGTCATTTACCATCCCCTTCCTTTTCTAAATAAACACACTAACAGAGGATTCTGCATTGATTTCATAGAGGTGGCACTCATAGGCGTGGGCACACCCTAATCACCTTGTGTTGCACCTTTTCCCCCCCTAGCAGTTCTGCTGGGTCTCCTCCTCTCATCTCCCCCCCTCCCCCGGCTGCTGCGGGGGATGTTTCAGAATGGAGAGCAGAAGAAGGGGGCCAGTAAATATGTAATTTACCGTCCCCTTCCTTTTCTAAATAAACACACTTAGGCGGCGTACACACGGCCGAGGTTCTCGTTGAAAACCAGCGAGAACCTCGCTGGAATGTGCATTCCAGCGAGGACCTCGGCCGTGTGTACGCTCTCGGCGAGCTTCCCGTCGGGAAGCCCGTCGAGCAGAAATAGAGAGCACGCTCTCTATTTCCTCGACGGCCCGCCTGGAAGAATGGCTGGTTGCCATTCCCGACGGGCGGGTCGCCGATTTCGACGGCCGGCAGGGAACCTCGACGGGTGGAACGATGTGTTCTGCCCGTCGAGATTCCCTGCCGTGTGTACGCCGCCTTACAGAGGATTCTGCATTGATTTCATAGAGATGGCACTCATAGGCGTGGGCACACCCTAATCACCTCATATGGCACAGATTCTGCTATCTGGCCAATCGGTACCAATCACCCACTGTGTTCATTCCTAATGGAAGCATAGTAAACTACACTAATTAAACAGGAGGCTACTCAGCACAGAGCACTTCCCATTCATTCACTGCCCGGTGCAGCTGGGGCTCCAGAGAAAGTCACGTGTGTCTGAGCTTTGGGGCGCACACCTATGCCAACACATGCGCAGAGGCACAAGGGTGGAATCGGCACAAATAAATAGCATTCATTAAAAATAAATTCCAATTGTAAGAGAGGGAGGGGGGGTGCGGAGGCAACATGAAACCGTCTTCACGGTGAGGGTTTTCTTTATGGAGATCTCAGATCTTTGTATAAGTCGGGACCGGTCCTCTTTTAGGGGGCCGAGGAAACTATTTACAACATATAATCCGATCCTCATCTAAAATCGCTCTCCTGCTTCTCCCCGGAGCTCTTTAATATTTCTCGGTAATCTTCCAGACAGGGGGCCTCATTAGTATTCTGAACACAAAGCCCCGCTCGGTCGTTCCATAGTAACACGACCCTCCAGGCAGACACTTGACTGACCCCGCCGCTCTTGTCCCTTCATTGTCCCCTTTGTTTACACGGGAGAGTCCCAAAAATGTGTTTTCTTACTTCTGAACATTCCCATACAACCAAATTGTCCTAACTCTGCACATAGCTAGGTCGGTGTACCTACCTGTTCTGCAAAACCTGCTCCTGATTGGTACATCGCAAGGTCACATGATGCAGCATATCGATGGGTTTTCAGCTCAGAAACCTGATTTTGGCTCCTCTAAGTGTTTGGCTTTATGCCTGTGTGCTAAAGAGGTCCTAGAAAACTCGTTCCATTAGTGCGTGGAGGGCAAATCCCGGGGCAGGAGAACCCGGGGCTGTGTGGGGTCCGAACCCTTCACTGAAATCAGCTGGGTTTATATAGATTGGCTTTTGAAGCAATGCCCCCTCTATGGTCACTACTATGTACTTACAGTACTGGGTATCTAATGAAGCATCTCTTCTAACACCGCTCCTTTGAAGCTCAGCTGATTTTTAGATTTGTCACAGCCCCTCAATGGTAGTTAAGGAGCCAAGATCTGTAAGTTGGAGCCTCAGCTTCACAGCTCCTTAATGGTAATTAACGAGACGAGGTCTGGAAATTGGAGCTCCACAGCTTCTCAATGGTCGTTAACGAGCTAAGGTCTGTAAACTAGAGCTGCAGCTCCTCAATGGTAGTTAACAAGCTGAGATCTGTAAACTGGAGCTGCAGCCCCTCAATGGTAGTTAACAAGCTGAGATCTGTAAACTAGAGCTGCAACTCCTCAATGGTAGTTAACAAGCTGAGATCTGTAAACTAGAGCTGCAGCTCCTCAATGGTAGTTAACAAGCTGAGATCTGTAAACTAGAGCTGCAACTCCTTAATGGTAGTTAACAAGCTGAGATCTGTAAACTAGAGCTGCAGCTCCTCAATGGTAGTTAACAAGCTGAGATCTGTAAACTAGAGCTGCAGCTCCTCAATAGTAGTTAACAAGCTGATATCTGTAAACTAGAGCTGCAGCTCCTCAATAGTAGTTAACAAGCTGAGATCTGTAAACTAGAGCTGCAGCTCCTCAATAATAGTTAACAAGCTGAGATTTGTAAACTAGAGCTGCAGCTCCTCAATAGTAGTTAACAAGCTGAGATCTGTAAACTGGAGCTGCAGCTCCACAGCTCCTTAATGAAAGTTAACAAGGCGAGGTCTGGAAATTGGAGCTGCAGCTCCTCAATGGTAGTTAACAAGCTGAGATATGTAAATTGGAACTGCAGCTCCTCAATGGTAGTTAACAAGCTGAGATCTATAAATCAGAGCCGCAGCTCCTCAATGGTAGTTAACGAGCTGAGATCTGTAAACTGGAGCTGCAGCTCCTCAATGGTAGTTAACGAGCTGAGATTTGTAAACTGGAGTTGCAGGTCCACAGCTCCTTAATTGGTAGTTAACAAAACGAGGTCTAGAAATTGACGCTGCAGCTCCACAGCTTCTCAATGGTCGTTAAGGAGCTGAGGTCTGTAAATTAGAGCCGCAGCTCCTCATTGGTAGTTTACGAGCTGAGAACTGTAAACTTTAGCTGCAGCTCCTCAATGGTAGTTAACAAGGTGAGATCTGTAAACTGGAGCTGCAGAGCTGAGCCTCAAAGGTAGTTAAGGAGCTGAGGTCTGTAACTTGGAGCTGAAGCTCCTCAATGGTAGTTAACGAGCTGAGATCTGTAAACTTTAGCTGCAGCTCCTCAGTGGTAGTTAACGAGCTGAGATCTGTAAATTGGAGCTGCAGCTCCACAGCTCCATAATGGTAGTTAACGAGACGAGGTCTAGAAATTGACGATGCAGCTCCACAGCTTCTCAATTGTCGTTAAGGAGCTGAGGTCTGTAAATTAGAGCCGCAGCTCCTCAATGGTAGTTAACCAGCTGAGATCTGTAACTTGGAGCTGCAGCTCCTCAATGGTAGTTAACGAGATGAGGTCTGGAAATTGGAGCTGTAGCTCTGCAGCTCCTCAATGCTAGTTAAAGTGAAAGTAAAGTTGATGTGTAATTAAAAGGCTGACAGGCAGGGTACTTCTGCCATAAATGCATCATTCTGCCTGTCAACTGTCATGTTCACTGAGCCACGAATGCGTAGCTCAGATAAAATTTGAGGGCCCAATTGGCCCCTAATCTATGCCGCGGTGATATGACTCCCGTGAGTAGCATCATCGCGGCCTGGCCTATCAAGTGGCCCGAAGGCACGGGACCCGGAAGACTGGGCGAAGATGGAAGCGCCGCGGGCCCGCCGGATCAGTGCCAGCGCTGCGCTGGAGGACACCATATGACAGGTAAGTCTGCCATAATGTACTAATATGCTGTGCATTCTAGTACATTAGGGCATAACCCTCCTGGAGGGCCTCAAAAAAAAAATGCTAGCGGACTTTACTTCCGCTTTAATGAGCTGAGATCCATAAACTGGAGCTGCAGCTCTGCAGCTTCTCAATGGTAGTGAAGGAGCTGAGGTCTATAAATTGGAGCTGCAGCTCCTCAATGGTAGTGAAGGAGGTGAGGTCTATAAATTGGAGCTGCAGCTCCTCAATGGTAGTGAAGGAGCTGAGGTCTATAAATTGGAGCTGCAGCTCCTCAATGGTAGTTAACGTCTGTAAGTGCCGGTTCAAACTCGAGTGCTGCGAATTTGCATACAAATTCTGTGCGGATTTAACACTGCATCCAAATCGCACCCCATTCATTAATGACACCCTAAAATCGGTTTGCAAAATGCAGCTAGATTTGCTGAATCGGATCCCGAGCCGACCTGCCCTATAGGCTCACTATGCAAGCCACTTAGGGCCCCCGCAAAGCTGCGAAGGGCCCCCCAAATCAATAGAGGCCCCGCCCCCTCAGCCCGCTTCTCCACTCGTTGGCTGCATGGGAGAAGAGGTGAAGAGGTAAGAAGTCAGCACCCCCGCTTCTCAATTTAATGTAAGATGTCATTTCCGACAGCAGAACACCCCCTCCCCCCACTTCTCAACTCTCCTTAATGTGACATGTCACTGTTGTCAGCGCCCCCCGCTTCTCATTTGTGCCGTGTCGTTTTCCTTAGGGCCCCAGGGAGGTCAGGATCGGCACTGATCGGATCGCATGGGTGTGAACAGCCATGCAATCTGATTCTGGTTGAACCAAAAAAAGGGTCCTGCACGATTTTGGTGCGATTGGAGCCATATAGAATAATGGCTCTGCTGAAGAATCGCATGTGATCTGAATAGGAATGTGTTGCGATTCCTGTTCAAAACACATATGCGATTTCCGCACCGCATAGACTGAACCGGCACTTTATTGGAGCCGCAGCTCCTCAGTGGTAGTTAATGAGCGGAGGTCTGTAAACTGGCTTGTGTGGATAAGAGGAGAGAGATAAACTCCATACACCAATCATATCATATGTAGTCCTTTCAATGTCACATGACCTGAATATGACGTTTGCAAAAGGTTAAAGGTCACTTTCTGAAAGGTGATTTTTTATTTTTTTTTGTTTTGTAACTAAATCTGAATGTCCGAGGAGAACGGAACTGGAATGACTCTTGTTTACTTCCTAAGTGACTCCATTTCTGTTTTGTACTGTGAGAATGCGGATTGACTCTGCATTGGAAATGCTCCATTGTTTTTGGGGTCATCTACTAAAGCGCAAAAGGAATCAGATTTCTGTCTCGGTGTCATTTGTGCTTTTTTTCTCCCTTCCTTTTGTTGTTTTATTAATATAATGGCAGGCTACAGGTACATCGGTAATGTGATCATGGCAATCAGGAAAATCAGGTGAATCCACGTGGTGCACATAAAATATGGTGAATATTTAGTGTCAGAGACGGCAGACGCACAAAAGAATATAGTCAAAGGCTACCGGCATGATACAAGAGGTTTTCACTTTTCAGAGACTATAGACATAATAAAAGAGATGGTCAGAGATTGCAAACATATTACAGCAGATGGTCAGAGACTGCAGACATATTACAGGAGATGGTCATTGACTGCCGACATATTACAGGTGATGGTCAGAGACTGCAGAGAAATTACAGGAGATGGTCAGAGACTGCAGACATATTACCAGGGATGGTCAGAGACTGCAGACATAGTACAGGTGATGGTAAGAGACTGCAGACATGCTACAGGAGATGGTCAGAGACTGCAGACATGCTACAGGAGATGGTCAGAGACTGCAATAATGCTACAGGAGATGGTCAGAGACTGCCGACATAGTACAGGTAATGGTCAGAGACTGCCGACATATTACAAGAGATGGTCAGAGACTGCAGAGAAATTACAGGAGATGGTCCGAGACTGCAGACATATAACCGGGGATGGTGAGAGACTGCAGACATAGTACAGGTGATGATAAGAGACTGCAGACATTCTACAGGAGATGGTCAGAGACTGCAGACATGCTACAGGAGACGGTCAGAGACTGCAAACGTATTACAGGTGATGGTCAGAGACTGCAGACATGCTACAGGAGATGTCAGAGACTGCAGGCATACTACAGGAGAGGGTCTGAGACTGCCGGCATACTACAGGAGATGGTCGGAGAATGCAGGCATACTACAGGAGATGGTCAGAGACTGCAGACATAGTACAGGTGATGGTCAGAGACTGCAAACATACTACAGGAGATGGTCAGAGACTGCAAACATGCTACAGGAGATGGTCAGAGACTGCAAACATGCTACAGGAGATGGTCAGAGACTGAAAACATGCTACAGGAGATGGTCAGAGACTGAAAACATGCTACAGGAGATGGTCAGAGACTGCAAAGGTACTATAGGTGATGGTCAGAGAGTGCAGACATGCTACGGGAGATGGTCAGAGACTTCCGAATTTACTACAGGAAACGGTCAGAGACTGCAGACATACTACAGGAGATGATCAGAGACTGCAGACATACTACAGGAGATGATCAGAGACTGCAGACATTCCACAGGAGGTGATCGGAGACTGCAGATATAATGCAGGAGATAGTCGGAGACTGCAGACATACTATGAGGAAAAGCGGAGTGATTGTCAAGGGCTACTCCAAAACCATTGCCCTATGACGCCAGTGATGTTAAGGACTATCTCGGTATCCAGAACCTATACAGATTATAAAAAAATTGTGTCATTATCACAAAAATTGGTTACACAGAAAACATAGACAACAGAACAATATTAATGTTCTTGTAAGATCCGTAACAAAGACACTACAGAAGATGGTCAGAGACTGCAGACATTATAAGAGATGGTCAGAGACTGCAAATGTACTACAGGAGATGGTCAGAGACTGCATCATACTAAAGGAAATGGTCAGAGACTGCATCATACTAAAGGAGATGGTCAGAGACTGCATCATACTACAGGAGATGATCAGAGACTGCAGACATACTACAGGAGATGGTCAGAGACTGCAGACATAATACAGGAGATGGTCAGAGACTGCAGACATACTACAGGAGATGGTCAGAGACTGTGGTAATGCTATAGAAGTTGTTGGAGACTGGGAACATGGATCAGGAGACAGTCATAGACTCGAGACTAATAGCCAGTTCACACCACACGCAGTCCAGTGTGGGTTTTTTCTGCATCAAAAACGCATGGAAAGTAGGTTATATGGTTTTCAATAGCATAGTTCACACCAGTGCTTGCAGTTCCAGTGCGTTCCAGTTCCAGAAAAAAAAAGTAGAGCATGCTGCATTTTTCCTGCCCTGGACCGTACTGAAACACTGTAAAACGTACCAAAAATGCACTGGAACTCATATCCTTATTTAAAGCTGGGAAAAAAAGAAGGGGGGGGGGAGGAGCCGTGGACTGCATCAAAAACGCACCAAAAACGTGCATTCAGAAAAGCATATGGAATGCAACCACCCTGCGTTTTTATGGTTTTCCCGGGCCCTAATAGAAATCATTGCTATTAGAGGGGCTAACCACTAATGTGCCTGCAGACCCCCAAGGGCCACACAAAAAGAGACTGCAGACATACTATAGGAGATGGTCACACAAATCCTCCCAGCGACACCAGCAATGGGGCACAGTTCCTCTCAATAACACCAACAATGGGGCACAGTTCCTCCCAATGACACCAACAATGGGGCACAGTTCCTCTCAATGACACCAACAATGGGGCACAGTTCCTCTTAATAACACCAGCAATGGGGCACAGTTTCTCTCAATGACACCAACAATGGGGGGAAAGTTCCTCCCAATGATACCAACAATGGGGCACAGTTCCTCCCAATGATCAGTGGCGGCTGGTGGTATATATTTTTTTTTTGGGGGGGGGGCAGAAAACAATGCACCCATATCCCATCCCCAACCCCCGGTTGGTCGGGTCATCTGCACACTCTAATCACGTGCTTAAAAAAAAAATAACAATGGAATCCATGCTTCTTGCGCATGTAAATTAGGGGGCTGGATGCATGGACAGGGGGGCAGTGCCCCTGCGCCCTGCCTTACGGTGCACCATTGACAACAATGGGGCACGTTTCCTTCCAATGACACCAGCAATGGGGCCCAATGACATCAATGATGAGGCACTATTCCTTTCATTGGCACCAAAGATCGTGTCAATTCCCGACATGCACAGAAATGCGCTGCCTTTTAGCAAACGCGTGGTGGTGCCATTATTTACGAACAGCACCCCACGCATCTGCTAATTCACACGTTTTCAAGCACCCCAAAACGCATGGGCGCCGCAGTATCATGTTGTTCGGGGCAGCACTTTTTTGCACGGTTCCCGCACGCAGGTCAGACCAATTAAATGGACTTCCTTAGCCGCACCTGCAAAGTGTGAACAGAAATGTATTAGTTGTAGCTTCACTTAGTAGAAAAGTGACAGTTGTGGCAATTGTGTATCATTTTGGAGTAAAAATCGTATTAATAATACAGAGTGAAGACATTTTATCTGGAGCACTTCTGATAGGGTGTGAAATACATGGAGCGCTGTACACCGGCTGGCAGTATGTACTCAGTAGATGTTAAGAACACATTGCTGAGCCCAGTAGGTAAACAAGCAGCACTGTAGCTGTTATCTAATGATAAGAACCCGGGTAAGACATGAAACATTCCGCTACATTGTATCTGCACTGGGCTGCACCATTGTTTGCTCAGAAAGAAGAACTGACGCCCAGCATTGTTCTATGGTGGAACTAAAGCCTGCAGCAGGTATTACATGAATCCAAGTAAAGCTCTATTGAGAAGACCTAAGAATGTAAAGTTTTCCACAAGCGGTATCATTACGGGCCCATGGCGACCCCCCAATCTCCCCAATCTTCATGCAGGGGGCACCGCATAGATTTCTACGTATTTTTTTTAGAAGCACATAATCAGAGCCTGAGGCTTTCATTGGCTTAAAAAATGGGTGGACTCTGGACGCAGAGCACTGCACCCTGAGCCTACCCCAAATTAATATTCACTAATGTTTTCCTGTTTCATCTCCCGGCCAATCAAGAAGTGGGTCTGAGACTCCATTGGCGGGGAGTCCTAAGACCCCATTGGCCGGGAGTCTGGACTCTGAAGACTCGATTGGCGGGGAGGAGAAGCGACGACTGGAACATGTAGGAGACGGAGGGGGGAGGCCGCTGCCGCCACAGCTGTGACTTGCACAGGGTAAGTGTGGGGCTGACAGGGGGCCTGGCGGGCGAGCCGGCGATTGGGGGGATGGGTGACAGTGGCGGCCCATCCTATAGCTCCCAACTGTCCCTGATTTTGAGGGACTGTCCCTGATTTGGAACAAAGTCCCTCTGTCCCTCGTTCCTCTTCATTTGTCCCTCATTGAGGTCTGATCTCTATAGTTGTATATAAAATGCACTTTATCCTTCAAAAAGTGTTTCACAGTGCTAAACCTATTCATCTGATTTCTAAATTGCTGCATTTGTAAATTCCAAAAGTCAGTATAAAGTAATAATAGTGGTATAAAAAGCCCTTGTAGGTTTAACCAATCATTTTTTTGGTACAATTCTCCTTTAAGGGGGCGTGGCAGGGGCGTGTTCTATGCCTACATACATTTCCTTATAGGTGGCCCTCAGTTCCATCTCAGAAAGTTGGGAAGTATGCCATTCATTGGGGCGCACGGCACAACCCCCCCATCCACGCCTCTGGCCCGCTGATCTACATACAGGGCGCCGGACTATGGATTCCAATGGGGAGGGGTGTTTTCTTGAAGCACGTGATTAGAGCCAGAGGTTTCAATAAGCTTCAAAAAAGGGTGGGCTCGGGGCGCAGAGCACTGTGCCCCGAACCCACACAGTTTTATTACAATAGCGAATGAATATTCGCTATTTTCACATTAAATCTCCTCCCCGCCAATCAGGAAGTGAGACATGAGATACATTTTCCGATCTACCAAAATGTCAGGCGAAAAAAATAGAAGTAAAAGAAAAAAAAATATTAAAACACACAGTTTGAAGATGCTTGTAGGGTTGTAAAGTAATTGTGTGCAGGAATGCCAAACATTATTATCTAATCATATAAAATATTTTTTTTACTGGCTATTACACCATCTCTTTTAGCACTTTCTTGCTACAGGGGTGGAAGGGCTCAGAGTTTACATCGAGGCCCTCAGATTTGCTGTGGGACAGCTGTGGGTGCATTGTTTGCCACCCCCCCCCCTCAAAAAAAATATATACCACCAGCCCGCCACTGGCATAAAGTATTTCTAAATCAAGTCGGTCACCAGCCCCACACTTACCCCAGGTCGCGGGCAGAGCTTTCTCTGGGCGGCGGGTGGCGGCTGTCCCTGCGTCTCCTCCTCCTCTGAAACACGGCAGTTTCTGCTGTTTGTTTCCTCCCTGGCCAATAGGATCACTTCTCCTCTCGGACAATCGGGTGACAGTAGGGTGACCACGTCTCCCGGATTGCCCGGGACAGTCCCGCATTTTGCAGATCTGTCCCGGGCACCTTCATTCCAGGACAATACAGTGTCCCGGAATGAAACTGACACACCCACCCCTCCCGGGCCAATCTGATGCCCCCAAAAAAGGCCGCCACATCACCGCTTTATTCACTGACAGTACTTGTCCTGGCCAGGAATGCCTGGAGGAGCACAATCCCGCCCCCTGCCTGTGATTGGAGAAATCATAAATCCCACCTCTTGTGTCCAATCACTGTGCTGTGGTTTGTTACAGCACAAGCTGATTTTTGGGAAGAGGGGTGTCCGTGAATGGTAGTTTAAAAATGTGGTCATCCTAGGTGACGGGTCTCAGGACCCACTTCCTGATTGGCCGGGAGGAGCACTAACCTGCATGATTACCCCCTAAGCATAAGTTCCGCCTCCTCCCAATTTCTGCCACTCCATTCCCCAAATTACCCCAGCACTAATGCCTGCAAGGCTGCACCCCATGAAAAAATCACCCCTCCTAGCACGTACCCCAAATTCCTAGAACAATTCTTACCTGCTGCCCCTCCAAATTCCTCTTCCCAACACAAATCCCCTCCCCCTCACCTCTAATGATAACACGGTTCCCAGGGCAGCCGCCCCCTCCTGCTTCCCCCCCTTTTCCCGACCGTGGTCAGCTCCATAATCCGTTCTCATTGTCAGGCGTCTGATCTCACCCAGTGGTGGTTGTGGTGGGGGGTGAGCTATCCATTACAATTTACAGGAGAGGCTGCGGAATAATAACAGGGAGTAATTAACCTACTTAATTCACAATCTCGTTTCACCGAGCTTCCTCAAACACCTCAGCTCCTGCCCTGATTATTATTTCTCATTAGAAATCTGCATATAAAGTTATATATTGGTGGTGGGTGGCTCTGACAACTGCCCTTAGCTGACAAAGAAGGGATCCTTGTGTGGAACTACAAGGATGATATTTAACTGGATGCTGGGACTTGTAGTTCTACTCTAGGAGATCGACAGCTTCCCAAAAATACACTGCAGGTGTAATATACTTCAGATTACCCGTCCTTTAACCACTTCAGCCCCGGAGGATTTGGCTGCCCAATGACCAGGCCATTTTTAGCGATTCGGTGTCGCTTTAACTGACAATTGCGCGGTCGTGCGACGTTGCACCAAAACACAATTGATGTGTTTTTTTCCCACAAATAGAGCTTTCTTTTGTTGGTATTTGATCACCTCTGCAGTTTTAATTTTTTGCGCTTTAGGCCTCGAGCGAGCGGACAGATTTGAACAAATCTGTCTGCTGGGATTTTGGTTTGCTCGCGTGTACACACGAGCAAACCAAAATCCCCACCAGCAGACGGCGCGCTGACGTGTCGGTGACGTGGCGGTGACGTTGACGCCGCCACGTCACCGCACCAGGAAGTAAAACACTTCCGCGCATGCGCCGAATCCATTCGGCGGCGGTGCGGCGGCGGTGCGGGACGACATGTCTGCTGGTAAGTGTACTAACCAGCAGACATGTCGGGCGGACAGATTCCCACCCGATAGATTTCAAAGCATGCTTTGAAATCTGTCGGGTGGACAAATCTGTCCGCTAGCCCATACACACGAGCGGAGATGTCTGCTGAAACGGCCCATCGGACCGTTTTCAGCAGACAAATTTGATCGTGTGTACGCGGCCATAAACAAAAAAAGAGCGACAATTTTGAAAACAAAATGCAATTTTTTTTACTTTTTGCTACAATAAATATCCCCAAAAAATATATATATCAGTTCAGGCCGATACATATTCTTCAACATATTTTTGTTTAAAAAAAAAAATCGCAATAAACGTATATTGATTGGTTTGCGCAAAAGTTATAGCGCCTACAAAATAGGGAATAGATTTACAGCATTTGTTAAATTTTTGGGTGGAACGCCGCTTTAAGCAGCACTTTACAACATAAGGGCAGACAGTACAATTATAATACAGTTTAACCCCTTGCCTACTGCCCCATGTACATTTGCTATGGTGTACATTTGCTGCGCAGAATCACGTACAGGTATGTGATTCTGCACTTCTGAGTCTGCGGGGCGCTTGCACACCGCCGGCGACCCGCTTCGGCTATGATTGGACACACTGGAAGGCAATCAGCCGGTCTGGCAGACCCGATGTTCGCCGGAGCCCGCCAATCATTTCCAATCATGGGCAAACCGTTGGCTGCCATTACTAGTGAAAAAGAAATAATAATTCCATAACAATATCCCATAGTTTGTAGATGTGATAAATTTCACGCAAACCAATCAATATACGCTTATTGGGTTTTCTTTTTTTTACCAAAAATATGTAGCAGAATACATATTAGCCTAAATTGATGTAGAAATTCGATTTTTTGTGTTTTTAAAAGACAGTAAAAAACATTGTTTTCAAAATAATTGGTCTTTTTTTGTTTATAGCGCAAAAAATAAAAACCGCAGAGGTGACCAAATACCACCAAAAGAAAGCTCTATTTGTGGGGGAAATTTTTTTATTTTATTTTGGTACAGCATCTCACGACTGCTCAATTGTCAATTAAAGTACCATATATACTCGAGAATAAGCCAAATTTTTCAGCACATTTTTTTTGTGCTGAAGATGCCCCCCTCGGCTTATACTTGAGTCACCTTTTTGTGCCTGATTTCCTGGATTTTGGGGACCCGGTCCCCTGGACCCCAAACTTCCACACATATAGCCCCACTCTTTCCTCTACAAGTGTACAAAGATTGTTGTCCGGAAGACCTACGGCCGGGGACCCGGGCACCCCCTCTATAGACTTGTTAAATGGTAATTTCTCCAGTGATTTTGGGGACCCGGTACCAGGCAGTCGTAGGTCCCCTGGACCCGGAACTTGGCACACATGTAGCCCCATTTTTGATCTACACGTGTGCAAAGTTTGTTGTCTGGGGGACCTGCGGCTGGGGAGCACCGATTTTTCAAAACCGGGCACCCCTTCCATAGACTCCCATGTTAAACGTCAGTCTAGTCATGGGCACAGTGAGGCATGGACACAGTGAGGCATGGACACAGTGAGGCATGGGCACAGTGAAGCATGGGCACAGTGGGGCATGGACACAGTGAGGCATGGACACAGTGAGGCATGGACATGGACACAGTGAGGCAAAGTGAGGCACAGTGAGGCATGCAGATGGACACAGTGAGGCATACACATGGACACAGTGAGGCATGGACACAGTGAGGCATGGACACAGTGAGGCATGGACATGGACACAGTGAGGCATGGACACAGTGAGGCATGGACATGGACACAGTGAGGCAAAGTGAGGCACAGTGAGGCATGCAGATGGACACAGTGAGGCATACACATGGACACAGTAAGACATGGACACAGTGAGGCATGGACATGGACACAGTGAGGCATGGACACAGTGAGGCATGGACATGGACACAGTGAGGCATGGACACAGTGAGGCATGCACATGGACACAGTGAGGTATGGACACAGTGAGGCATGGACACAGTGAGGCATGGACACAGTGAGGCATGGACATGGACACAGTGAGGCAAAGTGAGGCACAGTGAGGCATGCAGATAGACACAGTGAGGCATACACATGGACACAGTGGGGCATGGACACAGTGAGGCATGGACATGGACACAGTGAGGCATGGACATGGACACAGTTAGGCATGGGCACAGTGAGGCATGGGCACAGTGAGGCATGGACACAGTGAGGCATGGACACAGTGAGGCATGGGCACAGTGAGGCATGGACACAGTGAGGCATGCAGATGGTGGCCATTTTCACCCCCCTCCTGCCCAGACAAATTTTCAGCTTTCAATGCTGTCAGGCAGTGAGGCAAAGTGAGGCACAGTGAGGCATGCAGATGGACACCCTAGACTTATACTCGAGTCAATACTATTCCCATTTTTTGTGGTAAAATTAGGTGCCTCGGCTTATATTTGGGTCGGCTTATACTCAAGTACATACTGTAACTAAGACAGTGCCATATCGCAAAAAAAAAATGGCCTGGTCATGAAGGGGGTTAAACTTTCCGGAGCTGAAGTGGTTAATACAGCGGCAATCAGAGGGCCCTCCCCTTTAGAGCTCACAATCTAAGAGATCATTTAAATATTGGCCAGAGTTCAACTTTAAGGAAATGAAGAAGAAATCACATCCCAGCAGGTCCATAGTGTGGTATGAGGAAACGTTTGTTATTTTTATCTCGGGGAAGTTGCATGGGATGACGGTAAGTGTTGGACTATCCTGTATGTACATCCGGCAGATAGTAAGAATACAGAAAAGGGAGGTCCAAAAACATCCCAAAACCAGGAGGAAAATAAAATAAAAAATAACAGTTCAGCTGATTCCAGGAGGAAGGTCTTTTATGCTCCAGTGATTGCGGCTTTTCTAATGCCGCGTACACACGATCACTTTATGTGATAAAAAAAAACGTTGTTTTATCTCATGGAAAAAAAACAACGTTTTTCAAACTTTGTTTTCTGAAAATGCTCTTGCAAAGCGCGGTTACGTACACCACGTACGACGTCACTCTGTTCCATTGAAGCTCCCGTCTCAAAACTTGCTTCTGAGCATGCGCGGGTTTAAAAACTTTGTTTTAAACGTCGTTTTGCCCACACACGATCATTTTTTATGACTCAAAAAATGACATTCTGAAAAACGACATAAAAAATTCAAGCATGTTCGAATTTTTTTTGGTCGTTTTTTTTTAAAACATAAAACGACGTTTTGCCCACACGCGGTCATTTTAAATGAAGTTTTTTAAAACGTCGTTTTTTTTTTTCATCACAAAAAACGACCGTGTGTATGCGGCATTACACTTACCAAACAGCCAAAGTGCAACTCCAGCCATTATGTAACTCGACAATTATCCGGAATCCTGCTAATATCATAAAACCCACTCATTTCACCCAGAGGTGGGCCTTTCAGTAAGAAATATCAATCAATTCCTGACAACTTGCAGCAAAAGTATAATATTTAAAAAAAATGCACCTTTGCCTTTGTAGGTAAAATCGCCCTGCGTACTCCTGATTCCTGCAATCTGCTCTACCTACTTCTCCAGCGGTTTGAAATAGGGGTTAGTGGTTCTAAACCACAAACAAATTGTGATGGACTAAAAAAAAAAAAAAAAAAAAAAATGATAATATAGTCCAAATAATGAGGGTAAATATCCCAATATACTTCTGATGATTGGCTGAAATTCCAGGAAATGCGTAGAGTGCCACTAAATGCCAATAATCACCTGTTCATACCTCATATATGTTGTCTAATTGATCCATTTTATCATGTATATCTGCCATGTCTTTTTGTATTTTTTGTATTGCATGCTAAGAGCAGCACATTTAGTATAAGTCTTGTGACTATCTATCTGATACGAAATTTCTGACATGTATTTAACCACTTGCTTACTGGGCACATACACCCCCCTCCTGCCCAGGTAAAATTTCAGCTTCCGGCACTGCGTCGCTTTAACTGACAATTTTTTTCCCACAAGTAGAGCTTTCTTTTGATGGTATTTGATCGCCTGTGCGGTTTTTATTTTTTGCGCTATAAACAAAAAAGAGCAAAAATTTTGAAGAAAAATACAATATTTTTTACTTGTTGCTATAATAAATATCCCAATTTAAAAAAAAAACACATTTTTGTTTCTCAGTTTAGGGCGATACGTATTCTTCTACATATTTTTGGTAAAAAAAAAAAAATTCGCAATAAGCGACTGGTTTGCGCAAAAGTTATAGCGCTTACAAAATAGGGGAGAGAATTATTATTTTTTATTATTTTTTTTTTACTAGAAATGGCGGCAATCTGCGATTTTTATTGGTACTGCGACGTTATGGCGGACACATCGGACACTTTTGACACATTTTTGGCGCCATTCACATTTATACTGCGATCAGTGCTATAAATATGCACTAATTACAGTATAAATGTGACTGGCATTGAAGGGGTTAACACTAGGGGGTGAGGAAGGGGTTAAATGTGTATCCTAGGTGTGTTCTAACTGTGGGGGGAGGGGGGGTGACTGGGGGGGTGACCGATCTGTGTCCCTATGTAGGAAGGAACACAGATCGGGCTCCTCCTCTCCAGAGACAGGATGCTGTCTCTGTGTAAAACGGCAATGAGAGATGATCTATGAGAGATCATCTCTCATTCGCCCACAGATCGCATCGCAAACGGCCACTCTGATTGGCCGTTCGCCGCGATCTGTGATTGGCCGTGTCCAAGGGACACGGACAACACAGGGCTTCCCCGCAGCGCGCTCTACAGCGCGCGCTGGGAACGCCTGAAGGACATGTTGGATATGTTGGATATTCAGGCCCGCGCTGTTGCCGTCATCCGACGGTAGCGTGGGCCTGAAGTGGTTAATATTGTAATAAATATATCATGTACTGTAATCTGATTTATGGTTTTATTCCCCTTGACATGGCGCTCCCTTATTTAAAGTCCCATTCACCCTTTTTTTCCATATACCAAATTAGGGATGGAGGCCGCCATGTGTTTTATTTTATTCAGTGTGTGTGACAGGTTACATCCATTCACTGTATGCTGTATAAATGTCAATGGTCCCAAAAATTTGTCAAAAGTGTCCGATGTGTCCGCCGAAATATCGCAGTCACAATAAAAATCGCAGATCGCCGCCATTACTAGTAAAAAAAAATAATAATAATAAAATGCTATAAATCTATCTTTTGGTAATATAGTGTAATAGAGCCTAATGTTTGGGGGGGTTCGAAAAAAAAAAAAAAATCGCACAAAAAATACAGATTGTTACATAAAACGTAATACGCGTAAACAAAAGGTGTCAGAAACAGCCGTCCTGGAAGTGGTACAACTAGTTGAGTGATCTTTGTCATATTTTTGTGTATCGCATTTGGCGGTCTTTTACACCGTAAAATACGGCGTTATGTTCCAGCTCACCGACACACAGCCATCCATCAGGCCAAATGACGTCCTAAACAACTCAATGACACTCATGAAAATATTTCTTTGATTCACGAGATGTAATCAGAACTGTCTCCCGTCTACGACCTTTAAATAACGCTGATCAATGCGGCACGGGTCAGCGCACAACACAAGCCCGGCGACATTTGCATTTTAAAGGGAATTCAATTTTTACAGCGGTAATATTTTGGGGGGGGGGGGCAGCGCAATCGGCAGCTATTGATCCACAACAAATCTATATTGCATTAACTCATGTGGGCGGCGGCAAGGGTACGGGCGAGCCATTTCAGTGTCCGATAGGTTAATACACAACTTTGCGTCCGTCAATAAAACGCAAATTAAATAAATATTCCGCCGTCATAAAATGAGGTAACTGACATTTAATTTGTAGCGTGCGTCCAGCCACGTCGTTAACTTTATTATTTTTTATGCGCGAAGCAAATTGTTGCGGCTTTGAGATGAAAGATTGGGAGAAAACGAAGAAAGGAGATGATATATTTCTGACGTTTAATAGAACGGGTCGTTTAAAACAACGCACAATGCGACCGCGCCCGCTAATCTCCTGATTGGCGGAAAGCAGAAGTGTTTTCTAGATTGTCTGTTTCTACACCGTAAGACATCAAAGATGCTTTAAATATCTGAGGGAAGTTCGAGGAGGAAGGAAGAGGATTTAAGAGACGCAGAAGTTCAGATAATAATCATGCGTTCAGTGTTGGCAGGGGCCGCTTTGCCCGCTGGTGAGAAGAGGTCATGGGGGTCACTGTTGGCAGAGGCTTTTTGTTTCAGATCCACATATTAGCCAGATTCAGTAAGACGGGCGCATCTTTAGTTCGGCGTAGCCCATCCCATTTGCGCTACGCCGACGTAACATAGTGAGGCAAGTACTTTATTCACAAAGCACTTGCTCCCTAAGTTACGTCGGCGTAGCGCAATTGGCCCGGCTCAACCCCGCCTAATTCAAAATAGGCAGGTAGCGGCCGTGCTACATGTAAAGTAGCCGTGACCCCATGTAAATGAAGGGCCGTTGTTACTGCGCATGCGCGCGCATGCTCAGTATCACGTCAAATTTTTACCTAAGTTACGCCGGCTCAATGCCTGTGACGTGAACGTAACCTACGCACAGCCCCATTCCCGTACGACTTACGTAAACGGCATAAAAAGATACGCTTGTTCCGACGTCCATACTTAACATTGGCTGCGCCATCTTTTTGGTGGTTTATCTTTACGCCTGAAAAAAGCCTTACGTAAACGGCTTAGCTTACTATCGGAGGTGGTGTGGGCATCTGGAAGCTGGCGCTGGCACTGGCCCCCTCAATCGCAGTAGCATATGCCCCCCTGCATCCATGTCCAGCCGAGACCCCCCCCCCTGGTATCAGTGATCGCCCCCCCCCCCCCGTGCGTGCGTGCCCCTTGCAATGTATTCCAATGTATTCTGGGGTTCAGAGACCGACATTGGCGGGTGGAAAACAGCAGCCACACGTCCCCATTTCACGGACATATGCAGATTTGACACGCTGTGTATCTATTTGATTAGTGCAACCTCGTCTTTTATATTTTACTAGAAATGTCGGTCCTTTATTGCCCTAAAATTCACTTTAGTGTGTTTTCTACTTTTGCCTTTTTACCTTTGCGATAATTTATCATAAAAAAAAAAAAGTCTTAATGTTTTTTTTTTTCTTTGGGGGGTTGGGCTTCAGAATTCTCAGCCTAAAGCCTCCTGAGATGTAAAGCCGGCCCTGGCAGAAGAGATCTTGGGTTCAGATGCAGGTCCTAACAGTAGTAGTCTGATTCCCTGGGGGGACAGGAGACTGAGAAAAGGCTTCCTCCTGCCTGCAGGAGATTGATAACATCATCTTGAGCGGGGCTGTCCTAATAGCATCATGGGCCCCTGGGCAAAGTAATGCTCTGGGGCCCCTACAATGATAACAGTGCAGGTAAACAGATTAAGTAGGTAGGAGGCAGACTGCTTACCCTGTGTATCTATCACTCTCAGTGCCATCATGGGGCCCCCAATTTTGGGGCAACGTGGGCTCAAGGACCAGCTGCTTTGGGCAAAGTGCAGAGGCCCCCATGCAGCTGGGGCCCCTGGGCAGTGCCTAGGTGTGCTCTCTCATTAAGACAGCCCTGAGCCTGAGCAACATGCCCGGGTTTAAGGGTCCAGGAAGGCTTTTTATTGTTAAAAGGTGAACCTTCACGGTCCCTGTATATTATGTCAGGAATTTATTCATGGAAACTTGGGAAGTTGTTGAGTTTGCAGAGTCAGTCATATCAATGTATGGATTGGCAGCCTGTGAACAGATGTCCCGGGGGGGTTCTAATGAGATTGCGGTCGGACAAAGGGGGTCTTCAGTGACCGCTTTTACTAGCTCTGATCATGGTGGGTGACAGATGTGATATGGGGACCTGTAACGGGAACAGCGATGCATGTTACACCCCGGGGTGGGTGATGTCACACAACATATGTTCAATGTAGTCATTAGTGAAGGGTGAACGCTCACCAGACAACTCAAAGTACCAACCATACCAGGCTGACAATTACATGGTGCCACGGGGGTTCAATAAGCGTACAGCCGTATAGAGCAATAACTCAGCTCATAGCCAGGTGGCATTTTGAGGGTCTTCTTGGTCCTTACTATCCTGCTTATAGAAGCCAATAAATGAACACATCAGATTCATATCAAGGTTGTTACAGTAAATTAACATACACTACATTACCAAAAGTATTGGGACACCTGCCTTTACACACACATAGGGCCAGATTCTCAGAAGAGATACGACGGTGTATCTCCAGATACACCGTCGTATCTCTGTTTCTGAGGCGTCCTATCTATGCGACTGATTCTTAGAATCAGTTACGCATAGATTTGGCCTAGATCCGACTGGTCGTAAGTCACTTACACCGTCGGATCTAAGTTGCAATGTTAGGTGGCGTTCCCGTCGATTTCTGTGTCGAATATGCAAACGAGCCTGATACGCCGATTCCCGAACATATTTGCCCGCCGTCGCCGTAGTTTACGTAGTTTGCGTAAGGTTACCCCTGCTATATGACACTCACTGTTAGTGTTAGGACCACAGAATTATGGGGTGCCTTGGCGCGGCTCTGTGGCTCACGCATGCGTTTGCAAATGCGTGCGGACAAAACCCCTGTTTTTAACGCACATTGTTAGACAGGTTAATTGGTTGTTCTGCTAGCTGGTCGGTAAGTAGGCTTGGTTATTCCCTGGGCATTCCCCAGGTTCTTGTTGTTATATGAGGGGTAACCTTGCGTAGGTCCGGCGTACGCCATGTTAAGTATGGACGTCGGGACAGCGTCGTGTTTTTTCCGTCGTTTACATCATTTACGTAACTCGTCGCCAATAGGCAGGGGCGGACAGACCATTGGGACTTTCGGGCACTGCCCGAGGGCCCCATGCCACTAGGGGGCCCCATCAGGGTTGCCAGGCTCAATAAAACCAGGGACAGTATGTAAAAATCTGTGTTTTTTTTACATCTGTCCCTGATATGTCTGAAACCGACATGCTTTTGATGTGAAAATCCTGAGATTTTAGCTGCCCCGCCTCTGCACTTCCTCCTGGCGTAGTGGGCATCTGTAAGCCCAGGGGCCCCATAATCTTCTATTGCCCGGGGGCCCCATGGGTTGTAAGCCCACCCCTGCTAATAGGGCTGTGTGTAATTACGTTGACGTCGAAACCAATGTATTTGCGGCGTACTATGGAGCATGCGCAGTGGGCTACGTTTACGGCCGGCGCATGCGCAGTTCGTTCGGCGCGGGGGGCGCTTAATTTAAATACAACACGCCCACCTCCTTCCTACTTTGAATTACGCGGCCTTATGCCGGCCCATTTACGCTACGCCGCCGCAAATTACGGAGCAAGTGCTTTGAGAATACAGCACTTGCCCGTAAAAGCTGCGGAGGCGTAGTGTAAATGAAATACGCTACGCTACGCAAAAAAACGAAGATCTACGAGAATCTGGCCCATGAACTTTAAAGGCATCCCAGTCCATAGGGTTCAATATTGAGTTGGCCCCGCCCTTTGCAGCTATAATAGCTTCAACTCTTCTGGGAAGGCCGTCCACAAGGTTTAGGAGGGTGTCCATGGGAATGTTTGACCTTTCTTCCAGAAGCGCATTTGTGAGGTCAGGCACTGATGTTGGATGACAAGGTCTGGCTCACAGTCACCACTCTAATTCATCTCAAAGGTGTTCTACCTGGTTGAGGCCAGTCAAGTCCCCCCCACCCCAAACTCGCTCATCCACACGATATTGCCAAACGTATTGGGCCACCCCTCCAAATCATTTGGTGGAGGGGGGATTTTAGTGTGGGGTTGTTTTTCAGGGGTTGGACTTGACCAGTTAGTTCCAGTGAGGTAACTCTAATGCCGCGTACACACGGTCAGATTTTTCGATGGAAAAAATCAGATGGGAGCTTTTCATCGGATATTCCGACCGTGTATATGCCCTATCGGACTTTTTCCGTCGGAAATTCCGACTGACTTGGAGAACATGTTCTCTATTTTTCCGACGGAAAAAATTCCTATCGGAAAATCTGTTCATCTGTATGGAATTCCGACAGGAAAAAAAACACACATGCTTGGCAACAATTAGACGCATGCTCGGAAGCATTGAACTTATTTTTCTCACCTTATTGTAGTGTTTTACGTCACTGCGTTCTTGACGGTCGGAATATGATGTGACCATGTGTATGCAAGACAGCTTGAGCGGAATTCCGACGGAAAAACCATCCGAGTTTATTCCAATGGGAAAACCGGTCGTGTGTACAGGGCATTAGGCGCTGGGTTCACATTTTATCCCATTCTTCAAAATATCTCGAGCTCTGTCAGATTGGATGGAGAGCGTCTGTGAAAAGCAATTTTCAAGTCTTGCCACAGATTCTCAATGTGATTCAGGTCTGGACTGTGACTGGGCCATTCTAACACATGAATATACTTTGATCTAAACCATTCCATTGTAGCTCTGACTGTATGTTTGGGGTCGTTGTCCTGCTGGAAGGTGAACCCCCCCGGTCTCAAGTCTTTTGCAGACTCTAACATGTTTTGTTCTTAGATTGCCCTGTATTTGGCTCCATCCATCTTCCCATCAACTCTGACCAGCTTCCCTGTCCCTGTTGAAGAAAAGCATCCCCACAACATGATGCTGCCACCATCATGTTTCACAGTGGGGATGATGTGTTCAGGGTGATGTGCAGTGTTAGTTTTTCACCACACATAGCATTTTTCTTCAAAGCCAAAAAGTTCAATTTTGGTCTCATCTGACCAGAGCACCTTCTTCCACATGTCTGCTGTGTCCCCTCCCCCACATGGCTTCTCACAAACTGCAAACAGGACTTCTTATGTCTTTCTTTCACCAATGTCTTTCTTCTTGTCACTCTTCCATAAAGGGCAGATTTGTGAAGTCCACGACTAATAGATGTCCTGTGGACCTGAGCTGTGGATCTCTGCAGCTCCTCCCGAGTTACCATGGGCCTCGTGGCTGCTTCTCTGATGAATGCTCTCCTTGCCCGGCCCGGTCAGTTTAGGTGGACGGCCATGTCTTGGTAGGTTTGCAGTTGTGCCATACTCTTTCCATTTTCAGATGATGAATTGAACAGAAGCTCCGTGAGATGTTCAAAGCTTGGGATATTTTTTTATAATCTAATCCTGCTTTACACTTCTCCGCAACTTTATCCCTGACCTGTCTGGTGTGTTCCTTGGCCTTCATGATGCTGTTTGTTCACTAAGGCCGCGTACACACGATCAGTCCATCCGATGAGAACGGTCCGATGAAGCTGACTGATGGTCTGATGTGCCTACACACCATCGGTTAAAAAAACGATCGTGTCAAAACGCGGTGACGTTTACGTGTTTTAACACAACATCGTGCTAAAAAAAAAAAAAAAAGTTCAATGCTTCCAAGCATGCGTCGACTTGATTCTGAGCATGCGCGGCCTTTTAACCGATGCTTTTGCATAGTAACGATTGGTTTTGACCCATCGGTCAGGCGTCCATCGGTCAAATTTTAAAGCAAGTTCTCTTTTTTTTGACCTAAGGATAACTGACTGATGGGACCCACACACGATCGGTTTGGACTGATCGTGTGTACGCGGCCTAAGATTCTCTAACAAACCTCCGAGGACTTCACAGAACAGCTGTATTTATACTGAGATTAAATTACACACGGGTGGACTCTATTTAATAATTAGGTGACTTCTGATGACAATTGGTTCCCCTGGATTTTAGTTAGGGGGTATCAGAGTAAAGGGGGCTGAATACAAATGTACCCCCCCACACTTTTCACATAATTATTTGTAAAGAAAATTGAAAATCATTTATAATTTTCCTTCCACTTCACAATTATGTGCCACTTGGTGTTGGTCTATCACATAAAATCCCAATAAAATACATTTATGTTTTTGGTTGTAACATGACAGAAAGTTTCAAGGGGTATGAATACTTTTTCAAGGCACTGTAGTTTTGGCCATATGGTGTATTTGGTGGTGATCCCATTGCACAATTTCCCTTTAAATTGGAAACGTTTGGTTTTATCCAAATCATTGAAAAGATTTTTTTTTTTTCCAAAAAAGTATCTGGAGGGCCAATGATACCAATCCCAGCAGAATCAATCGATCGCTGTCTGGTATCTGAGATGATCGCTGACCTCCTGCGGAGGGTTGGCTTGGCGGGGAGGGGCACTGGACAGCTAATAATAATAGTAGCAAAGGAGACAGAAATCGCACATTCAAAGGGGAACTGGGGAGCAGGGAGGGGGGGGGGGTTGTGGTGTAATGTGTGCGACTTTCCCAATCCCCACACTGATGACTGAAATGAAGATAACCACAGAAAAATATACACCACAGGCAGCAAATATACACCCTGAGAAATAAAAGGAGATAAAGGCGCAGAGCTCAGCGTGCACTAATTTGTGCACTAATGGTCCTCTAAATGTTTTTAAATCATATCACCGCAGTTATAATTGCACGCACTCGTGGAATGGCGACAAACTACGGTACCTAAAAATCTCCATAGGCAACGCTTTATTTTTATTTTTTACGGTTACCAGGTTAGAGTTACATAGGAGGTTTACAGCTAGAATTATTGCTCTCGCTCTAACCATGGTGGCGATACCTCACACGTGTGATTTGAACACCGTGTACATATGCGGGCGCGACTTCCGAATGCGTTTTTCTTTGCTGCCTGAGCTTGCGGGATCAGGGGCGCTCTTGAAAAATTAATAAAAATTCAATTTATTTTATTTATTTTTATAATATAAAATTGTGTTTTAAAAAAATATATATTTTGATTACTTTTATTGCGGTCACAAGGGATGTAAACATCCTTTGTGACAGTAATAAGTGGGGACAGGTACTCTTTATGGAGGGATCGGGGGTCTAAAAGACCAGAAAATCTCTCCTTTGCACTTCAAAGTATTCAAATCGCCAAAAACGCAGATTGGGCGCCATTGGCAGTCGAGTAACCCAGAAGTGACGTCATGACGTCGCTTCCGTGTTTACATTGAAGAGACTGGATCAAAGCCGTTTGTGGCTTCGATTCAGTCTCTCTCTAGGTGCCGGAGGTGACGCATCGTGGGTCGGGTCTCTCGGTGGGACGGGAGGCCCGGAAAGAGCGGCGGAGGCGGCGGGCGGGGGTGCTATCAGTTCAAAAGGGGGGCCCAGGCACCTGCTGAGCCAGAGAGCCCGCTGTACAATCTTATTGCAGATACCAATCCTCTTCTGCCTCCCCCTGCAGCGCTGCAAGCTTCTCTTCCTCTTTCCTGCACTAAAGGGGGATTGGTCTGGGCACATATGCCCCTTCCATATGCTGTCCAGACGCTGCCCATAGCGCTTCTGGCTTCCTTCCTCTCCTTTGCCTTCGGCAGCTGCTATGGGCACACAGGGAGTACCAGCCCCTTCTTTTTCTGAATAAACATAATGAGCAATTGGTACCAATCACTCATGTGTCCATTAATCACCGAAGCATAGTAAACAGTGTTCACTATGCTTCAGTTTGTGAATGAACAGGAAGCCTCAGAGCCCTTTCTATTCATGCATCTGTGCAGTTAAGGCTGCAGAGAAAGGGACTGATAAATCTATGGCCGGGGGGGCTGTCAGGTATGCTGTATGGGGCCCCGTGATTTCTAACAGCAGCCCTTTTAGCTGGGGGCGTGTCCTATGCCTACATACTGTTGCTAGTAGGTGTCCCTCATTCCCATCTCAGAAAGTTGGGAGGTATGTGTATCGTTTTGTAAATCTTTTGGTGACCATCCATGTATTGATAAGATTATTTGACCGACCAATCAAGGCGCATGGAATCAGACACATTCTGAGTGTGGCTCCACCCAACCAATCAATCATTTTTGACACAACTTGACTGACCGGTCCTGAAATGTATGGAATCTCATCTTATCAGCTGTATGAAGAGTCTGATAAACATCAGAGAACCGATGATAAGTGTTTATTGATTCTGCAAAGAAATCGTTTCTCTGACATTTTGTAACTGCTGATGGAGATTGATTGACAGCGTGGGAAGTATCTGTGCGCTGAGTCATTTCATAAGCAAATCGGCGTGCAATCATTTTTTTTTTGCCCTGGTATTTAATCACTTGCCGCCCGCCATATAGCAAAATGACGGCGACAAAGTGGTCTCAATATGCTGACTGGACGTCATATGACATCTTCAGGATATTGAGTCGCTGCGCGCCCCCGGGGGCGCGCATCGCGGCGATCGTTGTTGCGGGGTGTCAGTCTGACGCCCCGCAACACCGATCTAGGTAAAGAGTCTCTGACGGAGACTCTTTACCATGTGATCAGCTCTGTCCAATCACGGCTGAACACGATGTAAACAGGAAAAGTCGGTTATCGGCTTTTCCTCACTGGAGTCTGTCAGACGCGAGTAGAGGAGAGCCGATCGGCTGCTCCTCTGACAGGGGGGTTGTGCTGATCGATTATCAGTGCAGCCCCCCCGAGGATGCCCACACTGGACCACCAGGGATGCCACGAGACCACCAGGGATGCCCACCACAGGTATGCCCCCGTAGACCACAAGGGATGCCAATTAGAGATGAATAATGGATGCCTAATGGATGCCAATCAGTGCCCACAATGGATGCCAATCAGTGCCCACAATGGGCATCACTGATTGTCAGGCATTATTGTTTGGCACTGATTGGCATCCATTAGTACAACACATTACAGTACATCAGTGCCACCTATCAGTGTCCATCCATGCCCATCTGTGCCACCTATCAGTGCCCATTCATGCCCAACCGTGCCACCTATCAGTGCCCATCCATGCCCCCTATCAGTACCCATCCATGTTGCCTATCCATGCCCATCCATGCCACCTATCCATGCCCATCGATGATGCCTATCAGTGCCCATCCGTGCCGCCTATCAGTGCCCATCCGTGCTGCATATCAGTGCCACCTATCAGTGCGGCATATTAGTGCCCATCATCAGTGCCCATCAATGTCACCTCATCAGTGCCACTTCATTGGTGCCCATCAGTGCCACCTTATCAGTGCCCATCAGTGCAGTACCATCAGTGCCCTTCAGTGAAGAAGAAAACGTACTTATTTACAATGTTTTGTAACTGAAACCCAAATTTTTTTTTTTTTATATTCGGTAATTTTTTTGGCAGAAAATTAAAATCGCAGAGGTGATCAAATAGCATCAAAAGAAAGCTCTATTTGTGGGAACAAAATGATACAAATGTAGTTTGGGTACAGTGTAGCACGACCGCGCAATTGTCATTCAAAGTGCAACAGCGCTGAAAGCTGAAAACTGGTCTGGGCGGGAGGGTGTATAAGTGCCCCCCGGTATTGAAGTGGTTAAACGTGATCATAAATCACAGCGTCTATGGTGGGAATACAGGAGATTTTTCGGGGATTGTACAATTAGATTGCAGCATGTGTGGTCAGTTTGGCATTTTTAGTGTTATAGGCCTATAATCCCATCCATATAGGATCTATGAGAACACAGTCGGTGGGGGTCGCTCTATCAGGGCGTGTGCCGCACTCATCTATCGGGACGGAGGATCGCTCAGCATGCCTTTGTGTTTGCATCAGAGTGACCTCATCTCGTCTCACGCCTGAATCCCCTAATGTGCGGCCCGGAGAGAGCAGCAGGGCGTCTGTTCCACATTCTGGGCCTTGTGCATCAGTGCAGAAAAATGTCATTCCATGTGGGGGGTGGGGTCGCACACCGCTCCGTCCGCTCCGCCCTCCTGCAGAGCCCCCCCTGACCTGTCCAGAGCCCCCGGACCCAACTTATCACTTTATTCAAAATTCATAAATGGGGTAGATGCAAACCCTAACCGGAGGGCATCTATTCTGCGAACAATGTATCACATGGCATTGCTGGTGTCGGGCACTCGGGCATCTGACCTGCACCTCTGGTGCGGTGCCCTGGGTGGTGACCAATCAAAGTTGCAGTGCCATTTACACAGCACTCTCCAGCAGATCCCAGATATTGCGCTCCAGCTGTCAGACCTCAAATACCACAGAAGCTCAGAGCTGAGGGAGGCTCTGATGTGTCACATGACCTGGCCGAAGGTCACATGACCTGAAACTCCACGAGGCTTGGTATGTGGACTTCAGGGAGCGACGGGGGGGGAGAGGTGTGTACTGCAGGAAAGAATTTTGGACCCCTGCACTCTATATAATGCACACTGGCCTGTGCATTATATACCCCTGACCCCTGCACTATGTGCATTATATACCCCTGACCCCCGCACTCTGTGCATTATATACCCCTGACCCCCGCACTCTGTGCATTAGGTGTGCACTGCAGGAAAGGATTTTGAACCCCTGCACTCTATATAATACACACTGGCCTGTGCATTATATACCCCTGATCCCTGCACTCAGTGCATTATATAGCCCTGGCCCCTGCACACTGTGCATTATATACCCCTACCCATTGCACTATGTGCATTATATACCCCTGACCCCTGCACTCTGTGCATTATATTCCCCTGACCCCTGCACACTGTGCATTATATACCCCTACCCATTGCACTCTGTGCATTATATGCCCCTGACCCCTGCACCCTGTGCATTATAAACCCCTGCACTCTGTGCAATATATACCCCTGCCCATTGCACTCTGTGCATGATATACCCCTAACCCCTGCACTCTGTGCATTATATACCCCTGCACTCTGTGCATTATATTCCCCTGACCCCTGGACCATGTGCATTATATGTCCCTGACCCCTGCGCCCTGTGCATTATAAACCCCTGCACTCTGTGCATTATATACCCCTGCCCATTGCACTCTGTGCATTATATACCCCTAACCCCTGCACATTGTGCATTATATACCCCTGCACTCTGTGCATTATATTCCCCTGACCCCTGGACCATGTGCATTATATGCCCCTGACCCCTGCACCCTGTTCATTAAAAACCCCTGCACTCTGTGCATTATATACCCCTGCACTCTGTGCTTTATATACCCCTAACCCCTGGACCCTGTGCATTATATGCCCCTGACCCCTGCACCCTGTTCATTAAAAACCCCTGCACTCTGTGCATTATATACCCCTGCACTCTGTGCTTTATATACCCCTAACCCCTGGACCCTGTGCATTATATACCCCTGACCTCTGCACCCTTTGGAGAAAAGCTCTCCTTACCTCTGCCCAGTCAGGGCCGACACTCCCACTAAGCGAACTAGGCAGCCGCCTAGAAAGCATTGCTGCCTAGGGGGCGCAGCCACGTCCGCTGATTTCCCCATTAGCCTGGCCTGAGAGAAAGCAGCAGCCATGGACATCTGTCAAGGCTGATGCACAGTAGATCAGCAGCAGCTCAGCCTGTAAGGAGGGCATGAGGACAGCGGGGGGAGGCAGGCACAAAGACAGCAGAGGAGACAGGCACAAGGACAGGGGAGAAGGCGGGCACAGGGACAGCGAAGGAGGTGGGCACGAGGGCAGCAGAGGAGGCGGGTACAAGGACAGCAGAGGAGGCGGGCACAAGGACAGCTGCAGAAGTGGGCACGAGGGCAGCAGAGGAGGCAGGCACAAGGGCAGCTGGGGAGGCGGACACAAGGGAAGCAGAGGAGGCAGGCACAAGGGCAGCTGGGGAGGCGGACACGAGGGAAGCAGAGGAGGTGGGCATGAGGGCAGCTGGGGAAGTGGGCACGAGGGCAGCAGAGGAGGCAGGCACAAGGGCAGCTGGGGAGGCGGACACGAGGGAAGCAGAGGCGGTGGGCATGAGGGCAGCTGGGGAAGTGGGCACGAGGGCAGCAGAGGAGGCAGGCACAAGGGCAGCTGGGGAGGCGGGCACGAGGACAGTGGAGGAGGCGGGCACAAGGACAGCTGGTGAGGCGGGCACAAGGGCAGCTAGGGAGGCAGGCACAAGCACAGGGGAGGAGGCAGGGGAGGTGGGCACGAGGACAGCAGAGGAGGCAGGCACCATGTCTCTAGACATAGCTGCTGCTCCGGTGATTCTGTTGTGGTCAACTGTGCAGACTTAGGCAAGACTAACGACATTAATAAAATAAATGGTCGGGTAATTCTGACTCCACTGATAAGAGACAATGGTTGGATCAGTAATGTGCAGACTCCGGTTCCACACAGCTGTTTGTGTCTCTGCCCCTCCCTCTGGTGTCACATCTGGACTCCCCAATAGTTAATAATCCAGAGGGTGACACCGTCCAATCACTGCGCTTTGCAATGACCACATTCTGAAGGAACAGGGAGTTCAGATGGGGATAATTCACATCTGGAGACCCGAGGAGTGTGCCGGCGTGCACACTAGGGATGCACCGATACCGGATCTTTATTGGCAGGTACGAGTACCGGTACTTTCGGTCAAGTACTCACCGATACTCTGCGGTGCGATTTCTGTCAATACAAAATTAGAGGGCGAAAATCGCACTGCAAAGATTTGCATGGGATTTGAAAAGGAATGCAGTGCGATTCCTGTCCGAATTGCATGCGATTTCCCAGGCTTTTCAGCCTGGGTTTCCTATGCGACTTGGACAGGAATCGCACCGCATTCTTGTTCAAATGCCGATGCGATTCTTTACAGTGCGATTTGCAATTTTGTATGGACACAAATCTCACGTCAGTACCCGTAATCAGGAGCATTTTTTTACGAGTATACGGTATTGGCAGCGATACATCCCTAGTGCACACAATAGTGACGTTTCAGCTTTGGCTGGAGTGTCTATAATGATACTCAGACCGCACATGGCAGCCGCTTCCTTATGATTAAAGTTATTTTTGGGTGGGGGGGATTCTGAATTTTTTTTTTTCTTTATCTGCTCCGGTGCAGAGCACTCTGGTGATCCCGCTGCCAGCAAACTTCTTTCATTTAAAAAAATAATAAAAGAAAGTAACAAAGAAATGTTTCCATTTTGTATTAGGTTAGGCGAACATCTATGCATGTTGGGATTGTGTGCAAAATCGCACGCTTTCCGGACACGCAGAGAAAATGCACTGCCTTAATGGCACCCCACAACCCTGCAAATGCACGCCTTTTTCGCATTTGACAATTTACATGGTTGCGTTTGGTGTGGAATTTGGAAGAGGAGTCAGGGATTTCTTTTCTGCGTTTATCGCAGGTAGGGCAGCCCATTGAAATGAATGGGCAGCCCTATACACAATGCATGGGAACACACTAAAAACGCACCTGTAGCTGTAAACTTTGCCTTAACCACTTAAGCCCCGGACCAATATGCTGCTAAATGGCCAAAGGCGTTTTTACAATTCGGCACTGCGTCGCTTTAACAGACAATTGCGCGGGCGTGCGACGTGCCTCCCAAACAAAATTGGCGTCCTTTTTTCCCCACAAATAGAGCTTTCTTTTGGTGGTATTTCATCGCCTCTGCGGTTTTTATTTGTTGCGCTATAAACAAAAATAGAGCGACAATTTTGAAAAAAATGCAATATTTTTTACTTTTTGCTATAATAAATATCCCCCAAAAATATATATAACATTTTTTTCCCTCAGTTTAGGCCGATACGTATCCTTCTACCTATTTTTGGTAAAAAAAAAAATCGCAATAAGCGTTTATCGATTGGTTTGCGCAAAATTTATAGCGTTTACAAAATAGGGGATAGTTTTATTGCATTTTTATTATTACTTTTTTTTTTTACTACTAATGGTGGCGATCAGTGATTTTTTCTGTGACTGCGACATTATGGCGGACACTTTGGACAATTTTGACACATTTTTTTCACAGCAAAAAATGCATTTAAATTGCATTGTTTATTGTGAAAATGACAGTTGTAGTTTGGGAGTTAACCACAGGGGGCGCTGTAGGATTTGTGTGTGTTTACAACTGTAGGGGGGTGTGGCTGTAGGTCTGACATCATCGATCGAGTCTCCCTATAAAAGGGATCAACTCCATCGATGCAGCCGTCACAGTGAAGCCTCTCCCCGTTCTTTAGCTCCGGGGAGCGATCGCGAGCGGGCGGCTAGGAACGAATAGCCACGCCCTCGCTGCCCGCGGGTTTCCGACCGCCGCATGTAGCGGGGGGTCCCGACCCGCGCAAAGGCAGGGACGTATATATACGTCCATCTGCCTTAACGTTCCCTTCTGTGGACGTATATCTACATGCGGCGGGCGTTAAGGGGTTGAAGTAGAACTACGGGCAAAAGGATTTTTGGATAGAAAAAAAAGGAGGGCTATAACTCCTGCCAGGATATTTTTTTCGCCATATGTGTCCCGTTGTGGAGATTTCCCTTCACTTCCTATCCAATACTCAAACAGGGTGAGTGGGAAGTGGGAGGAAATCCGTGCAAATGAAGGGGGGAGGGGGTGGCAGACAACCCCACCTTTGTTAGTCGTGGCATCTCAGCGGTGGGGTATCAGCGGGCAGCGGCGGGTTGCAGGCTTCGGCAGGCAGCGGCAGTCTCCGGGGGCAAGGGGCTTCTATGGACAGTGGGTGGGCTCCTGTGTCTTCTGTGCAGCTCCTCCCTTCTTCTCCTTTCAGTCAATCAGGTGACAGGTATCAGACCCGCTTCCCGATTGGCCAGGAGGAGCATCAGTGTTGCAACAGTGAATGTTCATTCATTTTGAAGCCTATTAGAGCCTCTGGCGCTAATCAGTGCTTCACAAAACACTCCCCCCACCATTGGAGTTTATGTGCCCGGTGTCCTGAAAGGGAGCAGACACATGGATAGAGGGGGCACCCGTGCCCATTGGAAGATTTTCCCTCTATTACTTATCTGGGGACAACCCAAAATCTGTGAGGGGGGGGGTCTGTGCTAATAATCAGAACATTGATTATCAGCACAGCCCCCATCAAAAGGTGCAAATCAGTGCCCAACACCTGCCAAACTGTTCCCTAATAAATGCCTGTCAGTGCCCACAATGGTGCCAATCAGTGCCCAAAAAAGTGCCAATCAGTGCCCTATCAGTAATGCCTGTCAGTGTCCCATCAAAGAGCCAATCAGTACCACTCAGTAATGTCTGTCAGTAGCTCCTCATCAATGGTGCCTATCCAGTGCCACCTATCAGTGCCACCTATCAGTGCCACCTATCAGTGCCCATCAGTTTTTTTTTTGTTCTTTAAATTGTCTGTCTTTTTTCATTTATAGCACAAAAACTAAAAACTGCAGAGGTGATCAAATACCACCAAAAGAAAGCTCTATTTGTGGGAAGAAAATGATAAACATTTTGTTTGGGCACAGCGTCGCACGACCGCGCAATTGTCATTGAAAATGCACAGACCTAAAAACTAAAAAAAATCCTGGGCAGAAAGTGCCTGGTATAGAAATGGTTAACTAATTAGTGAACTGCTGCGTGTCCAAGGATCTCATTGGTGATGGGTCGCCTTCATATACCCAGCAGAACCCTTGACGGGGGCAGGGCAGCACTTTAGGTCGTGTCGCACCCTCTACCGATCTCCTTCCGGCTGAACAAAGCAGCTCGGCGTTTGGTAACTGTCAGATCGCGTGTTTCCTCCGTCAGGAAGCCGGCAGGCGAGAAGTCAGATGCTGATTCACCCTTTGTAGTATTTTTACCATATATGGTCGTGCCATAAACAGCGTCACGCTATAGGTGACTCGCTGGTGTCCTCAGCACAAGGTGCGTGAATCAGAGGGGACGCTCGTGGTGTGGGTTGTCGGCGGGATGTGGGTGTCACGGCCCTGGCCTAATATGGGTATAATACTATAGTAGAGGAAGCTCAGTACAGAATGACAAATACAAAACTCCAAAGATGGGGAGGAAGTGCAAGGTCTGGGGCTGACTCTCCACTTAAAGGATATGTCCACCCAGAACTGACGGGCCATTCATTTGGTTGTTGGCAAACTGTTATCAAATCCCGCCCACATCTGATATCTCAGTGTTCAGATATTCAAAGCAGAGCTGCCAGTCCTGTCCAATCACTGAGGTCGTTGTGATCTAAATTAGGGTGTCACACGACTGCAATGGAAGCTTTATTAATAAGTGACTTGAGTCAGAGACATCTCCGTCCTGGGAGCAGGGGGGTATACTATCGGGAAATCTTTCCAAACTACTGCAGGAAATCTCACCATTGTGGGAGGGGCAGAGACACAAACTACTGCAGGAAATCTCACCATTGTGGGAGGGGCAGAGACACAAACTACTGCAGGAAATCTCACTATTGTGGGAGGGGCAGAGACACAAACTACTGCAGGAAATCTCACCATTGTGGGAGGGGCAGAGACACAAACTACTGCAGGAAATCTCACTATTGTGGGAGGGGCAGAGACACAAACTACTGCAGGAAATCTCACCATTGTGGGAGGGGCAGAGACACAAACTACTGCAGGAAATCTCACCATTGTGGGAGGGGCAGAGACACAAACTACTGCAGGGAAATCTCACCATTGTGGGAGGGGCAGAGACACAAACTACTGCAGGAAATCTCACCATTGTGGGAGGGGCAGAGACACAAACTACTGCAGGAAATCTCACCATTGTGGGAGGGGCAGAGACACAAACTACTGCAGAGAAATCTCACCATTATGGGAGGGGCAGACACAAACTACTGCAGGGAAATCTCACCATTGTGGGAGGGGCAGAGACACAAACTACTGCAGGAAATCTCACCATTGTGGGAGGGGCAGAGACACAAACTACTGCAGAGAAATCTCACAATTGTGGGAGGGGCAGAGACACAAACTACAGCAGGAAATCTCACCATTGTGGGAGGGGCAGAGACACAAACTACTGCAGGAAATCTCACCATTGTGGGAGGGGCAGAGACACAAACTACTGCAGGAAATCTCACTATTGTGGGAGGGGCAGAGACACAAACTACTGCAGGAAATCTCACCATTGTGGGAGGGGCAAAGACACAAACTACAGCAGGAAATCTCACCATTGTGGGAGGGGCAGAGACACAAACTACTGCAGGAAATCTCACCATTGTGGGAGGGGCAGAGACACAAACTACTGCAGGGAAATCTCACCATTGTGGGAGGGGCAGAGACACAAACTACTGCAGGGAAATCTCACCATTGTGGGAGGGGCAGAGACACAAACTACTGCAGGAAATCTCACCATTGTGGGAGGGGCAGAGACACAAACTACTGCAGGAAATCTCACTATTGTGGGAGGGGCAGAGACACAAACTACTGCAGGAAATCTCACAATTGTGGGAGGGGCAGAGACACAAACTACTGCAGGAAATCTCACCATTGTGGGAGGGGCAGAGACACAAACTACTGCAGGAAATCTCACCATTGTGGGAGGGGCAGAGACACAAACTACTGCAGGAAATCTCACTATTGTGGGAGGGGCAGAGACACAAACTACTGCAGGAAATCTCACTATTGTGGGAGGGGCAGAGACACAAACTACTGCAGGAAATCTCACTATTGTGGGAGGGGCAGAGACACAAACTACTGCAGGAAATCTCACTATTGTGGGAGGGGCAGAGACACAAACTACTGCAGGAAATCTCCCCATTGTGGGAGGGGCAGAGACACAAACTACTGCAGGAAATCTCACCATTGTGGGAGGGGCAGAGACACAAACTACTGCAGGAAATCTCACCATTGTGGGAGGGGCAGAGACACAAACTACTGCAGGAAATCTCACCATTGTGGGAGGGGCAGAGACACAAACTACTGCAGGAAATCTCACTATTGTGGGAGGGGCAGAGACACAAACTACTGCAGGAAATCTCCCTATTGTGGGAGGGGCAGAGACACAAACTACTGCAGGAAATCTCACCATTGTGGGAGGGGCAGAGACACAAACTACTGCAGGAAATCTCCCTATTGTGGGAGGGGCAGAGACACAAACTACTGCAGGAAATCTCACCATTGTGGGAGGGGCAGAGACACAAACTACTGCAGGAAATCTCACCATTGTGGGAGGGGCAGAGACACAAACTACTGCAGGAAATCTCACCATTGTGGGAGGGGCAGAGACACAAACTACTGCAGGAAATCTCACCATTGTGGGAGGGGCAGAGACACAAACTACTGCAGGAAATCTCACCATTGTGGGAGGGGCAGAGACACAAACTACTGCAGGAAATCTCACCATTGTGGGAGGGGCAGAGACACAAACTACTGCAGAGAAATCTCACCATTGTGGGAGGGGCAGAGACACAAACTACTGCAGGGAAATCTCACCATTGTGGGAGGGGCAGAGACACAAACTACTGCAGGAAATCTCACCATTGTGGGAGGGGCAGAGACACAAACTACTGCAGGAAATCTCACCATTGTGGGAGGGGCAGAGACACAAACTACTGCAGGAAATCTCACCATTGTGGGAGGGGCAGAGACACAAACTACTGCAGGAAATCTCACCATTGTGGGAGGGGCAGAGACACAAACTACTGCAGGAAATCTCACCATTGTGGGAGGGGCAGAGACACAAACTACTGCAGGAAATCTCACCATTGTGGGAGGGGCAGAGACACAAACTACTGCAGGAAATCTCACCATTGTGGGAGGGGCAGAGACACAAACTACTGCAGGAAATCTCACCATTGTGGGAGGGGCAGAGACACAAACTACTGCAGGAAATCTCACCATTGTGGGAGGGGCAGAGACACAAACTACTGCAGGAAATCTCACCATTGTGGGAGGGGCAGAGACACAAACTACTGCAGGAAATCTCACCATTGTGGGAGGGGCAGAGACACAAACTACTGCAGGAAATCTCACCATTGTGGGAGGGGCAGAGACACAAACTACTGCAGGAAATCTCACCATTGTGGGAGGGGCAGAGACACAAACTACTGCAGGAAATCTCACCATTGTGGGAGGGGCAGAGACACAAACTACTGCAGGAAATCTCACCATTGTGGGAGGGGCAGAGACACAAACTACTGCAGGAAATCTCACCATTGTGGGAGGGGCAGAGACACAAACTACTGCAGGAAATCTCACCATTGTGGGAGGGGCAGAGACACAAACTACTGCAGGAAATCTCACTATTGTGGGAGGGGCAGAGACACAAACTACTGCAGGAAATCTCACCATTGTGGGAGGGGCAGAGACACAAACTACTGCAGGAAATCTCATTGTGGGAGGGGCAGAGACACAAACTACTGCAGGAAATCTCATTGTGGGAGGGGCAGAGACACAAACTACTGCAGGAAATCTCACCATTGTGGGAGGGGCAGAGACACAAACTACTGCAGGAAATCTCACCATTGTGGGAGGGGCAGAGACACAAACTACTGCAGGAAATCTGTGGGAGGGGCAGAGACACAAACTACTCACTCACTTGTGGGAGGGGCAGAGACACAAACTACTGCAGGAAATCTCCCTATTGTGGGAGGGGCAGAGACACAAACTACTGCAGGAAATCTCACCATTGTGGGAGGGGCAGAGACACAAACTACTGCAGGAAATCTCCCTATTGTGGGAGGGGCAGAGACACAAACTACTGCAGGAAATCTCACCATTGTTTATTGTTTATTGTTTATTGTTTGTTTCTTATACAAGGCGCATAATTCACAAAACATGTTTGCATCGATGCGCCTGAGGGGCAGAGACACAAACTACTGCAGGAAATCTCACCATTGTGGGAGGGGCAGAGACACAAACTACTGCAGGAAATCTCACCATTGTGGGAGGGGCAGAGACACAAACTACTGCAGGAAATCTCACTATTGTGGGAGGGGCAGAGACACAAACTACTGCAGGAAATCTCACTATTGTGGGAGGGGCAGAGACACAAACTACTGCAGGAAATCTCCCCATTGTGGGAGGGGCAGAGACACAAACTACTGCAGGAAATCTCACTATTGTGGGAGGGGCAGAGACACAAACTACTGCAGGAAATCTCCCCATTGTGGGAGGGGCAGAGACACAAACTACTGCAGGAAATCTCACCATTGTGGGAGGGGCAGAGACACAAACTACTGCAGGAAATCTCACCATTGTGGGAGGGGCAGAGACACAAACTACTGCAGGAAATCTCACTATTGTGGGAGGGGCAGAGACACAAACTACTGCAGGAAATCTCCCTATTGTGGGAGGGGCAGAGACACAAACTACTGCAGGAAATCTCCCTATTGTGGGAGGGGCAGAGACACAAACTACTGCAGGAAATCTCACTATTGTGGGAGGGGCAGAGACACAAACTACTGCAGGAAATCTCCCTATTGTGGGAGGGGCAGAGACACAAACTACTGCAGGAAATCTCACCATTGTGGGAGGGGCAGAGACACAAACTACTGCAGGAAATCTCCCTATTGTGGGAGGGGCAGAGACACAAACTACTGCAGGAAATCTCACTATTGTGGGAGGGGCAGAGACACAAACTACTGCAGGAAATCTCCCCATTGTGGGAGGGGCAGAGACACAAACTACTGCAGGAAATCTCACTATTGTGGGAGGGGCAGAGACACAAACTACTGCAGGAAATCTCCCCATTGTGGGAGGGGCAGAGACACAAACTACTGCAGGAAATCTCACCATTGTGGGAGGGGCAGAGACACAAACTACTGCAGGAAATCTCACCCATTGTGGGAGGGGCAGAGACACAAACTACTGCAGGAAATCTCACTATTGTGGGAGGGGCAGAGACACAAACTACTGCAGGAAATCTCCCTATTGTGGGAGGGGCAGAGACACAAACTACTGCAGGAAATCTCCCTATTGTGGGAGGGGCAGAGACACAAACTACTGCAGGAAATCTCACTATTGTGGGAGGGGCAGAGACACAAACTACTGCAGGAAATCTCCCTATTGTGGGAGGGGCAGAGACACAAACTACTGCAGGAAATCTCACCATTGTGGGAGGGGCAGAGACACAAACTACTGCAGGAAATCTCCCTATTGTGGGAGGGGCAGAGACACAAACTACTGCAGGAAATCTCACTATTGTGGGAGGGGCAGAGACACAAACTACTGCAGGAAATCTCACCATTGTGGGAGGGGATCTAACTAGTTTGTTTTATTCTTAAACATCATTCACAGACTTTATAATATTGTAGTTTTTAGCTCTCGATCACATGGGCCTCTTGTGGTTTGCTTTAAATGCAAAAGGAATCGATCTGGGAAGTACAAAGTCATTTTTCATATGAATGTCTCCTGCATATAAATGCACACACATCTAGATACATTCAGAGTATCTAATCCACCCCTGAGTAACTGATTTCTATTTTTCCTAAACCCAACAAAACTTAATTGCACACGGTTTGTAAAGCGCTGCGCAAACTGTTGGCGCTATATAAATCCTGTATAATAATAAGTAGGTAAGAACATATTGTACAATATACAATGAAGGTGGGAAATTTTAACCCAACCTGATCTCTGATATAAGTAGTTCAAAGACCTAGACAGTGAAGCCTGCAGTTCCTTGTAACATGGGGGCCACCTAGTGGCCATGTTTGGTATTGCATGTCCTGGAATTAAAAAAATAAAATGAATCCACATTTCAGGATAGGGGAGAAACTGTGCAAATTAGTGGAGTTATTTTGGTTCCTTTTATCCCTTCTCACCCTAATCATGTTTATAAATTCTTCCATTGGATAATCGGCAATCGTAACTGGTAAAACATCTTCTAAACTACGCTACAATCACCATCACTGGATAAATTAAAGCCCAACTCTGGGATGGAAAATAAATACCATTGCACAGGTGGAGGGACCATGACAGAGCAAGGAGAAGGGTATGGCACCTTATTACTCAATTCCTAGACCTAGCACGGGTGTTGGGCTTTAACCCCTCGTAGCCCAGTCCCACTGTCCCTTTTACTGGCTGTTATGCCCAGGGGGGGAAAGAAGGTCTGTCGGTCATGTGACCACTGTGATTGACTTCTACAGTGATCACGATTAGGGGATCGGTCTTGCCGATTCCTAATCATTACTAGAGACCAATGCCTGGTACACACAATGAGATTATTGGACGAATGATCGTCTGTTTTTTTATTTTTTTTGCATGCTTGTCTTAAATTGAAAATGAAGAGTCTACTAAAGTTATGAAAATTCTCGTACGACAGAATAAAAATTGCAAAGTGATGTCATGTGTTGTATTGTATTTGTATTGTATTTTCGAATGACAACTGTACTGATTAACCACTTAAAGGGGTTTTAAAGGAAATAATTTTTTCCCCTAAATAGCTTCCTTTACCTTAGTGCAGTCCTCCTTCACTTACCTCATCCTTCCATTTTACTTTTAAATGTCCTTATTTCTTCTGAGAAATCCTCACCTCCTGTTCTTCTGTCTGTAACTCCACACGGTAATGCAAAGCTTTCTCCCTGGTGTGGAGAAAGCCTCTTGAGGGGGAAGGGGGCGAGCAGGAGGGTCAGGACACTCTCTACTTTGCAAATAGAGAAAGGAGCTGTGTGTTAGTGGGCATCCTGACACTCCTGCTCGCCCCGCCCCCCTCAAGAGGCTTTCTCTACACCAGGGAGAAAGCCTCGCATTACTGTGTGGCGTTACAGACAGAAGAACAGGAAGTGAGGATTTCTCAGAAGAAATAAGGACATTTAAAAGCAAAATGGAAGGATGAGGTAAGTGAAGGAGGACTGCACTAAGGTAAAGGAAGCTACTTAGGGAAAAAAATAATTTCCTTTAAAACCCCTTTAACCACTTAACACTGCCCGGCGTCAAATGACGGCGGGCGGAATGCTCTATTCTTCTGACAGGACGTCATATGACGTCCTGTCATCTAAAGCCGCTAGGGGGCGCGCGCGCCCGTTGCATTACTGGGAACATCGTGCCCGGCGGCCGCGATGTCCGCCGAGGAAACGCGATTGCCCAGTAACTAAGCAGGGACGTGGAGCTCTGTGTGTAAACACTGAGCTCCACGTCCTATCAGGGAGAGAGGAGACCGATCTGTGTCCCTTGGACACAATCGGTCACCTCCCCCAGTCACCCCCCTCCCCCTACAGTTGGAACACTACTTAGGACACACATTTAACCCCTTCCCCGCCCCCTAGTGGTTAACCCCTTCCCTGACAGTCACATTTTTACAGTAATCAATGCATATTTATAGCATTGTTCACTGTATAAATGTGAATGGTTCCCAAAAATGTGTCAAAAGTGTCCGATGTGTCCGCTATAATGTCGCAATCCCGAAAAAAACGCAGATCGCCGCCATTCCTAGTAAAAAATAAATAAAAATAAAATAATAATTATGTCCCTTATTTTGTAGGCAATATAACTTTTGCGCAAACAAGTCACTATACGGTTATTGCGATTTTTTCTTTTTAACCAAAAATATGTAGAAGAATACGTTTCAGCCTAAACTGAGATAAATGTATTTATTTATTTTTTAAATGGGATATTTATTATAGCAAAACGCCAAAAATAGTGTTTTTTTTTAAATGTACGCTATTTTTGTTGATTAGCCCAAAAAATAAAAACCGCACGGGTGTTCAAATACCACCAAAAGAAAGCTCTATTTGTGGGAAAAAAAGGACGCCAATTTTGTTTGGGAGCCACATCGCACGACCGCGCAATTGTCTGTTAAAGCGACGCAGTGCCAGAAGCTAAAATTTCATCTGGGCAGGAAGCAAGTGGTTAAAGTGAAGGTCCGGCTTAAAAAAAAAAATTAAGAGTCAGCAGCTACAAACACTGTAGCTGCTGCCTATTAATAAGGACACTTACCTGTCCAGGGTGCCCGCGATGATGGCAGCCGAAGCCGAGCAAACGCTTGGATCTCGGCTGGCCTGCCGCCGCCATCCTCTGTGAGTGAATCAGGAAGCAAAGCGTTGCGGCTTCACTGCCCGATTCCCTACTGCAAATGCGCAAGCCGAACAGCGCTATGTGAATGGGCGGATGTCTCCTGGGACACACACAAGGTCCCAGAAGACACATATCCCCATTTCCCAGGAACAGCCACTTCTGGTAAGTTTAAAAAATATATATATATATATATATATATCTTTTTTTTCAAATTTTTTTGTAGCCTTTTTGGCTATATATATATCTTTTTTTTGATATTTCATTTTGAGATTTTGTGTTTACAAGTTAAATTAACATATTTTTTTTTTTTGCTAGAAAATTACTTAGAACCCCCAAACATTATGTATATATTTTTTTTAAGACACCCTAGAGAATAAAATGGTGGGTGTTGCAATACTTTGTCACACCGTATTTGTGCAGCAGTTTTACAAGCGCAATATTTATGGAAAAAATACTTTTATTTTTTTAATTAAGACAACAGTGAAGTTAGCCCAATTTTTTTATACTGCGAAAGATAATGTTACGCCGAATAAATTGATACCCAACATGTCACGTTTCAAAATTACACCCACTCGTGGAATGCCGACAAACTTCGACCCTTAAAAATCTCCATAGGCGACGTTTAAACATTTCTACAGGTTACCACGTTTGAGTTCTCCTCCCTTTGCTCCTCCTCCCTTCTCTATCAATAGAAACACACAACCCCATAGTCTAGGATAGCAAGGCCCTTCTCTCCAAGGTAACAGACTAGCTCCAGACTGTACTGTCCAATGTTTCCTGTGAAGACTGGAGGTCTTGTGGAGATTCAGGGAAGCAGCACTAACAGCAAGGGAGCCAGCAGCTTTAAAAAAAATATATATTTTAATGAAGAATGTTTATTTTATGGTTCTCAACATACTAAACAGCACCTAAAAGGTTTAATTCTTCTGTTTCTGCAACTAATCGTGTTATCTTCGCCCATGGCCTCCCTGTTTGCAACACTTTCTTGGATTTCAGGGCTGGAGGAAGCATAAAGGGATCACCTGCCCTTCTGACATAGGAACTACATGTCCCATGATCCTTTGCACGCAACCATGATCATTTTGGCACAAATCAGCCAACCAGCTGTCAATCACACACCAGTGGGCCAAGAAGCCATCTTGTGAAGGAGTTCTTTGCTCATCTCAGGAGGACTTGGTGGCAGACACATTGGCACCCCATAAATAAGGAGTGTCTTATAAATCTTGACTTAGCCTCTCTCAACCAGGGTTTCTACAGAGGTTGCTATGGGTTCCTTAGGCAATTTCTGTTCATCAGATAAGTATGGACTGATCAAAACAATAATGGTGGGAAATTCTTCCTGCTGATCACCAATGTAAAGAGCACTCTTCCCAGTCACCAACAGACTAATGGACCATGAACATTAGTATAGAGCTGCCCCCTTTGCTAGAACGTCCTCCACTCCTCTGGGAAGGCTTTCCACAAGATTTTGGAGGATGTCTGTGGGAATTTGTGGCCGTTTATGAGGTCATGGTTGGATGAGAAGATCCAACACAAAACTGGTGTTCCAGTTCATCCCAAAAGGTCTTCAGTTGGGTGGAGATCCGGGCTCTGTATAGGACAAGCGAGTACCCTCACCAAACGGGTCACACCATGTCTTTATAGAGCTGGCTTTGTGCAGTCATGCTGGAACAGAAAAGGCTCTTCAAACTGTTACCATAAAGGTTGGAAAAGCACAAATGGTCTACTAAAGCCTTGTTTCCACTGAGCGGTACGGTGCGCTATTTTGGGCATTTCCATGATGGAAGTGTGCCATAAAAACCAAACCATTCTGGGGCCATAGACAATATAATAGTTCGGAGCTACAATACATTCCACAGATTGGTGAACACACTAGACATTTTTTCTATATCCTGTATGGCCCCCCGACGGTCCGACTTGCAGCGGAAACACTCACCAGAATGGACCGGACCATTCCAAACTGTACCAAACCGTTCCGCTCTGTGGAAACGAGGCAATAGTCTGTGTGATGGAGCATTAAAGTGGTTGTAAACCCTCGGGGAGAAGTTACACCTACAGGTAAGCCTAGATTAAGGCTTACCTGTAGGTGCTTACAATATCTCCGAGACCTACATAGTCTTGGAGAAATTTGCAATTTCCCTGAGCGATGCCTTCTTCTGCGCATGTGCCGTTTCAAGCCAGGGCCATGGCGTTAAAGGCGGCGCCCGCGCATATGCACAGGAGTGACGTCACGGGACACCGGCCAGTCACAGAGCCGGAGTTCACGGCCCCCCGGAAGAAGAGGGGTGAAGAATGGACGCTCGGCGCCATGGAGGAAAACGGCGACATCGCAGGCTTCTACTGCAGGCAACGGTCATATAATGGGCTAGTATGCGATGCATAGTAGCCCATTATGCTTTATCTTTGCAGGGAGACAGAGGAAGTTTAACACCCATCAGGGTTTACTTCCTCTAACACAATGGTTCTCAACCTGGGAGTCGAATATTTGCCAGGGGTCACCAAATCCTGGAGCCTGTAGCCGCCCACTTGGCATCTTCACAGCTGCCCATTCAGTCCACGGCATGGCTAGGGGGCAGAGATTAGAGGTCAGCTGACTGGTGAGTAATGTGAAGTAAGAGGGGCTGGAGGAGACCCCATCTCCTGATTTTAGCATAAGCGTCACTGCTAAGAGACACCACAGAGCTGGGCACACAGTTAAGCTGGAGACAGTGAGTAACACTACCTGTGATTATAGTTGCCATTAAAAGTCCCCACTACAGTTCAGATTAGCAAATGACCGTGATCAAGAGCACCAAAGTTGACTGATCAGAACTTCAAGCCAAAGCGGTGGGCAGTACCGCATCTGGCCTTGGTGGGGGGTGTGTGTGGTACGTGAGCCAAACGGTGCCATTTGGAAATGATTGGATAGACTCGAAAATACACTGCTCCCGAGGCTTTCCGGTGTCAGCCGAGCTGTCCTTGGGCCTTTGTGCATTCGAGGTTCTCCATTGCCCCCGAACCTCACAATTATGTGCCACTTTTATTGGAATGTTGTGATAGAACACCAAATGCATTTACATTTTTGGTTGCAACATAAAAAAAAAAAGTGGAAAAGGGGGGTACAAATACTTTTAAAGGCACTGAATCATGTAAGTTAATGCAAATCTGCCATTACTGAGCTGGAAATTGCCAATTCCTTGGCTGTCACGGCCATGCCATTTCATTTGCACAGTACTTTATCAACGAGTTGCAACCACTCTGGGGGGGGGAACCCAATCTTCTGCATACTTATTTCAGGTCAGCAAAGGAAATTGAAGAAAAAGAGTCAGCATGATAACCAAGCAGCTATCATTTTGATTAGGAGTCACAGAGTGCCCTCTAGTGGCAAGTCTTAGATTATTTAATACAGTAACAAATATGTGAGATAAGAAATCCCTTTACAGTAAACAGTGGAAAACTACCCACAATATGCTCACCAAAATAAAAATTGATCTTTCCTTTTGGGCTCCTAACCAATGTTATTTTCAAGGATAGGTTAGTGGCACATAGAATGGGTTGAACAGGAGTATCTGCACTGTTAAGAATCCATAGGGCATTACAGGTATAGCGGCAGCTGTTCTCATAGTAATCCAGCGTGTATAATTTTTTTATATATAAAAAATAAAAATAAAATGGGGGGGTTGAAAGCACCCACCAAGTGCAGTATTAAAGGCATACTTTAAATCGCAGTTAAATAAAAAAAAAAAAAAAAAAAAAAGTATAGAATGAACAGGATATAAGAGGCCCCATTGCTTGTCCAATCTTGCGAGAACCACCATTGTTCGCCAGGCCGCAGACGGAGTCAGGCTGGGATGCCCAATGGCAACCTGGAAGTCTCCTGGGCCAGCTTGGAGCGCACATGTGGGTGAATGCGACACAGAAGGGAATGATCGGTGCGACAGACAAGGAAATTTTAATGCTTTACTAAATTTGCACGTTATCCTTGCAAAGGGGTGATGCTAATCTTCTTTGGATCATTCCACTTAGTATATTTGTGCTCCAAGCTGGCCCAGGAAACTTCTAGGTCAGTGTTTTTCAACTCCAGTCCTCAAGGCACACCAACTGGTCAAGTTTTCAGGATTTCCCTCAGATGAAATGGCTGTGGTGATTACTAAGGCAGTGAAACTGATCAAATCACCTGTGCAAAATAATGGAAAACCTGAAAACATGACCTGTTGGTGTGCCTTGAGGACTGGAGTTGAAAAACACTGTTCTAGGTTACAGTCAGTGCCCCAGCCTGACTCCATCCATCCGTGGCCAGGAGTAAATAGCAGATCTTGCAAGATGGAGAGGCAGCAGTGCCTGTTTATTTGGAGTGATCCTGTTCATTAAATTCTATAAGCGTTTGAAATTAAAGTCAGCTTTTAATACTGCACTTCACAGGTGATTCTCTCCCCCCTTGGTCTACAGTTTTGAAACCTGTGCTTGATGTACTGACCAAATATTAATTTAGCAGATGCACCATTTTTCAAAAAATAAACAACTATATAGGCGGGTGAACCAGCGAAGATGTAAGCAGATGACTTTAGGATTTAATTCTAGCATAAATAAGCAAAAAAAAAAAAAAAAAAGTCAGGAAGCTGTAGCCTGGGTTTAGGCAGGTAAAACTATTGTCTACTGGAAAAAGCACTTTCCCTCAAGGAATGGCCAGACCAGATGGGTACTACTTTAAGATATGAAAAAGGTTACCAGCACCAGGGATGCCCTGCTAAATTTTGTGATGTTGGCTTGATGCACCAATAGACCCGATTATAGCTCAGCTTTTTGGGTAAAATGCTGTTGGTTACTCAATGCTGGTTACCATCAGACTTGAGTATGCAACATTAAAGTGGAGTTTCACCCATTTTTAATGTTTGTCTGTGCTGCATGCCTTAATCTCAGTGTTCAGAATGGACAATTTTTATTTTGTTGCTTGTAAATACCTTTATTTTGTAGTCCTTCATTACTTCCTCCTCCTTATTAGCCTCGGCTATTAAGTCACAAGGCTATTTGCAAGGATTTCTGGGATAGGCATCATGTTTCCCAGTAGTCCTTGCAAACCTGACCGAAACCTATTACATTGCTTGTGCAGCACTGAGCATGTGCGAGATATGCAAAGCTGAAATCCAGGAAGCCATACAGTCTGGCTTCATGATGCCCACACTTAAGATGGCCACGGTCTATTTCTAGATGATACAGCATTTAGTTTAACAACCTAACAAAACAAACCTTAGTTTACAGACTAACTTTACTAGAATACATTAAGCTTGTGTATTACAGGGGTATTTATATTTAAAAAGTGAAATTGTGGGTGGAACTCCCCTTTAATAGTCTATTAGCTTGGTCATTTTCTTTTTCAGCCACTAGGTGGCGCTGTATGACCTTCAGTGAGCTCTATGCAGCTGGATGCTGTACTTTTAGTGGTTTTGTTTGTTAAAAAACTTTGCATTCTTTTGTGATGGTTTATGGAACATGCATGCTTGAATGTGACACACACCAACAGAACAAAGCCAAATTCTCATGTATTTTGTGATTGTTTTTATTCTGTAAACTCCAGTTTGCACAGAACAGGACCGTGCATGATGCAGGACATGTTTGTGGGTGCCAGGTGCCGACTCTGCGGTCCTCAAAACCCTGAAATTTGAACAGTGCAGCAACATCTACATAAACCTTTAACATACAGAACAAAAGCCGCCATTTGTGTTTTTTTCCGCCGTGGTACTGACCGGAACACAGAACGACAGAAAAGTCACAGAAACACAAACTGACTACAGTCAGGAGAAAAGTGCCTTTATGCTAAAGCCGAGAACGGGACAGAGGGGCACAGCTAGTGCGGCCGTCTGGAAGGGCTCCTCCGAGTCAGTGCCGGTGCTTCTTGATGAAGGCAATGAGACCATTTGTGGAAGAGTCGTGAGAGGTGACGGCTCCATCGCCCTCGAGTTCCGGCTCAATCTTCTTGGCCAGCTGCTTCCCGAGCTCCACCCTATTCAGACAAAATGTGTTGGCGTTAGAAAATAATCAGGTGAGTGTTTAGATTGGAAACATGTGACTGGGTGGAAAAACATTTATAGACAACAATGTCTGATGGACCCTCCCCTGTGGAGGTGGTGCTGCACACTTCCACAAAAGTGCACCCCTCTTTTTTTTTATCTCTTTTCATGTGACAACACAAGAAATTTCACTTTGCCAAAATGAACAGCTTGTATAACAGTGTAAATTTGCTGCCCCTCAAAATGATTAAACCACTGGCAACAAAAGTGAGTACATCTTTAAGTGAAAATGTCCAAATTGGGTCCAATTAGCCATTTTCCCTCCCAGTGTCATGTGACTCATTAATGTTACAAGGCCTCAGGTGTGAATGGGGAGCAGGTGTATTAAATTTGGTGTGGTTGCTCTCACCGTCTCATACTGGTTACTGGAAGTTCAACGTGAAGTTGAAGATGGCCTAGGCTACAAGAAGATTGCCAAGACCCTGAAACTGAGCTGCAGCACAGTGGCCAAGACCATACAGTGGTTTACCAGGACAGGTTCCATTCAGAACAGACCTAGTCATGGTCAACCAAAGAAGTTGGTCACGTGCTCAGCATCATATCCAGAGGTTGTCTTTGGGAAATAGATGTGCAAGTGTTGCCAGTATTGGAGGTTGAGGGGGGGGGGGGGGGGGCTGTCAGTGCTCAGACCATATGCTGCACATTGCATTAAATTGGTCTGCATGGCTGTCATCCCAGAAGGAAACTTCTAAAGATGCACAAGAAAGTCTGCTCAACTTCAAACCATTTGTGGGCCAAGGTCTGATGAGACCAGTGGCGGCTGGTGCTCAAAATTTTGGGGGGGGGGGCGCAAAGGAAAAAAAAATTGCAGTCTCACTGTGCCCAAACGCAGCCACTGTGCCATGCTATCAAAAGCAGCCACTGTGCCATCAATTCGCACCACTGTGCCATGCCATTAAACCAGCCACTGTGCCATCCATTGTCACCACTGTGCCCTGTAAATTGCTCTCCCCCCCGCCCGGCACTTACCTTTACTGGAGTCAGGCATCCACGTCCCACGATGTCTTCTCCCGCCCTCGATGACTGACAGGCGTCTCAGCCAATCAGGTTACCGGTAGCCAGAACCGGCCAACTTGATTGGCTGAGACGCCTGTCATCTTATCCAAGGGGCGTACAATCTGCACTCCGAGAATAAGCTTCCGGGACCCGAGGGCTGTACTGGGAAAGCCTATCAGAGCTGATGGCTCTGATAGACATTTCCCTCCAGCCAACCAGCTGGCGTTATTCAGATGGCCGGACATGAGCGCCGACCATCTGAATAACAGCGGCGATAATAACATAGATTCTTGCAATGCATGAATCTATGTTATTAGACTCAGTGGCGGCGAGTGCCAGAGGGGGCGGCGCTCCAGCGCCCTCTATGGACAAACCGCCACTGGATGAGACCAAGATAAACTTATTTGGTTCAGATGGTGTCAAGCGTGTGTGGCAGCAACCAGGTGAGGAGTACAAGTTTTTTCATGTCTTCAGTCAGGCATGGTGGTGGGAGTGTCATGTCTGGGGTTGCATGAGTGCCGTCGGCACTGGGGAGCTACAGATCATTGAGGGAACCATGAATGCCAACATGTACTGTGACATACAGAAGGAGAGCATGATCCCCTCCCTTCAGAGACTGGGCCGCAGGGCAGTATTCCAACATAATGACCCCCAAGGCCACCACTGCCTTACTAAAGAAGCTGAGGGTAAAAGTGATGGACTGGCCAAGCATGTCTCCCGACCTAAACCCTATTGATCATCTGTAGGACCCTCAAATAGAAGGTGGAGGAGCGCAAGGTCTCCAACATCCACCAGCTCTGATGTCATCATGGAGGAGGGGAAGAGGACTCCAGTGACAACCTGTGAAGCTCTGGTGACCTCCATGCCCAAGAGGGTTAAGGCAGTGCTGGAAAATAATGGTGGCCACACAATATATTGACACTTTGGGCCCAATTTGGACATTCACTTAGGGGTGTACACACTTTTGTTGTCAGCAGTTTAGACATTAATGGCTGTGTGTTGAGTTATTTTGAGGGGACAGCACATTTACACAAGCTGTACACTCACTACTTTACATTGGAGCAAAGTGTAATTTCTTCAGTGTTGTCACATGAAAAGATATATTTACAGAAATGTGAACTTTTGCAATACAGTATACAGATGGAAGCAGTATAGTATATAAGGTTTGTGACTTTATTAGGGGTAGGGAGAAGGATACTCACCCCCATTGGTCGTAGCTGTTGATATCCCACACAACTCCTTGGACAAAGATTTTGTGTTCATACATGGCTAGAAGTGAAGGAAAAATAAAAATAGAGTCAGACAGGAGAGCAGATGTATACATTTTTTCTTTTTTAATGTAAAAACACCAATACACAAGCCACACAATAGTTACCGGTTAAACAGCCCAAGGTGAATGGGTCCAGTTTGTCGAACACGATGGAATTTGTTGGTCGGTTCCCCTCAAAAACCTATTAAAAAAATAAAATTTGAGTTAATGCATGCCGAGATAAAAAAAAAAAAAAAAAAAAAAAAAAACTTAAGCACAGACTGACATAACATCTGCATTATCCCATTTCATCCCGACAGTGCCAGCCATACTGTCCATCTCAGCAGTACCTGCCATGCGACTCACCATCAGTGTTCTTAGTCATTCTGTCCTCATCTGTCCCACCATCAGTACCTGGCTTCATTCTCCCGTGCACCAGACATACCCAAGTGGCAGCATTATCCCAGCTGGGATTGCTACAAGTCAGGTCAACTTTTCCCCACAGACCACAAAGTGAAGTATTGTGCCCACAGCATGTACATCCTAATCCACTTACAGCTTAAAGGGAGTTGGTTGGTGGGTGGCAAAGACCTGGCTCAATGGCACATTGTTTTGCCATAGCCCAGGCATCCTCAAACTACGGCCCTCCAGCTGTTGAGGAACTACAAATCCCATGAGGCATTGTGAAACTCTGACATTCACAGACATGACTGAGCATGATGGGAAATGTAGTTCCTGAACAACTGGAGGGCCATAGTTTGAGGACCCCTGCCATAGCCTTTCCTGTTTTTTTTACGACATTTATAATTACTTCACAATACCGTGAGCACAAAATATCAGGAGTTTAAACAGCCCTTGAGGTCTCACTTTTGAGGGAGAAAGGGACTGAGAACATTCCTCAATCCCCATCTCTGCAGCCTCAGCTGCACTACATAATGAATGAGCAGGAGGCTCCAAACCAGTGGTTCGACCTTTCTAGTGCCGTGACCCATTGATAAAATTTCCCAAGTTGGGGGGACCCCTAACAAGGAAATTTTCGTAGCGTGGGTTGCCAGCAAGGCAAGTCTCTTCCGCTCGTACAGTATTAAAACCCTTTATGGTGCATTTTAGAATTACCATTTATCACTCGCTATCCTAATTTCTCGTCTCCCCCCCCCCATCTTATTCTTTTCTTTGTTCCTCCAGCTTCCCCCTCCCTTCCATATAGTCTCCATTTTTATTCCCCCTTACTCCTTTGGGGGGGGGGGGGGGGGTCAGAGAGATGGAAGAGTGGCAGTGCTGGTCGGGCTTTGATCAAGGTCATCTGCTGCTCTGAAAACTAATGGGGCGTTTAATGGCAACTATAAAAACACAGGTGTCTTGCAGTGACATCTATGCTGAAATCAGGAGATAGGGTCTCCTCCAGCCCCACCATTCACCTGACCTCTAGACTCTGCCCCCCAGCCATGCCATGAACCGAGTGGGTAGCTGCGGGCTCAAGGGACCGCCCTGTTGGGTGGCTGTGAAAAGGCTGCAAGAGTTGGTGGACCCCCTTGCAAATCAAGCGAACCAAGGGGGTTCTGGCCCCCAGGTTGAGAACCACTGCTCTAAAGTTAAAAAAAAGCCCACCCCCACCCACCAATACTTACCCCAAGCCCCCTCTGAATCCAGCCATTTGCACAAGAACAGAAGCTCTCCCTCATTGCCCGATACAACAGCAGGAGCCATTGGCTCCCACCACTGTTAATCACAGGCAGTGAGCCAGTGAGGAGAGAGTGGGGCAGTGCTGAGCCACACTCCGTATGTGAATGGACAGTGCAGCAGCTTGGGTAGCCCCATAGTAAAGCGCTTGCTATGGAGGGGGGCGCTTGGCAAGAGCCAGGACTGCTGGCAAGGGTTCGGAGAATAGGATCAGGAACGCTTTAATAGTTTTGCACAGAGCAGGTATTAGTTTTTTTTTATCTGCCTTTGAGATCACATAACTGAAGCTGCCGAAAATTTGGTCAGACATTCTAGGCATCAACCACAAAAGAATTAGACTATAAAAAATAATGAATAGATGGAAAAAATTACCTTATGTGGAAGCAGCTTCTCCAGTGCCTCTCCGCTCAGTCCGGAGGCCTGCAGTTCAGCTTTGGCTTCGGCTGTAGACTTTCCCTTCATCAGAGCCTCTGTCTGGGCCAGGAAGTTGGCCAACAGGATCTAATGAAAAACAGAAGATCAGTTACAGGTGGAGCGGAATCTGACACCAATTAGTACTTCAGTCTTTTCCAATACAGGAATTAGAGATGGATCTGATCAGAGTTCTGCTGCCATTTGAGAGATCCTGGGAGAAACAAGAGTACCAGGTGTGCCATAATCCAAGTCCAATATATATATATATATATATATATATATATATATATATATATATATATATATATATATATATATATAAAAAAAAAATTGACTTTGGGGATTATGGCACATATACATTTTGGGGTGGTTTTGGCCATGGGCATTTTGGCACCAACAACATATGGGGTAAGTTATTTTGGCACACAAGTTCTCGCAATACAGGCAGGGCCGTCTCTACCATAGGGCAAACAGGGGCAGCTGCCCAGGGCCCTGTCACTGTTGGGGGCCCAAAGCAACCCCCTTTGAAAAAAAAAAAAAAAAAACTTTTTTTTTTTTTTTTGGGGTCCGGAGGTCCCCAGGGGCCCGGAGGCCCCCAGGGCCCAAGATGGCAACCTCTCCTTTTTTTATTTTTTTTTAAATAAAAAAAATATATATTTTTTTTTATATTTTTATTTTATTTTTTATTAAAGGGCCAATTTTTTTAAATTATTTTTTATTAAAGGGCCAATTTTTTTTAGGGGTCCCCAGGGACCCGAGGCCCCCAGGGCCCAAGATAGCAACCCCCTTTTTTTTATTTATTTTTAAATAAAAAAAATATATTTATTTTATATATTTTTATTTTATTTTTTATTAAAGGGCCAATTTTTTAAAATATATTTTTATTTTTTATTAAAGGGCCAATTTTTTTTAGGGGTCCCCAGGGACCCGGAGGCCCCCAGATGACAACCCCCTTTTTTTATTTATTTTTAAATAAAAATATATAGTTATTTTATATATTTTTATTTTATTTTTTATTAAAGGGCCAATTTTTTTTTTAGAGGTCTGGAGGTCCCCAGGGGCCCGTTCCCCAGGGCCCCGGATGACAATCCCCCTTTTTTTTATAATTTTTTTTATATTTTCTTTTTTTTCTTTTTATTTATATTATATATATATATATATATATATATATATATATATATATATATATATATATATATATATATATATTTATTAAAAGGGCTCAGAGGCCCCATGTGGCAAACACCCTTTTTTATTTTTTTTATAAATGTTTATTTTTAATATATTTTTTTTATTTTTTATTAAAGGGTCCAGAGGTCCCGGATGGCAACCCCCTTTTTAAAAAAAAATATATATTGTTTATATATATTTTTTATTACTTTTTTCTTTCTATTAAAGGGCCCAGAGGTCCCCAGGGCCCCGGATGGCTACACCCCTTTTTTTATATATATTGTTCTTTATTAAATCTTTTTTTTTGTAAAGGGCCTCCCGCTTCTAAATTCGCGGCAGCCCTGCCCCCCCGCATCTCAATTTAAGGGGGCAGCACCCCCCCGTTCTCTGCTCCAGGGGGCCCATGCCTGAAGCTGTGTAAGGGGCCCCATAATTCCTGATGGCGGCCCAGCCGCCCGTTAAGCCCCTGTGCTGCCCACAAATCAGGCTGAAAATCATCAGCGGCACGCAGCCAGGTGACAGTACTGCTTCCCTTCCCAGTGTTTTAAAATGTACAGCACCCCTGGCTTCCCTTTAGACGTGCACTTCTCCCTTCCTGCCACTGGGTGCTACTTGTATATAAAAGTGAATTAGAATGTGATTTTATAACATTCCCAGTTTGCTCTTCCCGAGGCTGACTTCTTCATGTCCTGCTCCTCAAGGTATGTCACTGTTTGCTATATTGTAAATAGAAGTTTTCTGTAGAGTGTGCCCAAAGTCTTTATAATATTTGATGATTCACTGCAGGTCTGGTCAGTGTTTTAAAAAGTTCCTGTATTTTACACATGGCATGGCATGGGGTCACAGCACCGTCTGTCCATTCTGCTTTAGCACCATGGGACCCCATGCCATGTGTAAAATACAGGAACTCTTTAAGTCACAGACCAGACCTGCAGTCCAGGCTGAGTAAGGCCTCAGAGCACATGGCATTACTGTCTGTATTTAACTGCTTGATGGGCTTATTTTGGGCATGGCTGGTTCACACGTATGTGTTTTGGCGGCCCACATTTGTGCAGGCACAGCAGCCCATTCATTTGATGCCTCATGTAATAGGCTGAGCACATGGCACACCTATGCCCATCAAGCAATGAAATACAGCACTGTCTGTCCATTCTGCTGTCTGCTGTGACTTATCTGCAGTTCCCGCACTGTCAAACTTGCTGCATTTTTAGACGTTTAGGTCACACTTTTAAAAACACAGTGCGTTTGTGTGTGCAAGAACTGCAGGTAAGTAGCACGGTGCAAAAGCAGAATGGATTTCAAGGCAACTGTTTTTTAAAATGCTGAACGCACCTTTTTTCTGCAGGAAACAAAGGCATGGCAGCCCATTCAAATCAATGGGCTGCTGTGCCTGCACAAATGAGGGCCGCCAAAACACATACATGTGAACCAGCCAGGCCCAAAATAAGCTGAAGGGGGGCCCAAAAAAAATGTTTGCCCAGGGCCCAAACCATATTAAAGACGGCCCTGAATACAGGAGGAGAAAGAGCTGGCGCCATTCAGATGCGGTCAGGAAAATTCCTAAACAGAGGGAGAGAACAGAAATGAATGGAGTACCGCGGTCTCACCTTGTGGTGCAGCTCATTCCTGATTGGATTTTGGCTCTTTACTGGAATCAGGAAGTCACATGGAATCTTGCGAGTTCCTATAGGAGACATTAGAATTAGTAAAACTATAGTTAACCTCCGGCCTTCCCTTCAGACTTGCAGTTGTACCGGCTCCTCTCCTAGACTGAAAGGGCTTCCTCCGATTCCACTGCACACTGAGCTTCCCACCATGTACACTAGAAGCTTCAGCAAGTCAGAGCCCACCTCATTTCCTGTCTGAAGGATGTTCAGTGTCATCTAACTCTTTCCTTCCCCAGCCTGACTGTCCTGTCCATTCATTGGATTTTAGTTCTTCCATGTAGGGTGGTCTGATATAAGATGCAAAGAAAGCACTTTACGGTCCCTTTCACACAGGGGCTGTAGGTCAGGTGGCAGTAAAGCGCCGCCAATGTCGCAGCGCTATTCGGCCATTTGCCCTTCCTAGTGGCCGAAAAAGTGTTAAAAACACCAAAAAGCACCTCTGCAGAGACTGTATAGCTGTGGTGTCCCATTGCTTTAAATGGGCAGGAGACACACCACACACACACACACATGCACGCAGCTAGCAGGACTTTGCCTGTCCTGCCAGTGCACCGCTACAGTGTGAAAGCCCTCTGGCTTTCACACTGGAGAAACAGCAGCTGCCATTTCAGGTCGGTTTGCAGGCACCGGTTTTAGCGCAATAGCGCTTGCAAACGGGGTCTGTCTACAGGAGTTGGGAAGTGCCAATTTTTATTAACACTTATGTCGATTAGAATTTAAACCCGGTCGTGGTTGGTTTCCCATTAAAGTCATGTCCATATGGCATATACCAACCTTGATGTATGAGCTGATAAAAGGCATGCTGCCCATTGGTTCCTGGCTCCCCCCACACTACAGGCCCGGTGTTGTAGTCGACACGAGCCCCTGATTTGGTGATGTACTTTCCATTGGATTCCATGTCACCCTTTAAAGGAGGGGGAATGAGAGAAACAAATTTGAAACATTACTATCAACTTATTGGAATGAACAAAAATCAGGAAACTGTCAAGCACTCGATTACAGACCTGCTGGAAGTAGGCAGCGAAGCGGTGCATGTACTGGTCATAGGGGAGCAGGGCCTGGGTCTCACACCCATAGAAGTTGATGTACCAGACGCCCAGCATAGCCAGGATTACCGGGATGTTGTTTTCCAGAGGAGAATTGTAGAAGTGATTGTCCTGCAACATGGGGAATGTCAAACAGTCAAAGATATAGCGAATAATTAAATGACAGATTAAACTTGTTTTTTTGTTTTGCCCTCTGTCCCATAGACACAGGAAGTGGGTAAAAAAAAAAAAAAAAAAAAAAAAAAAAAGCTTAAATGTCACTAAAACAGAGTCCACCAAGGGAAGACTGACACTATTACAGTTTGGCTCCATGTACACTTAAATACAACGTCAATTAAAAACTTTAAAGAGGTTTCTTGTGGCCGAGCCCAAGAGAGACATTACATTGAATTTAGTCATTCTGTTCAAAAAAAGTAAAACTCCTAGATTTGTTAGTGATGCATTTCTCTTAATTTTGAAGATTACAGCTTAGTTAATGACTTAGCAGCAGACTTTGCTTAGTAATACACTTCTGGCTGCAGATCGTGTTAATTGGAGGAAAAAAAAGGGGGGGGGGGGGGGGGGGGAAATGCATTTGGTAGATTCACTTCCCAAGAGAAGGCAGATTCCTAGCAGAAGTGGTTTATATGATCATGGCAGGTAGAAGACTGGAGTAAATGATATATATATATATATATATATATATATATATATATATATATATATACTATATCTCTCTTTTTGGAAGCCACACAATGGCTTTCAGCGCCAATTGCGCCTTTTGCCAACCTCTGCCCACCAGGTGAGGGGCAGGGGAGAGAGATTGCAAGCTATAACGCTCCCAGCCATGTGCATGCTAAATAAGAACTCCAAGACACAAGACTTTCTAGGCCACAGGTGTCAAACACAAGGCCCGTGGGCCAAATCCGGCCCTCCAGGCCATTTCATGTGGCCCTCGCACCTCTCCTGCAGCTCCTACTCCAGACCCTTACTTTCAAGCAATGCATCTAGCTTCTTCCCAGCAGCAGCATAAGAAAAAGGGGGGGGGGGGGGGGGGGGGGGGGTCGCACTGTGATGGACTCAACTTCTGATGGTGGGGTGGCTCGACATCTAATGTATGGGGAGGGGGGGGGGGGGGGGGGGGGGGGGGGGGGGGGGGGGGGGGGGGGGGGGTGGTGGGTGGGGGGGGGTGGGGGGGGGGGGGGGGGGGGGGGGGGGGGGGGGGGGGGGATGTGCTGGGCATCTAATCTAAGGCCGCATACACACGATGGAACATGTGTGCTGAAACTGGTCCGCAGACCAGTTTCCAGGCATATCTGATAGGGTGTACGGCCTAGTGGATTCGACGCATGCATGGAAGCATTGAACTTCCTGGATTGAGCACGTCGGTGACGTATACGTCACCGCGTTCTCTGTCCGAGGGGATTTTCGTCCTATGGTGTGTACACACTGCCGGACCAAAATCCTGCAGCAGACATTTCCGATGAAAACGGTCCGCTTTCATCGGACATGTCTCCTCGTGTGTACGCGGCCTTACAGATACAACCGGCCCTTTTGAGGGCAATCATAATGCTGATGCGGCCCACAATGAAATGGAGTTCGACACCCCTGTTCTAGGCTGACAAAACCGCGAAGGTGGTCCAATGAGCATAGTGATTACTTACCATCCAGTGAGCTCCAGCCAGAAGTTTCTCAAAGTTATCATAACCTGTAAACAAAAATAGCAATTAAAAAACTGCCACTTTTACTTAGACCAACTAGGTTTTTCTCAGGAGGTTGCTAGGGGTTCCTTGAGCAATAGTCAGTTTCTGCCTTTCCGATACACAACCAGTGACACCAATCTTTAGTCATCTTCCAACTGACCAATGAAAGTAGAACCCCCCTCCCCCTTACTAACCAGTATAAGGGGGCATTTTGACCACCAATGCAAGGCGCATTTTCCCCACTGGTCATCATTTCAATGTACCCAGAGCTGCAACTATAGTAATTCATGTCGGAGGCTCCCCAATACCTGCAAGTCATTAAGGGTTCCACTAATTATCTTGGATGCTGGACATATCCCAATTAAATAAGTAAAAAATTCCAAACCCACCAACTTCACCATGTATTATACAGGAAGCAGCTCTAGAAAACAGCCTACAGTAAAATCCATCATTGCATCTTTCCTGCGCTAACAGGCTATTTATGGGGCACATATTCAGGTCAGCTGTAGGCAGATTCAGATGACGTGCATGCACATGAAACGCGTTGAGTATGGCCTGTACGTGCTGATGTAATGCCGCCAAGTCCACTGGAGTGTGTTTATTGCAATTTCATATACTTTCCACATGGATTGCTTGTGTACCATTGGTCACATTTTAACATACTACACTATATACACCGTGGTGCCAGTTTTATATGCAGAAAGGATCACTGGCACCTGATCTGTTGGAGTGATGAATATCGTGGGATATATGGATTGGATGTGTATTTGCCTATATATTTAATCTGGTGAGTGCATCGCAGAGGTGGTGCGGAGCACTGTTGGCGACAATGCAAATTTCTGCACTTGGGGACACGGCATATGTATTTGAGGAAGATATGAGGTGCAAGAATGAATAGGGTGACCGTTTGCACTTTGAGAAAGATAGATATTTATATTTGCACTTAATTTTGGGACTTTCAGTACACAAGGATGGTTGCCATATAGTGATAATTCCCCCTCATTGGATGTATTTAGGTTAAAACATTTTTATTTGTTTATTTGAATTTATGCACGCCATTATATGTATGTAGTCTTTTTAACATACCAACTTGTACTTACCAATATGAAGGGCAATTGAGAGACCAATGGCAGACCAGAGAGAATAACGGCCTCCGACCCACTGAAAAAATATAGTAATTTAGTTAAAAATGTTTTGTATATATTAAAAACACATTATCCATTTAAAAAAGGTCAGCTCTCAGAATAGATTGCCTTGACATTGAAACGGTCTCTGACCTTTCATGCGTAGAGTAGACAGTCAGCCCCAAGAAGCATAAAAAAGGTCAGACCTGAGAATAACTAGCAGAAAGCAAGGAGGTCGTGTTACCCGACAGCTGCCTGTAACCTGGGATCTCCAGACTGGGGGCTGCCGAGTGCAGCAGAGGAGATTCCCACAGAGATAACAGCATGGAGTTACATGAAATGGTTTTTTGCTCGTCAGGTAAAGATACACATTGCATATTCTTTGTACCCTGCTACTAGCATTTCCTACACATCTCTTGACAGTAACAGACCTGTTGGTTATTCGATTTCCTAGAATACGCAAAGCAAACTTGTACTTTGCCCATGCAGCCAAGCAGGTTGTAAACTGACCTAAAATTTGGTCAGACTGAATGATAGTGGCTGCAACAGCAGAGATGCTGCTGGGCCTTCATATAGGACCAGGGTAGGCATCCTTGGCACTGCCACTGTGGTGAAACAATTCCGATGGCAGAGAAACGCTGGAGCTCCGTCAGATTGACCATCGGGTTCTTGGCGACACCCCTGACCAAGGCCCTTCCCCGATCGTTCAGTTTGACTGGGTGGCCAGCTTTAGGAAGCGTCCTGTTGGTTCTAAGCTTTTCATTTATGGATGGAGTCCACTGTGTTAGTTGGGACCTTCAATGCTGCAGAAATGTTTCTGTACCCTTCCCCAGATCTGCAGCTAAGGTCTACAGACAATTCCTTGGACTTCTTGGTTTGTGCTCTGACATGCACTGGTAATTTTCTATAGACTGGTGTGTGCCTTTCCAAATCGTGTTTAATCAACTGAATTTACCACAGGTGGACTCCAATCAAGTTGTAGAAACATCAGGGACCATAGCTAAATTTTGAGTGTCATGGCAAAGGCTGAATACTTTACATGGGATTTTGAATACTGTGAATACTTTCCGGATGCATGCACTATAGCACTTCACGGCTGAGTTAAGTCAGCCGTTCCCAATGTCTGGATAAACTACTAAACACTCCCACTCTCAAAAAGGAAGATCATTTTGTAGTCCCAAGATAAGGACTAGGTGGGCTCTTGAGAAAGCCAGTGTGCAGAGGACACGGGGCAACTCAACTGCAACAGGAGCCAACCTTTTTTTTATATATTACATATATAAAAAATATATTTAGATATATATATATATATATATATATATATATATATATATATATATATATATATATATATATATATATATATATATATATATATATATATATATATTTTTAATATATTTCTAAAGGGCAGAAAATAAGACAAGCTCGTGTTATGGTTTATATTCCCCTTAAAATAATCTTCCCAATGACAAGGTGGAACATTTCATGCCTTAAGGGTCAAACGTTTGCCCAACCAATGAGAAAGTGTGAAGAGGACTTACATCCCAGAATTCAAACATGTTGGCGGTGTCTATTCCAAAATCCTTCACTTTTGGCTGTAATGAGTAAAAGACAAATTAGAACAAATGTGAGATATATATATATATATATATATAAAAAAAAAAAATTATACATGGTATTTTTAGCTAAAATCGTAAAACTACTTACTGCATTGGTAGACAGAGCAACAAAGTGCTTGGCCACTGCGGATGCCTGGAATAGAGGAAAAGAGAAGGGTCAGTGGACCATCTATATTAAAACCAGATATGAGGAATAGTAAGAGTATAGTCCCTGCTCAGGAGGTATCTGAGCACAGCTCACATTGTGGAACTGATTATTAAACCTCAAGTATGTATGCAAGTAAGTATGGGGGGCACAAACAAAGATTTGGCAGTTATCAAAGACGAACAATCCGCATTGCAGTTTATGAGCAATGCCTCACGGGCACCGCCACAAATATGCAGCAGAGAATGGTCCCTAGAGTGCCGCTCCCAATATCTTCAAGGTTCCTTAAACCCACCCCCAGGTCATGCCAGTCTGGCCCAGCATAGACATACTTTCCCAAAAGGACATCTAGAGCTCAACACTCCCAAAATGTTTTTTCCCTAAAGATCTGCACTTTTGTACTCTACCACCATGGCCACTGTTGGAGCTCACCTCCAGTCCCGCTTTTACAGGATTAACCAAGCTGTAGTTGCCAAGGAGCTCCTCAGAGGGTGGGACCTAAGGATCCTACACACACCATTTGAGCCAGCCCCTGCTGAGCAACTATCACAAAACTGTAGACACATTTGGCACAAACTACTGAAGGTGTACATTTAAAAACTGCCACAGTAGACAAATTTTACAGATAGTCAAAGCAGGGGTGGGCAACCTTGGCACTTCAGCTGTTGTGAAACTATACATTTCCAACATTTTTTACAGTCACACAATGTTTCACAGAACTTAGTTCTACAACTAGAGAACAGAGGTTCCACAACCTTGAACTAAAGCCATTCTTCAGTATCTAGTGGCAGTTTTCCTATCCCAGCATTGGATGGGTGATCCACATGTAATTTTTATAAATATACATATATATATATATATATTATATATATATATATATATATATATATATATATATATATATATATATATACACACACACACACAGATCAAAATTAAAACAGTCATGCTCCCTGTGCTCTGACCAACCAGGCGGCGGCTCTCCTCTGAACACTGGGAGAAAGGATCCCCCCACACTCGCCAGCCCTCAAAATGTATGTGGCTTTTAGGGCTGATAACTAAAACTGGATTGCTACAAGAGAGATCTTTTATAGCAAATTAGATAATTTTTAATAAAAATGCATCATTCCAAGAATTGCTTTGTGGGTATCTTAAACATGCATCTGACATGCCCATCTTCTCGCCATCTTGCTCTGTAGACAAAGGCAAGGTCATGCGGAGACAATCCATCTTGACTAAGGCAAGGACACACTGTAGAATTCGGTCTATGAATAGCTGAGGTTTTCCTCCCCTCTGACCCAGCACAGGAATCCAAACACTTATTTATAGTGCAGAAATAACCTCATTAATAATGTACCATACTGTATTGCAGATGCTCCACTGCTCTTCCTTTTTTGTAAAAGTGACCACATTCCAGTGAACGACATTTGACAGAAAGGGAACGCCAAACGTGACTGCTACTTGGGCAAAAAAGGCAATGAAGCTGCCACCGAAAAACACTTGTAAAGCTCTGCCAGGACCCTTCACACTGGGGAGTTTTTCCCCCAGGCACTTTGGCGTAAAAAACCTCAATGGCAAGTGGCGCTTTAGGAGCGGTGTATTCAACGCGCCTAAAGTGCTGCAAAGAAGCCGCTTACAGGACTTTATTCCCTCCTAGTGCAGAGCCCCAGTGTGAAAGCACGCGGGCTTTCACATAGGGATTGCAGATACAGCTTTCAGGCGCTTTTAATGCTAAAGCGCCTGAAAAACAAAAACAAAAAAAACACCCTAGTTTAAAAAAGGGGTGTTAGAACTACTAGGGCAGACATGCCAAGACGTCACTAGATGTGTAGTGTGGTGAAGGTTTAAGCCACCGATATGCAAAGAGTAGTAAGATTAGCAGAGTTGGGACCATGGAGGTTGTTTTATATCAGAGCATCTTAATTGCTTTCTTAGTCTTACCAGCTAATTTAACCAGCCAGGTGCCCCCATACTGAAAGGTAAAAAAAAAAAAAAAAAAACACACACACAAGCCACCCACTTAATTTCCCCCCCCCCCCCCCCAATTCTGAAGTCTGTACATCTATATCACCAACAGCTTCAGCCTGGTGCAGTCTATTCTCTGTAATTTAAAATATCACTGAGCTAGCAAGTTTTCCAGATAGTGGTGCAAGACAAACGCTTTCTATTAAGGTCTCCCAACTAGGAGCACTGCTTGGACTTACATCTTTGGCAGACTGCAGGAACCATTCCTTGGCAGTCTCGGCATTGGTGATCGTTTCCTGGGTGGTGAAAGTCTGAAAGAAAAGAAACCAAGTTTGTCATTTCTGGGGTTTGAGCATTTACATTCTTTAGAAAATTAACCAAAAATTCTAGTACACAATTCCAAAACAGATAGAACAGACTGATGCCATTTTAGGTCATCTTTGACCCTGGAGATTTGTTTGATCTTCCTCCCCCAGTCAACATGTGATGTCACCAGCCCCCTTACTACATAGCCATTTAGACTGCCCAATTTCAGACCATCTTCAGGTCCCCCCCCCCCTTTTACAAATCTATATATATATATATATATATATATATATATATATATATATATATATATATATATATATATATATATAAAAAAAAAAAAAAAAGTTACCACTTGTTTTATGCCCCGATTAAGCAATATTCTTCTGCCCCTAAAAGCGACAACAAGTTTTATTTGTGGACTATGATGAATGGTTGGTGCCCTTTTATTCTTCCACTTGGGGACCCCACACCATGTTGTAAACCTGGCAAGGTCAATCCATTAAGTCTCACCACTACCTTTGCTTTGATGGGTAACAACAGTACAGTGCCTCACATCTACCCTAAAGTTTTACCATTTGTAATTCTAAACTGTATAATTTAGTCAAGAAATATAATTTTACTAAACTGTAATAAAAAAAAAAAAAAAAAAAAAAAAAAAGGGAAAGAACAACCCAAAAGGGATCATACAAGGAAAGTGAATATACTGGTTTTGTACATTGATACCATTCCAAGTTCCCCACCCTGCTCCCCAGGTACAGAAGAAATGGGACAGGAGGAGATTTAAATTGGAGCCCTTCTGGATGATTTCCAGAGGATTTGAATGGAGAACATCTGGCAAAAATTGAATAAGCACACAAAGCGCATCTGTCAATTTCCACCACACAAAGACAGGGGTCCCACACCCCTTTTTGCTGGATAATTTATGGAATCTGCAACAGGTAACCCAACTGTCCATCCAGAGCTGCTGGGTTATACACCAGATACATCTTCAAGACATGTATTAAACTTCAAAAATTATTAGTTAAGGCATGTTACCTCTTGTCAGGGCAAAAAACAAAGACTCTCCAGCAAAAGGCTTAGGAAGCACAAGACAGAACAGCATACCAATGTCACAAGATGGCATAAAATGTCCTAGAAGTTAGATGGGCTTAGGATTTTGTGCCCGGGGACCCTTGAAGTTCCTGGGAATCATAGTGATAGTTGTGATTCTTATACGGGGTTGCACTTTGTGTTGTACCCTGGGGATTCTCTCAGAGATGGTTTCTATTTTTGTAGGTCACTGCATTACTTGTATAAATGATGCATGGGCCTTAGTATGTGTTTGCCAAGAGCCGGTTCACACAGCCGCGGCATGACTTCGAGGGGTGACTCTGCAAGTCGTCCTGCAAAATGACTTCTGTATACAAGTCAATGCAGGTCGCCCCAAGCCGCCCCTGAAGTCGTACAGGAACCTTGAAGTTGGAGCAAGTCGCTCCTATAAGAACGGTTCCATTGCATTGAGTGGGACGCAACTCGTCAGGCGGCTGAGTCGCCCCAGTGAACCGACTCTAAAGCTTGATGTATGGAGATACTTCAGTAAAGAAAATTGAAAGACAAAAATGTTTTACAAATAAATGAAGTGTGGTGTGCATTTGTATTCAGTCCCCTTTACTCCCAATAAACACCCCCCCCCCCCCCCGCCTCCCACTAAAATCTAGTGGAACCAATTGCCTTCAGAAGTCCCTCCAAATAGTAAATACAGTGTAATCTCAGTATAAATACAGCTTCACAATTATGTGCCACTTTGTGTTGGTCTATTACACAAAATCCCAATAAAATACATTTACGTTTTTGGTTGCAACATGACAAAATGTGGGAAATTTCAAGGGGTATGAAGACTTGCAAAGCGCCTGTAAATAAAATCTTTGCTAGTTCTTGGAAAGATTAACATAAGAGAATTTTAAAACTATTCCTCTCTACACTTGAGAATCTGTGCCCCAAACCATTCTATATCCACAGCAACCCTACATATGTCAGTGATAGAACAGCGACTGCAACGGAATGACCCGTGGCACCCAGAGACTTTTGAGGGATGGGGGGGAATGCTCCTGTGCCAGCGTCACTAAGGACTCTTGGGTTTAAGGTCACCATGTGCCCCTTTTGGGCATAGGGTGGCTGATAAATGATAATTCATGTTTTGCAGGAGATCTGGACATATTACAAGCTGTAAAGGTCAATGTTTCATTCAATGTGGGGACACATGCTTTTGGAGGTGTTAATTGCGTCTGCTCCTAAGACCTTTCATTGTCCATTGTGCGATGCCAATACGGTTTTGTGTTAAAGTCTATTGATGATTTAGATGTGGAATGTGACTTTTCAAGCTTTTTGCGGAGCCAGGCTGTCTGGATAAGGATTAGTAATTAACTCCTCTGAATGTCGTTAGCCAAGAGAATGTGATTGAAGCCCCACTGTGTGATGAGGGGGGTGGAGAGTCTTTGTTCCTTTGATTAACTAACATGTTTGTACTGTATATAAAAGAGAGCCAACCATTAAAGTGTTCATTCATTCGAAACCAGAGAGAACGGAGCTGGTCTCATCTTAATTCTGGGGAATAGATCCAGGGATGACTCCTGTCGATAAAAAACAAACAAAAAAAACCCACATTCAGAAGACAGCAGGGTAATAGGATTACCTTGGATGCAACGATGAAGAGGGTGGTCTCTGGGTTCAACTCAGCCAGCGTTTTGGCCATGTGCGTGCCATCAATGTTTGATACAAACCAAACACGGGGGCCACCTTTGGAGTATGGCTTCAGGGCTTCTGTTACCATCAATGGACCCTGAAAAACAGCAGTATCAGCAGATTAGTTAGACAAAGACAGATTTTTTCAAGCACCAGTTCCACAAGATAAAGTAAAATAAAAATGCAGGTAGGTGTCATACATAATTAACCCAAACATTTTAAAATTCCCGATGGGCGGTGGAAAGGGAATGCCTATATACTTCCCAACCTGTATTTCTGGTACATAGAGGCCATTTTTATCTTTCCATTATGGAATTTGTATTGAAGGTGTACCTTCAAGGTCCATTACTGCTTAAACAGAAGGTTAGATGCCTAGTGGAAATATCTGAAGGCTCTGACGCCACAAGGATGTCTCAATGTTTAAGCATCAACCCTCCCCCAAAAAATTGTATTTTCTGCAACACATTAAAAAGCCAAAACATTTCAGGGGCTCCAAACTCCTGAGCTAGACAATGTAGCAAGATCTATCAATTGCACAATAAGCCAACTGTCAAGTTTGGCAACCGAGATCACATACTAGCTGTATCGGTTTGCATTTTGTTCCCTCAGCAAAAGAGTTCTGATGAAGTTTTAAGCTCTGCCCTGAAACATGTTGGCTTTTAGATTACAGGGCAAGAAACTGGACTGAAACATTTGTGGCACCCCCATTCTAATACTTGGCATACATCAGGGCTCATTCGGGATACCTTGGTTTTGACTTCAGAGATCTAGCATTCCACCGATACACGATTTGTGCGAACTTACTGTGAATTAGTTTTCATATTTCTGAAAATGTAAGATGGGTTTACGCAAAGAGGTTTTAATTTGCACCTACAAAACCAGAAAACCCATGTCATGTGGGAAGGGTGGACAAACCTTTGTACTAGGATCTTACATAAAACTCTACATCTCTCTACATCTCTCTACATCTCTCTACATCTCTCTACATCTCTCTACATCTCTCTACATCTCTCTACATCTCTCTACATCTCTCTACATCTCTCTACATCTCTCTACATCTCTCTACATCTCTCTACATCTCTCTACATCTCTCTACATCTCTCTTTAAAAAGCTTACCAGATCAGAGCCACCAATGCCAACATTCACCACATCAGTCATGGCCTTTCCGGTGTAGCCCTTCCAATCTCCACTGCGGACTTTCTATAAAGAAAAGACATTAGTCCCAGTCCAGTCATGTATGAACAGCTATAACAACCTAATCTGAGCAGATGACTATACCTGACAAAACCCTTTCATCTTTTCCAAGACTGCATTGACCTCCGGCATGACATCTTTACCGTCCACAGTGATGGGAGTGTTGGAGCGATTTCGCAGAGCGACATGAAGCACGGCACGGTTCTGGAACGATAAACACAGGATGAAGAAGTCTGAGAGGTGTACAATTCACTATATGCATAGAATACATTATACTGTCTCAACTTCAGTCAAACGCACCCCAACAGGTCATGTTTTCAGGATTTTCCTCAGCTGAAGCTGCGGTTGTTACCAAGGCAGAGAAACTGATCAAAATCACCTGTGCAAAATACTGCAAAACCTGACCTGTTGGGGTGCCTTGAGGACTGAAGTTAAGAATTAAAACGTTCGATACACTAGTTATGTGCCTACATGCATACACACACACACACACACACACACACACACACTTAGTAACCCTTTAATTGGCTAGGACTACTGTGTTTATGAAGAAGCCAAGTTGCCTCCCTAGAACAGGAGTGTGTTAGGACTACAGAACACCTTCCCATCTCCACACCATAAAGGGGGAAATGTTCCCTAGTCCAGCAAGAACTAGTCAGTAGGGTTTATTTGCATTTGACAGGTATTACAATTTACTTTCAAGAGTATGCCATTGAGCCCTAAAAATATTTGCTTTCCAGCGAGATCGTATTTAAGGATAACGGCCAATACAAACCAAAACACACCCAGAAAAGGGCAGAGCAATTCACTTTCATACAACGAACAAAAAAAAAGAACCCTCAGGTGAACCCGTCACTCGCTGCCAATTGCTGTGTGAGCCGCTCCCTGTTATATTAGAAAGATTATTGCAGAGTCATTACACATAGACAGTTTATCTGATTAGATTAAACAGGACAGTGGAGGGCGGAAATGCTGGAGGAGCCGAGATGTGCCATGGACTGTATGGTTACAACTCTCCTCATTTCACTATGAGCACCAATGAATCTTACAAAGGCAACACACTACAGGCCAACATTTTTCCCTCCCCACTCCTCTACAAAATCAATGTAATCCCCTATGCTCCAATGTTTTCTTACACGGCATATGCCATCCATCCAAAGTAATAATAAGCTGTGAATGGACCTGCATCAATTGCTATTGGTAAATAACCTTTACAGTTGAATATAAAATGCACGGTTTACACTCCCTTCATCCATGCATGGAAGATGTACTATAGCTTCTATGAATGGAGGATGTGGACCATGCATTTTATTTGAACCCATCAGCCCTTCCTCCTTTTATAGAGCACTTTACCTTAACAGAAGCTATGCCACAGCAGCTTCTATAAATATTGGAGGGGGGGGGGGGGGGGGTTGGGCCATACTTGGAAAGTGCCTGCAACACGTCCCCTTGGCTCCATTAAACCCTACAGCACATTAAAGCTGAAGTCTATCGGAGGTGGAGGACAGGAGATTCCAACTATGGCAGCCAGCACCAAGGACACGTTGGACCAATTGTAAGCAAAGGACCTTGTGGCAATTGTTCATAATTACACTCCAAAGATTGATGTGCAGAAAATATTTGGCTGTCACGCTAAAGGTTCGTACCTCAGTGAAGTTGATCTTCTCCGCAGTGAACATGCGCTTTCTAGCTGCCTCAACATTTCTTGATTTGGCCTGAAAATAAATAAGGGGGGGGTAAGACATATCCATACAGCAAGTAATAAGGACCCCCACCGATCCCTCCCATGCATCAAGCAAAGATGACCCCCTACACCCCTCATTTCCAAGTATTGAAGACCCTCCTGCTCGCCTACACAGCATGCATGAGATATTTAGAAGAGGTGTACAACATGTTCCTTTATACATTGAAATAGATTTTGGTGCTCCATGACATCACAACTGGTCATGACATTGTAGATGCTCAATGAACTCTGAGAACAGTCATCCCACAATAGGGATGCTGCAAGTGGTTTTCAATATTACCCTTATCCTGTGGCCTAAATCAGCCCAATGTAGGCTTTTGGCTTCATTTGAGAGAAAAAAATCCATTAGATTTGTCCCATGCTGAACCCCAAAACATGTGTTGTCCATTCTATGGAACACAAAGCCTCTGCTGCTGAAGGACTACAACTCCCAGAATACACAACACGGAAATGAACAGACTACCCACCAGTTCTAGGAGAAGCTTTAAGACCTCATCAGTGACGAGATTCTTGGAGTAATCCACCAAGATGTCTCCATTGCCGGTCTGCAGAGTTTTACTGGAAAGAGAAAAAAAAAAAGAAAGCGATTGAATATAATATACTACATAACATCAATTCCATCTGACTACATGATAAAATCACCAGGTTGCATCAGCCCACCACAACCAAGGTTCCTTCAGAAAGTTTCTTGGGGGGGGTCCCTTGAGTAATGGTGGATTGATCTTCTGCCCGAGTCAGACCATCAGATTAAGAGGACACTACAGTGACCACCAACCACTCATCTATAAGGCGCTGTTCTCCCAACGGCCACTACCATGCTTAATATACGATTTTTTTGGCATGGTTGATGACCCGACAAATTGGGAGGGGTGTTAAATGATCCGCTATGGGCATGACAAAATACCACACTTTAATAGGTTGTAAAGGTTTGAATATTAATTTAAACACAGTGACCAATCGGTACGATCATTAATTGAGTTCAAGCAGGAAGAGGGGGCTTTAAGAGTGACATTTACATGACCCCCCCCATAGGATCCTGTTGAGGGCTTGCAGCTGCCAGTGGGGAGGACAGGGGAAAATGTATGGTGCACAGGGTGGGTGATCAGTGTGATGGGGGGGGGGGGGGGGGAGAGATTACTGGAACCAATCCCCAGGATGGCCCTTTGCAACACCTGAAAATGAGTGGGAGGGAGAGGAGAAGCTAGCTTTCAGCTGCTGCAGAGAGCCATGCAGGGGGATCAATTCCAGCAATTGCGGAAATAAAAGTACATATGGATATTGATTGCCATTGTTCAATTGGAAGTGCAAAGTGAAGTTGCGTCTGAAATGGACTAGTGTGAAGCAGGCCTGAAAAGATTGAAATTGTTTTCAGAGTTACAATTTTATTTAACCTCAAAATTGTTTTATCAATTGTATTCTCTGCTTATAACTGAACACAACTTCTAGCTCTCTTTCTCCACTTACAGACTCAGCTTCATGACCTTAAAGATGATAAAAAAGAACTAAAATTGCAGAACAACAATTTGCATTTCTCAAAGTGTTGACATCATTGACACATTTTGCTCAAGTGGTCCTCTGTTATGAAAGCGGACGCCGTTTGCCAACTCGCTTCTGCCCGGAGATCACAGCTGCTTCTTCTGCCAACCAGAGGGCAGTCGGGGTTATACGGCATATCTGAAGGTCGGTTATATATAGACGTGGTGAAGTATGTGGAGGACCATGTACAGTGCAGTCCTATCTGCTCCTCTCCCTCCCTCTATTCTTAATGAGAATAAGGACCGGAATTGGGCTTCATATAGGGCCAATAAGAAAATTGATCTTAAAAGACCCTAAAAAGAAACATTGTACTAAAAAATAAAAAGTGAATTTAAGTGTGTGATTGTGAGGGATAATACATGCCCAGTATTCGTGGTGCCATTCATTTTGAATGGTATGCCAATGTTCATATACACTATACAGCAACATACCTGCCCTTATCACATACAGTAGGTGTAGATCAGGGGTGGCCAACCAGTGGCCTGCGGAGCCCTCTGATGTAGCCCCCGACCTCCTGTTCTGGTGGGATGGCAAGCCCAGATCGCAGGTTGCCAACCCACCATACTGCAGCATCAGTGTAGTGAATGAAGCTGGTGGTAGAGGAAGAAAACTGCTGCGGAGCAGAGCCCCAGCTTTTGCCACGGTCAGCTAACCTGCAGGATAGATAGGTGCATTACGCTGTACCCGCGGTGTGGTTAAACCGCAGCACATCAGTGTGAAAGCAGTCTTAGGCCCTTTTCACACGATCAGCCTGACCAAATGGGAGCCTCAATTCACCTCTATAAAGCGACAGATGTCCATTTACGCCCCAACCTACCTCCAATCTGAAAAACAGAAGGGAACTCGTCCCCTTCCATCTGGGTGGATGAGAGGGCCTATAGCAGTGATGGTGAACCTCGGCACCCCAGATGTTTTGGAACTACATTTCCCATGATACTCAACTACCCTGCAACTACCCTCAACTCACTGGCCCATAGAGTAGTTGTGACCTGTCAACCGCCCGCTCCGCTCATTGTGGCCCACAACTGGTTAACAAGTTGCTTAAGTGGCCCTCGCTCTTCAAAGGGTTGGGCACCCCTGGTGTAGATGCTCCAAGTCAGGGGTCTCCAAACATTCTAAACAAAGGGCCGGTTTATTGTCCTTCAGACTCTTGGAGGGCCAGCCTTTGGCCAGCGGGAGTGGAAATTTTCCTGGCATCATTGTTAGTAAACATCTGGTATTATCGGGAGGAAAAGTGCCCCATTGCTGGTATCATAGGGAGGAATAGTGCTCTATCAGTTGTGTCAGTGGGAGAAATAATACTCCATTGTCAGATGGCAGAATAGTGTCTCATATCAGTGGGAGGGATAGTGCCCCAAGGGCCGGATAAAGGCAAGCAAAGGGCCGCATTCGGCCCTCGGGCCGCAGTTTGGAGACCACTGCTCTAAGTACTGCAGAGTGTTGTGACAAAAATAGTGTGGAGGCTCATGCATAAAACAAAAAAAAAAAAAACACCCCATAGGTGTAAATGGACCCCTAAAGTCAACATGTCTTGTCAAGGTCACTTTATAAGGTGTACATTTGAAAAATTTGACTTGCAACCATCATAGTTATTATACAATAACTGTAAACATTTAGGGGTGAAGGGCCACAGACCATTACGGAACTCTGCCCAGTATGGCGAGATGGTTTGCGTGGTCAGAAAATGTGGAACCAAAAACCGCAAGTTTCCAAATCCCGATTACATGAGGCAAAGTGTGTCAATCTGTATGAAGAAAGCAATCTGAGCCCAACCCCCCCAAAATCTGCAGAGTCATGCTAGGTGTACAAAGATTTTTTGTACATCCTCGGGAACTCCCTACCTCAAACTATCACCTACTCGAGTTTTCAGGCATCTGAAAGTGGACAATCTCTTCAAGGAGGCCCATCTGGCCCCCCAACCAACGGTACGATTTTTTTTTAATCAGTCCGAGATGACATGCACTGCACTGATGCATGTACACAATTTCTCAGTAACCATGAGAAAAAAAAAAAAGTTCAGGGATATTTCTTTAACCCATTGCCTTGCAAATCTATGTACACTTAAAACTGTATGATTGAATCAGCTCCGATATCGCCTCCGATATCGCCATTTTACTAACCCGATGGCTTATTCTTAAATGGGTAGTAAAGCTGTCCCCCCCCCCCCCTTCCCTGTAAAGCAAACGACATAATGAGCTAGTATGCACCGCATACTAGCTCATTATAAAATACTTACCTTGGAACGAGGTTAGGGCAACTTAGCTGGTCCACGCCGAGGGAGATGTCATCTTGCCTCAGCGTGTCTTCCGGGTATCGCCGACCCAGCACTGTGGTTGGCTGGGGCGGCGATGACGTCACTGCTGCGCATGCACGCGGGAGTCTTTTTGGCCGGCAAGGTTCGGCGGCTGCCGGGCCTTTAGCCGAAGATCCCCCCCACCTGTGCCGCTGCAGAGGGGGAAGATCTCCTAAACCGTACAGGTTTAGGAGATATTCTTTATACTTACAGGTAAGCCTTACGTGAAAGTGGTAGTAAAGAGTTTACCACTTAAATAGGAAACCTTCATTTTGTTTGCAAATATTAAAGATTCCAACTAACAGCAAGAAGGAGTCCTTACATTTAAAGAGCACCTGTCATTTCAGACCCATCATGGCAGCGCCTGTTAGCGAGCATCCACACACCTGCTGCCGCCACTCCCTCACCTTGTTGTGTCACTGCCGCATCACCAGCCATCCCATTAAAGTGAATAGGACTGTTGGTGAGGCTGCAGGACAGATGACAGTTCTTTAATAATGTATGATATTAAAGAGTCGATTTCAATTGAATCCACCCCGAGTGTTGCATAAATGCTCAAAGTTAAATAAATCCTGCATAGTAATAAGAGTAATACTGCGGCCAACACCGAGGCTGAGGGCCATTACTGCGGCCGCCGACACCAATCTAGGGGCGACTACTGCAGCCCCCCAACCCCAAGGCTGGGGGGGGGGGGCATTGCAGTCATTGACACCAAATGCTGGAGTCGCAGCTCCATCCTCCCAGCGAATATCAGAAGAACCCATGGAGAGAGACACAGATAGGCCATTATTAAAAGAAGTGGATGGCGCAGGCTGCATGATGGATCGAAGCCTCTTACACATCACGATGTTCGCCCAAGGACGCAGGATGCTGCCTAGGAGACGACGCACAGCCCCCCCCCCCCCCCTCACCCACTCCTATGATGAGTGTACAGGAAAGCGGAGTGCGATTACAGAGCAGCAGAGACATGTGCCCCACGGCACGTACCAAACCACAAGGATGAATGAAGGACACAGCACCGGGGTCACCGAAAAAAAAAAATTCACTTTGAGGCCTGACTTCTTCCTACACTGGGGGGGGGGGCTCCCACTCCGCCGCTAACTTAACCGACACTCCACAGCTGACTGACATTCAGCAAAGCCATGAGTATTAACCCTTCCTGCACAGAATCCCTGCAGCTCATCAGCTGCTCAATGGCCTGAAAGATGCGACACAGAGGAAGACCTACCAGGGGGTACAGAGTGCAGCTGCACAGGGACCCTTCGCGCCCTTTTTCCAAGTATTAGTGCGTGGGCTGTATTTGGTGATCACCCAGTGGCCCATGATAAACATGAGGGTGAGCAGCGCACACAGTATTAACAGCTGTAGCCCCTGTTCACACCGGTGTAGCTTGTCATGCGATTTGAGAGGTCCAAATCACACGAAAAGCCACACCCCATTGTCCGCCATGGAACTGTTCAAAATAAAGCGACGCCAACTTTGCGGTGCAGCACCGATTAAAAATAAAAATAAAGTTCCTGCACTATTTTTGGCGATTTACGGCATGGCTTGCATTCACGCGTGTGCATGAAGTCGCACAGATGTCAGCCAAGTTGCACCTGAAGTCACACTGAAAAAAATGTATAGAGAAAAACCGGGACGGTCACACTCCAAAAAAAAAAAAAAATTCCTTTTTAATAAAACTGGTCACAACATGAACATATCACAGCAAAAAAAAAAAGATAAAATCTGACGCGTTTCACACTATCATACAGTGCTTATTCATCGCATGTGGCTTTGAAATTGTGCGATTTCAATTGAAGTCGCACAATGTCGGATTCGGTGTGAACCAGAGCTGTGGAGTCGGTAGATAAATGTTCCGACAATCTAAGTCAGAGTTAGAGTCAGTGCATCGTTTGCCGACTCCAGGTACCCAAAATTTCCTCCGACTCCACAGCACTGGTGTGAACAGGGGGCAGGAGTCCCTGGAGACCGCCACAGAGTGAGATTGTGATTTGAGACTTTATATTTATTGATCAGATGTCTTAAAGTGGAGCTCCAACCCTTAAGTGGAACTCCCGCTGATCGGAACCCTCCCCCCCCCTCCGGTGTCACATTTGACACCTTTTAGGGGGAGGGGGGGGGTGCAGATATCCATCTAAAGACAGGTATTTGCACCCACTTCCGGCCACACAGTCTGCAGGCAAAACGCCAGTTCCCGCCCCCCCCCCCCCCCCGTTGTGTTTTGGGAACACTCGGCTTCCAAAACACAGCGAGACAGTCAGCACGACTCGCGCATGCGCCGTAAGGAACCGGGCAGTGAAGCCGGAGCGCTTCACTTCCTGGTTCCCTCACCGAGGATGGCGCGGGGGCAGCAGAGTGACAAGCGATCGCTCGTCCTCTGCTGCCGACGGCGCTGGACTCCAGGACAGGTAAGTGTCCTAATATTAAAAGTCAGCAGCGGCAGTATTTGTAGCTGCTGGCTTTTAATTTTTTTTTTTTTTTTTTCCCGGACATCCGCTTTAATAGATTAATGATGGCCATAGACACTTTGATTTTATTATCCAATTCAGGGGTAGGCAACCAGGGGCCGGTGACTTGTCATATTCTGCTCCCTATCGTACAATGCTCCGGAAGTCACGTGGCGGCCAACTGCGCATTCGCGATGCGTTCCAAACGCAATTGTAACGCGTCCCAATGGATTTACGACAGTGCACACCAGTGAAACCTCGGTCGGCATCCAGGCTCTTTCCTTAACATCCCCGTGGATTGGAGGATGTTAAAAAAAGAGCCAGGAGGCTGAGCGAGGACGTGAGGCCGACTGGCCACTTTCCTCCAAGTCCACGTCGCCCTGAATGCCGGGTTCGCCGGTGTGCACTGTTGTAAATCCATTGGAACGCATCGCAATTGCGTTTGGAACGCATCACGCATGCGCAGTTGGCCGCCACGTGACTTCCAGAGCGTTGTACGATAGGGAGCAGAATATGACGCGTCGCCGGCCAGCTGTTGTGGAACTACATTTCCCATGAGGCATTGCAACGCTGGCAGCTACAATTACTCCCAGAGGCATGATGGGACTTGTAGTTCTGCAACAGCTGGAGGGCCACCAGGTTGCCTACCCCTGATCCAATTGCAGAGTGATTCAATCAAAAAATAAAAATAAAATAAAGTCAGCAATCAACTTCCATTCTGATCAATTTTAATCGGATTCAAACTGAGCCAAAAAAAAATAAAAAATAAAAATCGGTCAGGGCAGAAAATATCGATCACGGTCAATCGGCAGCACAGAGAGGATTTGCTCGGGAAATTTGACCATTTGAATGAGATTGCATGGCAACAGCAGAGACAATTGCATGTTATCAATTATATCTTCCAGGGGGAAACCCCCCCCCCCCCAACCGTGTTATTAAACCAGGCAGCTCAAAGTCCTTGCAGCACTGGGGTCCTGGGATTCATTTCCAGTAGGGATTACCTCTGCATGCAAATTGCAATGCCATCACCCCCCCTCCCCCCTTTTAATTCTCATGTTCCAATTTTCAAACATAGGTGGGCACCCAAACACCTCCCCTCTCCTTACCCAGGGGGCATCTTAAAAAAAAAAAAAAAAAAAAAAAAAAAAAAAATGCAGCCCTTCCACCCTGGCACACAGGAGGTTAACCCAGAGCAGGGCTGCCCCCTGCAGGAGACCCCCTCTTCCCTGACAGGAGACCCATCCAATGACAGCAAGCTGACAGGTAAGGTGAGGGGGGGGGGGTCTGATGACGTCACTGCAGTTGGCACCTTGACCATTGCCCCCTGCACTACCCAGGGCGCCCCCTGCTGGGAGGTCTCACCTGAATTTGCAGAATCTGTCCTTTTCAGCATCAAACAGTTTCCTGAGGTTGAGGGTGTCTTTGTTGGCCTCGTAGAACTTGTTGAGTTTCTGGTAGACGGGGTCACTGGTAAGGGACATGGCTGCGCTGACACTGGAGGACTATGATGAACCCCGGAGCTGGAGGAGACAGGAGGAGCGGAGCGGGGCTCGGCCTCTTATAAGGGGACACGGTTGACACTGCGGGAGGAGACTGACACGCCCACCTGATGCTCCGCGCTCAGCCAATAAGGAACGCCCAAGGGCCAAGCCCACTCGCTGATCGGGTCGCTGCGTGATGGGAGGCCCGCCCCCTACACGCAGGAAGAGTGTCCGCAGAATAGGAGGGCTGGCGGCCATGTTGGCGGAGCCCAGATATACTGAAGAAGGTGGGACAGTGTCCATATTTGTCTGGCTGGTAGTGGAGACAGGTGGTAGGGGGACTGGGGAGGAGGAGGAGAGGAGAAGCCATCTTATGGACTGTGTTCAGGGATCAAATGTCATGTGCTGGAGAGAAGACGTGATACATGGATCTCTGTGTGATAATTATGTATTGAGATATATTGAAACATCTTGTATATATAGAAAAAATATATAGAAAAAAATTGATATATTAAATGTATAAATGTGCAAGATGTATGTCTATCAATACATAAATATTGATTATTTTTCCTTATTTTTTGAATACATATGTATCATAAATATTTAATATGTATAAATACCACATATATACAGGGCTTTTTTTCTGGGGGAACTTGGTGGAACTCAGTTCCACCACCTTTAGCTCAGACCCTTTGGTGCCCGCTCACCACAATCACTTGTGAACACAGAAGTCTGGTTTCTGTGTTTACAAGTGACTGCTTTGTAACCCCCTGAACTCTGCACACTGTATGTAATGCAATTCTGGTATTTAATGCCCCTTTAAGACCCTTCTACTGTTTGTGAAATCTGAACGGGTCGTGGTTGAGTTCCTGCACCTTTTTTCTGAGAAAAAAAGCTCTGCATATATATATATTAGGGTTGTCCCGATACCGAGTATTTGCGGGAGTACTTGTACTCGCGCAAATGCTCCCGATGCTTCTGCCGATACTTTTTTTGTATTTATGAACATGTTCTGTGAAAATTCTTTGAGTTTTTTACTACTGCGTGACAAGCAAATAACATTTTTTTACTCATTTGTATTCTTTTATAATGTCTTGAGTTAGAGTTCTTCATAATTCTAAAGAAAATATCCTTAGTCTGTATTGTGGTTTGAAAACTGTCACATGACATTAAAAAAAAGTATCGGCATTCGGTATCGGCGAGTACATGAAAAAAAGTATCGGTACTTGTACTCGGTCCTAAAAAAGTGGTATCGGGATAACCCTAATATATATATATATATATATATATATATATATATATATATATATATATATATATATATATATATATACATATACAGTAAGAGAAAAAAGTAGCTGATCCCCTGCTGATTTTGTACGTTTGCCCCACTGACAAAGAAATGATCAGTCTATAAATTCATGTTACAGGTACGTTGTTTCGTGCAATAGAGCCCTCTTGCCGCAGTATACAGTGTCTTGAAAAAGTATTCACGCCCCTTGAAATTTTCCACATTTTGTCACGTTGCAACCAAAAACGTAAATGTATTTTATCGGGATTTTATGTGATAGACCAACACAAATGGGCACATAATTGTGAAGTGGAAGGAAAATGATAAATGGTTTTCAATTTTTTTGACAAATAAATATCTAAAAAAATATGGCGTGCATTTGTATTCAGCCCAACCCCCACCCCCCCCCCCCCCCGGAGTCAATAGTTTGTAGAAACACCTTTCGCTGCAAATACAGCTGCAAGTCTTTTTAGGTATGTCTTTACCAACTTTGCACATCTTCTTTGCAAAATATCTCAAGCTCTGTTAGATTGGATGGAGAGTGTCTGTAAACAGCAATTTTCAAGCCTTGCCACAGTTTCTAAATTGGATTTAGGTCTGGACTTTGCCTGGGCCATTCTCACCCATGAATATACTTTGCTCTAAACTAGGGTTGTCCCGATACCACTTTTTTGAGACCGAGTACAAGACCGAATAGGCCGATACGATTACCGATACTTTTTTTTAATGTCATGTGACAGTGGCAGTATTTAAAAAAAAAAATTTACAATTTTTTTTTAAACTTTTTTTTATACAGTGATTACAGCGCTCACCCCCAAAGGAGCCGCTGGTTGATTTCGGGGTCGGCGTATTAAGTTACCAATTACACTTGTCTAGGGGTGAATACTTGTGGAAAGTGAATAAAGCGAGTGTCCAGACATCAGAGTGCGTTTTCAAGGTTTTATTCCAAGGCCCAACATGGCCAACATCAACATGTCACACTATAGAGAAAGGTTGATGAGCAGAAGAAAACTGCAGTATCAGGCCTTGGATATTATAGAGAGCAGCTCGCTCTCAGTACAGAGCAGATCAAAAGCCACCTTACACTCCTCTCTGTTTGCATCTACACAGGAGGATGGAGTCCAGGGGATGCACCGCTGTGCATATCCTGCGCTGTTCTGGGGTCTGTACAGTGTATTTTAATGCAGATGGACATGTGCTGGGGGGCGCTATGGGAGGGGAGAGAAGGGTCTACACTGAGGGGGTCTACACTGAGGGAAGTCTGCACTGATGGAGGGGGTTTAGCACTGTGGGGGTGTTTATACTGATGGAGGGGGTTCTGCACTGAGGGGGGTCTATACTGATGGAGGGGTGTCTGCACTGAGGGTGTGTCTATACTAATGAAGGGGGTTCTGCACTGAGGGGGTCTATACTGATGGAGGGGGGTCTGCATTGAGGGGGTGTCTATACTAATGGAGAAGGGTCTGCACTGAGAGGGTGTATATACTGGTGGAGGGGGATCTGCACTGAGGAGGGTGTCTATATTGATGGAGGGGGGTCTGCACTGAGGGGATGTCTATATTGATAGATGGGGTGTGCACTGAGGGGGGTGTCTATATTGATGGATGGGGGTCTTCACTGAGGGGGTGTCTATTCTATAAACATCACATTCTGATGCAGTCTTCATGCAAAGGTCACATTCTAGTGGAGTCGCACTGTAAAAGTCACTTCTTAGTGGAGTCTCAATGTGGATTTCACATTCTGGTGGAGTCTCAATGTGGATTTCACATTGTGATGGAGTCTCAATGGGAACATCACATTGTGGTGGGGTCTCAATGTGAATGGTTCATGCTGGTGGAGTCTCAATGTGAATGTTTCATGCTGGTGGAGTCTCAAAGTGAATGTCACAAGCTGGTGGAGTTTCAATGTAAACGTCATATGCTGGTGGACTCTCCATGTGAAAATTGCGTTTTGTTGGACTTTCAACATGTATGTCGACTTTGGCCTGCCATGTAAACTGCATCTGCAGTAAATCTCACCTTCAACTGCAAAAAAAAGAAGAAATCGGATTTAGCACCTGCACCTACATTTCATATATTCTTCTTTATACAACATCAATTAATAGAGAAAAAAGCTGAAAACCCCTGTGCCAGGAACAATAAACAAACCCAACATGACAAGAACAACTATTATTGGCTTTTGTATAAAAAATGCTGGTTGCCTGGCAGTTATGCCGACCCACTAAAATTCAGTGACTCAGTGGCAACAAGTATTTTTTAGCAGTGTGGTAATGCACTTTCATAGTTAAATGAGATGGGCAGTTCACAAAGAAAGTTGCTTAACCCCTTCCTTTTAACAGGGTCGTTACCCGTGTGGGGACAGTCACAGGACGGACCAGCCAATCAAAGGAATTATTCCCAGTAATTTGTAGAGACTGAGAGCTGGTCACTGTGCTGGGAGGTGCTATCTGAATATAAAGCTCGGCCACCCATGAATGCATATGTGGGGTATGTGGGTGTTAAAGCTCCTTCTTTGTGCTTCACATATGCTCTCTCTCTCTCTCTCTCTCTCTCTCTCTGTCAAGACTGTATTTTGCTATTACAAATGATCAGAAACCATTATCCATTAACCACTTGCCGACCAGCCACCGTCATTATACTGTGGTAGGTCGGCTCGTTCCCGCGAATCGCTGTATGGGAACATTGGCTCCTTTAAGACCTACAGTGGGCACACGCACTGCACGGCCCCCCCTCCTGACATCTGTCTCAGCTCTTTCTGAATTCTGTGTGTGTTCTGAACCCAAAACAAACCAGCAATCATTCCAAGCAGTGCGTGTATATGTAAATTACCACCAAAAGTGAAAGAAAATCCCAAATTTGGGGTTGTCACCAGAACAGAAATAGAGGGGAAATCTTCCAATGGGGACGCTAGCTCTGAAAACAGCCAAGGTTTCTGTCCCTTTAGGGAAGTTCTCCCACTTCCTGTTTTGGCTATAGGACAGGAAATGAAGGGAAATCTCACCAATGGGGACACAGATGACAAAAAAAAACTGACAGAGGTTGTAGCCCTCCCGTACTCGATACAAAATATAAAACAAAATCTTTGCCTTTAACTATATTTTAACTTTCAGCTGGACTGTGGGAGATAATAGGGACCTAATCTAAAAGAGGGTGAAGCATAATTTACCTGGGGCTCAGCGGGGGTGTAGTATCTTCAGAAATGAGCAACTGTTACTGCCAGAGAGGTGGAGAGGCCAGGGCTAAGATATTCATATTCACATACCTCCCAACATTTTCAAATTTCCCTGCAGGAGCCGGGGGGGGGGGGGTGTCGCGGATCTGAGTTGTGTTGAAGCGGGGGGGGGGGGTTCCGTGGATCTGAGTTGTTGAGCGGGGGGCGGGTCAGAGTTGTTGAGCGGGGGAGGTTGCGCGGGTTCGAATCGTAGTAATCGAGGGGGGGGGGCGCGCAATCGTGGGACTCTGGCCCTGATCGCGGGACCGCGGGATAAAAATGCAAATCGCAGGACGGTCAAGCGAAATCTGGGACGGTTGGGAGGTATGTTTCATGGTCATTTTATCCCTTTCACTGATTTACAAATGTATTTATATTTTTCCATTTTTTGCACACAGGCTAATTGTTCATTTCTGTCCTTAAAGCATTACTTAGGGGACACTGTGATGGGACAACTAATCTTTGGGGACACTGTGATGGGCAACAGATCTATAGGGACCAGTAGTGTATTTAGGTTTTGTGCTGCCCTAGGCCTGACTAAACTTGTGCACCCCCTAATGTAAATATGACATGCCTCTTCCTGTCAAGACCACACCCTTGTCTGTTTAAGACCCGCCCTGAATTTTTTCGAGCAGGGAAACTAGTTCTAAGGGCCTCACTATGGGGCAGGAAGTGAAGGTAAATCTCTGCAATGGGACAGGATGGTAAAAAATAAACTGACAGGGGCTATAACCCTCCCTTACTCTATCCAAAATGAAAAAAAAAAAAAAGTGTTGCCTATAGTTCTACTTTAAAGGGGTGTTCCAGGCAATATTTTTGTTTATTTAAAGTCAGCAGCTACAAAAAGTGTAGCTGCTGGCTTTTAATAAACAATCACTTACCTGCTCCAGCGTTCCAGCGACGCGCCGACCGGGGCTCCGCTCCTCTCCCCCCCTCCTCGGCCGGCGTCCTCATTGCAACTGTGGGCACCTGGCTGTGACAGCCTTCGGCTTCACGGCCGGGCACCCACTGCCCATGCGCGAGCGGCGCGCCCTGCCGCTGATTGGACAGGTGATGGCATGGGACCTGTCATGTGTCCCATGCGATCGCCTACAGGGAGGGGCTGCTGTAGGCGATTAAGCTTAATCGCCTAACCAGCCCCTCGGCGGAAGCAGGAAGTGGGACAGGAAGTCCCACTCCTCCTGAAGCCCCCACTCCCCCCCCCAAAAAATGACATGCCAAATGTGGCATGTAAGGGCGAGGGGAGTGGGTTGAGCGGAAGTTCCAATTTTGGGTGGAACTCCGCTTTAAGCACAAATTTCTAGTTTTTTATATATATTTTTTTTTTTACAATAGATTTTTATTGAAAGTATTTACTTAACAGTACAGATTAAAATTGTCACATTAATCCTTAGTAACAGAATGAGTTACCTTGGTTCATAAGATTGTTCTTATAACAATACAGTACTTGGTAGCCTGTACCAGCCCACCCCTATCGGGTTCAATCTGTAGGAATGGCTAGACCTCCAATTGAGTTAACTATTTGTATATAGAAAATCATAAAGAAACAGAAAATGTATACACATAAATACATATACATATATATATACATGTACACATACATACAGAAATTAAATGAACTTAATTTAAAATTTGTTTTATAAAAAATGTTAAAACACAGATATAATTTACATTTCATTTCCAAGCACACATTTCTGATAATTTTATGTAGAGGACTAAGAGGATATAACCAATGTCAACGATGCAGCAGAAAACATATAGCACAGTAAGGAAGGTTTGTGGTCCTGGATGATAGTAGAGTCAAAATTAGAAGCAGCGTCTAACCACCCCCCCCCCCCCCCTCACTGTTGCGAAATGCACCTTGTCGAATCTATGTAAGTGAGTGAAGAACTTATATAGCGCAGCACATGCGAACTAACTAACTAACTAACTAACTGGGCGCTCGTTGTTCCTGTCTCCTTTGATATCAAAAGAGATGAGTTTTGATCTTTCTTCTGAAGTCCAAGTGGTTTTCCTCCAACCGAATGCTGGTTGGTAAAGCGTTCCATAGTCTGGGACCTTGGAACGCAAATCTTCGCTCTCCTTTGGACTTGTATCTGGCTTTGGGTATCTGGACCAGATTTTGGTTGGTGGATCGCAGAACGCGATTGGAATTGTGGGCTTTTATCTTTTCGCATAGATATTGGGGGGCCTTCCCATGGATGCACTTATGTGTCAGACAGATTGCTTTAAAAGCGATTCTGTCTTTTACTGGCAACCAATGAAGGGTTCTCAGCGAAGGCGAGATTGACTCCCATATTTTGAACGACTTGCAGACGAGACATTTGGTACTTTGGAAGTCCAAGATAGAGGGCATTTGCATAGTCCAGTCTGGAGTTCACGATTGTTCCCACCACGACTGCTATGTCTTCTTTAGGAATAAATGGAATAAGTCTGCGTAGTAGGTGTAGCAGATGGTGAGATCCGCTGACTACTGACCCTATTTGTGCGTCCATTGTCATGTAGGTGTCGAAGATGACCCCGAGACTCTTGACTTTGGCGCTAGGGGTGATGATTTGGCCCAGAATGGGCGGGGGTGTCCAAGTTGTTGCAAGTTGATTCTTGCGAGGGGCGTGAAACAGGAGAAGTTCTGTTTTGGAGCCGTTGAGTTTCAGATAACTCTTTGTCATCCAGTTTTCTATCAAAGAGAGGCAATTCTGTCATGAAGCATGAAGAATGAAGGCAAAAGGGTTTCAACGCGGTACTAGCAAGGTGTACCTAATAAAGTTGCCAGTGACTATGTGCATGTGTATATATATATATATATATATATATATATATATATATATATAAAATCATTATTATTATTTACTCTTTTACAGAATTTGCTCCCATATGGTCATTAGTTCATTCAATTAGAAAATAAATAAATATATATATATATATATATATATTATTATTTTTTTCTAATCGAATGAACTAATGACCATATGGGAGCAAATTCTGTAAAAGGGTAAATAATAATTCTCATTGAGAATTAATTTTTATGCACTTAAAATCCCTTCCTATCATTCTGATAACTGCTCCAAAAACAATCATATAATCCACCTAATTGTTGGTCACTGTAGGTTTACTGCTACTCATTGCCTTAAAGGGGTTGTAAAGGTAAAAAATTCACCTTCTATGCATCAAGGTGAAAAAACATCAGATGATGATACCGCCCCCCTCCCCTCGTTTTACTTACCTGACCGTTCGAAAGTCCCGCGCTCACCCCCGTCATTTTTCTCGAGTTGAAGCTGATGTCAATCACATTCAATGATGGGTGCTATGGCCGCCGCTGTATCACGGGAGCGTGCTCGCAACAGCTCCACACTATGCAAGCTCGCTTGCATATCTGTGTGGAGTTGTTTTTGCGGGGAGGAGTCGAGACAGCCAACGAGGGACCCCAGATGAAGTGGATCGGGGGCCACTGTGTGCAAAACGAACTGCACAGTGGAGGTAAGTATAACAACTAAGTTTTCAATTTCAATCACTAGGTGGCAGCAAAGCACCACCATCTGTTGCTTTTACTAGTTCACTGACTCACAGGGCTGATTATCATCGTCACCCCCATCTGGTGATAAGTGAGAATGAATTCAAAGAACACGCTATTTGGGCTAATTTACATTTTTGCATTGCGGTTGCTGTTTTCATATATAACACACATAACATGCACAATTGCATTATTGCATATTAAAAGGCCCCCCCATCGTACTAAGGCAACACACCTGTATTGCACCGTGCCACAACGCATTGCGTTATAAAAAAATGGGTCGTGTCAAATTGTTTGGCATGTTGTCAGCACATTAATTTCAATATTAATGCAGCTAATGTTAGTGTGCAACATGTGTTAACACACTGCAACAATGTAAATAGGCCCTAAGGGTTCACTTACATCATAACGCATGCAGTAATGCATGGTATATGTGCATTGGCATTCATTCTTAGCAGGGCCGATCCTAGGGTCACAGGTGCCTGGGTGCAGAAATATTTCTGGTGCCCCCACCTTGAGGGGGGTGGGGGGGGGGGGGCTCTCTGATGGACTCAGAGAGGGCTTCTGTTAGAGAATCTGTTAGAAAGGGCCCCCAGACATACTACAGACATGATACAGGAGATGGTCAGAGACTGCAGACATGATACAGGAGATGGTCAGAGACTGCAGACATGATACAGGAGATGGTCAGAGACCACAGACATTGTACAGGAGACGGTCAGAGACTGAAGATGTGGTACAGAAGACAGTCAGAGACTGCAGACATAATACAGGAGATGGTCAGAGACTGCAGACATAGTACAGGAGACGGTCAGAGACTGAAGATGTGGTACAGAAGACAGTCAGAGACTGCAGACATAATACAGGAGATGGTCAGAGACTGCAGACATAGTACAGGAGATGGTCATAGACTGCAGACATAATTCAGGAGATGGTCAGAGACTACAGAGATTGTACAGTAGATGGTCAGAGACTACAGACATTGTACAGTAGATGGTCAGAGACTGCAGATGTAGTACAGGAGACAGTCAGAGACTGCAGATGTAGTAGAGGAGACAGTCAGAGACTGCAGACGTAGTACAGGAGACAGTCAGAGACTGCAGACATAGTACAGGAGACAGTCAGAGACTGCAGATGTAGTACAGGAGACAGTCAGAGACTGCAGATGTAGTACAGGAGACAGTCAGAGACTGCAGACATAGTACAGGAGACAGTCAGAGACTGCAGACAAAGTACAGGAGACAGTCAGAGACTGCAGACATAGTACAGGAGACGGTCCGAGACTGCAGACATGGTAAAGGAGATGGTCAGAGACTGCAGACATAGTACAGGAAATGGTCAGAGACACATCAGTTCTGGACGGACACACACCTATGCTCAGAACACTAGTTCTGGACGAACACAAACTAGGAGAGAAGGAGGGAGGGGAAAACTCTGCCACTTCAGCGCCCCCACCTCTTCAGGCGCCTGGGTGCAAAGCACCCTGTGCACCCTGCCTAGGATCGGCCCTGATTCTTGGAGCTTGGTCACAGCACACCCCATGCCAGGGGTAGGCAAACTCAACACTCCAGCTGTGGTGAAACTACAAATCCCTTGAAGGCTTTAGAACCATTTTACCTTAGGGGATCGCAGCCATGAGTGGGGACTGGCACCAATATGTAAGGCCGCGTACACACGAGGAGACATGTCCGAGGAAACATGTCCGACGGACCGTTATCAGCGGACATGTCTGAAGGGTTATTTTGGTCTGATGTGTGTACACACCATCAGACCAAAATCCCCGCGGACCAGAACGCGGTGACGTAGAACACACCGACGTGCTGGCAAAAGGAAGTTCAATGCTTGATTTCGGTCCGATGGTTGGGCGTACTAACCATCGGACATGTCCGACGGACAGGTTTCCAGTGGACAAGTTTCTAGGCATGTTTAGAAACTTTTGTCCGCTGGAAACCTGTCCGCTAGGCCGTACACACGATCGGACATGTCCGCTGAAACTGGTCTGTGGACCATTTTTAGCGGACATGTCTCCTCGTGTGTACGCGGCCTTAGTGTCTCCTCGGCGATCAGTGGGTGAGGGCAGACATCTATAGGTCGGCAAGCGCCCCCTACACAGAAGTGCAGAATCGCGAATATATATATATATATATAAATATAGTATACATAATTCTACCCAGAACGACCACCCTGGAGCAGTAAATCTACTATAGGGCAGTCGGCCAGTGGTTATAAAACACCAAAGAAAGAAGAACATTGGTCAAGGGGACTTTAGATGAGGCTAATCACTAAAAGAGTACATAATAGTGTACATAATAATAAATTCATTACATGATAACAAGTAAAAAATATAAAAATTTTACAGACTAAATGGACTATGGGTAAAAAATATTTCATGGAGCTGAACCATACTGGATGATCAACGTAATTAAAATAGAACTAACTAACTAACTATATATATATATATATATATATATATACCGTATTTATCGCGGTATAACGCACTCCCGCGTATACCGCGCACCCCCAAAGTGCCCCCCAATCCTGTGGAAAAAAAGTTATTTTGTACTTACAGTTTTGGTGTCTTGCGCGGCGTCCATCGGCGGCCTCGTCGGGTTCGGCGTCCTTCTGCGGCTTCGGGTGTCCTTCTGCGGCGGGTCCGGTGTCCTCTTCGGCGGGTCCGGTGTCCTCTTCGGCGGGTCCGGTGTCCTCTTCGGCAGGTCCGGCATCCTCTTCGGCGGGTCCAGGGTCCTCGCGGCGTCCTCGCGTCCTCCCCGCTCGTTTCCCGCGCCGAGTTTTGAATACTGCGCCAGCATATACTGAGCGCAGTACACTCGGGCAGGCTCGGCAACTTTCGCGCTCACGTCCTGTACGTCCAGGACGTGACCGCGGAAGAAGCCGAGACTGGCCGAATATACCTGAGTGTACTGCGCTCGGTATATGCCGGTGCAGTATTCAAAATTCGGCGCGGGAAAGCGGGTATCGGCGTATATCGCGCACCCACGATTTTGCCCTGATTTTCAGGGCAAAAAAGTGCGCGATATACGCCGATAAATATGGTATATATATATATATATATATATATATATATATTCATATATTCATATAGTGTTAAGTGGAGTTCTGCCAAATTTAATTTTTTTAAAAAGTCAGCAGCTACAAATACTGCAGCTGCTGACTTTTAAAATAAGGACACTTACCTGTCCAATGTGCCCGTGATGTCTGCACCCGAAGACGATCTATCGCCCCTATTAGTAGAAGGAAAAGTATCCCATTATTGATATCAGTGGAAGAAATAGTGCCACCTTGTTGGTGTCAGTGTCAGTGAGAGTGATAGTGCCCAAGGGCCGGATAAAGGCTAGCAAAGGGCCACATCTGGCCCTCGGGCCGCAGTATGGAGACCCCTGCTATAGTGCATACTCAAACATAAAAATTTACTGTGCACCGCTAAAGTGTTCAGGTCTGGCTTAAAGAAAAATTGGGAACCCTAGCTCCACTGATGTGGGAGGAGGGAGGAAAAAAAAACCACAACCACTATCATTGTTGTTGCCCCCCCCATGCATCTACAAACTTGCTGGTCAAACCGCACCATGCGGTTCAATATGTTGCAATTTTGAAAAAATATCAAGGACTTCTTTGCACATGAATAGGCTACTCTATGCGCAACATACGGGAATGCGTGGAAACGCACAGAAATGCGTGCGCGCTCCATCACAACTACATGGTGTGAACGGAGACTTACTGTAGATACTGCTGCTAATCTAAATACAAAAGGTATCGGAGTAGATTCACGTAGATCGGCGTATATTTATATCTTTACGCTACGCCGGCACAACGTTAAGAGGCAAGCATGCTATTCTCAAAGAATATGCGCTCAACGTTGCGCCGGCGTAGCGTATAGTTGTCGGCGTAAGCCGAGGTAAATCAAAGTAGGTGGAAGTGGGCGTGATATATTATAATAATGAAGCGTGACCCCATGCAAATGATGGGCTGAGCTTCAAAAAACGAACTGCGCATGCGTCGGCTCTTGGACGCATCCCAGTGCGCATGCTTACAGTTACGTCGAAATAGCTGCCTAAGATACGTCGAACACTGCCTACGACGTGAACCTAACCTACGCACAGCCCTATTCACGTAACTATGTAAACAGCGTACGCAACATAAAATTTGAAGGTGTCGTTCCCTGGCCCATACCTTTGTATTACCTGCGCCTCATATAGCAGGGGTAACTTTACGCCAGACGCACGCCTTACATAAACGGCGTAGATTACAGCGACGGGCGCAAGTACGTTCGTGAATCGGCGTATCTTGCTCATTTACATATTTGACGCTTAAATCTATGGAAGCGCCCCTTGCGGCCAGCATAAATATGCGCCCAAGATCCGACGGCGTAGGAGACTTACGTCGGCCGGATTAAGCCAAAATTCAGGCGTATCTAATTTCAAGAATAAGGCGCATAGATACGACGGCGCATCCGTGGACTTACGCGGCGTATCAGGAGATACGTCGGCGTAAGTCCTTTCTGAATCCGGGCCTTTGTTTATAGAACACAACCCCTGACATTCTCTCCTGTGCCCGAGTCTGGTTACGAATCGCATTCTTGTGGTTTTGCTCTCTAATTCCATCGGAATTGTTCACTGCAATGAAAACACAGAAGGAGCTTTGAGAAAATGGTGAGTCATCTGAGATCACATAAACAGAAAAACATTTCTACGGAGGATCAGGAAATGAGAAGAAGAGAAATCTGGCCCTGTGACTGTAGGTGCAAAAAAATATATAAATAACATAGAAAAAAAAGTTACTCCCACACCCCAAGGAGGTGTCAAAGGGGGATCAAATGATAAAAAGCGAAAACTGCGACTCTAACAGGATATCGGGTTTCATTTCCTGAACAACAATTGTGGCACTGCACTCACTGTAAGGAATCAGCTGATCCGTGCCTGAGGCAGTAGGGGAAAGTGCAGCGTATACTGTGTATATCTTTGTATTCTTTGCTTTTGTTTCCATTTGGAGCTTCGAGACGCTTGTGGGAAAATTCAACTTTCGAACTGAAGAGGGCGCTGCTGAGAGGCTCAAGAGTCACAAGGCTCCTGTAAGGTGAGTTAAAGTAGATGTGGGACCACTTAAAGTGGTTGTAAACCACTTTTTTTAACTTTTACCGAGAATCACAATGAAAAAATAGAGAACATGTTCTCTATTTTTCTTGTCGAGATTCTGGCCAGTTTTCCCGACGAGGAACCTCAAAGCCTCGTACACACACATGGTATACTCAGCAAGAAAGCTCTGCCAGCTATTTTCTTGCTGTTTCTGCCTGAGAAAACCGTGCGTGTGTACGAGGCTTCAGGCTCTAATCACGTCCTTAAGGCCCCTTTCACACTGGGTGGTTTTTGAGAGTTATTCTAGCGTTTTTTCCAGCGTTTTTCCCGCGTTTTTCCAGCGTTATTACAGCGTTATTCGAGCAAAGCCTCATCTGCAATCCCAATGTGATGGTAAAGCACCGCTAAGACCCTAACGTTTTAGGGCATTTTTGCAGTGCCTCAGTGTGAAAGGGTAAGGCGTTTTTACAGCGCTTTCAATTCATTTCAATGGAGAGGGTTGTTTTTGGAGCTTTTTTTCAGCGCCCAAAAGCTGCTGCTTGCAAGACTCAGTGTGAAAGGGTCCATTGAGATGCATGGAGAGCGTTTTATGAGAGTTTTAATAGCGCTATTAAAACGCTGTAAAAACGCTTCAGTGTGAAAGGGGTCTAAGGAAAAAAAAAACCCTGTTGAAATCTATGCACCCAGGGCCCTGCATGTAGATTAGGGGCCGGGTGCACTGATCAGGGGGGGCGGTGCCCCTAATGGACGATTGTTTTTCATAGAGTGGCGGAGCAGTGGCCACAGACATTTAAGAGGCAATACTGCCACCTCCTGAATGCCCATTTTTTTTGACAGCTCATTGAGGATTTAGTTTGCTGCAAGCGCAAGTAAAGTGGTTGCATTGTGGCCCTATTATCTTGATTAAGTCAGGTTTTGGCAGGGGGTCAGGGCCGCTGATAGGGGAGGACCACCAGTCCTCCTGTAGGGGGCTCGGGCACACAGGGGGGGCCCAAACAGCAGGGGGAATAAGTGTGGTTTGGCGGAGGGGCAGTTACAGAAGGATGTCCTGTGCCCTGATGCCCTCTGCAGCATCTGAAAGCCAGTTTTTCTCCCTCCTTCCGACTTTCAGCTGCTGCAGGGAGAAACACAGACACAGGACATCATTCCTCTAATTGCTTCCCTGACACTGATCACTGATACCCCTTCCTGTTCTGCCTGCTTTGGATCCACCCCACCCCACCCCCCTGTGTGCACCCCTGTCACTGTGAATTACATTTTTTTTAAATGTAAAACACAAATAAAAAAGGGCTAATTCACACAGGTTCTCTGTTATGTTTGTATCCGCTAGTAATAATTTTAGCGTATTTTTTTGTGAAAATATATTGGGGGGGGGGGGGGCCCTGCCAGGTAGGCTGTACTGGGCCTCGTGATTTCTAACAGCAGCCCTGCAGGGGGTATTGCTATAGCATCACTGCTGTGGCACGTGTACACCACTGAGCTTCAGCATACTATCTTGTAGGCTCAACTGTCTGTTTTTACCGCCGCCTGTGTGAATGAGGCCTTACAAAATGAATGCCCTCCAACAGTCAGCTTGGAACGTGTGTGGTCAGCTTTAGGCTTTTTAAACTCTGCGATTCTAATCGCCGTCCAGCCACCTGAGTGCTGATGTGAGTCACGGTGACACAGCGTGAGTTTCCACGTCTTCCAGTAAATGCAATTGGAACACTTTGAGACAATAGGAGGTCACCAGTGCTGCCCTTTTCACTTGGACCTTCTTAGTCATCTTTAAAAAAGTTGAATAAACAAGTTTCCTTTTGTCCACAGACGTGTACAGCTTTGTAACCCTTTGGTCACAAGATTTTCCCTTTTCTCTCTCCCAAGCTATACTTTGCTGCCTCAAGCTCCTGCACATGCTCAAACACTGGGATGGAGAGGGTGCACATGGGCTTCTTCACATTGGGGGCTACAGGAGCTTGTGTCCCAGGCTGATCGTTGTCACCAGAAAAGGAAATGCAGGGAAATCACCTATTTTGGGGACAAGTGTCTAAGGCTAGGTTCACACCATAGGTGTGCGCAGCCCCAGGGCCGGCCTTTGGGGTGTGCGAGCTGTGCAGCCGCACAGGGCGCCATGGGCAACAGGGGTGCCATGCGGCCATCCAGAGACGTATTAAGTGGGGGGGGGGGCGAGCCAACCCCGGGTACCACACACTGGGGGGGTGTCAGACCGGCACCCCCCCTCCGCGTTTGTATTACACCAGCAGTGGCAGCGCCGCAGGTTTAGGCAGTGGCACACTGGCATAGGTAGGAAGAGGCGAGCTAGCTACAGAGGCAAGGGGGAGGGGGTGTGCTACACTGAACGAGGGGGCTACACAAATTATTTGTTACACATATATTTTTCCTCTTTGTGTATGTTTTTTTTTTTTAACAGAAAAGAGTTTTATTAGACAAATCAGCATTACAATACAAATACGGTACAGAAGTTACAGCAACGTAGAAATCAGAGCGTCAGAAGTGTACATCACATCCAGGGGCACAACCCAAGCAATGAAGATCGGGTAAATGTCAAACATATATAAGAAGTATATCTTATCAATAATACTTTGGCCGCCTCAAACAACAGCGTCAAGGGAGGGGGGACAAAAACAACAACCGTCGGGGGAGGGCCAGCTGTCCTGGTCATTCAGTCTGGAGGGGGGTCAGGGGCATCGCGGGTCTCCGTCCAGGCAGACCAGATTTTGTCAAACTTCCCCGGGCATTGTCTATTCTCATAAGTCAACCTGTACAGGGGCAGGACCGAGTCTACCGAGCGCTGCCAAGAAGCACAGGCGGGGGGGTCCTCAGATTTCCATTTCAACAGAATCTCTCGCCTAGCATAAAATAGGGAAAAGGTCAGGCATAGCTTATCGTATCTGTCGCCCTCCACATCCTCCAGATGGCTCAGTAACAGAACTGTCGGGTCGACTGGGACAATCGTCCTGCTCACATCAGACAGCCTGGAGGCAACCGCCGTCCAGTACGGTCGGAGCTTCGGACACGACCAGACCATGTGCCAGAACGTACCTATGTCCTGTTTACACCTTTGGCAGTTAGGATCCCGTAGCGGGTATATACGGGCCAGCCTCTCCGGGGTATAGTAGGCCCTGTGGAGAAATTTGAACTGTATAAACCTGTCTTTCGCAGCAATCAGAGAGGGAATGTACGAGGAGATGCAATCCTCCCACCCCTCTTCGTCCAAGGACGGTATATCGGCCCTCCATTTATCCCAGGATTTGGTAAGTTTGGTGTCATACGCAACAGTGAGATATAGGTATAGGGACGAGAGAGGGCGGTCCATTACACTAGAGGCCAAGAGTCGCTCTATGGAGTCAGACTCCAGAGTTAGGGGTTCGGGAAATTGGGCCTCAAAAGCATGTTTGAGCTGCCAGTACCGGAATTGAAAAGAGACAGGCAAGGAGTACGTCCGACGCATCGTCTGGAAGGGCATAAGTCTACCCTCGAGGACTATATGGCGCAAAGTGACGATGCCCTTCTTTGCCCACAGGGAGGGGTCCGGAATGTTATTCAGGTGGGGCAACATAGGGTTACCCCATAGGGGCATATGCGGTGTCATGTGGGCTGGCCTCCTGTATATGGTTCGGGCCTCCTGCCAAACCTTAACTGTGGTCCGCATAAGGGCCGTCATAGAGGGGGCCGCTCTTAGGCCTCGGAACGGCAGGTTACTCAGGGCTGCATAGGAGCCCAGGATAGCCGCCTCCAGGGTGACCGCCGGGTTTTGTCTGGGCTGGGAGAACCACCACCGGACTGTAACCAGCACTGCTGCCCAGTAATAGAGCAAAAAGTTTGGGAGCGCCAGGCCCCCACCAGACAGGGGGAGATACAGAATCTGTCTCGCCACCCTAGGGGGCCTCCCAGCCCACACAAAGGATATAAGCAGGCCCTCCAGTCTCCGAAAGAATGCCCTAGGAATATGCGAAGGGGTATTACGGAAAAAATATAAGAACTTTGGAAGGAAAATCATTTTTAGAAGATTAACCCTCCCCACTGGCGTTAGGGGAAGAGTACGCCACGCCGCACATTTGGCCGCCAGCTGGGTCATAAGTGGTTGAATGTTCCTATTCACATAGTCACCTGTCCTACCACAAATCTTAATGCCCAGGTAGGTAAACTCCTCCACCCACTGAAGCGGTGTGTGTGTCGGGGTTCGCAAGACCGAGGAGTGTAGTGGGAACAGAACCGATTTGTCCCAGTTAATGCGGATGCCCGAATACCGGCCGAACTGGTTGAAGAGATCCAAGGCTACTCGCAAAGAGGAGGAGGGGTCCGCCAAGTAGAGCAGGGCATCATCCGCATACAAAGATAGCTTCTCTTCAATCGGGCCTATCTGCAGTCCCTGAACCCTCGTCTCTGCTCTCAACAATATGGCAAGGGGTTCTAAGGCTAGGGCAAACAAACCCGGTGAGAGGGGACACCCCTGCCGCGTGCCACGACCAAGGTGAAATACCTCAGACAGGCAACCGTTAGTTCTAATTCTAGCTGATGGACAGGTGTATAGCATGCGTACCCATTTTGTGAAGACCGGGCCAAACCCGAAACTAGAGAGCACCTCCCACAGGTAGCCCCACTCGACAGAGTCAAAAGCTTTCTCCGCGTCGAGTGAGGCCACCACTCCCGCCGACCCACCCCCGGCCCTATCAATATGGGTAAGGAGGCGCCTGATATTGATATCCGTACCCCTACCCGGCATAAAGCCTGTCTGGTCCGGATGTACCAGAGCAGTTATGACCGAGTTCAGCCTATTAGCAAGGATTTTGGCCAGGAGTTTTGCGTCCACATTTAGCAGAGAAATGGGACGATATGAGGAGCATAGGGTAGGATCCCTCCCCGGTTTGGGTATTACCACTATAACCGCCTCTCTCATGGTGTCAGGGAGCCTCCCCATTCGCAACGATTCAGCAAAAAGGGAGTGAAAGCGAACCACAAGGTCCTCAGCATAATGTTTGTAGAACTCCACAGGGAGTCCGTCAGGCCCCGGCGTTTTACCCGCTTGCATGGATTTAAGGGCCCGTTGGATTTCCGTCACCGTGATGGGAGCATCGAGCTGTGCACGATACGTCGGTGTCAGAACCGGTATGTCAATGCCCTCCAGGTAGGTCCGGAGATCCGGAGCCTCATAATCCACCCGTGAACTGTAAAGGAGTCTATAATAGTTAGCGAAACACGTATTGATTCCCTCGGGGGAACAGACCAGTTCCCCCGTGGGGCCCGTAATACTCGGGACACACATCCCCCCCGCCTGTTCCCTAGAAAGCCAGGCCAGCATTCTCCCAGCCCTCTCTCCCTGCTCAAAGATCCGCTGGGACTGAGCAAGTAGTTTCTTCTGTGTAAGGGCAGTACGGAGATTAAGGACCTCCCCAGTCAGGAGCTGCAGTTGGGCATAGTGCTGGGGATCTCGAGATCTAAAATAAGTTTCCTCCGCCTTGGCTGCCTCTCTCTCAGCCCTCACTAGCTCCGCCCTACGCCCCCTACGAACCTTGGCAATAATGGTCTGGTAGTGTCCTCTCGTGGAGGCTTTAAAGGCATCCCACACAATAGCGGCATCCACCGTGCCAGCATTAACTGCCCAATATCCCGCCAGCTGAGGCTGAAACTGAGCATCCACTTCAGTGTCTGTAACCCAGAACCTAGACAGTCTCCACAGTCGAGCAGCAGGGCCTACCGAAAGATCAAGGGTCAGGAGCATCGGAGCATGGTCAGAAATTCCCCGGGGCAGTATACGTATGTCAGTGACTCTCGGCAGGACCGGGCCCCCCGCATAAACCAAATCAATGCGGGAGAACGTCTTGTGGGAGGCTGAGTGGCACGTGTAGGCCCGAGCCTGAGGGTGTTTCCACCTCCATACATCTGTCAATCCATAGGTGTCAGCCCAGTCAGCTAGGCCAGAGCTGGGATACCCCACAGATGTCAGCCGATCCATGCCCGAGTCAGGGACCAGGTTGAAGTCACCTAAAATCACAGTATTGTCAGAGGCAAACTCCGCCATCTTACTAGTCACCTGGTTCAATATCGAAAAAGAGGCCGGCGGGGGCAGGTACAGGCCCACAATAGTCCAGGTTAAAGAGTAAATCACAGCATGAATAATAACATACCTACCGTCCGGGTCAAGGGCCAGATCCAGGAGCCGAAACGGGAGGGACTTGAGAACCAGGACACTAACCCCTCTAGCAAAACTAGAATACGTGGAATGATAGTGATGGCCCACCCACGGTTTTTTAAGAGCTAAAATCCTGCTCCCCATAAGGTGTGTTTCTTGCAGGATGCAAATGTGGGGGTTGTAGGACCTAATAAACTGGAACACCAAGGAACGCTTGGTTGGTGAGTTCAGACCCCTGGTGTTCCATGACAAGATATTAACTGCAGACATAACCTATGAGGGTAGCAGGGACTCCAGGATGACAACCCTTCCCGGTCTCCGGATTCGGCCTCCAGACCCAGGACGCACACATCTGAGAACCAAGTAATGCTGAAATATCAATCATTTGCATAACAAACAAAAACAGTAGAACATAAAAACCCAACAAAAAACCCCGGAACAGAAGAAGAAAAAAAAAAGGAAAAAAGGCCCAAGTAGGGCAACAGTCCCCGCCCCCCACCCCACCCACCCCCTTAAAACTGAGGAGGGTATATATCCCAAACAGTTTCAGCTCGCCGGCTGCAAAAATGGGGGTTCCGTGCAAGAGGTGAACTCAGCCCCCCAGATATTTCCAGGGGGGGGCCGAGCAACAGTCTGAGCAGCTAAGTGTGAGGCATCCGCTGGCAATGCAACAAGCTGCAAGGGACAGGAGTCCAAAAGCAGAAGAGCCAACAGGAATGCGTCCCAGCAGTAAAAATCAATCCTGTAGCGGGCGGGCATACAAGGTATTACCCTCCAGCGCCACATAAAAGGTGAAACAAAAAGAGGCGGCATGCCGCATTGATCTCCTGGCTATGTCCCTGCCAGGGGCGCTAACTTGGGCCTCCACATCTGCGTGGGCCAACTGCCACCATAAGAGCAGTGCACACCATGGTTACAAAACAAGGCACAACAGGTGCAATAAAGGATGTGGGTGCTCTAACCGTGGACCGCCCGTTTCCGGGCCAAGTTCGGAGCAGTGAAGGTGTCATGAGCTACTTACTATGCGGCCGATCAATGGGCCTGCGGCAACGAGTCCAGCCAGGTGGACACCTCCCTGGGGTTGTTGAAGAATCGGGTTGTCTCTCCGTCCTGGACCCGCAGACGGGCCGGGAAGAGGACGCTGTAGCGGATGCTGCGTGCCCTCAGTGCCGCTTTAACATGGTCAAACGATTTCCTAAGCTTCTGGGTTTCCACCGAATAGTCAGGGAAAATCATCAATTTTGTATTCTGGTAGCGCAGGTCGCCCACAAGCCTGGAGGCGCGGAGAATTTTGTCTCTGTCCCGGAAGTTGAGCAGACGGAGAATGAAGGTTCGCGGTGGGGTCCCAGGAGGTCCCGGCTTGGGTGGAATGCGGTGCGCCCTCTCCACTACATAATGGGGCGACATACGAGCATCAGGAAGGAGGTCGCGCAACATACCCTCCACAAAGCCAGTGGGGTCATTCCCCTCTGCTCCCTCGGGAAGGCCGACAATACGAAGGTTGTTGCGCCGATTTCTATTTTCAGCATCTTCAGCTCTATACTCCAGGGCTTTTACTTTGGTGTGAAGTGTGCGGAGTGTAGCACTATGCTCTGCGACTGTGTCTTCAGTGTTGCTTACTCTTTGCTCAGTCTCCACGACTCTGGTCCTGAGCTTGTCCATGTCTTGGCGGATAAGGCCCATGTCCAACTGCACGGCTTCCATTTTCGCTGTCAACGTGGACTGGCAAGTAGCTATGGCCGCCATGACGTCCGCCAGCCAGGGGGGTCGGGATTCAGCCGACTCCATGGGACCCGTCTGGGACGCCCTGTGAGAGCTTCGGGTAGTACGGACCTGCGCCGGGGGATGAGCGGGTGTCTGGGGGGGGTCCGGCAGTGGCTGGAGGGGGTCCGGCAGTGGCGGAAAGATCAGTCTTTTGCCCCCTGCGCCGAACTTTGCGCCCGATTTGCGGCGCCTCATCCAGGGGTCGCACCGCAACAGGTGTGTATTACTCCAGGTGAGGGGGGGGGGAAGAACTGCAATGATGGGGGAGTCAGTCTCTAGCCCCCCTCACCGAGTCAGGTGTCCAGGCCTCTGTGCCCCAGCCAGGTACGTTAGAGTCCGTGTGAGGGGCTGTGCACACTGAGGGCAGCGTGCACACTGAGGGCAACGTGGAGGGCCCCACTGGCAGGAACCACAGTCCGATAGGAGGGTCTCTAGAGGGATGGGGGGTCAGTCCGTCCTACCTCCTCTCACCAGGCACTGCAGGGTGGCTACGCAGGTCAGAGCTCCAGGGTCCTTCAGGAAAAGGCCAGCCGAGACTGCTCCAGCCCCGCTCCCCGTCCGGAGCCCGGAGACTGCCAGGAAAGGCCGCGGCTGCGGCCTAGGTGCACGAGGCGGTCGGGCGTGTGCCTGGAGAAGAGCCGGCGGCCGCCGGTATCACAGCTTCTCTCCCTCTGTCCGGGTGTCAAGTCTCCCCCCTCTCTCGTAGGGGCCGCAGCGCGCCCAATCCACCGCCCGGAGCCTCGGGTGTAGCCAGGAAAGGCCGCGGACGCGGCCTAGCCGCACGATGCGGCCAGGAGTGCCTGAGGAAGAGCCGGCAGCCGCCGGTAATTCAGCGTCTCTCCCCACCGTCCGGATGCACTCCCTCCTCTCCTGCAGGGGTTACCGGGCAGCCAATCCTCAAACCAGAGCGCAGGGATCCGCCAGGAGAGGCCGCGGCTGCGGCCTAGCTGCACAAGGGTGCTGGGATGAGTGCCCAAAACCGCGCTGGCGAGTGGATGAACAGCCGCACTCCCCGCCCGCTATGTCCACTCACTGACCCGGCCTGCACCGGTGAGTAAGACGGCGTAAATAGCCCAGGATCCGGATCATGGGTCGAAATTCAGCGGAGCTCTCTGAAAAAGCAGCCGCTCACAGCATCATCTTGGCCACGCCCCCCTCCTCTTTGTGTATGTTTAGGTGACCAGGGGGTGAGGGGTGAAGATGGGGGGGCGCCACAGGATTAGCTCGCACAGGGCGCCTGAACACCTAAGGCCGGCCCTGCGCAGCCCATTGCATTAGGGTGTGCATCCCAAAGCTCAAACACATATTCCTTTCTCTGCAGCCTCAGCTGTATGGGGTAGTGAATAAATGGGAAGTGCTCTGTGCTGAGTGGCTTCCCGTTCATTCACCAACTGAAGGATAGTAAACTATGTTTACTATGCTACGTTTACTATGCTTCAGTTATGAATGGACACAGTGAGCAAGTGTGTTCACTGTGTCCATTTAGAAAAGGAAGGGGCCAGTAAATGTTATATTTACTAGCCCCTTCTCCCGCTTTCCATCCTAAAACATCCCCGCAGCAGCCAGGGGAGAGGAGTGAAGCCAGAGGCACTGCAGGGCGGGGGGCAACATGGGGGAAGCCTGGGCAGTAGGGGGAATCGTGCCGCACAGTGATTAGGGTGTGCCCAGGCACACCTGGAACACCCCATGCGCAAGCCTATAGTTTACACGTATGTGTTTGCAACATTAAAATGGCTGCTACGGTTGCACTCATCCAAGATTGACCCGGACAGTCCAGGTTTTGAATCCTGTGTCCAGATTCCAGACAATCATAGGCGTCCACAGTGCACACAGGGTGCCTGGCAGTGCCGCCCCCTTATCCATGTGCTCGGCTCCTAATCTACAAGAAGGGCGACTGGACACATGGATTCCAATGTTTCTGGGTTAACACTGTTTTTATGTTGTTATCTCTACCCTCTCTTTCAGGTATAAATAGGGTGACCATGTGTCCCGGATTGTCCGGGACAGTCCCGCATTTTGCAGGTCTGTCCCGGGCACCTTCATTCCAGGACAATACAGTGTCCCGGAATGAAACTGACACAGCCACCCCCCGGGGCCAATCTGATGCCCCCAAAAAAAGCTGCCACATCACCACTTTACTCACTGACAGTACTTGTCCTGACCGAGAATGCCTGGAGGAGCACAATCCCCGCCCCCTGCTTGTGATTGGAGAAATCATAAATCCCGCCTCTTGTGTCCAATCACTGTGCTGTAATTCGTTACAGCACAAGCTGATTTTTCAGAAGGGGGGGTGTCCCTGAATGGTAGTTTGGAAATGTGGTCACCCTAGGTATAAACCCTGTTTGATCTGGATCCACCCATTCTGACATCAGTTTTTTTTGCCCAAATTTTTGCTTAAATCTTTATATCCGCGTTCAATAAGGCCCCTTTTATTAGCTTTACCGCTAATTTTGTGGCGCTATTCAGCGGCTAGTGGAGCGGTTTTACCCCCGCCTAGCGTCAGAAAAAGGGTTAAAAACCACCACAAAGCGCACTTTGTCGGCGGTATAGCCGCGGTGTCCATTGATTTCGGTAAAAACACCCCTCCTTCACCGATTCAAACATGCGGCTAGCAGGACTTTTTTTCACGTCCTGTTAGCGCACCGCTCCAGTGTGAAAGCCCTTGGTATGCAGGCATAGGAAACACCCCTTGCCACGCCCCCTTAAAGGAGAATTGTACAAAATAAATAAGATTGGTTAAACTCACAAGTGCTTTTTTACCACTACTATTCCTTTAAATTGACTTTTGACATTTATAAATGCAGCAATTTATAAGTTGGATGAAAGGTTTAGCTCTGGGAAATACTTTTTGATCGATAAAAAGTGCATTTTATATACATCTATATAGATCAGACCAAAATGAGGGACAGAGGGACATTGCTCCAAATCAGGGACAGTCCCTCGGAATCAGGGACAGTTAGTTGCGAGGTATGTCTCACAAATGCGCTTCTGGAAGAATGGTCAGACATTCCCATAGACACACTCCTAAACCTTCCCAGAAGAGTTGAAGCCGTTATAGCTGCAAGGGGCGGGGCTAACTCAATATTGAACCCTATGGACTAGGGCTCTTTCACACGTCCGTTCAGTTTTTTAGATCAGTTTTTTCCCCCTTCAGTTGATCCGTTTTTTCATCCGTTTTTCGTCCGTTTTCCGTCCGTTTACATCAGTTTCCGTTCCGTTTTTCATCAGTTTTTTTCATCCGTTTTTCGTCCGTTTTTTTTTTTTTTGTTTTAGAACTGACGTTAGCGGATCGGATGGTAAACGGATCATCCGCTAACGTCCGTTTTTCGTCCGTTCCGTTTTTTTGATGGAAGGAAAATTGGGTTTTCTTCCGTCCAAAAAAACGGAGCTTCCCGCAGACGGATGTTAACGGACGTTAGCGGATGCTCATCCGCTAACGGACGCTAACCCATAGGGAAGCATTGAGGTCCGTTAACGGACGTCCAAAAAACGGACGAACTGAACGGACGTGTGAAAGAGCCCTAAGACTGGGATGCCATTAAAGTTCATGTAAAGGCAGGTGTCCCAATACTTCTGACAATATAGTGTATGTGTAAATGAAAGTTTTTTTGTGCCAGAGCTTTAATGAATGTGACCAAGGGTATGACAAAAACATGAATGGGATCCCAAAAGCTGGAAACGCAAAATCTGGACTAAAGAGGGATTCCGGAATGGGATCAGACTGCAGTCTGTTTTTAATTTCCAGCGGGGCGCTGAGACGGGCGGACAGTCTGATCCAAGCATTGTTTTCTCATTGCACAGAGAGAGACTCGGCGGGAGCATTTAGGGAGAGTCGGGGTGACAGTGAGGTCAGTCTGAGACTGTGCGGTAATGTGTTTTCTTTGGCTGCATTCCCCTGCTTTACATTATGAGGGGCACACACTGGGGGGGGGGGGGGGATTTTTTTTGGGGGGGGGGATAAAGTTATTTTTTTTTTTGTTCCCACAGACTTGCACATCCCCACCCCCGTCAGACATAATACTTGTCCTATGAACTGTGCTTAAGATACTGTGGGATCTAAAATATGTATAGCAGTTCACCAAATGAAAGTGCGTGAACATTCGTACATTCGTTCTGTGGGACTGGGGGGGGGGGGGGGTATGAAAAACAAGCAAATGCACCAACAGTCGCTATAGTAAGAGCAGCGTCAGCTCAGGCTGCAGTCAGGCCACCCCCCATGTGTTTTACCCCGCCCACGAGGACCTCCATGGCTAAGCCCCGTGGGCAGGGCGAAACGCGTCGGTGAGATGTGGTCTGGATGGAGCCTGGGCTGAGGCTGCTCTTACTATAGAGACTTTTGGGCTTTGTCTATGTGCAGCAGCTGCTGTGTTATATTCTTCATAGTGCATTCATCAAACCGAGATGGGCATTTATTTATTATTGTATTTATATATTTTATGTACTTGTATAGCGCCGTCAATTTACGCAGCGCTTTACATATACATTGTACATTAACATCAGTCCCTAACCTCAAGGTAGGGACTGTACAGTGTATCTCTGTACAGTGACAGTCTCTTGTATCTCTCATCTCTGTACAGTAACAGTCTCATGTATCTCTCATCTCTGCACAGTGACAGTCTCTTGTATCTCTGCACAGTGGCAGTCTCTTGTATTTCTGTACAGTGACAGTCTCTTGTATCTCTGCACAGTGGCAGTCTCTTCTATTTCTGTACAGTGACAGTCTTTTGTATCTCTGTACAGTGACAGTCTCTTGTATCTCTGCACAGTGGCAGTCTCTTGTATTTCTGTACAGTGACAGTCTCTTGTATCTCTGCACAGTCTCTTGTATCTCTGCACAGTGGCAGTCTCTTGTATTTCTGTACAGTGACAGTCTCTTGTATCTCTGCACAGTGGCAGTCTCTTGTATTTCTGCACAGTGACAGTCTCTTGTATCTCTGCACAGTGGCAGTCTCTTGTATCTCTGTACAATGGCAGTCTCTTGTATCTCTGCACAATGGCAGTCTCTTGTATCTCTGCACAGTGGCAGTCTCTTGTATCTTTGTACAGTGGCAGTCTCTTGTGTCTTTGTACAGTGGCAGTCTCTTGTGTCTTTGTACAGTGGCAGTCTCTTATATCTCTGCACAGTGGCAGTCTCTTGTATTTCTGTACAGTGACAGTCTCTTGTATCTCTGCACAGTGGCAGTCTCTTCTATTTCTGTACAGTGACAGTCTTTTGTATCTCTGTACAGTGACAGTCTCTTGTATCTCTGCACAGTGGCAGTCTCTTGTATTTCTGTACAGTGACAGTCTCTTGTATCTCTGCACAGTCTCTTGTATCTCTGCACAGTGGCAGTCTCTTGTATTTCTGTACAGTGACAGTCTCTTGTATCTCTGCACAGTGGCAGTCTCTTCTATTTCTGTACAGTGACAGTCTTTTGTATCTCTGTACAGTGACAGTCTCTTGTATCTCTGCACAGTGGCAGTCTCTTGTATTTCTGTACAGTGACAGTCTCTTGTATCTCTGCACAGTCTCTTGTATCTCTGCACAGTGGCAGTCTCTTGTATCTTTGTACAGTGACAGTCTTTTGTATGTCTCATCTCTGTACAGTAAGGGCGCGTACACACGATCGAACATGTCTGATGAGACTTGTCCGACGGACCGTTTTCATCAGACAACTCTGAACTTGTCTGATGTGCGTACAGACCATCGGACCAAAATCCGATCAGACCAGAACGCGGTGACGTCGTGATGAAAAAACGAGGTTCAATGCTTCCAAGCATGCGTCGACTTGATTCTGAGCATGCGCGGGTTTTTGGTCCGATGGTTTTGTGTACTAACCATTGGAAAACGGTCCAATAGGCCGTACACACCATCGAACATGTCCGCTGAAACTGGTCTGCGGACCAGTTTCAGCGGACATGTTCGATCCTGTGTACGCGGCCTGACTGTCTCTTGACAGTCTCTTGTATCTCTCATCTCTGCACAGTGACAGTCTCTTGTATCTCTGTACAGAAACCGGTCCGATGTAACTGGTCTCCAGACCAGTTTCATCAGACCAGTTTGATGGTGTGTACAGCCCATCGGACCTAAGTTTTAAAACATGCTTTAAAATCTGTCTGACGGACAGATTCGATGGTTAGTACGCAAAAGCATCGGAGCATCGGACCAAAAACCCACGCATGCTCAGAATCAAGTCGACGCATGCTTGGAAGCATTGAACTTAGTTTTTTCAGCACGTCGGTGTGTTCTACGTCACCGCGTTCTGGTCTGATCGGATTTTTGGTCCGATGGTGTGTACACACATCAGACCATCAGACCACTTCAGCCTGGTCCGATTGAAAACGGTCCGTCGGACCAGTCTGATCGTGTGTACGTGGCCTGACAGTCTCTTGTATCTCTGTACAGTGACAATCTCTTGTATGTCTCATCTCTGTACGGTGACAGTCTCTTGTATGTCTCATCTCTGTACAGTGACAGTCTCTTGTATGTCTCATCTCTGTACAGTGACAGTCTCCTGTATGTCTCATCTCTGTACAGTGACAGTCTCTTGTATGTCTCATCTCTGTACAGTGACAGTCTCTTGTATCTCTCATCTCTGTACAGTGACAGTCTCTTGTATCTCTCATCTCTGTACAGTGACAGTCTCTTGTATGTCTCATCTCTGTACAGTGACAGTCTCTTGTATGTCTCATCTCTGCACAGTGACAGTCTCTTGTATGTCTCATCTCTGTACAGTGACAGTCTCTTGTATCCCTCATCTCTGTACGGTGACAGTCTCTTGTATCTCTCATCTCTGTACGGTGACGGTCTCTTGTATGTCTCATCTCTGTACAGTGACGGTCTCTTGTATGTCTCATCTTTTTACAGTGACAGTCTCTTGTATGTCTCATCTCTGTACAGTGACAGTCTCTTGTATGTCTCATCTCTGTACAGTGACAGTCTCTTGTATGTCTCATCTCTGTACAGTGACAGTCTCTTGTATGTCTCATCTCTGCACAGTGACGGTCTCTTGTATGTCTCATCTCTGCACAGTGACAGTCTCTTGTATCCCTCATCTCTGTACAGTGAGTCTCTTGTATGCCTCATCTCTGTACAGTGACAGTCTCTTGTATGTCTCATCTCTGTACAGTGACAGTCTCTTGTATGTCTCATCTCTGTACAGTGACAGTCTCTTGTATGTCTCATCTCTGTACAGTGACAGTCTCTTGTAACACATAGCACTCTCTTTGTTGAAATGATATCCCACACTGCCACCTGCAGTTCATAGTATGTCCATCTGGGGGCGCCAAAAGACACGGGGACCGGCAGGCGCGCTCTGGTAGGAGGTACGCGCTCACACATACACAGAGGTAAGCAGGCAGAGATGATGCGGCGCATGCGCATCTTCTTGGTGAGCGCCCGGGGGCGCGCCTGTGGATCGGGCGGGGCCGCGCACGTCGGGGGAAAGAGGGCGGGGCGGAAGGACAGAGTAGCCGCACGTCGGGGACGGGGCTGGAGACGATGAACATAGGCCCGCTGCGGCTGCGGGGGATCTGAGGTGCGGAGTGAGGGGCGGTGACGTCACTTCCGGTGGGCGGGACGTCAGAGGGTGAGAGCGGCCCCGGTGGACGGTGAGTTCGGTGTGAGGGGGTTGTGTGTGCTGTCAGTGGTGGGGGGGAGGACTGAGGGGTGCTCTGTGAGGAGGTATGTATACATTCCGGGGGTGGGTGTTGGGGTTGTACGTTGTGTGTGGGGGGTTCTGGGTTTTGTTCATACTGCACTGGGGGGGGGGGGGCAGGGCTGAGGTAAATTCTATGATTGGGGTCAGTGAGGTTATGAGGGGTCAGTGACAGGTCGGTGTTGGGGTGTGTAGTCAGTATCGGTGCTGGAATTCTGCATTGTGAGGGGGGGGGGGGGGATCTGGAGTGTCAGTGTTGGGTGTGTGATGCACCATGGAGGAGGGGGGGGGGTCAGTGTTGGGGTAAGATGCATTTTGTGTGGGGCTGGTGTCTGTGTTGGGATACAATGAAATGTTGGGGGGCAGGTATGGTGTCTGGTGGGGGGGGGGGGTCAGCATTGGGCTACGGTGCACTCTGGGGGGGGGGGGTCAGCATTGAGGTGTGATGCATTCTAGTGTTGGGGTGTGATGCACTCTGGGGTGGTCGGCAGGTATGGTTAGCCGTTGGGGGGGGGGGGGGGGGGGGTTTGGCAGGTATGGTGTACCATTGAGGGTGGGGGGGTCAGCGTTGGGCTATGGTGCACTCTGGGCGGGATCAGTGTTGAAGTATGATGCACTTTGGGGGTTAGCATTGAGGTGTGATGCACTCTGGGGGGGGGGGGGTGTGATCAGTAGGTCAGTGCTGGGGTGTGATGCACTTTGTGGTGTTGGGGTGTGATGCACTATGTGTGGGGGGCGGCAGGTATGGTGACCGTTGGGGGGGGGGGGGGGGGGGGGGTTAAGCGTTGTGCTACGGTGCACTCTGGGGGGATCAGTGTTGAAGTATGATGCACTCTGGAGAGAGGGGTCTGCCTTGGGGTACGATGCACTTGGGGGGGGGGGGGGGGGTTAGCATTAAGGTGTGGTGGGGTGCGATGGATTTTGGGGGGGTTGACGGTGAGGTGTGGTGAATTCTGGGGGGGTTTGGGGGTGTGATGCATTGCAGGGGCTTGGGGAGTGATGCATTCTGGTGGGGGTCGGGGAGTGATGCATTCTGGGGGGGGGGGGGGTCGGCATGTGATGCATTCTGGGGGAGGGGGTCGGCCTCGAGGTGTGATGCATTCTGGGGGAGGGGGTCGGCGTTGAGGTGTGATGCATTCTGGGGGGGTCGGGAATGCATTCTGGGGGGGGGGGGTGTTGGGGTGTGATGCATTGTGGGGGGGTCGGTGTTGGGGTCAGATGATGTGAGGTGATGAGGTGAACACGGAGTTGTACGTTTTTCCTTCTGTTGGTCTTCAGGTGAAAGTTCTAACGTGAGATTCCTTCTCTCAGTTCAGAAAGCAAAACTGGAGGTTGTGACCGTTTTTAATGTTGTTTTTTAAGGGGGGAGGGGGATCAGTATCGGGTAATGGGGTACTCTGACGTAGTAGTGGGCTTAAGCACTATGTGGAAAAACACAAAATCACTTCCAGCACTAATAGGTCTTCCAAGGCGTATCAGATGTCAGATAAAATGGTGATGTGAAAGGTGTATATATAGGGTATCCCAATACTAGGTGGATGCTGCCTTCTTCGGAGGAAGGGGGTGCGCCCCTGAAACGCGTTGGCTGTACCCCATGTTCTGTGCATTTATGGGCAGTTGCATTTTGTGAGTACCCACTTTTATACAAAAATTTCTTAATTTAATAACATTTGTGGTAATGCACGAGGTGTGCGCCTTCCATGTCTGTCTTAAGCACTGTGTGACCAAATCCTCGTATGTTTAGCTTGTTTGCTGAATATCTTCAGGTTTTTTATATATATATATATACATAGCCTTGCAGGATTTAAATGTCATTTAGTATGTGAGCTCTGTAATCATTTCCTCTGTCAGTTTTACAGCTGCACCATCTAATGTTTTTTTTTTGTTTTTTTTGGGGGGGGACGGGGAGGTGTTGCAGGGGCTGTAGGAAATTGGGGGGGGATTGGGGTGTTGCAGCGGCTGTAGGATATTGGGGTCGACTGATTATTGGTGTGGCCTATTGCTCGGTCAGAAATGTGGGGGTGTGTAAAATACTGGGGGGGTGTTGCTGGGTGCATAGAACATTGGGGTATGTTTTGTGGGGGGCGTAGAATATTGGGGGTGTTGCTGACCTGCCTGTCCCCGTTGAGTTCTGTCTTTAGTATAGTGTGTGACAAATACTGGCTCTTGAGGAGTCCTGGTATTTAAGATGGAGATCGTTCATACCACCCGGTACTATTAATGGGAAATTTTTTGCAATGCAGGTCATCAGATGTTTGCCAATGTATCCAGAACACATACTTGTGATGTGTATGGCTTGTAATCTGCACCCCTCTACAGTGACAACAGGGGGGCTCTCCACCCCAATAATCTGTACACCGGCGCTCCTTTGTGATGACGATCGGCGGATCTATGCAGTCATCTATGGACAGCCGCTGATGGATCTCAAAACCAGTATAGTGTAGAAATCACAATCTTTTCCTCTCGTGTGCTGGACACCCCAATATTTTTCATTATTGGGGTGTTGCAGAGTAAAAAGTATTATGTCACTAGGGGGGGGGGGGTGCAGCAATGTAACATCGTGCCCTTCCTTTAGGACTTGTCACCAATGGACACAGCTTCCTCAGTAGGGCCTCCCATTGTAGCTTCCCCCCCCCCCCCCCCTGCTCATTCCGAAATAGTGATGTCATTGTAGTGAAGCCGGATAGGTTCAACTTCATGTAGATCAAAAGCCGAACTCTAAAATCTCATGTAACATGTTCACATTGTTCCAGATGTTTTCAGTCTATTTAAAACTGCAACTTTCACTGAAAATTACTAAATATAACTAAAGGCAAAACCCCTTTTTTTTTTTTTTTTTTTTAAGTTTTGGACAGGAATTGGAACCCCTTGTCAGGTTCTTATTGCTGTTTGTGCCCCCATTAGGGAGATTCGCCCTCTCTGTTTGGCGTGCTTACCATTATCCCCCACAAAAGTAATAGAGGGGAAATTGTCTGGTGTCTTGGGAGGGTGGGGGGGCCAATGGATTTCCTATCACTTCCTGTGTTGAATATGGAACAGGAAGTCGAGGGAGATATCCCCAATGGGACACAGATGGTAATAAAAATTGACAAAAGGTTAAACCCTCTCTTAAAGGGGTTGTAAAGGTACAATTTTTTTTCCTAAATAGCTTCCTTTACCTCAGTGCAGTCCTCCTTCACTTACCTCATCCTTCCATTTTTCTTTTAAATGTCCTTATTTCTTCTGAGAAATCCTCACTTCCTGTTCTTCTGTAACTCCACACAGTAATGCGAGGCTTTCTCCCTGGTGTGGCGTGTCGTGCTTGACCCCTCGTTTGGACTACAGGAGCATCAGGACTCCCACCAACACACACACACATTGCACTCCTATTTACCATAAAAAGGCTGTTTAGCATACCATCCATACAGTTTTGGTTTACCGTATTTTTCGGCGTATAGGATGACCTTTTGTGCTTAAAAACTTGGCTCAAAACTTGGGGGATCATCTTTTACACCGGTACCTGTCTCAGTCAGACCTCGGGCATCCATTATTCAAAAGCGACGCCCCCTCCTCGTGCTGTTCCGTGATGGGCAGTTTCCCAGCAGCGCCTCTGTTTGGTGTTCCTCATATCACGGATGTCTTCTCATCCTTGGCTTTGGACGAGAGGACATCTGTGATAGGCAGAACAGGCGCTGCTGGGAAACTGAGTGTTCTGCCTATCACGGAACAGCACGAGGAGGAGGTGTGGCTTTTGAATAATGGACGGCCGCAGTACATGGATAAGGTATGGCACAGTGAGATTTGAAAAAAAGCATGTTCCTGTCAGCAGTTCCGGCTACCCCTGAGCTTCCAGACAGACTAGTAGGAAGGGCGTCGTCTTATATGGCGAGTATATCCCAAAACCAAAGTTGTTGCTGGAAAATTAGGGGGTTATTTTCTACGCCGCCAAAAAAAAAAAAAAATTGTTACAATGTTAACTCTTCTTAGTGCGTTTTTGGTAAGAGTCGGTTCACACAGGGGGCAGCACGACTTTGGGGGCAACTCGGCAAGGCGACTTTAGAGGCGACTTGCAAAATTACTTCTGTATAGAAGTCAATGCAAGTCGCCCGCAAAGTCGTACAGAAACCTTTTTCTAAGTCGGAGCTCCTATTAGAACGGTTCCATTGAACAGAGCGGAGCGCGACTTGTCAGGAGGCTAAGAGCTGGTTCACACAGGGGCGACTCGTCAGGCGACTCATCTGCCTGACAAGTCGAGTCCCATTCTAGTCCATAGAACCGTTCTAATAGGAGCGACGCAAGTCAGTCTGACTTAGAAAAAGGTTCTTGTACGACTTCGGGGAGACTTGCATTGATTTCTAAACAGAAGTAATTTTGCCGAGTCGCCCCGGTAGCCGTCTTCAGGACGCCTTGCCGAGTCGCCCCGGTAGCCGTCTTCAGGACGCCGTGCCGAGTCGCCCCGGTAGCCGTCTTCAGGACGCCTTGCCGAGTCGCCCCGGTAGCCGTCTTCAGGACGCCTTGCCGAGTCGCCCCGGTAGCCGTCTTCAGGACGCCTTGCCGAGTCGCCCCGGTAGCCGTATTCAGGACGCCTTGCCGAGTCGCCCCGGTAGCCGTCTTCAGGACGCCTTGCCGAGTCGCCCCGGTAGCCGTCTTCAGGGCGCCTTGCCGAGTCGCCCCCGAAGTCGCGCTGCCCCCTGTGTGAACCGGCACTGACTGGTGTGTTTTTCTTTTGGTTTGCATCGGTGTAAAACGTTTGCATCTGTTTAGTAAAAACATCTTGTGTTTTTTTTTTTTTGCGTCTTTATGGCTGAGAATCCTGCCTTTGCCCCGTATGTGTCGATCTTTCCAGTTATTTTAGGAGAGAGGACCATGTTTGTCTTTATTTAGGTGATGGACTCTTTGGCACTGTTTTTAGGGAGAGAGGGTGGAGGGGGGCACTCCTGCTTATGTAGGAAGCTGCGGGTTATTTAAAGAATGGGTGGTATTTAGGAATGACATAGCCTCTCTTGCATTTTTTTGGAGGGGGAGGGGTGACTAAAGGCTCTTGGTTCACATAATAAAAAGGAATCTGTCTGGAGTGACATGGACTATGTAAACAATACCGGCGTTTCAAGGCGCAGTTGAGAAGTAGGTATTAGAAGTAGCGGCTGATGCATTTTATGTGTATTGGGGAGCTTGCCTGCCATTGGTATGTAGTGCATGCACTGTGATTTTCAGTGAAACGGAACATACATTCCACAGGAGTCTTCCTGGGTTGAAGTGATTCCACCTCGGTCCTGGCAGCTCCGTGACGCTCAGTGGATCAGGACTCGGTACTACACATCCCCAGCCTTTTGCCATAAGACAGACATGCACACTAATCCCGGCTTAAAGCAGCTGGAGACCCGCTTACCTTGCCTCGCCTTTGCTCTGGGAATCTCTCGGCGACATTCATGCTTTACCTCGCAGCAGAGCGATTGTATCACAGAGGTAGGTGTCGGGTTTGTGAATATTTTAGCTTTGATTGCTGGCAGCTAATGAGACTGCAGCACTGACAGGAGATCATGTTGATGTACTATTAATCTGAACTGTAACGCTTTTTTAATTAGCAGAACCGGCCAACCTGTGTGGTGCCTTTCCGATGCGATGCGTAGAATGCTGCAGAGAGGTCCAGTTTGTGTGCATTGCTTTATCAGTGGCCTGCTCTGTGGATTCATGGATCTGCAAGGGGCTGCAATTTAAAATGCACTCTATTTGTATGATGTGCAGGCTCTGCAGATTTGTTTTTGTTGAAGTAGAACGAATATTGACATTGCATTCCAATCTGTTACAAGTTGGACAATACAATGCAACATGATGTCAATCAGTATCTGCTGGCTTACTGAACATTTAAAGGCCCCTTTCACTTGGGGCGGATTCCGTTCTGATCGGCAGGGGATCAGCTCACATATCCTTAGCTGATCGGAGGAGAGCGGGCGGATGACAAATCTGTGTCTGCTCACTTTCTGCAGAGCAGTCGTGGATACAGCCCACTCTGCTCTATTGTGGATGGTAGTAAACAGACTCCGCTGTCTGTCTATACCTGACTTACAGGGTTTGACAAATTTGCTTGGAATCTAGGAGCCAGCTAAAAAAGTTGGGAGCCAGAAAATGCGCTCGTCCTGCCGAGCTCGCACGCAGAAGCGAACGCATACGTGAGTAGCGCTCGCATATGTAAACGGTATTCAAACCACACATGTGAGATATCGCCGCGATTTTTAGAGCGAGAGAAATAATTCTAGCCCTAGACCTCCTCTGTAACTCAAAACATGCAACCCGTAGATTATTTTTTTTTTAAACGTTGAGATTTTAAAGGGTAAAAGTTTGTTCGCCATTCCACGAGTGGACGCAATTTTGAAGCGTGACATGTTGGGTGTCAATTTACTCAGCGTAATGTTATCTTTCACAATATAAAAAAAAAAATTGGGATAACTTTACTGTTGTCTTGTTTTATTTTTTTATTAAAAAACGTGTATTTTTTTCCCCCAAAAAATGCGCTTGTAAGACCGCTGCGCAAATACGATGTGACAAAGTATTTCAACGATCGCCATTTTATTCTCTATGGTGTTAGAATAAAAAATATATATAATGTTTGGGGGTTTTAATTAGAGGGAAGGAGATGGCAGCGAAAAATTACACATTGGAACTGATTTTACTTGTAATGCCAACGGCCACCACCAGATGGCGCCAGGTCACATAATGAAGCTTGGGACTTTACAAGGCCACAAAGCTGCGGCCTCGATTACCCGCCGCGATCGTGTAACGGGGGAGGTGAGGGCGCACGGAGGTACAGGATCCTGTGTTTCCGTGCGTCCGCGACGGCCGGTAATTGAGGCCGCGAGCGCCAGGTCACAATTTCTTGTTGCAATTGCGACCTGGCGCCTGGATTTTGTCGAGCCCTGCCTGACTACCCTCTAATGCAGTGTTCCTTAACTCCAGTCGTCGAGGTGCCCCAACAGGTCATGTTTTCAGGCTTAACATTATTTTGCACTGGTGATTTGATCAGTTTCACTGCCTTATGCCAGTAGACATTTAATTAAAGTCACAAATTCTTGTACGTCAGGGAAAAAAATAAAAAAATCGGAAGTGTTGTAACGTTTTTGTATTTTTGGACGCCAACTCTGACTAAACAAAAATCGTATGATCCGGTATCGTACGAGAATTTTTTTTTGTGCTTGTTCGATCGAATAATATCGGATAAACTGTTGTGGTCGGCTTTCAAAGGTAATGTACGCACGATCCAAAACTCGTACGATTTTTCTCGGACAACAGTTTTCGTCTAATTTATATCATGTGTACAGACTAGGGTTGTCCCCATACCACTTTTTTTAGGACCGAGTACAAGTACCGATACTTTTTTTCATGTACTCGCTGATACCGAATGCCGATGCTTTTTTTAAACCACAATACAGACTAAGGATAGTTTCTTTAGAATTATGAAGAACTCTAACTCAAGAATTTTCACAGAACTTGTTGATAAATACAAAAAAAGTATTCTATTTAGACATCGGGAGCATTTGCACGAGTACAAGTACTCCCGCAAATACTCGGTATCGGTCCCGATACCGATACTGGTATCGGGACAACCCTAATACAGACCATTAGTAATTACCACAGCCGTTTCATCTGAGGGAGACCCTGAAAACGTGACCTGTTGGGGTGCCTTGAGGACTGACGTTGTAAACGCTGCTCTAATCCGATCTACCTAAATCAGGCATATCCAATGTCCGGCCTGCGGGCCAATTGCGGTCCGCGCTCCAGTTTAGTATGGCCCCCCTGGTGATTTGGATATATATCTTTTGTGGCCACAGTATTTATTGGCGCTGCCTTGGAGGGGGCGGGACGAGCGCTTTCAGATTATATACAGGAGAATCTCCTGTTTACTCTGCGGCATCTGTAATAGGAAGTTCCGTCTCCTGGTCTGCCATTGGACAACTGTTCTGTCTATAATAGGAGGTGGGACTTCATATTAAAGAGGCCGCCAAGTAAACAGGAGATTCTCCTGTATGTAATCTTTTGGGGCTCGTTCTGCCCCCCCCCCTTCCTGTCCCCTCCGAGGCCACAGATGGGCATCGATCAGGCTGCACTGATGGCAATGGTGAGGCTGCATTGATGGGCATTGACCCTTGACCCTTATTTAGCTTCACAGTTCTTTATTTAAAATCTAAGTTTTCTCCTGAAACTTCCATCTTAAAGTGAAGGTGCGTGTTATACGCTGATAAATACGGTATATCCAAATACGCTCAAGATAATCTCCTTCACCACACAGCCACAAAAGCAAAATTATTCTTGATGAGCAGTGTATTAGTGCTCGGACGGACTCGCTTAGACCGAATTTTAATGGTTCAATAAAGTCAGAAAAAACGGTTGGCCCTCACCAATGTTCAGTTCCTGGCCCTCTTTGAAAACGGTTTGAACACCTCCTGGCCTAAATGGGTAAGGACAGACCCCCCTCTTCCTCTTCTTTTTTTTTTTTTTCCGGATCGTTCCCGGAAGTAGATGGGTGTAAACGGCCGTGTTTACACCTGCCTGGCCATCAAAATGCTTGGACCTTCTGATCAGGTCCGCTTGAAAAAATGCGAAAGAGGCCTAAACATCATACCAATGTTGGTTTGGAGACATTGATCTATTTGAGAAAATATTTTTAAGAAAGTGATTTTAAAGCATATGATTTGTATTTTAAAATGGTTGTAAAGGTGCGTGTGTGTAATTTTTTTATTTAAAAATATTTGTTATTCTTACCTGCTCCTGTGCAATTGTATTGCACAATGGCCCCAAACCTCCCCTTGCTTGCACTGTTTGCTGCTTCTCCTTCTCAGAGTGCCCCCATAGCAAGCCATTTGCTGTGGGGTCACAGAAGTGGGCTTGATCCCGAGCTGGACTGTGTGCATCTATAGAAACATGCAGCATGGCCCCTTACCCTGCCCCCGTTCTCCCTCACAGAATTTGAATGACTTCTCCAGATACCCAAAGCCAGATACAAGTCCAAAGGAGAAAGAAGATTTGCGGTCCAAAGCCCTAGACTATGGAACGCTTTACCAACCAGTATTCGGTTGGAGGAGAACCACTTGGCCATTAGGAGAAAGATCAAAACATATCTCTTTTTGAGGACAAAGGAGAAATGGACGACCAGAGGCGATTCAGTTTGCATGTGCCGCGCTATACAAGTTACTCACTCACTCATGCCTTCTAAGAAAGGAGAGAGGACGAGCGCTGCTGCGGATGGGTACATCGCTGGATCGAAAGAGGAGCCAGGTAAGTAGATGAGATCGATATTCATGGACAGTACATGGATCGATGTTCAGATGGTCCAGCAAGAGACAGGCCGGATTTCAATCAATGTATGGGTAGGCTGGTTGTACACAAGTCAAATTATCATATGTTCCGTGCCGCTGCCATCACTGATCATTGTATTCTGATGGCGGGGAACGCTCTCCACTGTCGGAATACAAAGTCTCAGCAGGAATCGAATGTGTGGATTGGGGGAATCCACTGGTTCCACGAAAAAATAATCATATATAGCCAGCATTAGAGAGAATTACCCTCACTTCCTGTTTTGCTGACAACTGCTTCACCAGACAGGAAGTAAGGGAAAATCTTCAGCAATGACTCTGGCAGGGGTTCTAGCCGCCTCCCCTACTAAAGGGTTGCTAAGCATTCCTCTCTGTCTGGGTAAACGGCTGTTGGCAGAACAGGAAATGAGGGAAATATCTCTAATAGACCCCCAGATAGCAGTAGAAACCAGGCAGGTGTTGGTATAGAACCCTTCCTTATTCCATTCCAAACTAAAATAGTTTTGTCTGAACTTACATTTGTGTTCCCGGACTTCGCTGTACAGAATGTTTTAATGAAGCATTTTTTGGCTGCCAATAAAAGGCTTTATATGGAAACCTTAGACAGGTGAATCATTTTGCCTGCATGTAAAGGGAAAGTATGTAAACTGTGCCGCATTCCAGGGAGAGGACGGAATTCCTTTATTGACTAATAAAGTGGACCTGTTCCCAGAACACAGCTGAGATAAGGAGACTCAGAGTTTTGGTATCACTCTCTTTTTGCAAAACATGGCTGGCTTTCTTTGTTATTGTAAGGCCGGAGTCACAAAAAACAACTTTGACTGTCTGCGATACTTATTATCATTCTAAAGCTGTCCCCTGCAGTGCCTTTTCTTCATCACAAGGTGTCCTCAGTCTTTAGGGTTAAACGATGTCCATCGCTTTAAGCAAAACAGAGTTCCACCCAGGAAAACAACATTTGCCCATCTAGCTTAAAAAAATTTAATAAAAAAAAAAGTGAAAAAAAAAAAAAATACTCAACCGAAATACCTGTTGCTATGCGGAAGTCCGTAATCTGCCTCTTCCACACCGTGGTGTGTTTTCTTCTGTTTGTGAATGGGGCGCGCTGCTTTCTGGGAACTGTGTGTGTTGTCAGAGAGCAGCCGCCCATTCACAAGCCAGCGTGAGACTCACGCAGGCGCAGTAGGAAACGGCTTCACTGCCATTTTCCCATAGTGTGGATGGCGGCGCGGGACCTGGATCGATCGTGGGACCGGCATCGGGGGGGGCCGGCATCGGGGGGGCCATCAGCGCGGGCAAGTAGGACAAGGTAAGTGTCCTTATTTAAAGTCAGCAGCTACACTGTTGGTAGCTGCTGACTTTAAAAAAAAAAAAAAGGGGGCTGTAAAGGTTTGTTTTTTATTTTCTAAATGGTGTAAAGGTAAAACCATTTTTTTTTTTCCTCCTAAATAGCTTAATAGCTTCCTTTACCTTAGTGCAGTCCTCCTTCACTCACCTCATCCTTCCATTTTGCTTTTAAATGTCCTTATTTCTTCTGAGAAATCCTCACTTCCTGTTCTTCTGTCTGTAACTCCACACAGTAATGCAAGGCTTTCTCCCTGGTGTGGAGTGTTGTTATGCGTTTGCCATACGGTTTCAAAAACGGCCTCAAAACCGTGGTCGAACACGGTTTTGCGTACTGTTAAAAAAACGTTTTGCCAGCAAATCGTACGCACCCGGATGCATCTGAGTGCATATGATTTGCAATGCATTGTCTATGTATGCGTTTTCCCGTACGGGCTCGTACGTTTTCAAAACTGAAATCGTATGCGGCTGACGGACGGGAAAATCGTAGTGTGAACCCAGCCTTATCAGGAGACTGTGGAAGACGGGGAGGATCAGAGAAGACAGGATGAAATGGCCTTTTTACACAATGCGAACGATTAACTCCTTTGTGGTGGTTTAAACCCTTTCTCGGCCGCTAGCAGGGGGTAAAAGCGTCTGAATAGCACCGCAAAATTTACGGTAAAGCACGGCTAAAAATATCGGCGCTTTACTGCCAAAGCACCCACCCCTCCAGTGTGAAAGGGGCCTTAGATTCCTCAGTGAGTATAACAAGCGTGCTTCACTGCGTATACAGACTGATTTTACTGTTGTGGGTAACACTTTTAAAGTGTTTATTAAGCCTTTTTATTAAAAACTGGCAGCCGCTCTATTAGAGGCTGGCATACCACACTGTGTAAATCCTTTCTAAAAACAAGCATTCTAAATGGCTATTTAGAGCCGTCTTCAGGCCGGTCACGTGACTCGTGGGCGCTTTTCAGCTCCGATACATGGCTACTGCAGGAGGGACCGTGACACCCCCCCCCCCCCTTGACGTCAGCCCGGGAGATCAAGTGGCCACTCGGCTCCTCCTGCAAAAGCCCTGTCTCTGCGCTGCCAGTCACGTGACCGGCCTGAAGACGGCTCTAAATAGTTAGAATTCTTTTTTTTAGAAAGGATTTACACAGTGTGGTATGCCAGCCTCTAATAGAGCGGCTGGCAATGCCAATTTTAGGTTTATTATTTTCAATAATAGCGGCAGAGACAGAGAGGGCGCCGACAGGCAGAAAAGAGGGGTTGAGGGGGGAGCGGAGAGAGCAGGGCAGCGTATGACGGAGGGACGCACAGTGACCACAGTGTTCAGGGCTGGTTATCGTGGTCAGTATACAGAAAGTGGCAGATTCAGGAAGTGTTTTTTTTTTTCTTTACAGATTAGAGAGGGGTGTAATAACAAAAAAATGTAATCTCGACTAATGAAATTTCTCGACCGCGTCACTTTTGGTGCGCCTACGTCGGCAAGCAGCTGTTCACGGGGCTTTACCGCACAAGCGCAACTTCACCACTGTTTTATCGCACATGCACGACTTCCTCACTGTTTTATTGCGCATGCATGGACACAATTTTCGCATCCAGAAACATTTTAGACCCGATCGGCGCTTTGTTTAAACTCCGTCATCGGCAGCACTGCGTCCAACACGCCCCATGGATGTTTCTTTCCACTAACCCATATCTAATGAAAGTGGGAGCTAGAGTGGTGCTTGGCGAGAAGGGGTGGGCCACACACATTACCACACCCCCCTCTCCAAGCATCGTCCCCCCCCCCCTCCCCACTTCCTTAGGGTTGTGTTGGGGGCGGTGCTGCTGATGACGAGTTTAAACAAATCGTCGCTCTGCCCACCCGCTCGGGTGTTTGTGTGTTTTTTTTTTTTTTTATGTTTAACACTTTTACGTTTTTAAAGGGGGCGGGGACTATTTTTATTGGCTTTTTTTCACTTTTTTTTTTTTTTTTTTTTTTAATAGGTCTTGGGTCTCTTTAAGCGTTCCTGTGAGATTGATGATTTCAAGGGGGTTGTATTTTGCAGTCCAATCAACTTTTTGATTGCTAGTAATCAATGGCAATCACATTCCTGCAACTTTTAATTTTTAAAATGACATTGAAAAGGCCTGAAGAATAAAAGCTCATTAAATTCACGGGTCCTTTTTAGATGGGGATTTCTGTGCTGTGAATAGAAACGTACTCGCATTGTGCGCCCGGCTCTGCGTAGAACTCCGCATTGTGCTTGGCGGTGACCCTTGGCTTCCAAAGGCAGGAAGCAGACTGGTTTCCTATGATCCCACATTCTCTACCGACTGTCATGTCTGCAGACGTGATTATTCATCTCCATAATGAAATCCTTCACTGGCTTCTCATTTAAAGAAACTTGGAGTAAAAATAGTGGCCCTGGTTATTTATAAAGAATCTTTCATTCTTAATGACGGAGTGGGAGACTTGTGTCTTTGAAGCCAGTGGTTGGAAGGAAAACCCTCAGATTTAAAACTTCTTATACGCCAAGAGCTCTTGAAATTTTGACTGTGGTATATCTACTTAAAGGGGTTGTAAAGGTACAATTTTTGTTTTTCCCCTAAATAGCTTTCTTTACCTTAGTGCAGTCCTCCTTCACTTACCTCATCCTTCCATTTTGCTTTTAAATGTCCTTATTTCTTCTGAGAAATCCTCACTTCCTGTTCTTCTGTCTAATTACACACAGTAATGTGAGGCTTGCTCTCCCTGGTGTGGAGTGTCGGGCTCGCCCCCTCCCTTGGATTACAGGAGAGTTGGGATGCCCACTAACACACAGATCCTTTCTCTATCTGCAACGTAGAGTGTCCTGACTCTCCTGTAGTCCAAGGGAGGGGGGCAAGCACGACACTCCACACCAGGTAGAAAGCCTATCATTACTGTGTGGAGTTAGACAGAAGAACAGGAAGTGAGGATTTCTCAGAAGAAATAAGGACATTTAGCCCAGGTTCACCCTGGGCTGCAGGAGTGAAGCCGTGCAAGTTCAGCTGAACTCGCACGATTTCACTCCCGCTGGCAGTCCCGATTTCGGCAGCGATTATAGAGACATCTGTGCAGGTTTTTGAAGAGATGTCAATAGAAATCGCAGCACGAAATCGCAACAAGTAGTACAGGAACTGCTTTTTGAAATCGGTGCAGCGATTAGGACTGTGCCATTGCCGGCAAATACCGCCGATTTGAGATGCGATTTGACGTGTCAAATAGCATATCAAATCATACCAGTGTGAACCAGGGCTAAAAAGCAAAATGGAAGGATGAGGTAAGTGAAGGAGGACTGCACTGAGGTAAAGGAAGCCATTTAGGAAAAACATTTTTTACCTTTACACCCTCTTTAAAATCTTCTGACAACAAAAGTGTGTTGTCGGATTATCCGATCGTATGTAGAAAAGTCCGTCTGACAACTCTAAAGTACAAACACGCATGCTCAGAAGCAATTCTCACCATAACACAACATTGGCAGAAGTTGCCCAAAGGGTGGCGCTAAAGAGCTGAAAAACCACATAGTATCGTGTTTGTTGGCTGACAATTTTTTCCTGTTGGTATGCAATTCAAGTTCACGGCCAACGCCCTTCGGACAAAAGACCTACGCTTTCAACAGAAATTCGATCGTGTGTACAAGGCTTTACAATGTTGTAGGTCAGTTGCTGGTTCCTTGGGGCGCCTTGAGGACAAAGGACACTGACCTAACAGGTCATGTTTTCAGGATTTCTCTCAGATGAAATGGCCGTTGTAATTACTAAGTGGTGACGGCGGGGCTGGAGACTTCAAATTCAACCTACCTAGTCAATGTTTGGCGTCTAAACTCAGAAATGTTTTCAATGAATCGGTTCATTGAGAAGACGGTGTGATTTGTGACGATGACACGTTGTAATCCTGTGAAAAGGGAAGACATTTGTCTGTAAATGACCAGGAATAACGGGTTTCACCACCCTTTGGTTCTCGCGGTAGTGATTTGTCTGCATTCTCCCTTGGACCCGGGCATAGGGGCTTGCGTTGTGTTAAAACAGGATCCGCCGTCTTGTTTGCAGGAAATGGAGAGAGCAACTTATGTCACCAAATAACATCGATTGAGTGACAAACTATTCCTCAGGATGTCTGTGTCAGGGAGAATTTCAGTCACCAATGCTTCTCTTATCACTTGACACCCATTCTACAAATTGGCCTTTTAAGGATTGCGGCTTTGTGTCAATTATCTGAAATATGCGCGACCTTAGGCAAATTTTTTTTTTTTTGTTCATGTTTTCATTACAACATCCTGTTTTTGGCCTCTATTAAAGTGAGCCTTTCAGTAACTGCATGAATGCATTCCTGACGGGTCACAATACACAGAAGCAGGATCATTGTTCAGAAAAGCTCCACCTTTTATCATTAAAAAGCCGTCCTTGAGCTCCAGTGACATTGCTTAGCCACCTTAAAGACCGGACCTTTTTATGACACTTTTTTTTGTTTACATGTAAAAATCTGTATTTTTGTGCTTTGAAAATTTAGTTGGAACCAAAATAAATATATAATATTTTTTGATTCCAACTAAATCTTCAAAGCACAAAAATACAGATTTTTACATGTAAACTATTTTTGTGTGTGTGTGTGTGTGTGTGTGTGTGTGTGTGTTTTTTTTACCTCTTAGTCAGCTAAAGGACCCGGCCAGGTTTTGCGATTCGGCACTGCGTCGCTTTAACAGACAATTGCGCGGTCGTGCGACGTGGCTCCCAAACAAAGTTGGTGTCCTTTTTCTTTACCCCCACAAATGGAGCTTTTCCCCACAAATAGAGCTTTCTCTTGGTGGTATTTGATCACCTCTGCGGTTTTTATTTTTTGCGCTATAAACAAAAATAGAGCGACATTTTTGAAAAAAATGCAATATTTTACTTTTTGCTATAATCGATATCCCCCAAAAATATATATAAAAAATATTTTTCCTTAGTTTAGGCCGATACGTATTCTTCTACATATTTTTGATAAAAAAAATTGCAATAAGCGTTTATCGGTTGGTTTGCGCAAAATTTATAGCGTTTACAAAATAGGGGATAGTTTTATTGCATTTTTTTTTTTTTTTACTACTAATGGCGGCGATCAGCGTTTTTTTTTTTTTTTTCGTGACTGCGACATTATGGCGGACACTTCGGACAATTTTAACACATTTTTGAGACAATTGTCATTTTCACAGCAAAAAATGCATTTAAAATGCACTGTTTATTGTGAAAATGACATTTGCAGTTTGGGAGTTAACCACAAGGGGGCGCTGAAGATGTTGTGTTCCCTAATGTGTGTTTACAACTGTAGGGGGGTGTGGCTGTAGGTGTGACGTCATCAATTGCGTGATCCCTTTTATAGGGATACACAATCGATGACGCCGTCACAGTGAAGAACGGGGAAGCCGTGTTTACACGCGGCTCTCCCCATTCTTCAGCTCCGGGGACCAATCGCTGGACTCCAGCGGCGATCGGGTCCGCGAGTCCCGCGGTCCCGGAGCTTCGGCCTGGTTCGCGGGAGCACGCCCGCGACCCACGGCTGGGTACTAGTACAGGACGTACCTGTACGTGCTTGTGCCCAGCCGTGCCATCCTGCCGACGTATATGTGCAAGGAGGCGGTCTGTAAGTGGATGAAGGCACTTATTTTGGAAAGAATACAAAGTTTAGAATTTTTGAAAAGACGATGCATAACCCAATTCTTTCTTTAAAATATAAAAGATGTTACACCAAGTAAAAATATACCAGACATGTCGCGCTCTAAAATTGTGCAAGTCGGTGGAATGGCGACAAATTATGTACATTTTACTATCCATGGGCGACGCTTTAAAAGTCTCTACCCCACCACCACTTTATATTTTCCCAGGGGGTACCGCTCTGTGCACCCTCCAGTCACAGCATCTTTTATCCTCTTCTAGCAATTTACAGGCAGCTGGCAGTGGTGCCAGACGGGGGCCTTCTTCCCGCACCACTCTGGGATCTTATGCATCAGTGCTAAAGACACAGTGTGCAATAATGGTTCCTTTTAGGTGCTCTTGTACCTGATGTTAAAACTAGTTCATTGCTGTATATGCAACCTGCCCTTAAGCCTCGTACACACGATCGGATTTTCATCGGACAAAGCGTTAATTTTTGTCCGAAGGACGTTGGCCGTGAACTTGTATTTGCATACAAACGGTAAAGAATTGTCGTCCAACAAACAGGAAAACAATGTGTTTTTTTTGTTCAGCTCTTTAGCGCCACCCTTTGTTTAACTTCTGCTAATGTTGTCTTATGGTTAGCATTGCTTATGAGCATGCGTTGGAATTTTTTTTTCCGAAGGACTTGTGTACACACGATCGGAAACTCCGACAAGACACATTGTCCGCTGGAACGTAGAAACGGTCGGATTATCCGATAACATCCTGCCATCACACTTTTCCGATCAGAAAATCCGATTGTGTGTACGGGCCTTATGAAAAGCATGGTAGCTAAGTGGTTGGCACTTCTGCCTAGCAGCAACAGGTTAGTTGGTTCAAATCCCAACTACGGCACGACCTGCACACAGTTTGCATGTTGTCCCTGTGCGGGTTTCCTCCCACACTCCAAAGACATGCTGGCATGTTAATTGGGTTCTGTCAAAATTGGCCCCTAGTATGAGTTTGGGACCTTTTTTGATTGTAAGCTCCTTGAGGGCCGGGACTTGTCTGTATTGTTCCCCTAACAAGCTGGTTCCTTTAAGGACTGCGCAGGCGCAATCCTTGCCGACGGAAGTCTCCGAACCTCGACCGCCATCCAGGCTCATTCTTTAACCACTTGCTTACTGGGCACATACACCCCCCTCCTGCCCAGGTAAAATTTCACCTTCCGGCACTGCATCGCTTTAACTGACAATTGCGCGGTCGTGCGACGTGGGTCCCAAACAAAATTTACGTCCTTTTTTTCCCCACAAGTAGAGCTTTCTTTTGGTGGTATTTGATCGCCTGTGCGTTTTTTTTTTTTTTTTTTTTTTGCGCTATAAACAAAAAAGAGCGACAATTTTGAAGAAAAATACAATATTTTTTACTTGTTGCTATAATAAGTATCCCAATTAAAAAAAAAAAATATATATATATATATATATTTTTTCTCAGTTTAGGGCGATACGTATTCTTCTACATATTTTTGGTAAAAAAAAAAAATCGCAATAAGCGACTGGTTTGCGCAAAAGTTATAGCGCTTACAAAATAGGGGAGAGAATTATTATTTTTTATTTTATTTTTTTACTAGAAATGGCGGCGATCTGCGATTTTTATTGGTACTGCGACGTTATGGCGGACCCATCGGACACGATTGCGATTTTTTTTTTACACATTTATGGCGCCATTCACATTTATACTGCGATCAGTGCTATAAATATGCACTAATTACAGTATAAATGTGACTGGCATTGAAGGGGTTAACACTAGGGGGTGAGGAAGGGGTTAAATGTGTATCCTAGGTGTGTTCTAACTGTGGGGGGAGGGGGGGTGACTGGGGGGGTGACCGATCTGTGTCCCTATGTAGGAAGGAACACAGATTGGGCTCCTCCTCTCCAGAGACAGGACGCTGTCTCTGTATAAAACGGCAATGAGAGATGATCTATGAGAGATAATCTCTCATTCGCCCACAGATCGCATCGCAAACGGCCGTTCGCCGCGATCTGTGATTGGCCGTGTCCAAGGGACACGGACAACACAGGGCTTCCCCGCAGCGCGCTCTACAGCGTGCGCTGGTAACTCCTAAAGGAGATGACGGCATGTTGGATATTCAGGCCCGCGCTGTTGCCGTCATTCGACGGTAGCGCGGGCCTGAAGTGGTTAACATCCCCGTGGATTGGAGGATGTTAAAAAAAGAGCCAGGAGGCCGAGCGGGCAGAGCGAGCCATCCAAGCGAAGTGAGGCTGACTGGCCACTTAACTCAAATTCCACATCGGCCTGGATGCCGGCCGAGGTTCAGAGATTTCCGTCGGCAAGGATTGCGCCTGCACAGAACCAGCTTGTTAGCCGGAACCAGATAAGCAGATCACTGGGACTGATGTGAATGTAAAATATGGAAAGCGCTGCGTAAAATTGACAGCGCTAGAGAAGTACCTGAAATAAATGTTTACATTCTGCAGAAAACGCAAACCCATGCATTGCAAGAGAATGCTGTGAGTGAGTCCGCTCTGCAGCATCCCCTTCTCTTTCATCCTTGGGATACGTCACCAGGAATTTTTCTGCGGAATTCCTCATGTTCATTGGGTGTAAATGAAAAGCGCTCAATGGCAGTGCAGAATAATGACACAAAGCGGTTTATCCCTTGCCTGTGAATGACTGCTAGAGAGGATCCTCCCTGCAGATCTGTGCAAGCCACTAATGAGGAGAGCGCTTTTGTTTTTTGAGAATCGTGCGTTCTTGTAGGGAATAGTTTGGACGGAGAAACGGCAAACATCTGCTGGGGGTTTTAGGAAATGTCTTTAATTTCTTCATTCTGTGTCGGGGTTGCCAGTGCAGAATGGTCTGGCCTCTGTTGTTGAATGAATTCACATGGAAGGGTATTTTGAGGTTATGTATTGTCGGTGTGAAATTAGGTGGGGGTTATACTTCTCAAAGGATTTGTATTTCTGTCCTTCCAGTCCTGAGCTTTATTCAGCTTTGTCACACACCGCAGTCCTACATGGCAGGAGGCCTGATTTTTCTCTGCTAAAGTTTAAAACAACCCTCTTGTAAAGCTCTCTCCCTGCAAAAGAGTAAGGGAATCGAAGTGAAGCGTTGTGGCTTCACTGCCCGGTTTCCTACTGTGCATGCGCGACTAGCGCGGCGCGCCGTCACTGGTCCCCACTTTCTCCTGGGAACAGTGTGTTTCCTAGAAGACAGCGGAAGTGGTGCAAATATTTGTCTTAGACAGGTATCTGCACCTCCCCCTCCTGAAAAAAGCCAAATGTGACACCAATGGAACTCCGCTTTTAAGGTGGGAAATGTATCACTGCCCCTGCCCATTGAAATGAATGGGCACCGTTGCCGAAGTGCCTGCAAAGAGCTTCGGCAGTGGTGCTTTTCGGGGCGCTATTAACTAGGGTTGTCCCGATACCACTTTTTTAGGACCGAGTACAAGCACCGATACTTTTTTTAATGTACTCGCCGATACCGAATACCGATACTTTTTTTCATGTACTCGCCGATACCGAATACCGATACTTTTTTTTTTTTTAAATGTTATGTGACAGTTTTCAAACCACAATACAGACTAAGGATATTTTCTTTAGAATTATGAAGAACTCTAACTCAAGACATTATAAAAGAATAAAAATGAATAAAAAAAAATTATTTGCTTGTCACGCAGTAGTAAAAAACTCAAAGAATTTTCACAGAACATGTTGATAAATACAAAAAAAGTATCGGCAGGAGCATTTGCGTGAGTACAAGTACTCCCGCAAATACTCGGTATCGGTACCGATACTATTATCTGTATCGGGACAACCCTACTATTAACCCTTTTCTTGGCTGTTAGAAGGGGTTTAGAGCGCCCCATTAGTGACAGAATAGTGCAGCTAACACCCCTCCTCCACCCCCGTGTGAAAGGGGTCTAAGGGTTTGTGGAAATTTGCAAGAGGATTGAGAGAAAACTGACAAATGCGCTCCCTTGTTATCATGGTTACTTTGTTCCCTGTATGGGTGGCTTTAGATGGGCAACAGTTCGATGTGTCATCCTCCACCCCCCCCCCCCCCCCCATGGTCACAGTCATGTATGTGAGCATTTCTAATTGTGACTATTGGAAGCTGCTCACTAAATCCCTCTTCTTCACCTCTCTACACATGTAATCAGCGACTGCAGTCACAGGTGCTGAAGAGGAAGCGCATCAAATAATACTCATGTAGTTTGTGAATTGATTCAGTTTGGTAGTCGGTGATTGTGGAGAAGCCGGAATCAGAGGGCGAGGTGACATGACAGGGAGCTGCGCTGCAGAAAACAATCTCTTGGTTTACATGTAGAATTTTTGTGTGTCGGTTTTATTTTTTTATTTTGCTATTTTTAGAATTTAAATTTTTTTGAAAAAAACACTATTTCCTTGTGTGACCTTGTCCTTCAATACTCAACAAATATCTCCTGTACATTTGTAACACGGCTTGTTTCCTGATTGCTGAACACCGATGGATGCTATTCATGGCTAAAGTGACTACAAATGTAACACTGTTAGGCGTCATTGAGAACACAGTGTGCGTCCCTTTTTCTCCTACCGGAGTTTAGCAGAAGAAAAATGCAGGAGAAAAGGCGTGCGTTTTTACATGCTCGTTCCTGCCCATTCATTGGGGTTATTGCATTCTATTAGCCACAATAGTCCTGTATTCTGGCCATTAGAATGTATCAATGCGCTTTTGCGCAATGCAAACTGTATGGCTGAAATCGTATTCGCAACAAAATGGTGCGGGATCTTTTTTTTTTTTTGGTCCGCACTGGAATCTGATTGCATGAGGGTTCCTTTCCCAATGCGATCAGATTCCTGTACCATTTGATGGTTCACACTGCGATCTGCGGGTGTCATTAACTTTCTATTGACCCCACGCAGAGGACGGTGTGAACTGCCTGCGAGTAACGTGGTGCGGGAACACGCAAAGTAATCAAGCTGGTCATCGCATATGTGTAAATTCAGCTTTAATACCTTGGCACCGAGCATACACATTTATGCGGCCTCGGCTTTAGGGGGTTGTACCAGGATGATGCTTGTAGCAGCAAGTATCATCCCGGTACCCCCCCCCCAAAAAAAAATAAGAAAAACGACAAAAAACCTTTCTTGTTCCTTACCTGCTCAGCTCTACTGCCTTTCCAGCAGTTTAAGCTCTGCCTCTCTCACTTGCAGGGAGATTGTTGGTTGGCATCTGTCCACCTGGGTAAAGATGGATCACAGTACAGCTTGCTAGGGGTGTAACGGATCAGAAAACTCACGGTTCGGAACGTTCCTCGGATCAGAGTCACGGATCGGATCATTTTTTGGATCGCCACCATATATAGTCCCCACTGTAATGGCCATGTCACCCCCCCCCCCCCCCGTAATGTCCACGTCATCTCCCTCCATCTCACCTAGGCGGCCGCTGCCAGGTGTACCAAGATGGCCGCCGCTCTGAAACTAGGCTGAAGCTGCGGCCTTTCCTATGGCCGCAATCCGCCGTGGTGTGCCGATCCGTGATCTGAACGGGTCGCAGCGTTCGGATCAATGATGGTCCGTTGCACCCCTACAGCTTACCACATGATGCCCCATCCTTTGTCTGCATCTCCCTTGTCCCCGCTGTGAGGGCACGGCAGGCAGGGATGTGGTAGAGCCTCTGACAGGAAAGCTGTCCTTGTAAACGCTGAAGAATTTTGTGATCACAAGTGACAGTGGTGAGCGTAGGGCGAGATCTGGAGGTGGCAAAATGGACTTGTTACGGATAAAAAAAAGCCCTTCCTTGGTGCGAGGGCATCGTGTAATAGCTTGACGGGCCAGATTTGGCCGGTGGGCCTTGTGTTTGACACAAACGCACTAGAATGTCTACAGTAACATTACATTTACTGAATATCATGTATTGCCCTTCGGGTCTCACTTGCGCCCCCCCCCTTTATCTATTATGTTGACCATCGCCGCTCTGAGATGTGGTGTTGTTAGCAGGTCATTGAACCCACTTCAGCGCCTCCTACCTTTTTTTCTTATGAAATGACATTCATTGCATACATATGTCAGGACGTATATCGTAAAATAAAGCAAATGTTATTCTGGAATTAGACCACTTTATAGAGCTGTAATCGCTGATTTGTTTTCATTCTCATGCAAATGAAGAACTGTAATTACCGGTCTGTCGGTTATACTGAATACAGCGACGTGATTTGGAAACTCACAAAAGAGACAGACATAAAATTACAAAGACAGTATAAAGTACACCGGCCAGGTACGAATACAATAGTATTGCCATAAAGACAGATGGATCTAAAAAAAACAGACAAGCTTAAGAACAGGGTGGGAGAGCAAATATCTTTGATCACGTTTACACCAGATAAAAGGGGTATTAAATCAAAAACCAAAAAAGTAATATACTACAGTTAATGTTGGCTAATTTTATATATATATATATATATATATATATATATATATATATATATATATATATATATATATATTCGATACTTTATTTAAATGTCATGTGACCGTTTTCAAACCACAATACAGACTAAGGATATTTTCTTTTCTTTAGAATTATGAAGAACTCTAACTCAAGACCTTATAAAAGAATAAAAATGAGCAAAAAGGTTTTATTTGCGTGTCACGCAGTAGTAAAAAACTCAAAGAATTTTCACAGAACATGTTGATAAATACAAAAAAAGTATCGGCAGGAGCATTTGCGCGAGTAAAAGTACTCCCGCAAATACTCGGTATCAGGACGGATACTAGTATCGGTACAAACCATATATATATATATATATATATATATACACTAGCAGATTTATATACACTAACAAATTGAAACCGAACTCCAGCTAATACTTTGTATAAGCAGTTACAGCAAACTCTTTTTTTTTTTCTTTTGAGATTTACATAACTAAAAGCTGATCCATGTATGCAAAAGCCTAAAAAAAAACAACGCAGTCATCGCATCTAAGATGTGATCTGTACAGACGCCCAATTGCTTTCTGTGAGCCTTTTCTCCGTCGTTTTGTAGGCGTGTGCAAATTTAAGCACTTTAACAACCGCTCGCCGTAAATTAACGGCATAGGCTTTGTGCAGTGATATCTGAACGATGGGTGCAGCTACAGGCATCATTCAGATATTGTCGGTTTCTGCCGGCGATTCTGCACACCATAGAAATGATCATAGCGGCTTTTTTCCCGCTGCCTGATTGTTCTTACAGTCGGCGAAAGGGGGCGTCCCTCCCGCCACCATCCGGTGCTTGTGCGGTCGGTGACAGGATCCGCCGACCCCGATTCGCGACCATAGAGATTTCTGGCAGACCAGATGGTCGCCGGAGTCTCTATGATCGTCAGAGACCGGTCCCGATGTTATGTCACTCCTGGCCTTTGCATTCAAATAAAAAACAGTGTCGCCTTGGCTGGGAAGCCAGGATCTTTATTTTTTTTATTTTTTTTAGGCTTCCCAGCCTAGAGGTGAGATGTGAGGTCTTATTGACCCCATATCTCACAGTAAAGAGGTCCTGTCATGTCGTATTCCTATTACAAGGGATATTTACATCCTTGTAATAGGAATAAGTGATCAAATTTTTTTTTTTAAAGTGTCAAAATATTTTTTTTTTTTTTAAAGCTTGAAAAGTTGTTTTCCCCCAAAAAAACATGTTTGAAGAATTTCTGCGCAAATACCGTGCAAGCTAAAAAGTTTCCAATGACCGCCATTGTATTCTCTAGGGTCTCTGCTAAAAAAACATATATAATGTTTGGGGGTTCTGTTTAATTTTCTAGCAAATAAATTATGATTTTTACATGTAGGAGAGAAGTGTCAGAATTGGCCTGGTCGTCAAGTGGTTAAAGCTTGATGTGTTGGGTTATTTTATTTACTTGGCACAACATTGTCTTTTATACTTTTATCAATAAATGGGTAATGTATTGCGTTTGTGTGCCCTAAAATGAACTTTAATGTATTTTCACTAGATATACTGTTGAGCAAATATTTGTGTTGCATAAAACATTGGATCTATTTTATTTTCCAGGGTCTCGGCTTTTAGAAAATGTGATATATTGTTTTGGGGATTTTAACTGATCTTCAGGCCTAAGCTTTTTAAAACTCATGCAGCAAAATAAACCAAAAACTAAAACGGCTTTCCCGTTTTGTTTTATACCACGGGCATTGTAATAACACAATTGGATATACTGTATTTGACATTCCATTATAACTTGAAAAATCTCCTTTCATGTTGTGAGTAATGCCTGTCTTCTGGCCGTCTCTTTCCACAACTTCCTGGATTCCCAGCATGCTTTGCAGCGTCTCCTCCATTTCTAAGCACTACATATACCATGGTACCTTGCTGCTTGCAAGCTGTGCTTTCTGTACTGACCCCGCCTCCTGAAGCTCCTCCTCTCAGAAGACAGGGTTTGTAAATCCCTCAAGGTTTTTCACCTTATTGCGTTTTATGCATTAAGGTGAAAAACCTTTTGTAGTGCAGCAGCACCCATTTTTACTTTCTTGAACGGTTGAACCTGATTGTTCCAGGGACAGGTTCTCATTGGATAGATTGATTTTGCTATTGGCTCCTGCTGCTGTCAATCAAATCCAGTAATGAGAGCCAGGGGGCGGTGCCGAGTCCTGCTGTCTGTCAATGGGCGCAGCAGCAGGACTTGGAAGTGCCCCCATGGAAAGCGGGTCTCCATGGGGGCACTTGAGGAGGAGCCAGGAGAATCATAGATATGCTTTAAAGTAATATCAGTCTGCTCCTGTGTAAGCGTTTTGCACAGAGCATCTCTGATCCTCCTCCTGTTCTCTTCTTGGGTCCTCAGGAAGTTGTGAAAAGACAGCCAGCTGACATGAAGAATGTACAACAAAGGAAGATTTTCCAAACCATTTTATATTGGATTGTCAATAATATAGTTTTGTCTTGTTATTAAAATGCTAATTTAATGGACTGAAATTGCACACTATGGTCACAACTCCTTTACCCCCCCTTGGAGCTGGTGCCTACCGGGGTAAGGTTTGAGATCATGTGACTGCCATGAAGTAGCGATTCTGAGCTTTCCCCCTAGCCACAGGTAACTCTGCTGGGATCGCACAAGGCACACTCTCTCTGCACAACTGTTTTTTTGAAGGTTGTGGTATGCTGTGGGGGATTTGTAATAAGCATGGATTTTTTTTTTTTTTTTACTGTTTTCGTTTCATTTGTTTTTGTGGTATTTTATTTTCTTGGCATCCATTCGGGTTTGAGTGCGCAGACATTTCCTGTTGGCTCTGATATACCGCAGCCATGAAATTTTATCTGCTAAACGTCAAACAAATGTATTCTCAAAAATCTTTTGTAACGTTTTGTCACTTTTATGTAGACAATGAGGGGGAAAAAACTCCAACCAGCGCAGATTGTCATGGTGGTGGAATGCACACAGTTGCCTGTTAACAGATGTCACGCTATCTTGCTCCTCCTTCCCTGCAGTTGTGCGCTCTAAAAATAATAGGCACACTGATGGTTCAGCTATGTGACCCTTAACACGCAGCACCTTTATAGTCCCCCTGACAGTTGTGAAATGCAGTTTTTGTTTTTTTCTTTTGATTGTGTAAAAGGACCCGTGTCTCTGCAGAACAGCCCTTGTGTTATGACAAGAATACTTTTCAGGGGATCTGTAGTTTTATCAGCAGACAGATGGAGTCCGGCATAAACCCGCTTTGCTTGCCAAAGGTCCAGAGTATGTGAGAGAAATGAGTCTTCTGCGAAAATAAAAAATAGCAATTTATTAGCTGTCTGAGTATCCTATTGCTGGAGGAGGATAAAAATAAGTACTTTTTGTGTGTCATTGCTGTATAAATAGACATTGGTATAATTTTTTTTCTTTTTGACTTTGTTATTTTTAGGGGGGGGGGGGGAAATTACTTATCTCCTCCTGTGAAGTGGATTTGCACAGACCAGCCCAGATCCTCCTCTTCTCGGGTCCCTCTTCTGCGCTCCAGGCCCCTTCCTCCTGTTGAGTGCCCCCACAGCAAGCAGCTTTCTGTGGGGGAACCTGAGCTGAGTCGCATCTTTCTGTATCCATTTAGACACGGAGCCCTGGTTTGACCCGCCCCCTCTCTCTCCTGATTGGCTAACTGACTTTAACTGACTTTGACAGCTGCTGCTGTGTATCAGCCAATCAGGAGGAGAGTCCCGGATCCCTGAGGATCTCATGGACATCGCTCGAGAAACATGGGTCTCGGCTAAGTATTATGGGGGGCTGCTGCTCACAGAAGTGTTTTTTATTTTTTTTATTGAATTAAAGGGGAGTTCCATCCTTATGTTTATTAAAAGTCAGCAGCTACAAATGGTGTAGCTGCCGGCTTTTAATAAACACTTACCTGCTCCACTGTCCAGCGACGCGGCCACCCGGAGCGTCGCTTCTCCACCCCCACTTCGCCAGCGCCTCCATTCAGACTGGGCACCTGGCCGCGACAGCTTTTGGCTTCACAGCTGGGCACGTGCTGCACTGGACAGGCGATCGCCTCGGACCTGTCGCGTTTCCCAGGTGATCGCCTACAGGGTGGGGCCGCCTAAGGCAATATGACGAGTTGCCTAAGCGGTCCCTGGGCAGAAGGAGGAAGTGGGACAGGAAGTCCCACTCCTAACGCAGCCCCCACTGGTTCTGCGCTCCAGCCCAGGGGCCCGCTTATGTTGTGATTACTCCCAGCAGAAGCCGATCTGCGGGTGCCAGACACTGGATATCCACTGGCACCCACCGATTATCGGTAAAGAGTACAGAACTAAGATAGTTTCCTGCTTTGCATAGGTCTATCTTTTAGAAAAGCACCACATACAGTACAGTATAAACATTAAGGAATAGGTGATCTAATACCACCACAAGATAGCTCTATTTGGGAGGGGGGGAACACATTTTATTTATGTACAGCGTTGCATGACCACGCAATTGTCACTGAAAGTAACAAAGTGCCGAATCTTAATGCAAAAAATGGCCTGGTCATGAAGGGGGGGGTGGGGGTAAAACTTCTGGGGGGGCGGGTCATGTGGTTAAAGGTATTAGGATGTAAGACAGGCATCCTCAAACTACGGCCCTCCAGCTGTTGCGGAACTACAAATCCCATGAGGCATTGTGAAACTCTGACATTCACAGACATGACTGAGCATGATGGGAAATGTAGTTCCTGAACAACTGGAGGGCCATAGTTTGAGGACCCCTGATGTAAGAGGATGCAGCTTGTTTGTTGCAGTACTTAGATGGGTTCAAACCCAAGTCTTGCATAGATCAAATATTTTAGAAGTGTTGAGCTGCTTGTCATTTTTCTTCTTGTGCTGTTTGATACATTTTGCTGTCATGTTGTTATATAAGAAGTTGTAACCAACTGTGGAAATCCTGATACACTCGGGGTCAGGATTGCTGTTTGTGGTCAGGCGTTCCTCCTGTCCACATAACTCCGACAGCTGCTGCTTGTACCTCCTGAGCCTTGTGTGTGTGAAGCCGAGGTCAGATAATCTCAGCGCTGCCATGTTGTCACCTGTTTCAGACAGCTGAGACCGGCTGCCTTGTTGTCTTAATTGTGTCTGGCTAAATCCTGCAGCTCTGGTGTATTGTCGGTCATTGCAATGGACGCTACCCCCAAGTTCACTTCTTGTTGGGTCACTGGGTTTAAGAGCCGGTACACAATTTCAGTTTGCATGGCAGATGCATTATATTATGATCCCTGGCATTAAATCATGCTACATTTGAGAAATCTATCCCATATGTCCTTATCTTCTTAAATGTGGGATGTATTGGAATTCTTGTTTTAATAAAAGCATACTGTAATGGTTATGCTTTTAGTATTATGAGCTTGCAATAGATTAGGGTTTGACAAATTTGCTTGTAATCTAGGAGCCAGCTACAAAAGTTAAGAGCCAGAAAACGCGCCCCGACGAGCTCACACGCAGAAGCGAACGCAGTGAGTAGCGCCTGCATATGTAAACGGTATTCAAACCACACATGTGAGGTATCGCCGCAATAGAGCGAGAGCAATAATTCTAGCCCTAGACCTCCTCTGTAACTCAAAACATGCAACCTGTAGAATTTTTTTAAACGTCGCCTATGGAGATTTTTAAAGGGTAAAGGTTTGTTGACATTCCACGAGCGGATGCAATTTTGAAGCGTGACGTGTTGGGTATCAATTTATTCGGCGTAACATTATCTTTCACAATATAAAAAAAAAAATTGGGCTGACTTTACAGGTGTCTTATTTTTTTTAAATTAAAATGCGTATTTTTTTCCCCCCAAAAAAGTGCGCTTGTAAGGCAGCTGCGGAAATACTGTGTGACAAAGTATTGCAGTGACCTCCTTGATTAGTGACCACAGAGAGAAAGCTCACAGTACTGTGGTGATTAGGAAACACAACCAGGAAGAGTGGAGATCAGAGAAGGATTACAGCAACGATCAATGAGGACATGAAAACAGCACTGCATTAAGGTAAAGGAAGCCTTTTAAGATAAAAAATAAAATCCTTTTACAAACTCTTTAATCTAGGCTTACCTGTAGGTGCAACATGGCAGTGAGGGTTTAGAAACCGTTTTAAGGTGATTAGATGACACACTTTGTAGGGCATTTGGCTATCTTCAGTTCGCATGTGCCGCGCTATACAAGTTTTCATTCATTCATTCATTCATTCATGGGCATATTGCGCTATTTTGGGCTTATCCAGGGAAGAAGTGATTGTATAAATGCAAAAAAAAATCCTAATACTTTGAACCTGTTACTGGTATTAGTAATTGGTACCGATGGAACCGTTCATTTGTATTCAAGATCTCAGCTGTGGTCATTAAATCTCTTTAGAACACAACTTCCCCTGCAAGGTCCCCCCGTATGTATATGACGACCTCTGTGGAGCCGGTGTAGCCATCTTTCTCCGGTTATCTGTGTCCTTGTCCCTGCTGTCGCTTTTATTATATAAAGGTTACAATAAGACAAGCTAGAGGCAAGTACGGATCTAATTTTAATCTTCAGGAGCTATATATATCCGAGCCGCCTCCAACAAAGGAAATGCCAGCAAGATTGTGCGGCTTGTGTTTATTTTCCGAGTTATAAATCGGATCGGTCTGTCAAACAATTCAACGTTTTGGCTTCTACTCTTCGAGGAGTCTGTAAACACAAGCAAAGACCTTTGTAAGGTCCGGTGTCCTTGGGCTGACCAAAGACATTAGAGGAAGGTCCTGACCATATGAAGATCTTTTCAGGTCCAGCTTCAGACATGAATGTAAATGTTGGTTCGCCCATCTGATTGCTTATGCTATGGAGCGAGGAAGGAGGAGAGGCGTGCAGACGTATAGGCGCATTTGCCCGTGCAGCATAAACGGGCTGCGTATTTTTGGTGCCAGGAATGTCCTGGTGCCGCATACAACCGCCTCCACCCATTCGTCTCTATGGGAAGGTATACGTGGCACCAAAAATACGTAGCCCGTTTACATTGCACAGGCAAATGTGCCCGTGTGTGTAGTCTGACCACAGCTATGTGCTGCCATTACTGTAAAGTAGTGTAATGTCCCCAATTGGGCTTGGGGATTTTTTATTTTTTTTTACCACTTTAGCTCTAGAAGGTTTACCCCCCCCCCCCCCCCCCTCCTTATGACAAGGCCATTTTTTCGATACGCGCTGCGTTACTTAAAGGCGTTGTAAATCCTTGATTTTTCGCCTTAATGCATTCTATGCATTAAGGTGAAAAACCTGTAGTGCAGCAGCCCCCTTTTACTTACCGGAACCTGATCGTTCCAGCGACTGGGATGAGCACAGCAGCTCCAGTCGCTGTCTTGCGTCCTCATTGGATAGATTGATAGCTGGCTCCCGCTGCTGTCAATCAAATCCAGTAACATGGGACCTGGGGGCACGGCCAAGTCCTGCTGTCTGTCTCGGGAGCATGCCCCGCATGAGTGCCACCATGTAACTCAAGAGGAGGAGGAGCCAGGAGCGCAGCTGTGGGACCCCATAAGAGGAGGAATTATAACTAGTAATGGTGGTGATCAGCGACTTACTGTGGGACTGCAATATTGCGGCGGAAAAATCGGATACCTGACTGGCACTTTTTGGGGAACCGTGGCACTAATCGAGTCACTCTGCACATGCTTAGTTTGGTGTGTATTGCTAGATTTTTTTTTTCTTCTTCTTGGCAGGGTGCATGTGATCGGCACAGGGCCATTCGGCATGTCATAGGACAGTCCGAGGAGACTGAAAACCCCTCCTACAAGCTTTAACCAGACACCGAAAGGAGTCACAAGACTGCTATATACTGCTGAGGAGAAAACGTATTTAGCAGTTTATATTTACTAAAATAATTTCCATGTTCTGTGTACTGTGGGAGACCAGATATAGTGAATGCAGGGTGTTGAGTTTAGGCCATAGGAAATGGCGCGCTCTTCCTGCTGGATTTGTACGCCATACTGAACCAGAACACAACACACACCGGGAGGAATGTGTGCAACCCGAAGCCGGCCCATGGATTGTCTTGTGTAGTCTGAACCTGATCTCTGGGAATAAAGATACTTTTTTTTTTTGCATTTTTTTAGGTCAATTGCCTTTTAAAGGCAAGCCGGCGAAGCCATGTATTTTGAAGCGGCTCAGATACTGGCTCTTCATTGGACTACCTCGTATGTTTGCCTATGTTGTCATTCCCAAAATATGCGAGTCCCGTGCCAGGAATCTCTTTAATACGATTAGCCACAGTCCTTTTTTTTTTTTTTTTTTTACATTGTTCCCGGGTTTAATGTGCTCAGCAGACTTACCCATCTTCATAATAGTGACTTATCCAGTTGTGTAATGTCATTATGTGGGATCCATATTGTTTACTATAAAAAGCTTTATGGACAAAACGCAGCCACACTTTGTCATCAGCAAACACAGGATTATTTAAAGCACATTTCTACTTTATCCACACAGACCCAACCTACACATGAGCAGTTCTTACCCAACAACAGATTTATAATACACCGGGTTACTGTATAGGCAGAGAGTGCCGCCGCTATTCAAAAACTGCGACTTCCCGATTTGCTTCTTACACTTTTTTTTATTATAGCATAAATGAGCCTCATTTACGTAATATATTATTTCTCAGTTAACCACTTAAAGGGTCACTGAATGATTTTTTTTTTTTTTTTTTTTTTTTTTAGCTAAATAGCTACCTTTACCTTACTGCAGTCCTGGTTTCATGTCCTCATTGTTCGGTTTTTGATAATTTTCCTGGTTGTCTGTTTCCTTATGAAAAAAGTAATGGGAGGTTCTCTCTGTGGTCACTAATCAAGGAGGTGTGATTACTGTGTGTCTAAAACCCCTCGGAACCAATCAGTTTCGTTTTAAAAACAAACACTGCCCTGTATTGGTTCTGTGTCTCTGTACTTCACAGAAGCATGAAACTAGATGAAAAACAAAATTGAAACTGCAGGCACATTATATGATTCATTTTTATCTATTTTTAATCGTTTTAAAAAGGAATCGGTTAACTATTATGTCTCTATACCCTGTTAAACAGTCATTTCAAATGTTTTACTTTACAACTCCGTTAGGCCCCATGCCATTTGGCTGGACGAAGACCAGAGCACTGTTTGTGATTCGGCACTGCGTCGCTTTAACTGACAGTTGCGCGGTCATGCGACGTGGCACCCAAACAAAAATGACTTTTTTTTTTTTCTTCCACAAATAGAGCTTTTTTTTTCTGGTATTTGTCACCTCTGTTTTTTTTTTTTTTTTTTTTTGGAGCTATAAACAAAAATAGATAGAAAATTTAAAAAAAAAAACATTTTGTACTTTTTGCTATAATAAATAACCCAATTTTTTATTTTTATTTTTTTTAAAAGCTACATTTTTCACAGTTTAGGCCGATACATATTCTTCTACATATCTTTGGTAAAAAAAAAAAAAAAGCAAAAAGTGTATATTGATTGGCTAGCGTCTAAAAAAAGAAAAAAAAATTGTTTTTTATGGCTTTTTTTTTTTTAATTATTAGTAATGGTGGCGATCTGTGATTTTTATCGTGACTGTGACATTATGGCGGACACATCAGACACTTTTGACACATTTTTGGGACCATTGTCATTTTTACAGCTATCAATGCTATAAAAATGCACTAATCACTGTGAAAATTAAGTGAAGGGGTTAACCACTAGGTGGCGCTGAAGGGGCGAAGCGTCCTAGGGAGTGGTTCTAACTGTTAGGGGGGGGGGAGCTACTAGTGACACGTCACTGATCACTGTTCCTGATCACAGGGAACATTCAATCAGTGACCTGTCACTAGGCAGAACAGGGTAATGCCTTGTTTATAAAGGCACCCCCCTGTTCTTCCTTTTGCCGTTGGCAATTGCGGGCAGCCAGGGAACATCATGTTCCCGGGACCCACGGGTGCGCGTGCCCGCTGGGTGCCAAATTTAAAGGGATGTACAGGTACGCCCATTTGCCTGCCAGTGCCATTGTGTAGACGTATATATGCGTGCACTGGTCGCTAAGCAGTTAAAGTGTATTTAATGCTCTGCCTGCAGTTTTAGTCTAGGTTCACACTGCACGCAGCTTTTGAAATTGTGCGACTTCACTTGAGATCGCATGATTTCAAAGCCACATGTCGGTGCGACTTGGCTGACATCTGTGTGATTTTGTGCGCAGGTGTCAATGCAATTTGCACCTGAAATCGGTGAAAGTAGTGCAGGAACTACGGAACAGGAAACTTCGGATCAGCAGCACACCCACTCATAAAAAGGAAATTCCTCATTCATGGGAAATGATCGTAATCCCCGATCCTATCGTGAACAGGGTTCAGCAGGTTACCTGCACCTGTCGGCGAAGGGTAGACACGCGCTGGTCCGTTCAGTGTAGCGCGCGTGCAGCCTCGGACATCTAAGGGCATCACAGACCTGTTTATTGCCCTATCTCGTGAAACTCCGTCATCAAAATATGTAACGGGATGTAAAAGTTGCACAAAGACGACTTTACACAGAATATTCACTCCTTTTTTATTTTTTTAAATCCATTTTAATTGCCCTTTAAATTGTGCTTCGCAAGCGACGTGTTGGGATCCCTCCTGTCTCCAGTGTGTCTAATGTTTATTTACCTGAACAAATACAACACTGCTTCTGTAAACAACACGGATGGAATATTCTGCGTTTACTTTGTGAGACGGTTTCCTCTTCTTCACAATGGCAGTGAAGGGCGGTTTGTGTTAAAGCGTATCTATGGTCAGACTGTAAAATCCTATATTCATTTTCACCTTGTTTTTCTAGTTATTTCTAGTTTACTCCTATTCTGAACCATCTTTTAGTTTGCAAAGGTTGTGAAGACCAGGAGGCAGAGTCGGTACAGGAATCGCTGGTTGCAGGCAGCAAGGTACCATGGGATATATAGTCCTTAGAAATGGAGGAGAAACTGCAAGGCATGCTGGGAATTCAGAAAGTGGAAAGACGGCCAGCAGACAAGCAGAACTTTCAACACAAAAGGCTTTTTTTTTTTTTCTTCCCCCAAGTAAACTTTTATTAGATTGTCCAGTAATCCAATAAATCATTTTATAGCATCAGCGTTGTAAAAACAGTGTATGCTGTGACCATGGAGCTCCATTAAATATTCTAGTCCAGGGGTCTCCAAACTTTTCAAACAAAGGGCCACTTTATTGTCCTTCAGGCTTTAGGAGGGCCGGATTGTGGCCAGGATTGTGGCCAGCAGTGACAGAAAATGTCACGGGCCAGTGCCCCATTGTTGGTGTCAGTGGGAGGAATTGTGCCCCAAGGGTCGGATAAAGGCTGGCAAAGGGCCACATCTGGCCCTCGGACTGCAGTTTTGAGACCCCTGTTCTATGCTTACACCTTTTTCATAGTTCTAATGGCAGAGGTCTTTTTGGCTTCACTGTCAAAAGGACATATACTTCGAGCAAAACACACTTTACTGTGATTTGCTGCATAAGAGCCATTTATTCTGGGTTCACGCAATAGTGATGTGGTAGCCAGTGCGATTCCAGTGCCAGTTAACGCATTGCATCACATCTCTCCCACAGGCAGTTCACACTGCCCTCTCTGAACCGCTGCTGGTGTCATTACAATGTTAATGAGACCCCCCCCCCCCCCCCCCCCCAAATCGGTTCACAGATCGAACTGTGGATTTGAAAAGGAATAGGAACTCATAGGTAAAAACACCGAATGCGATCCGATTCCAGTGCAGAGAAAATAAAAGTCCCTGCACCTTCTTCTGTACTGTATGGCTGAACTCTCATTGGACATACATCGCATGTAATTGGGACCCGCGGTGCGTGTGCGAATCACATGCAATGTCTGAGATCTCTATAGTGTGAACCTGGGCTTAAAGGTCTAAGTATAAAGTATAGCGCTTTTTCTGTGGAGGGCGTAGAGGGTGTTCTACAAATGTATAGTTAGTTGCAAATTGGCGTTAAAGGGTGCAGACTGAGGATTCAGATCAGTTGGGCTTCAAGTCTACTCCTCCAAGCCACCCCCTCATGTAAGTGGGGAGGGGGAGGTGGACTCTGATGTATAGAAGGCTGTGATGGGGGGGGGGCCTTGATGTAAGCAAAACTCTTATAAAGGAACCCTATGTAAGGGATACTTTTTTTGGGGACCCCTGATGTAAGGCATGCTCTGATGGGGGACCCCTGATGTACGTGTACACCATTCATAGCTTGGCTTACCTGCCAAGCAAACTGGGCGTTCCTATTCAGAGACTGTGTGATTGACGTATGACAAAAGCTTCCCCGGCGCAAAATGCGCGTCATCAGTTTCCGAAAGAAGCCGAACGAGTCGGCTCGATACGGCGCCTGCGCACAGACGTTCGGCTTTTTTCGGAAGCTGGTGACACGCCTTTTGCGCCGGGGGGAAGCTTTTGTTATACGTCAATCACTTAATCTCTGAATAGGAACGCCCAGTCCCGTGGGATTCACTACCCAGAAGACGGGGGGGGGGGGGGGGGTCGGAATACCTATACTATGATATGTAAACCGAAAAAATAATAAAAAACGGCATACTGTACATGACTGCAGTATGCTGGATTGAATGGTATATACTTGTTTTTAGGGTGAACCTCCGCTTTAAGCACAGCAGTGTTGGCGCTTTTGGCTGATATGGGTGCTTCCATCCTCTCCTGATTTTAATTCTGGGTTTCAGAAGTTTTTGTTGGCCGAGTTGCAATGATGTAACTTTATCGCTATTCACAGGGGTGCTGTAACTGTACATTGAGCAGCTTGGTGTACATTAAGGCTGACAGGCAGGGAGAAGCAGTTATTACAACAGAGACCAATAGGGGGTCCCTTCCTAAAAAAAAAAAAATTAACCTGTTTAATTCCATTTTAAAAAAAATCTTTTGTTGGGGGGTTTACATAAACTATGATAATCATGCTTCAAAAGTGAATGCCGTTTTCTTGAGAAGCAAATAAGCTTTTAAAGCTGAACTCTGGGGTAAGCAAATGTTGCCTAAATACAATCGCCATGTGTATTCTCCTTGAGTCTCTGTGTGCTTTGTGTATGTATTCCAGATCTGTGCAGTAATTTGGCATGAAACGTTGTCTCTGTGTGGGATGTTTCTGTAATAAAGACCGGATTGCTGATCTCTCTCCTAGTGCAGGGTGACTGGTCTTGTCTCCGCCCCTCTTAGTTTCTGCAGGCATCCTGTAGTGGGCCGAGCCTGCTGGACCCCTCCCACAGCTCAGCTCTCTGCACAGGCTAGGAACAGTACAGCGATGATGTCACTGCTACTTTTAAAAGTTAAAGCGGGGGTTCACCCTAAAAATAAATTCTATCATTACATGGAGCCGGCCTATGAGACCGACAGCATTAAACAGGGGATTAATGGCCAAGTTGGAAGATAATCCAACGTAACCTAAAAGATTATGACAGCTGTTAACATATGTATGCCATAGAGAAAAAAGGATTAAGAAATGTAAATTGCTCACTTAAAGCTAAACCATAGGCACAATTTGTTTAATTTAAATATATTCCTCAACACCTACAGAGAATATGATTTGCATGCCTTTGCAAATATTAAAGCGGGGGTTCACCCTAAAAAAAAAATTCTATCATTACATGGAGCCGGCCTATGAGACCAACAGCATGCTGTTGTTGGTTTTTTTTTTTTTTTTCGTACATACCTTTTTTTTAATCGCTAATTTCACCCCCCGGTTCCCCACGGGACTGAGCGTTCCTAATCGCAGGCTGTGATTGATGTGCTTCCTAACCGGCGCATACTGCACGTCGTGAGTTGCCGACGGAATGTGCGGCTCTATACGGCGCCTGCGCACCGACGTTTAGGTTCCTTCGGCAACTCGTGATGCGCAGTATGCGCCGGTTAGGAAGCGCATCAATCACAGCCTGTGATTAGGAACACTCAGTCCCGTGGGGAAGCCGGGGGTGAAAATAGCGATTTAAAAAAGTATGTACGAAAAAAAAAAAAACGGCATGCTGTTGGTCTCATAGGCCGGCTCCATGTAATGATAGAATTTTTTTTTTAGGGTGAACCCCCGCTTTAATATTTGCAAAGGCATGCAAATCATTATATTCTCTGTAGGTGTTGAGGAATATATTTAAATTAAACAAATTGTGCCTATGGTTTAGCTTTAAGGCCCCTTTCACATGAGCGGACAAACGGTCCGCTAATTACAAGTCCGTTTACGGACTTGTAATGTGTCCCTATGGGAGCGGATCCGTTAGCGGATGATGCATCGGCTAACGTCCGCCTACGATCCGCGTCCGTCTGGATCCGTTTTGCGGATGGAAGAAAACCCTATTTTTCTTCCGTCTGGTGGATGGGATCGGATGCAAACGGACAGACGGTACGTTTCTATCCGATTCCCCATAGGGGATAGCGGAGGAGAGACAGGGCGGTCCCTGCACAGTGTGCGGGGACCGCCCTGTCCGCCGACAGCTGAGCGGGACCCTCCGCTGAGCCGACGGACACACACGGAGCGGACCGAAAAACGGACCGCTCCGTGTGAAAGAGGCCTAAGTGAGCAATTTACATTTCTTAATCCTTTTTTCTCTATGGCATACATATCTTTTAACGGCTGTCATAATCTTTTAGGTTACGTTGGATTATCTTCCAACTTGGCCATTAATCCCCTGTTTAATGCCATCTATTAAATCCGTGCGGTTTTCTAGTCACCACTGTGAGGAAAGGATCGGTTGTAGGTTGCATTTTTATTCGGCGATCCATTTTGTTCGTACTGATTTGTAGGAGAAGCCGTTTTTAAATTCTCTGGTGTAGAAACATGCATTCATGATCTTTTCTATGTGCGGAGTGACGTTTTGCAAGAGCTTGTTGCAGGAATTTTTTGGAGCTTTGTGTGGCAGTTCCTTTAAAAGCATTTGAACTTTTTGCAAGCGTTTCCACGGACATTTATAGGAGAATTCTTAAAATTTGTTATACATACATACATACATACATACATACATACATACATACATACATACATACATACATACATACATACATACATACATACATACATACATACATACATACATACATACATACCTTAAAGAGACATGTACCTGTACATGTGTCTCTTTAAGGCCCAGCCATGGGGTCGTGAGTGCGACGCCGTGCTCGCGACCCGGACCGACACTCCGTGACCGCGGGACCTGATTGCCACCGGTGTCCCACGATCGGTCACCGGAGCTGAAGAACGGGGAGCATTGTGGCAATGTCAGTGATCGTCCCCTGATGTAGGGAAAGACGATCACTGACATCACACGTCCAGCCCCGCCCCCTACAGTTAAACACATATGAGGTCACACTTAACCTCTTCAGCGCCCGCTAGTAGTTAACTCCTAAACTGCAATTATCATTTTCACAGTAATCTGTGCATTTTTATAGCACTTATCGCTGTGAAAATGATAATGGTCCCAAAAATGTATCAAAATTGTCTGTGTCCGACCAAAAAAATCGCTGATTGCCGCCATTGGTAGTAAAAAAAAATGTCATAAAACAATCCCCCTTTTTTGCAAACGCTATAAATAAATATTGCTTTTTTTTTTTTATTTTTTTTTTTATAGCGCAAAAAAATAAAAACCACAGAGGTGATCAAATACCACCAAAAGAAATCTCTATTTGTGTGGGGGGGGGGGGGGGACGCTAATTTTGTTTGGGAGCCATGTCTCACGACCTTGCAATTGTCAGTTGAAGCGACGCAGTGCCGAATCGCAAAAAGGGGCAAGGTCCTTAACCTGCTTAATGGTCCGGGTCTTCATTGGTTAAAATCACTTTTTAAATAACATTCCCCCCCCCCTTCTTCTTCTTCTTCTTCTTCTTTTTTTTTATTTTTTATTATTCTTTACACTTATGTTTACAATGACTTTAAGGTGAACTCCAAAGAACGTCCGTACATGTGCACGCTTTTTTCCTTTCCCAGAAGGAGGTAATCTGTGCGGTGAATGTTTTATGTTTTTGTCTGATATAAGTAAATAATAGCAGAATGTCGCTTGTCGGCTGTAGCGATTTTTGTCGGTATATAATAACAGCCCACACAGCTCTCCAGGACAATGACCACTTTTTTTTTTACTCCGTACATCCCCCAATGTTCTGCTCCTCCCAGAAATCTTTCAGGGCTGAGAACTTTGACAATAATAAAAACAACTGTACTAAAACCCTTTCTCTCTTTTTTTTTTTTTTCTTTCCTTTCACAGGAAATGACCTAGAGGCCTTACGAATACATTGTGCGCATTCTTTCTCCACAACGCCATCCAGAGCAAACTCAATCTGGGAGCTGCACTTGTTTCCGCTGTTACCAACTACCTCAACATACCCAGAGGAGGAGGAAGAGGAGGGGAGGGAAGCTTTCCCAGTAGCAAATCTGTGATTTCACACTATCGAGAACATAGTATTAGAAGCACTTAAACTCGGAGCAGACTGGATCTGCCGGACTGTAGCATTTACTCATCTGTTATTACGGTATATTCCCCCCCCCCCCCTTTTTTTTCACTCTCATTGAGAGGCTGTTTGCCTGAAACACACTGTTGATCAGTGTTTATGGTGGTTCCTTTTTTTTTTTTTTGATTTTGTTGTTTTGATTGCAACTTTTTTTTTTTGGTATTTTGTGCTTTTTTTTTTCTTTGCATTTAAAGGATTATACTTTTTTTCACTCCCCTCCCTGGATGTCTATATAGGATTTTGCAGCAGTGGGATTCCTGACGGGTGACGAGAAGCAAAAAAGAAAAAGGGAGCTGTTTTAGGACAAAGGGACACGCACAGTTTTTTTTTTCGGAGACTTCAGCTGGTTTGGAAAATACAAGTTGTGAGCCGCAGCTGGGCTGCATGGAGTCCTAAAATTCTCCCAAGTCAGCATAATTGCTGCCTTCCTCTGCTGATACAGATTACCCACGCTTGCCTTTTGGAGATGCCTTTTCCGAAACCTATGTGTGCAGCCCTCCTGTACTATCTGACCTAGCCCGTCGTTCAAAAAAATCAAGAGAAGGAAAAAAAAAGAAAAAGGCTGATTCTGGAGGACGCCCGCCTAGGTTTGGGACGCCTTTGGCTGCTAGGTCACCTATGTATTGCTGTAGCGCACAAGAAAGTAAGATGGACTACAAGAGGCGGTTCTTGCTTGGCGGGTCCAAGCAGAAGGTGCAGCAACACCAGCAGTACCAAATGCCCGAGCTCAGCCGGACTCTGAGCGCACCCCTGGCCTCAACCACCCCTTTAGTGTCCTCCGCTAATGCGGGCAGCTGCCCCCACCCTGGTGCCCACACTACCCCCATCGCGGACATCCAGCAGGGTATCTCAAAGTATTTGGACGCGCTCAACGTCTTCTGCCGCGCCAGCACTTTCCTCACCGACCTTTTCAGCAGTGTTTTCCATAACTCGCACTACTCGAAGGCAGCTATGCAACTCAAAGACGTGCAGGAACATGTCATGGAGGCTGCAAGTCGACTTACTGCAGCAATAAAACCAGAGATCGCAAAAATGCTAATGGAGCTGAGTGCTGGCGCCGCCAACTTTAAAGATCAGAATGAATTCAGCCTGCAGGACATAGAGGTCAGTTTGCTGTTATTTTTTTTTTATACCTTGATTAATTTAATAGCTGTGATTTTCTTATGACAGGTCACTTGAATTATTTGTTTGCCCGGCCACAATTTTCTGCTTTTGGTTTCCAAAATTGCTTCTTTGAAGTATTTTAGATTTTATGGATACACCATTAGAGTGAAGTTCCCAACATGTTGCGCCCATATGTCAGGCTTCTTCAGGGGATGCTGTCCAATTAGAGGTACAAGCCTTCTATCAAGAAAACCCATACATATGATTACATTAACAGTTGGTTTAATAGCATATATCATATACTTCAACCTTTTAAATGCATAGCAGTTTGATATATACATGTTCATAACCGGAGCAGTGCTACTTGCCTAGATCTCTTTGAATGTTGGTCAATTCCCTACAGATGTCAATCTGCGTCTGAAGAACCGTGTGCTACAGGGAGCATTCAAGGACCAGCTAAAAACAATACTAGAGAATAGCAAATTTAGTTTGATTCCCATTTTGTGATAATTAATCTCCAAGATATGAATTTAAGGACTTAATATAAATGAGGAACAACTTACAAAAACGTTCTGCAGTGGACTCAATGCCAGGGGACAAATGTTGTCTGAACACGTCAAGGCTTATTTCTAAGACTATCTTCCTAGCCATATTGAAGAAGTCCAACATACAGGCGAAACATGTTGGGAACTCCATTCTATAGTGCTATATCTATAAACTCCTGTTGATTTGTACTTATGTTTTAACATTTTTTTATTTTGCTCTTTAACCACTTAAGGACCCCTTCATGCCAATATACGTCGGCAGAATGCCACGGCTGGGCACAATCGTGAACATGTACGTGTCTCTTTAAGCCAGTGTTTCTCAATTCCAGTCTTCAGGCCCCCCAACAGGTCAGGTTTTCAGGATTGCCATTATTTTGCACAGGTGATTTGATCAGTTTCACTGCCTTAGTAATTCCCACAGCCTTTTCATCTGAGGGAAATCCTGAAAACATGACCTGTTGGGGGGCATGAGGACTGGAATTGAGAAACACTGCTTTAAGCCCAGCCATGGCGGCGTGCTCGCGACCCGGTCCGAAGCTCCGTGACCTCGCCCGTTGGACCCGATTGCCACCGTTGTCCTGCGATCCATCCACGGAGCTGAAGAACGGGGAGAGGTGTGTGTGTGTATGTGTGTAAACACACCTTCCCTGTTCTTCATTGTGGCCGTGTCAGTGATCGTGTGTTCCCTGATATAGTGAAAGACTATCACTGACGTCGCACGTCCAACCCCACCCCCCTACAGTTAGAAACACACATGAGGTCGCACTTAATCTCTACAGTGCCCCCTAATGGTTAACTCCTAAACTGCAATTGTGTTTTTTTACAGTAAACGGTGCATTTTTATAGCACTTTTTGCTGTGAAAATGGCAATGGTCCCATTAGTAGCAAAAAAAAAAAAAAAATTATTAAAAATGCAATAAAACTATCCCCTTTTTTGTAAACGCTATAAATTTTTGCGAAAACAATCGATAACCGCTTATTGCAATTTTTTTTTACCAAAAATAGAAGAATCCATATCGGCCTAAACTGAGAGAAACATTTTTTTTATCTTATATATTTTTGGGGGATTTTTTTTTTCAAAATTGATGCTCTATTTTGGTTTATAGTGCAAAAAATAAAAACCGCAGAGGTGATCAAATACCACCAAAAGAAAGCTCTATTTGTGGGGAAAAAAGGACGCCAATTTTGTTTGTGAGCCACGTCGCACGCCCGCGCAATTGTCAGTTAAAGCGACGCAGTGCCGAATCCCAAAAAGGGGCAAGGTCCTTAACCTGCATAATGGTCTGGGTCTTAAGTGGTTTAAAATACATATTTTTTTTTTTTTTGATTATTGCTGATATTAGTTCAGTTTATTCTGCACCTTAATCCCAATCCTTTTTTTTTTTTTCTACGTTCCTGCTCTAAAGTTTATGCCCTGATTATTGCAGATTCCTTCACTTCTTGTCTGGTAACCTGGACTGGCATGTTTACACCACAATGCCATGCGCTGCATCACACGCATTGTTACAAATGTGCACATTTATTTTTTTCCCTCCAGGTCAGATTTTCTTATAGTTCAAAACATTCATGTGTTTTTTTTATTTCTATTTCTTTTGGTACGGTTTATTTTTAGTTCTATGACATGTGACCATGAATAGGAATAAAGAACGCTATTGTTTTGTGACCGCTATAAATATTACATAGCAAGTGCCATGGCTTATTTTTGTTTTGTTTCTTGGTAACAAAAATGAATCGAGCATTTCATGGTGGAGATTGGATAAAGATACAACCTTTTATTTGCCAATGTTAAAAAAAAGGTTTATGACCACTAAGGCCTCATGCACACAGGTCGTTTTAACAGCTGCTGTTGGGGTGCATTGGATGTTAACTTTTTTTTTTAAACAAAATAAAAGTAAATTATCCAGAGCTACAATGTGAATGAGGGTTAATTATTCTTACTAGAAGTTGATGGAATTAATATAATACAATGTAAGCCGTAAAGTTTGTTCCAAAAAGTCCTTAGGGGCAAAGCAGCGCTTCCAAATACTGTGCACCATTAGATGACACTGAAGCGGTGCGCTAGCAGGACCACTCCAAAAGTCCTGCTAGCCGCATCTTTGGACCGGTATAGGTGCGGGGTGTTTACCGCTCCTTCCCATTGAAATCAGTGGGAAACCGCGGTAATACTGCCGGCAGAGGCGCATTGCCGGCGGTATTAACTCTTTTTCGACCGCTAACAGGGGTTAAAACCGCACCTCTTACGGCTGAATATCGCTGTAAATATGACGGTATAGCGGCTCTAAAAATCGCACCGCTATAGTGCCACCACACCTCCAGGGCCTTACCTGAAAAGGGCCTTACTTTACAGCATTTCTTCACACATGCCTAAAACTTTTGCACATTACTGTATTTGCAACAGAGTGCCGATACATTTTTTTTGTTTTAGTGGCAGTTGAGTATGTACTAGGGTTGTCCAGATACCGATACCAAGTATTTGCGGGAGTACTTGTACTCGCGCAAATGCTCCCGATACCTAAATAGAATACTTTTTTTGTATTTATCAACATGTTTTTTTACTACTGCGTGACAAGAAAATAAAACATTTTTATAAATTTTTACTCCTTTTTATTCTTTTATAATGTCTTGAGTTAGAGTTCTTCATAATTCTAAAGAAAATATCCTCAGTCTGTATTGTGGTTTGAAAACTGTCACATGACATTTAAAAAAAGTATCGGTATTCGGTATCGGCGAGTACATGAAAAAAAGTATCGGTACTTGTACTCGGTCCTAAAAAAGTGGTATCGGGACAACCCTAGTATGTACCCCTCATTGCTTTGATCAAATAAGTGATGAAGTCCCAGCACTTCTAAAACCTCGTACACACGAGCAGAATGTCATGAGACATTTGCTGGTTGAAGAAAAACCGGCCGACATTCTACCCGTGTGTGTCAAACGTGCATGCTGGAAAACCAGCAGCCGACCGACTCCCGATCAGCACTCGCAGCCAATGGCAGAGAGCGCTGACCTGAGTGTTCTGGCAGGGGAGGGGGGCATTCCCCTGTCAGAACACAACAGCTCTGGGGGGGGGGGGGGATGTCATCACTGGACTAACCTTGCATGGTTTTAGTACCATCTCTCCATGTCCATCTTGTTGCACAAAAAAAAAACTGTTGGGCCCCTTTCACACCTGCGGATCCTGTGAGGATACGTTTTTAACATCCACTTGCTCAGTGAGGATCGCTCTGTTGATCCCCCTCTGAGCCGGCAGATGACGGGTCTGTCTCTGCTCACTGTGCAGGGACCGCCCTGTTAGATCTCCGCTCTCCTCTATGGGGGTCGGATTAGGGCTGCAACTAACGATTATTTTCATAATCGATTAGTTGGCCGATTTTATTGTTTCGATGAATCGGATAATAGTCTTAAAAAAAATTGCATTTTTTTTTTGGACCAATCTGTTGTTGGGCAGATTACAAAACACAAATTGCAGCAAGACACATTACATGCTTTTTTGCAGCTTCTGCATTGAAGTAAATTGAACCAAAAAAAATTAAAAATAGCACCGTTTTGCGTTGAAAAGTCCTTGTCCTTTCGAAATACGCAGCAGCTGAAAAATCCTGCATGTGAACGTGTCTCATAAGAAAACATGTAAATGAACTGTAGGGTTGTTTCTGCAAAAAGCACCAAAAAACACAGGTGTGATTCCGGCCTGAGATGTTTAGTAACATAATGGGGTAAAAAAAATAAAACTAAGTACAAAAAAAGGAAATAATCGCTAATGTAAGGGGTTTGTTTTTTTACTGTGGGACAGTGAAAGTAATATTTACAGTAGCGATTTGCTTTTTTTTTTTTTTTTTTTTTTACTGTAAAGGGCTAATGTTACTGGCCGATTTTTCAATTATGAAAATTGTAATCGATTAGTTGTCGATTAATCGATTAGTTGTTTCGGCCCTAGATCGGATGAAAACCATGTGTGTTTCTTCTGATTCGGTCCACCAGATGGATGCAAAATAGGGTTTGCATCTGTGACATTTTAGAGGATCGGATCGGGGCTGAACGGGTGTCAACGGACATGTCCCTGCTGACATCCAACGCTCCATAGAGATACATGGAGCGTCTGTTCAGATCTGCCTGAAAAAAATGGACAGATCCGCCTGAAAGTTTTTTTTTTTTTTTTTCAGGCGTATCTGAATGGGTGCTCATTGTATCTCTATGGAGCGTCGGATGTCAGCGGTGACATGTCCGTTGACATCCGATCCTCTAAAATGTTACGGATGCAAACCCTATTTTGCATCCATCTGGCGGACCAAATCAGGTGTGAAAGGGGCCTCAGTGTGTACCGAGCTTTAGAGTTGTCTCTGTTTCTTCAGTATTAAGGTTTCCTAATATATTTACTGTAACCACAGGGTTTCACTTTGATGGTTGCTATCATTTCTCAAACTCTGCTGAGATAACATTGCAACAGAACAAAGGGGAGGATAAATTCTCGTAATCCCGATTTCAACTCCTTCAGAAAGATTTTAAATGGAACTACACTGCATCTGAGCGCCACAAACCAAAAACACTATTAAAGGAGTTGTAAAGGCAGAAGTTTTATCACTTGTTGCTATGTTTGTAGATTTTTTTTTATCTTCTGCCTGGGTGAAATGTTCTATTGACTAAAGCGACAAAACACCCATAGAAACGCTTGTTGTCGCGCTAGACGCTTGAATCGAGCGTTATCCATTACTTTCTATGGGTAATACAAACGCTCAAGTACGCCCAAACCGCCTGATTCGCGAACTTGTTTGAGCTTCAGGCGAACTTGTTTGAGCTTCAGGCGTTCGGCGTCACGCGTTTTGTCGTGGAGATGCGAACCATAGAGAATAATGTATTTTTTCCCCTCTGGCGTATTGTAGCGTAGCGCTTCAGGCGAAAAAACGCTCAGGTGTGAATGGAGCCTAATACTTACTCCTTATGGGCTGAGACACAGCAGTGGCGCCATTGGGTCTTGCGGCAGTCAACTAAAGTCGGTAAGCTAATCGAGAGAGAAGGGGCGTGCCCCCATTGCAAGGTGCTTGCTGTGAGAGCAATCAACAGCAGGGAGGGGCCAGGAGAAAGCGAAAGGGGACCCGAGAAGAGGAGGATCCGGGCTGCTCTGTGCAAAACCAACTGCACAGAGCAGGTACGTATAACATGTTTGTGTATTTAAATAAATCCATTCATGTCTCCATGCTTTATTTTGCTGAAAAATCACACACAAAAAAGAGACCCCCTAGCATTTCTGGCTTGGAGAGCGAAGTTCTGCATTAATTTGTTTTGCATTATGTTGCCTCTTTCTCCCTCGAAGGGGTTAATGCAGCCGCCATCACCTGGGCTTCAGGAAAACATCACTTCCTGTTTCCATGTTTGGAGTCCAGGAAGTAACACACAGCTGTTTCCATAGAAAAGTGTGAACGAAAATGAGCTTTTCCTGCAGGAAACACCGCGGATCTCTTTGGGGTTCTTTTTATTAGCTGATGAACTGCAAATAGTCGTCATTTCTGGAGGCAGAGGGGCCGACAATGCACAGGGAGCAGAGAAAGCAGATAGTCTTGTCCATTGCATCCAGTGAGTGTCGAGGCTTCATTTCCCCATGCAAGTGAAAATAAAGAAGCCCTGTTGCTCCATTCCACCACAAACCATAAAAAAACCATAAAAAAAAGAACTCCACTTGTAAACCAGCCACCACTAGGGTTTCCCTTTGCATGCACTTGATTCCAATGCCCAGCTTATTTTCTTTCGTTTTTTTTTTCCTAAAGAAATACATGCACAGATTCTTGGCTCCACACAATTTTTCAAAGTGGTTCTAAAGGCTCAAGTTTTTTTTTTTTTTTACCTGAGCCCCATCTCGATCGAGCGATGTGCATAAGAGCAGTGACTCTCCCAGGCCACTTCCTCCTCCTTGGCTGAGACCGCAGCAGGAGCCATTGCTCCTGTCATGGTCAATCACAGCCAGTAGGGTTGTCCCGATACCAGTATCGGGACCGATGCTGAGCATTTGCGGGAGTACTTGTACTCCCACAAATGCCCCTGATGCCAGATCCGATACTAAACCCCAACACCCCCCCCCGCCGAGGCATACCGCAAAGCCGCCGCCTAGTTAATCAGTGTGGGGAACATCACAGCTTTCATTTGAATAGCTGTGTTCTCCCCGCCGCGCTGCGTATAAACACTCCCCCTTGCTCGTGCACTTTGATAGACAGATCACCCGTCCCCAGGATTGGGGAGCTGCATAAACTCTGTGGGGGAAGACATGGCTGCATCTGTGGGGGAAGACATGGCTGCATCTGTGGGGGAAGACATGGCTGCATCTGTGGGGGAAGACATGGCTGCATCTGTGGGGGAAGACATGGCTGCATCTGTGGGGGAAGACATGGCTGCATCTGTGGGGGAAGACATGGCTGCATCTGTGGGGGAAGACATGGCTGCATCTGTGGGGGAAGACATGGCTGCATCTGTGGGGGAAGACATGGCTGCATCTGTGGGGGAAGACATGGCTGCATCTGTGGGGGAAGACATGGCTGCATCTGTGGGGGAAGACATGGCTGCATCTGTGGGGGAAGACATGGCTGCATCTGTGGGGGAAGACATGGCTGCATCTGTGGGGAGGAAGGAAAACACCGCTCCAGGTGGGTCTCATGTGCAGTAATGGAAACTCCCAGAAGATCCAGGTGCTGGCAATGCACTAAGCAGATACGAGAATTCCAAAGGATTTGCACAGCCACACTCCGAAATAACTTGAGAAGTTGTCTTTATTGTAAAAAATACAGATAGTATACAGTAACATGCAGCCAGGAGGGGACAGCCGACGCGTTTCACACTAATACTAGTGTTATATGGCTGCATCTGTGGGGGGGACATGGCTGCATCTGTGGGGGTACACATTTAAAAGTAGAGTACTTGGAAAAAAGTATCGGTACTTGTACTCGGTCCTAAAAAAGTGGTATCGGGACAACCCCAACAGCAAGTGAGCCAATGCCAATTAGGAGAAAGCAAGGACAGGTCCGTGCCTTGCTCCATGTGTGATTGGACACAAAGCAGCAGCTCAGGAGTGTTGGCTGCTTGCTACGGGTGCATTCGGAATTAGGGAGGGGCCAGTAGCACCGGTGGTGGACCTGAGAAGTGGAGGATCATGGCTGCTCTGTGCAAAACCATTACACAGAGTAGGCAAGTATGACATGTTTGTTATTTAACCACTTCCTTACTGCGCAATAGCAGAGAGACGGCTACAGCATGGCTCTGTTACGGGAGAAGACGTCTATGGATGCCCTCCCAGAACCACGACCTTGCATCTGACGAGCCTTCAGACACAGCCGGTCACAGATCGTGGCCCTCTTACCATGTGTCCAATCACAGCTGCTCAGTGTAAACAAACTTGCCACTTCTTGGCAGCACTTTCCTCACACGCTGTCTAAGCATGAGGATAGGAGAGCCAGTAACTAGAAATCCTGACGGGGACATGTACACAGATAATCGGGGCACGGATCATCGGTGCCCATCAATGCCGGTTTACATGTTTGGGTACATTTCTAGGGAGTAATAACTGCTTGCAAGAATGCTGAGCACTTTTTTTTTTGTAACCTGTTGCTTCCCGCATAACATTTGTGATGTTAGATGGGTGGGCTTTAATGGCTATACACTGCACATATACAAAAGAGGGCAACCAATGTTTCTGTACTCATGGGGTCCTCCCAACACAGACCAAGCTGTCAAACTGCTCTCGATTGCACCAACCGATGGGTAGCTGCTGAGACCGACTCCCGATCATGTGACCCCTGTGACAACTAATCACAATGGTCACATGATTGCAGATCCTTCCTGCCCCGAAGCTTATAGACCAGGGGTCTCCAAACTTTTTAAACAAAGGGCCTTTTTACTGTCCTTCAGATTGTAGGGGGGCCAGATGTTGGTGTCAGTGGGAGGAATAGTGCCCAATCGATGGTAGTGGGAGGAATAGTGCCCCATCATTGGTGTCAGTGGGAAGAATGGTGCCCCAAAGTTGGTGTTAGTGGGATTAATAGTGTCTTGTATCAGTGGGAGAAATAGTGCCCCAAGGGCTGGATAAAGGCAAGCAAAGAGCCTCATCTGGCCCCCAGGCCGCAGTTTGGACACCACTGGTATAGACCTTATGAAAGGTACACCAGGGCTGGGTGAGAAGGGGGTTAACACAATGGCGATAACAAAGACTAAAGGGATTTTTTGTTTTCTTTAAAACAAAAGTTATTTCCTGTTACAGATACATGCCATGGCTTTTCCTATTAGCTGAAATGAGTCCAAAAAATGCTGACGATTGTGACCAACTGTTGCGTTTTAATTATGAGAATTAGGATGCAATCGCCACTGTCGGATGTCACTAGAATTGAAGGGACTTTCCACATCTTCCCCTGGAAATTAAAAATGCCTTTAACTGCTTGCCGACCAGCCGCCATAGTTTTAGAGCGGCAGGTCGGCTCTCCTGGGCGAGAGCCCGTAGCTCTACGTCGGCTCTTTTGCGGCCACTAGGGGGTGCATGCGTGCCGCCGGCGCGCGCTTGCCCCCGAGTCCTGTGTGCGTGCCCGGCAGGCACGATCGCCGCCGGGCACACGCGATCGCACGTTACAGAGCGGGGACCGGGAGCTATGTGTGTAAACACACACAGCTCCCAGTCCTGTCAGCGGGGGAAATGCTGATCTTCTGTTCATACAATGTATGAACGAAAGATCAGTGGTTTCCCCTAGTGAGGCCACCCCCCCCCCATACAGTTAGAATACACCCAGGAACACACTTAACCCCTTCCCTGCCCCCTAATGTTAACCCCTTCACTGCCAATGGCATTTTTATAGTAATCCAATGCATTTTTATAGCATTAATCGCTAAAAAAAATGCCAATGGTGCCAAAAATGTGTCTAGTGTCCGAAGTGTCCGCCATAATGTCGCAGTACTGAAAAAAAATGCTGATCGCCGCCATTACTAGTAAAAAAAAAAAAAAATTATAAAAATGCCATAAAACTATCCCCTATTTTGTAAACGCTATAGCTTTTGCGCAAACCAATCAATAAACGCTTATTGCGATATTTTTCGTAAAAAAAAAAATGTAGAAGAATACGTATCGACCTAAACTGAGGAAAAAATTTTTTTTTATATATTTTTTAAGGGGATATTTATTACAGCAAAAAGTAAAAAATATTGCATTTTTTTCAAATTAGTCGCTCTACTTTTGTTTATAGTGCAAAAAATAAAAACCGCAGAGATGATCAAATACCACCAAAATAAAGCTCTATTTGTTTAATTTTGTTTGGAAGCCGCGCCGCATGACCACGCAATTGTCCGTTAAAGCGACGCAGTGCCGAATCGCAAAAAGTGCTCTGGTCATTGGGCAGCAATATGGTCCGGGGGTTAAGTGGTTAAAGACCTCCAAGATATCTTGACAAAACAAATGCTATTAAAATTTGTTGTATAGAATTCAAATTTCAGTCAGTTTTTAATTTTAATTATTACTCTGACACCCTTTACTTCCTGCCTCTGACTACAAGAAATGAGGGGAATGGTTGTCACCGGAGCAGGTCAGCACAGAGTAATGCAGTATTCTTGTCAGAAGTGCCAACTACTCTACATACTGCAAAAATGTGTTTTCATCGTTGTCTATTTTGGGAGAATTTCTATGATCGTGTGCGTGTGTTCTGCCATGAGTTCTGATGGGCGTGCTAAAAAAAAAAGGCAAATGGAGGGCGAAGAGCTAGTGCCCCGGGTCTCCCTGCATCTGATCTTTTCCCCATTACCGACTTGCTTTTGTGCAAGTGGACATCTTGGTAGAGTCCTTTTTTTATTTATTTCTAAAGGCATTTTTAATTTCCAGGGCAAGATGTGGAAAGTCCCTTCAATTCTAGTGACATCCGACAGCGGCGATTGCATCCTAATTCTCATAATTAAAATGCAACAGTCACAATCGTCAGCATTTTTTGGACTCATTTCGGCTTTGTTTTCCCAACATTGAAGCCTTCAGCAAGGAGAATGGCAGGTAGCTCAGCAGTGACATCGCCAAATCGTAAAGGGGTTGTAAAGGACAACATTTTTTTTTTTTCCCCCTGAATAGCTTCCTTTAGTGCAGTCGTCCTTCACTTACCTCATCCTTCCATTTTGCTTTTAAATGTCCTTATTTCTTCTGAGAAATCCTCACTTCCTGTTCATCTGTCTGTAACTCAACACCGTAATGCAAGGCTTTCTCCCTGGTGTGGAGAAAGCCTCTCGGGGCAAGCAGGAGTGTCAGGACGCTAACACACACAGCTCCTTTCTCTATCTGCAAAGTAGAGAGTGTGCTGACTTGCCTGCTTGCCGCCTCCTCCCCCCTCAAGAGGCTTTCTCCACACCAGGGAGGAAGCCTTGCATTACTATGTGGAGTTACAGACAGAAGAACAGGAATTGAGGATTTTTTAGAAGAAATAAGGACATTTAAAACCAAATTGAAGGATGAGGTAAGTGAAGGAGGACTGTACTAAGGTAAAGGAAGCTATTTGGGGGAAAACTTTTTTTTTCCTTTACAACCCCTTTAATCCCGATCTCCTGAGAGTAGCAGTCGGAGTAGTGCCTTGGATCTCTCACTAAATGTACAACCTCTATTCCAAAAACATTGGGGTGCTGCGAAAAAACCTACATAAAAACAGAATGCAATTATTTGCTAGTATCATAAACCCATATTTTATTAACAATAGTAAACATCTCAAATGTTTGACCTGAGAAAAAGGTAATTTTAAAAATGTTGGCAGCAGCACATCTCAAAGTTGGGACAGGGCAACAAAAAGCTGGCAAAGTATAAGTGGTGCTAACAAGGAAGAGCTGAAATAAAATTTTGCCACTAATTGGCCATAGGTCAGTAACATGATTGGATATAAAAGGAGCAACTTAGAGAGTCGGAGTGCCTCAAAATGTAAGGCTGTGCAGAGGTTCACAGGACCCCGTGTGAAAGGGGCCTAACTTGCTTCACAAGGAAATCAAAAATCTTGCAGAAAATAGGTTGACGGGAGGAGGGGTCAGAGGGATTGGCGGGGGCAATATTATTTGCCCCCAAGTGTGGCTTTTACACCTGATAATGTGTTGCCTTAACACTAAGATGGTTTTAAAAACCTGTAGTAGGTTCCCTACATATCCCATAGTCCAGAAGCTCCTCCGTCCTGGTCCCTGTGTGACTCTTCAGGCTGCACCGATTCTCGGGTGTACACAGCTGGGCACGGTATGGCCCGTTGGAAGCAGCTCTCCTATTTTCTGAGAACCAAAGAGGAAAAGGGGTTATTGATAGGCTGCCTTTATGTTCATCTTGCTGGAACAATAGATTTGACACGTTAATGGGAAGCATGGGTTCAGCTCTTGGTTTTTAGTGAGGTTTTAATGTTTGGCAGTGGAAGAGCCTTCATCCTCCATGCGCGTACAGAATCGTCCTTGCCTTTTGTTTCCAAGACTTTGGGATAAAGGCATGTCCCAGGATTTCCTCCTAATGACCCCGCTGTCCCAGCAGCCCCTACACTCCTAGCTCCTCTCAGTCTGTTCCATTTCCTCTTTGCTTTATCTTGGCTAATCCAGACTTATATTGTTCCTTCCCTGCAGACGCATACAATCTCTGGGCTTGGGAGAGAAAAAAAAAATTGTCCACAATTTTGCAAGCGTAGAATCGGCCATATGTAAACAAAAACTGCTAAACTTTATTTACAAATGTGTAAACGGAGGACAAAAGAAAGATTCCTATCTTTACCACTTGACCTTCAAAAGTTTGTGCCCCCTTCATGACCAGGGAATTCTTTTGCTATTCAGCACTGCGCTATTTTGCGGACGTGGTCATTCAATAAATATAAGAAATGCTACGCTGCATATGAACCATGTATACAGATCAAACACCATAAAGTTCATAGGTCTAGATGACCTCTAATCGTGATACTGTGAATAAATGTAAAAAAGTTGAACAAGCAAATATAAAATAGTCCAATTCAGTTAATGTCCCAAAAAGTTAATCTTGTGACGTCTGTGAATGGATGCAATTATCAGGAACACTGTGCCAGAAAAGTGGTATAGATGAAACCGCCACCTCTTATCTCATAACTGCTTACCACCTACAGGAAGTTCATTGGCATGTAAATCAATAGCCCTCGGTCTGATGATCCCTGGGACGCTCCTATTTAATGATCTCTTAAGACGTTCAACCTCATATTCCACCAGTGCGCTCCTCAAATTACCCATAGAAAGGAATAGTACTGACTAGGGTTGCCCCGATACCGAGTATTTGCGGGAGTACTTGTACTCCCGCACATGCCCCCGATGCCTCTATAGAATACTTGCCCCCCCCCCCCCCCGCAACGAAAGCCGTCGGCGCATGGTTAAACAGTATGCGGGGAATATCGCAGCTTTAATTTGAATAGCTGTTTTCCCCGCCGCGCATAGACACTCCCCCTTGCTCGGGATTGGATGGGTGATCGTGATCTGTCCAATCCCGAGCAAGGGGGAGTGTCTGTGCGGCGGGGAAACAAGCTATTCAAATGAAAGCTGTGATGTTCCCCGCACGCTGTTTAACCATGCGGCGGCTTTCGTTGCGGCGGCTAGGTATGGGGGGAAATGGCTGCATATGTGGGGGACATGGCTGGAGGGACATGGCTGCATATGTGGGGGACATGGCTGGGGGGGGGGACATGGCTGCATATGTGGGGGACATGGCTGGGGGGGGGGACATGGCTGCATATGTGGGGGACATGGCTGCATATGTGGGGGACATGGCTGCATATGTGGGGGACATGGCTGCATATGTGGGGGACATGGCTGCATATGTGGGGGACATGGCTGCATTTGGGGACACATTTAAAAAAAGTATCTATTCAGGTATCGGCGAGTACTTAAAAAAAAGTATCGGTACTTGTACTCGGTCCTAAAAAAAGTGGTATCGGGACAACCCTAGTACTGACATAGTGTGATATCGTCTTAAAAAAGTTTAATAAAATAAAAACAAAGATGCACTCACATGATACAGAAATAACAGTAGCGTGTAAAAAGCTGAAGCCGGCCGGCTTACACTATCCGCCCGCCCTTCCGGATAGCAGCACAGGAAACAATAGTGACGTCAGCACGCCGCTCCTCCCTCGGAGGGAGGACCACTCATGCTAAAGATGGATACCTCGTTTGTGGCAGTAGCTGCTGCCGTTATCGAGATATCCATCTTTAAAATACCGACGTATATGTACATCAGCGGGTCCTTAAGTGGTTAAGGACAGGGACTTAAATTGTTGGCACTATATACATGCCTGAAATAAATGACTAAAAGATTGGCCCTGTCCACAACTGATCTTTCATTTTCAAGTAGTCATTGATGAGCTGACTCACCGGCTTCCTACGGAGTGTAATTTGTGCCCGTTCTCACGCAAGGTCACAGCAAAGATGTTTCTTTTGTAGCTGGATTTCTAAATGATGTTGTTACGTCTCCACCATGGAGTACCCAATATGACATTAGGTTTTTTTAAAGGTTGAGGCAGATTTCAGAAAAGATTACCATTAGAATCCATAGAAGATGCATTTGCCAAGTATCCAGTTTTCAAGAAGTCATGCAAGACTAAGCTATAGAGCCTGACCCTGTTGCTTGTATAGTTCCAGGTTCAGCAACACTTGGCAGTTAAATGACTGTAAAGGCGGTATTCTTCCCACTGGCTGCCTGTGTGAGGGGGGGGCCTTCTTCCTGCTGGCTGCCTGTGTGAGGGGGGGGCGTTCTTCCTGCTGGCAACCTGTGTGAGGGGGGGGCGTTCTTCCTGCTGGCTGCCTGTGTGAGGGGGGGCCTTCTTCCCGCTGGCTGCCTGTGTGAGGGGGGGGGGGGCCTTCTTCCCGCTGGCTGCCTGTGTGAGGGGGGGGGCCTTCTTCCCGCTGGCTGCCTGTGTGAGAGGGGGGGCCTTCTTCCCGCTTCTGCCTGTGTGAGGGGGGGCCTTCTTCCCGCTGGCTGCCTGTGTGAGGGGGGGCCTTCTTCCCGCTGGCTGCCTGTGTGAGGGGGGGGGCCTTCTTCCCGCTGGCTGCCTGTGTGAGGGGGGGGGGTCTTCTTCCCGCTGGCTGCCTGTGTGAGGGGGGGGGTCTTCTTCCCGCTGGCTGCCTGTGTGAGGGGGGCCTTCTTCCCGCTGGCTGCCTTCTTGTGTAAGGGGGGGCCTTCTTCCCGCTGGCTGCCTGTGTGAGGGGGGGGCCTTCTTCCCGCTGGCTGCCTTGTGAGGGGGGGGTCCTTCTTCCCGCTGGCTGCCTGTGTGAGGGGGGGGTCTTCTTCCCGCTGGGTCCTTCTTCCCGCTGGCTGCCTGTGTGAGGGGGGGGCCTTCTTCCCGCTGGCTGCCTGTGTGAGGGGGGGGGGGGGTCCTTCTTCCCGCTGGCTGCCTGTGTGAGGGGGGGGGCCTTCTTCCCGCTGGCTGCCTGTGTAGTGAGGGGGGGGGCCTTCTTCCCGCTGGCTGCCTGTGTGAGGGGGGGGCCTTCTTCCCGCTGGCTGCCTGTGTGAGGGGGGGGGGGCTTCTTCCCGCTGGCTGCCTGTGAGGGGGGGCCTTCCTCCCGCTGGCTGCCTGTGTGAGGGGGGGGGGGCCTTCTTCTCGCTGGCTGCCTGTGTGAGGGGGGGGGGGCCTTCTTCTCGCTGGCTGCCTGTGTGAGGGGGAGGGGGCCTTCGATGACAAAATTAGTGCATCTACAGTGGAGAAAATAATTATTTGATCCCCTGCAGATTTTGTAAGTTTGTCCACTTGCATAGAAATAAAGGGTCTATGCAACCGCTAGTAAAAAGGCTTGATTTAAATCAACTTGATTTTAAATCATTTTTAAACAGCAACTGTCATCTCTGTCCCACAGAGGCGGCTCCTCTGACCCGCTGTTGACTCACCGACGGTCCCATTCACTTTAATGGGATGGCTGATGATGCGGCAGTGAACGCAACAAGGCGAAGGACGTGGCGGCAGCAGGTAATGGGATGCCCACTAACAGGCGCTCTTTAAATGCAAGGAATCATTCTTGCTTGTAGTTGGAATCTTTAATATTTGCAGGATAATAAACTGTCAGGTTTGTAAAACAGCGATATCTGAACCGATTCAATCATATATCTTTTTTAGTGTACATAAATTTGCAAAACAATGGGATAAAGGAACATTCCTGAACTTTGGTTTTCTCATGGCTACGCAAACCTAAAACATTATTTATTAGTCCATACAAAAACGCATAACAAAAATAAACTTAAAGTAATAATGAAGGCAACTTCTGATGCAGAACCTAGAAATCTGCAGTGGCAACTGGAGAACTACCAAACGGAGACGTAAGCTAAAAGCCAGATGGCCTCTTACCGGACACAATGGACCCCAAATTATAGGGATCAAGCTCGCCTGATATGTACGGTAATCGGCTGTGAGGTTTCACCAAACACTAATCACTCTCCTCTGTCGGGGACAACGAGACGTTTTAATAAGTTTCCCTCCTTCCAGTCACTGCTCGACGCTCCTCCAGTAGGTATAAATGATTTAGAAAAAAGGGAACTCCATGGTGCAGTAAATAGTAGTTTATTCAAAAAAAATAAAATCTTAAGCACAGTGAAGAAATACGATACAAAACGCAGCCACAGGCTTTCAGACTGCCAGCTGGTGCGTGGTGACGTCACAAGATTCTCTCAAACCGACACGTTTCCCTGTAACAAGCCTCGCCTAGTTCACACCCATGCGATCTAAATTCACAGTTCGTGCTGAGATCTGCAAACCAATCTGGCAGTGTCTTTAAAGCGGAGTTCCAACCACAATTAGCATTTTTTAAATGTGTGTCCTTTCATCCTGTGTTTTTATAATATAAATGCGGTCACTTACTATTTTACAATCCGCCGCCGATCCGCATAGTTGATCAAAAAAGATAGTTTTATAAAACTTCGTCCACGCCGTTGTCATTTTGCTTGTGGGCATTGTGAAGCCCACAAGCACTTCCTGGAAGTCTTGGATGGGGAGTGATAATTGGACAGCGCACTGCATCCTGGGAAATGACACACATTTCCCAGGAGCATTAGAGGGAGATGTCAGAATCCTAGGTGATTCCAAAGGCAGATTTCGTGGGACCGCATAGCAACAGGCATTTCCAGATGAGTACAATTTTTTTTTTTTTTTTTTTTTTTTTTTTTAGGTCTAATGAGCACAATAATTGGGATGGAAACTTCACTTTAACTTTGTATTGATACCAGCCGTTGTTCGCAGAGGGCAGTGTCAGGTGCAATGTGGGAACCCGCACCGGAGGGGTTACTGCATCACACCAGCGTGAACCGATCCTCAGATGAAAATTTGAGTTGAGGATCCCCGTTTGCTATACTGAACCCCACGCAATGTCACCCATAGCAAAGTAGGTGCGGGGTCCTCGCATAGCTCTACACGTGCTAAGCCTGCTGATCTCACAGGTTTGCTAATCTGACAGAACACCGATGCTTTTAAAAATTCAACATTAAAACAGTTTGACAGATTTCTAAATCCTGAATTTCGCTATATAAGCTCCATTTACTGGTAAAAATAAGTGTAAATTGTAAAACTGCATTGGGTGTAAAATGACATCTGCTTGTCGACTAAAGACCGTAGGCTTACTGTGGACTAGTGCGGGTGTACCAAGATGGCCACGACAGAGCGTCGCTAAGGTTACGGTTTTTTGTTGTTGTTGTTTTTAAAGGTAAATTTTTTTTGTACATACCAACAGCATTACATAAAGGCATAGTACAGTACACATTAATATACGTTATAACCAGGTTGCAAAGGTTACATTTTCTGATGGGTATCGGCTTTCTAATAGAACACTGGCCAATTGCAAGGCCCAAACAAGGTCACTTGACCTGGAGCAGGAAGCGGTAACTCTGTAAGCTCTGATGTGGAGCTTACAAGGGGTTAGAGCTCCTAGTGAAACAGGTACGGGGGGGTTTGTCACTTTGTCTTATATGAACTATGTGACAAATCTTATTTTTAAGCTGTTTTTAGAAATAAGACGCATAGAATGCACAGTAAAAATAAATCCTCCTTGTCAGGGATCCTATACATTCCATATTAACTTTTGCCATTGTACTTCATATTTTGCGATTAATACAAAGAATATACCGTAGTTTTTCTGTCACAATCCCTGTTTTTTGTGGACGCACAGCCGCAGCAGTCTCTGGGGAAAGCCTTGGTCTCTGGGGAAAGCCTTGGTCTCTGGGGAAAGCCTTGGTCTCTGGGGAAAGCCTTGGTCTCTGGGGAAAGCCTTGGTCTCTGGGGAAAGCCTTGGTCTCTGGGGAAAGCCTTGGTCTCTGGGGAAAGCCTTGGTCTCTGGGGAAAGCCTTGGTCTCTGGGGAAAGCCTTGGTCTCTGGGGAAAGCCTTGGTCTCTGGGGAAAGCCTTGGTCTCTGGGGAAAGCCTTGGTCTCTGGGGAAAGCCTTGGTCTCTGGGGAAAGCCTTGGTCTCTGGGGAAAGCCCTGGTCTCTGGGGAAAGCCCTGGTCTCTGGGGAAAGCCCTGGTCTCTGTAATATTCAATCCAGATAGTTTGAGAGGGAGCTGAAATCCCATTAGCGGCTGGACACAATGTAGACACACAAACATGTTTCCTCTCTAACATACAAGTGTGTGTTTGTGGGGCCTGCGGAAAGTCGGGTACAGTAGCTGGTGTGTTTTCTGTTCGGTGACTGTGATGCTCCATTCATGTATTTCACTGCCTGGAGAACGAGCAGGACGATTTCTTGTTTGACAGGCAATGCTTCGCGCTTGTGCCGACGTCAAGGGACTAAAATAGAACGCCTGTTTCCTCCCCATGTGAAGCCAGCTGTGTTGTGAGGGACGCTGGCGCTCTGAAGCCTCTTTGTTTGTACTTGTCAATAGGGGAAAAATAGACAGCATTAGGTCTCCGCTCCTCCTTATACCAAACTCCTTTCTGTGCACTCCATGTTCTGTGTAGTAAAGAGATTTGCTGAGATTTTTATTTATTTTTCCTCTTAAAGGCAAACGGCAACTAAAATGTATGAGCAAAGTCTTGTAAGATACAAAATATTTCAAAGATTTTAACATCGGCTTCTATAAGCATTCTGATCAGATTTTCTCCCGATGGGAATCCTAGTGAACACAAAGCTTGGGGTAGCTCAGTGCAATTCAGAAGTAGAGCTGGGGGATTTTTTTATTTTTTTTTAACGGACACCAGGCCGGTCCTGAGGACCTGCGGTCTCAAGACAGTGTTGGCGCCGTTCCTGGGGGGATTTTTTTTTTTTTTCTAAACTAGAATTTGACCCAGTTCAGAGTCTGATAATGTGCCTTTTCCCCCCTCTGGTCGGCCCTCCTGCCCCTTTTCTTGCATTCCGGTCGCCTCTGCCCTCCCGTTCCGCCTCCCCGGGGTCGCCTCTGCCCTCCCGTTCCGCCTCCCCGGGGTCGCCTCTGCCCTCCCGTTCCGCCTCCCCGGGGTCGCCTCTGCCCTCCCGTTCCGCCTCCCCGGGGTCGCCTCTGCCCTCCCGTTCCGCCTCCCCGGGTCGCCTCTGCCCTCCCGTTCCGCCTCCCCGGGGTCGCCTCTGCCCTCCCGTTCCGCCTCCCCGGGGTCGCCTCTGCCCTCCCGTCCCGCCTCCCCGGGGTCGCCTCTGCCCTCCCGTCCCGCCTCTCCGGGTCGCCTCTGCCCTCCCGTAATACATAAAGGGTAACATTTGGCTGAGCGGGTATTCCTGTTCATGGAATGGCTGTCTGATACAGGTGCCTGAGGATAAGCAACAGGAAACCTCTTCAGACACTGAAATAGCACATGGACAATATTTTTTTAATTATTAGCTATGTGACAACAGCAATTAATAAAGCTTTTATGGGAAAAGAAGAAAAAATTGTGAATGATTTTGATCTATTTGGCTTTTCTTTTATGCCCTAATGAGATTATTTATTGTGAATACGCTTGCTATGTTCTTTGGTTGCATCTCTAATACCCCCCCCCCCCTTTCTCTCTCTGCAGGTGCTTGGCCGCTGTTTCTTGACTGTGATGCAGGTTCATTTTCAGTTCTTGTCCCAGGCCTTACAGAAGGTGCAGCCCGTGGCACATGCGTGTTTTGCAGAAGCAATCGCACAGGAGCGCAAGCACTCTCCTGGGTCCAATGACATGAGCCCCACTAGGGAGCTGGAGGACGCCGTGAGGAGTTGGAGAGGAGCTACTGAGGTGAGAGCCCATCTAGATGGTATTTCATTCTTCCATATTGCTGGCTGATTGTGTTTAATGAGCATTCAAAGTGATCAACTGTGTAGAAATGATTCTACGTAATGACCTTTCGATGAGCTTTCTGTAAGCCAGATGGCCTTCCTCCATATACTGCCCATCAGGGGAGATTGCCAACTCTAAAATGGCAACCAGCCTCTAGGAAAAAGACTCTTGAATTGGGGATCACACTGTGTGTGCTTGTAGGATGGAAAAAGCGGGACCCGGAGCAAGCATAGGGCATACACAGGGCAGCCTTCTGATCCAATTATTAGTGACGATTATAAACCCAGGTATAAACGGTTCAAATCAATCCGGTTATAAATTATTCGAACCATGTATGGACATGCTGAATGTACTATTGCCGCCAGCAATAATCACTGTGTTCTGGCGAACAACTAAGACCACATGCTTACTTATGTCACCAATGTAGTCTCTGAATGCTTGGCAGACGCAAACTGTGCCAACGGGCATTCATTGTGAATGTGGAATCATTGCACTAAAGGAAGTGGGGGATAATGCTTTGATATATAGCACCACATTACTATTATAATCCAAATAAAAAACTGCTGGAGGCTTTACCTTTTTATTGCTGCATAACCATATTTTTAGTTTTTTAGCCTATAGTTCTACTTTAAAATGTATATTGGGGAGGGGGAAGGACTTGACCTCCAAAGGTTTGGGTGATGTTTCCGTGTCATCATGTGTTGTGTATTAGGACATGGGAAGCGTCATTTTGGCAGTGGCCCAGAAAATGTTCTTGTTTGTCTTTCTCCTATTTGGAGATGAATGAAACAAACAAAGCTGACTTCCTGTAGTGGTTTCTCCTTATCTGTCATCAGCGGCTCATACCAGTTGCTGGACACTGCAGTGTTTTAAAAAACACATCAAGTGTCTATTTAAGCAGAAAGCAGCTGGTATCGCAGTTCTGTAGAATTTTTTTTTTTTTTTACAAAGATTCTATCTCCAGTTAAAGGGGCTGTAAAGGTACAATATTTTTTTCCCTAAATAGCTTCTTTTATCTTAGTGCAGTCCTCCTTCACTTACCTCATCCTTCGATTTTTGCTTTTAAATGTCCTTATTTTTTTCTGAGAAATCCTCATTTCATGTTCTTCTGTCTGTAACTCCACACAGTAATGCGAGGCTTTCTCCCTGGTGTGGAGTGTCATGCTCGCCCCCTCCCTTGGACTACAGGAGAGTCAGGGCGCTCTCTACGCTGCGGATAAAGGAGCTGTGTGTTAGTGGGCATTCTAACTCTCCTGTAGTCCAAGGGAGGCGGCGAGCAGAACACTCCACACCAGGGAGAAAGCCTTGCATTACTGTGTGGAGTTAGACAGAAGAACAGGAAGTGAGTATTTATCAGAAGAAATAAGGACATTTAAAAGCAAAATGGAAGGATGAGGTAAGTGAAGGAGGACTGCACTAAGGTAAAGGAAGCTATTCAGGGGAAAAAATTGTACCTTTACAACCCCTTTAAAGGAAAACTCCACTTTCTACTCCACAACTACTCATTGTACAGTACAAGAAGACATAAGGTGAGCATTCATAGAACCTGGATTATAGGCTTGTATCTGCAGCTAATGCAATGTTTCTCAACTCCAGTCCTCAAGCCCTCCCAACAGGTCATGTTTTCAGGATTTCCCTCAGATGAAAAGGCTGTGGGAATTACTAAGGCAGTGAAACTGATCAAATCACCTGTGCAAAATAATGGAAATCCTGAAAACCTGACCTGTTGGGGGGCCTTGAGGACTGGAGTTGAGAAACATTGAGCTAATGGGACTCTGGCAAAGCTTTGATGAACATGCTTCCTCTATAACCACATCCCACTCTGCAAATCCTCAGGTTTTTTTTTTAAGTGTCCTAAAGGGGAATGGACCTTGTCTTCTTTGCAAAGAGATCAACTCCTTACTGTGTAATACCACAGTAGAAGCAATGCATCTGAGACGGTACATCACATGCCCCCCCCCCTCCATATCACCTCACAGCCCCCCTATAGCACAGCTTTTTCCTCATGCCTCTCAGCCCCCAGTATTGCAGATTTCTCTTTTTATTTAACGTGTGTGCAGATATAGATATATATAGATGGGGTAGGTAGGAGGAGAAGGGAGGGAACAATTTCAAGAATAGATATAGTTGGGCTTATCTTCCACTTTAAAATTCCTGTCCTGTCGGACACCTGGACAGGAAGTGGAAAAAACAAATCCTGAGGGGTTATGCTGTGCCTATGAGCACTAGGGTTGTGTTTTCGTTCATCGGATTGGCCAGGCCATACACACACATTCAGTCTTTTTTTATTTTCTAGGACAGGAAGCGAAAAGGAAATTTTCCCAAGTGAGGACACATCAATAAAATGCCAACAGGGGTTTCTAAATCTTCGTCCTCATTGGGAGAAATCCTCCACTTCCAATTCTGTCTGCCATTTGTCAGACGGCAAGTGAGCAGATTTTCCCTCACTTCCTGTTCTGAGTAACACCCATTTAAGTAGACAGGAAGTGGGAAAAAATCTCACAAACGGGGACAAAGATGGCAATCAAAAGTTTCCAGAGGTTCACACCCTTCCTTGTTCTATCCAGCCCAAGAAAAAAAAAAGTTTTGGATGGAGTTGGGCATTGACCCTTGCAGACCTTATTTTTTATTTTTCTGTCAGCCGTTTCTCTTCTCCTTCCAAGTTGACACTTAACTCCGGTCACGACAATATCAAAATGTATTCCTAAAAGGCCACAAAGGATATAAATTCTTTTTTTTGTGTGTGACCCAAGTGCCTTTGCAAACCAGGGTCTTGCCTTGTAAAAGTAGCAAAAGACCTCATTACATCATCAACCCTTAGGCCCCTTTCACACTGGGCACGGAGGTGCGCTGGCGGTATATCGGCGCTTTTTTTTAGCACCGCTATACCGTCGTTTTTGCCACGATATTCGTCCTCTAGCGGTTGTGGTTTTAACCCCCGCTATCGGCAGACAAAGGGGTTAAAACCAGCGCATTGCAGGCGGTATAGCCGCGCTGTCTCATTGATTTCAATGAGCAGCAGCGGTAAAGAAGCGGTAAACACACTGCACCTTCTCCGCTCCAAAGATGCGACTAGTAGGACTTTCAGGGGGGTCCTGCTAGCTCACCGCTTCAGTGTGAAAGACTTCGGGCCTTTCACACTGAAGACTGCAGGGCAGGATTTTTTTCAGGCGTTATTTAGGCGCTATTTTTAGTGCTAAGAGTGAAAAACTCCTTGGTGTGAAAGGGGCCTTGGTAAGTTCTGACACCATCTGGGGTGTTGCTTACCATGGGAAATGACTTCTGGTTCCAAGTTGGGTGACGTTTGTGTAAGTTAGAGAGGATTTGTCTATCATTTTGCCCTGAATGGGCAAAGGGAGTCTATCTAAGCATTTCCGTTCATCGTACATTTTTTAAAGTGCATATTCCTGAAACCAGGGAACCGCCAACAAAAAGTAATTGTTCCAAATCCAGTGTTCTGGGTCTGATGTACCAACTGCAATCCCCTCTCCAGCCAGATGCAATAAATAAACAAATGTAAAGGGACAAGGCGCATATTCTTGAAAATAGCTCGCCTTTCTCCATGCTGGCACCGGAACAGTCACCCACATGGGGCAGGGACACCAATTAAATGAAAGGTCACTATGTGGATGGATGTGTGTTCTACTGTAACCATTGAACAATGCACAAAGGTCTGCCAGCAAACGGAATGAGTAGGCTCCTGGCACCGGCGCTGCCATAGGCCGAATACTGCGGCAGGCGACTGTAGGATTGTCACATGCAGCCCGAGCAGAGTGGAGATACATGCGACTGAATTCTAAGGTGGCTAGATAAAAACTGCACAAGACTGATCTGTTTGTACCATCAGGACAAACAACAAATCTGCCCTCTGTGAGTCTCAGTGTTATTTTTACAGCAAGGAACAAGCATTATCTACATAATTATACACTTCAAGTAATGATATAATAGTAGGCTGAAGTCAGAGGCTCATGAGTGTTAAAGCTGATCTCTGGGGTAAGCAAATATTGTCTCGGTGAGCTTTGTTTTATTCCAGATCTGTGCAGTAATCCAGTGTGGAGCTTTGACTCTGTGCAGAAGCGTACTATAATAGACTGGTCACTGCGGCTCTCTGCTTATGCAGGCTGTCCGGTCTTGTCTCCGCCCCTTCCTATAATAAAGACTGGTCACTGCTGCTCTCTCTGCTTATGCAGGATGTCCGGTCTGGTCTCCGTCCCTTTCTATAATGAAGACTGGTCACTGCTGCTCTCTCTGCTTATGCAGGATGTCCGGTCTGGTCTCCGTCCCTTTCTATAATGAAGACTGGTCACTGCTGCTCTCTCTGCTTATGCAGGATGTCCGGTCTGGTCTCCGTCCCTTTCTATAATGAAGACTGGTCACTGCTGCTCTCTCTGCTTATGCAGGATGTCCGGTCTGGTCTCCGTCCCTTTCTATAATGAAGACTGGTCACTGCTGCTCTCTCTGCTTATGCAGGATGTCCGGTCTTGTCTCCGCCCCCTCCTCTATTAAAGTCCAGTTAGTACTGTCTTCTCTCCTTGTGCAGGTTGATTAATCTGGTCTCCGCCCACTCCTGTAATAAAGACCAATTACTGCTGTGCCCTCTGCTTGTGCAGGGTGGCTGGTCTTGTCTCCGCCCCCTCCTGTAATAAAGAACGGCCACTACCGCTCTTTCTTCTTGTGCACAGTGACTGATCTTGTCTCTTCCTTATTTTCTTCCGCCCACTTCCTGGTTTCCCCAAATTCACTGGTGATGAAGCCTTGGCTACACAAATGTCCCCTGGGTGGGAAGGCAATATCACCATTGCCTTCTGGGAAATCTCATACTTAAACTGTGGGATTTTGCAGCATTGTTATACTGCGCATGCACGAAATGAAGCACAGGATTTAATTTTTCATATTGTACATGTGCTGTACGATATGACAGGCATCTGTTAAGGAGGAAGGAAAAAACAAAACCCTTCCTCAAAATTTCAAACAGGTTTTTTTCCCCAACGAATGCCTGTAGTGTTGACCGGCACATGTGCAAGGTGACGAGCATGCGTGTGCAATTACCATTTTAAAAATGGTGTGTGGGAATTGAGGCAGGACAAAAATGGGTAAGTGATGTAAATTATGCCATTTTTCTTTCCTGCAGCCACTCAATTCCCCCATAAACGGTCAGTATGGGGCTATTGTGTTCTCCCGGCAGGGGGGGGATGCGGGGAGCATTTCCTAGCGTAAGAACACAGTAATTGCTGCTACCTGCTATAGCTGCTGGCAATAATCGCATGCTAAAAATCCAACATGCTGGTTGTAGTTGATCAATGGATAGACTTGTGTACAGTACAATCAGCCTGCCCATAGATCGAATCTGCCAGTCCTTGCTGAATTCACCAAGTTTCGATCAATCTATTGCTAACTTTAGTATGATTGTTTGTCCCATTCCCCCCCCCCCCCCATAAACCTTTAAGCCTGAATTGGGTAGGGGTTGTAAAGGTACATTTTTTTTGTTTCCTAAATATCTTCCTTTACCTTAGTGCAGTCGTCCTTCACTTACCTCATCCTTCCATTTAGCTTTTAAATGTCCTTATTTCTTCTGAGAAATCCTCACTTCCTGTTCTTCTGTCTGTAACTCCACACAGTAATGCGAGGCTTTCTCCCTGGTGTGGAGTGTCGTGCTCGCCCCCCTTCCTTAGACTACAGGAGAGTCAGGACGTTCTCTACGTTGCCGAGAAAGGAGCTGTGTGTTAGTGGGCATTCTGACTCTCCTGTAGTCCAAGGAAGGGGGCGAGCACAACACTCCACACCAGGGAGAAAGCCTTGCATTACTGTGTGGAGTTACAGACAGAAGAACAGGAAGTGAGGATTTCTCAGAAGAAATAAAAAAATTTAAACGCAAAATGGAAGGATGAGGTAAGTGAAGGAGGACTGCACTAAGGTAAAGGAAGCTATTTAGGGAAAAAAAATGTACCTTTTTTACAACCCCTTTAAGCTACCCGTAGATATCGAATCTTGGCTGATTCAGCAGGGACCGGCTGAGATTAGTATGGAAGGGGTTAGAACCTCTGTCATGTTTGTTTGTTGTCTGTGTTTCTTTTGTGGAAATGTCTTTATACAGTTCATATGAGGGGAAGTGATGGGAAGTCTCTAAGGACACAAGCACATTTTTAGTAATTTTTAGGAAGAGTTTTCTCTACCTTCTAGTCTGGCTGACAGCCGCTCCCTCCATTTCTTCTTGTTACAGAAGCAGGAAGTGAGGGATCATCTCCCCAATGGCATCACAGACAGAAATAAAAAACCTGACAGATTTCATCTGTTCCCCAGAGAGGAGAATCTAAAGCTCCTCATACTAAATATGACATAAAAATATGAAGCGCCAACAATGTAAACATGTTAAGCATCCTCTTTAGATAAGTGATGCAGTCATGGCGTGACAAGTGTACGCGCTGAGAAAGACGATCATCTCCCTTTAATCTGCAGTTTCCGTAGTATGCGCTGGGACTCTTGTGTCCCTGTGGGGAGATTGCATAGAGAGTAAAAGCGGTTTGCTTCACTGAGCTCGACTGAGAAGCTTGTAATCCTTACCATTTCCAGCAGTGAATTCATCAGTTTGATCGATGGCCTTTAATACGTTTTTAAATATATTTGTGTACAGGGAGCCATTTTATACCTCAAACTAAAGTAATTTTCCATCGGGTCAGAAAACTTCTGTTCCAGTGCTTGGTTGATGTTTCAGAGCTCAACCCTCTTGATTGCTTAGTCTCACTCTGCACCAAATCTGTACACCTGTTGGCACAGGGATGTTGGAGACTCCTCATGATTACAGCAGGTGTACAGACTCGGGAACTCATCACAGGGATGGTGGGAACCCCTCATAGTGGGCACAGTAGGTGTACAGACCCGGGAACTCGGCACAGGAATGGTGGGAAGCCCTCATAATTACAGCAGGTGTACAGACCCGGGAACTCGGCACAGGAATGGTGGGAAACCCTCATAATGGGCACAGTAGGTGTACAGACCTGGGAACTCGGCACAGGAATGGTGGGAAGCCCTCATAATGGGCACAGTAGGTGTACTGGCCCTGGAACTCTGCACAGGGTTGGTGGGAACCCCTCAGTGGGCACAGTAGGTGTACAGACCTGGGAACTTGGTAAATGGATGGTAGGAACCTCTCATAATGGGCATAGCAGGTGTACAGACCCAGAAACTCGCCACAGGGATGGTGGGAACCCCTCAGTGGGCACAGTAGGTGTACAGACCTGGGAACTTGGTACAGGGATGGTGGAAACCCCTCATAAATGGGCACAGCAGGTGTACACAGACTCGGGAACTCGGCACAGGGATGGTGGGAACCCCTCAGTGGGCACAATAGGTGTACAGACCTGGGAACTTGGCACAGGGCTGGTGGAAACCCCTCATAATGGGCACGAGTTCCCATGTCTGTGTTAACCTGCTGTGCCCATAATGAGAGGTTTCCACGTCCCTGTGTGGAGTTCCCAGGTCTGTACACCTGCTAGGCCTATTATGTGGTGTTCCCCCAATCTCTGTGCTGTCTGGGTCTGTACACCTGCTGTGCCCATTATGAGGGGTATCTCCTTTACAAGGGAGGTAGAATAGGCTCGGAATGGGGGTGGGAGTACATTTCAATATAGTTTTGGACTGAATTTCTACTTTAAATGCAGAATGCATGGATGGGAGGCTCACTCCCCTCTCCCTTTGCATGCCTCTTGCTGCTGTTTATCTCTGGAAACTGTTCGGAACCAAACAAAGAGCCATTATAATTTCAGCCATCTCCTTCCCAGCAATGTTGCTGAATGGAAGCATCTAGAAATATGGAACACAGAACTACATGGGAGGGAATAGAGGGAAAATATTTATGGTGGTTCTTTATACAGCGGTGCCCATTATTTTGCACACAACTCTGCAAATGAAGCATAAACTGATTCCGGTTATGTGCGAATACCAACAGTCTGCTCATAGCAATGGCGTCCCCTTTTCTGGTGCATTCTCAGCACTTATAATATAAGCAGAGAGCAGTGTAATCAATGGAGTGTTTGCACAGATTTCTAAACAGGACCAGGGAATGCTTCTGACTTTTGCACACCGCCGATCAGGGTGGCCGCAACAGATTGAAGTCTTTCTGGCCTCCGTTCAGAAGAGGAGGGCCCCCCTACTCCGCAACACCCCATTAACATCTACGTCATTTGTTTACTTCTACATAGCTTGAATGGCTTGTGATCCTGCAAGTTTCCAGAGTTGGCTGACAGACGTGGTTCTCATGCCCAAGGGCCGATCCTCCCCCTCCAGCTTCAGAACCGCACCTGATCCGTGCGATACTTTCTCCCACCTCCGCAAACAATTAACCTGCAGTAACACTTCTGGCTGCAGCCTGTCATAGCTGTGAACTGAGGTTACGCAGAAACCCGTGGAAGTGTCTCCGATACAGCTTTCATCAGGTTAATCCTCAAATCTAGGTCAGCTTGAGAACGTGTGCGACTTCTATGCACATTTCAGGCCGCCAGAAAGCAGATGTGTCTGCGTACCCTGCTTCTGCGCTTTGAACCCTCCTGTTGGGAGCCGTGCTGAAGATCCTTGGATGCTTGTTGATGTCGTGACGCGGTGCACAGCCTGTGATTGTGGCAATTTGTACAGCTTGTCTGTTGCAGAGATCTCACATGCCTTAAAGTGGACCGTCGGTGGCTGCTGTCATTGGAGGCGTCATTGAGGGTTACACATGATACACTGATGGCATATGCTTTAGATTTAATACTCCATACAAACTGCTAATTAGACTAATTAAAGTGATTGTAAAGGTTCAGGTAATATTTTTTTAAATAACAAACATGTCATACTTGCCTCCACTGTGCAGTTCGTTTTGCACAGATTGGCCCTGATCCACTGGTTCTGGTGTCCCACTGCGGCTCTCGCAGGTCCTCCCCACATTAGATGACCTCTCCAAGAGGGTTTCCTTGCAGGCTTGCTCATGTGTCATACATTTGACGTCCATAGACGCCGAGTATATAACTCGGCCCCGACACCCACGTCATTGGGTTTGATAGCAGCGCAGCCATTGGCTCCTGCTGCTGTCAATCTATCAAATCAATGCCATGACTCGGTGGAGAAGGCGACAACGTGGACGCACCGAGCAGGTGAACTGGCTCAGGTAAGTAAAACGGGGGGGCTGGGGGGCCCGTGATTGCATAGGATGCATTAAGGTAAAAAAACACGAACCTTTACAACCCCTTTAAATGCATACGTGTGAGATGTTGAGCCATGAATAAGCACTGATCCAGTGCGAAACGCGTTGGCTGTTCCCGTTGCTGTAACCCTGTGATGCATTTGCTGCTTTATCAATAAAGACAACCTCAGCGTTTTTTGGAGTGCGGCTATCCATCTTTCATCCATTTTCCCAAGCCTGTCTAGTGCATTGCCAGCACCCTTGGTATCCTGAGCTGGTCTGTGATTGCATAGTAGACCCACCTGAAGCGGTGATTTCTTCTTCAGTGTGAGATGTTGTAGCTGCCGAAGGTTTTGTACTTTTGTCCATCCAGTCCTGAGATTTAAACCGCACAGCTTTCACTGGCTGATTTTATTTAAAAAAAAAAATTCTGCTGCAGTTTAGTAACACTCACACCTCTTGTCCCTCCCCTAGCTTGTGAGTGGACTGTGAATGGAGAAGCATCGGACTGACAAGTCAAGCATGTTCCTTGTTGGCACATGAGCACTACGTATAAGCTGATTAGCTCCTTGTGCTGCTTCTCCCTCTTCTAGTCTGAGCTCTGCTGTACATAGACCTGGCCTGTTACCAAGTAAAAATTCAGATACTTAACGCTGCTTGCATTAAACGAAGAAGAAAGAGGCGGAGATCTGGCACTCGTGCGCACTCTCTCTCGCTGCTACCTTTTACAGGCTGGAACTCTGTTTTCAAGTCAAACTATTTAAATGAGTGACTATAATTTCAGAGCCCAATAACACCAGTTGTCAACTTGCTCTCCAATAACAATGTCCTCATTGGTCACAGAAGCACTGTTATTGAACAGAAGGATGGAAGTTGATGGTAATTTAGCCCAGAAGTCGGATCGGGCCCCTGGTCACAAAGAGAGACTAGTTTTAAAAAAAGGTGTACAGAGGTGTCTGGATAATGTTTATACTATTTACTGACTTGTTTGACCTTCTGACAGGTTCACTCGGTAGTCTGTCACAAAACGTAACACCTGTTAGAAACCTCTGCTTAAAGGGGTAATTCCCCCAAAAACCTTTTTTCAACATTGATTGAGGCTCGTTATGTCAAGGGGAATCGGGTGTTTTTTTTTTTTTTTTAGAAACGAAGCAGTACTTACCGTTTTACAGATGCATCGTCTCCGTCGCTTCCGGGTATGATCGTCTGGTCTGGGCGTGCCTATTTGATTGACAGGCTTCCGACGGTCGCATACATCGCGTCATGAGTAGCCGAAAGAAGCCGAGTGCCGGTGCGGCTCTATACTGCGCATGCGCACCGTCGTTCGGCTACTTTCGGAAAATCGTGACGCGATGTATCCGACCGTCGGAAGCCTGTCAATCAAATAGGAACGCCCAGACCCGAAGACCATACCCGGAAGCGTCGGAGACGATGCATCTCTAAAACGGTAAGTACTGCTTCGTTTCTAAAAAAAAAAACACCCGATTCCCCTTGACATAACGAGCCTCAATCAATGTTAAAAAAAAAGGTTTTTGGGGGAACTACCCCTTTAAACTGTAACTACATTTTTGTGGGGGAGAAAAAAAATAGCAAAGATTTTTTTTTTATATAGCGTATACCAGGGGTGTCAAACTCCATTTCATCGTGGGCCGCATCAGCATTATGATTGATCTCAAAAGGGCCGGTTGTATCTGTAAGATTAGATGTCCAGCGCATCCCCTCTCCTTACATTGGATGTCAAGAGCCACCCCACCATCAGAAGTTTGAGTCCCCCACTCTCTTAGATCACATTGCACCCCCCCCCTCCTTATGCTGCTGCTGGGAAGAAGGTGGATGCATTGCCTAAAAGTAGGGGTCTGAAGGAAGACCAGAAGAGGGCAGAGGTGTGCGGGCCACATGAAATGGCCTGGAGGGCCGGATTCGGCCTGCGGGCCTTGTGTTTGTCACCTGTGGCGTATACACTTGTGACACAAGTCGTATTGTAATTGAATGGTATCAAAAATTGCCTTTCCTGTGCAATCTGCAGCCGCTGTAATTTTCTGAAAATGCAATATGGCTACCTGGAGGTGTACTGTACACAGAATGTATACAGAACACCCCACAGAAACATTATTTCCTGATTATGTGATTGGCTCACTGATTTCCCCAGAAGTCAGATTTCAGGCATTCCCCGCAACAAAAATCTAATTTTTGGTGAGATACTCCCAATAGGAACACATCTAAGGGCCCTTTCACACGTGCGGACGAACGGTCTGCTTTTTCTAAGTCCGTAAACGGACTTAGAATGGGGCCCTATGGGAGCGGATCCGTTAGCTGATGATGCATCCGCTAACGTCCGCCTACGATCCGCGTCCGTCTGGATCCGTTTTGCGGACAGAAGAAAACCCTATTTTACTTCCGTCCGGTGGATCGGATCGGATGCAAACGGACAGACGGTCCGTTTCCATCCGATTCCCCATAGGGGATAGCGGAGGAGAGACAGGGCAGTCCCTGCACAGTGTGCGGGGACCGCCCTGTCCGCCGACAGCTGAGCGGGACCCCCCGCTGAGCCGACGGACACACACGGAGCGGACCGAAAAACGGTCCGCACCGTGTGAAAGGGCCCTTAAGGGATGCAGGCCCAGCAGCTTTCCTCGTTGGCGCCCTGCAGGTGCACAGCTGATTGATAATTATGAAACCACTCCCATTGGAATCACTTTCCCACTATAGCACAGACACACAGGGATTTCTTCAGAATAACAAAAGGTAGAAATCTGCAACAAAGCTCCATTAAAATCCTTGTAATGTACATAGATCACCCAGGGGGGAATGTTTTGTTGAAAGAAAAAAAAGTGGAGTTACACTTTAAAGCTGCAGCCCTCGAAGGCCCCCGCCTGGACCTGGGCCAAGACATCGCTTCCAGTGATGCGAACTAGAATCCGCATCATGACTCTGAAACAAGTATTCTGAAAACTGCATCTGCAATCTTAGAAGTCCCGTTCCAGCCATACTGCGTTCCTGTCAAATTTTGGAAAAACTTCACACTCGGGAGAGAAAAAAAACACGAACGCTGACTTGTCTGCAGCTAGGTGAAATGTGATCTGCCTCAACAGCCCAAACAAGCTTGTGGAGTCTGCTGTAGCCGGCTGTGTGCAGGTTAAGCGCAAGGATCATGCTGGTATGGGCGTCCAATCTGTCAGTCTGGCATTCTTCGATGGGACTTGCACTCGCATGCCTTGGACAAAGCATGTCTTTGTAGTACAGCTTATTCACTCATCACATGACCTTCCTCCTAATGAATGGCAAATAGGGATGCAAAGTTGCCATAATAAGATGACTGACATTTCTAGATCTACGCCATTCTTATTTTATAGTTTTTTTTTTTTTTTTTTTTTCTGTTTTTTTTTTTTTTTGTTTTTTTTTTCAGATCTTTTTAAATGGACACAAAGCTGAAAATGTTATTGAGTGTTAAGCTGAGTTTTATAGGCTTCAACTCTGAGAGCTTGTTTAAGATCACAGTCTGCTTTATTCATCATTTATAGCAGATTTAAAGAAGTCTCACTTCAGTTCTTATAAATGGGTTCTGTTCCTCAAGAGGACAAAGCACATGTTGTATTTTGTCCCATCTTCCTTAGCCCTGTCTGAGGTTAGCTGTAAGTTCAACGGGTACTTCTCCTCACTCCATGGTAGAGCTGCATGATTAATCGTGGAGAGAATCGCGATCTCAATTCTCCCCGCCCACGATCTCCCTGCGGGATGACCCGCGGTTTTCGGGTGTGGCCATAGGAAACGCACAATTATTATCACCTGTCCATGTGCATGTGTCCTGGAAGCCGCTCACATTCCCCATCACCACCATCCTCCAATCCGCAGCAGGAACGCCATCTGCCGCGCCGCATGGCATGCCGGGATATGTAGTCCCGCCTCTGTTAGTGAAGGGGGAGGTCTCCTTGTAGAATTACCAATCCCAGGTTTCCTGGTGGGCATGGTTCCAGACAGGAAGCAGAGAATGCTGACTGGAGATGAGTGCAGGTGCTGGGGGACCCGGCCGGAGCTTTACCGCTGGAGGAGGCAGAAGACGGGGGGCACCAAGGTGAGGGCCGGCGGAGGGTTCTGTGTAACCCGGAGCCTGAGAGAGAGAACCATTGTACTACCTGGGGGCCTTAGCGAGAGTATACATATATGGATAGGGGTGACAACATGGGCAATGGTGACAACATAGGGTGACAACAACATGGGAATGATGACAACATGAGTAGAGGTGACAACATGGGCAATATTGACAAGAACGGGGTTTACTACCGCTTTAAAAAATAAATAAATTAAGAATTGTGATCTTCATTTTTTGCAAAAGAATCGCGATTCTCATTTTTCCCAGAATCGCGCAGCCCTACTCCATGGCCGTCTGACCAATGCAGCTAGCAAAGAGATGATGGCATGGACATACAGCACTTTTCTCCATCTCCAAGCATTTGCCCAAGACAAGTTGGTCACAAGGAGCTTGGGGATGAAGAAAAGCACCCCATGTCTAAGCAGCGGTCTCTTTGTTAGCTGTGTTGTTGCTGCCATTGAGGGAGAAGAGGCGCCTTGTCTAGCCTCACAGCTAGCCTCAGACAGCTATAGAAGGTTGGGATCCAAGTTTTACATGTACTTTGTCCCCCTGAGGCACTGAGAACATAGAAAAAAAATGTAAGTGAGCAGTTTTTAAGCCATGGTTCACACCTACTTTAGCGCAATTTCAAAGCCACAGATCAGTGTGATTTGGACCTCTGATTTCACTGCGGCATTCAACTGCATTTAAAGCGTATGCACATGGAGAAAAAAAAAAGCACAGCCTACTATCGTTATGAAATACTCGCCTTAGAACAAGGGAACCGTATCGCATCCTGGGCCATGCCGAGGGAGCTGACATTTTGCCCTCCGCTTTCTTCCGGATTCACGGGCTCCGGTGCTGTGAGTGGCTGGGGCCGTGATGCATGCCAGAGAGCGTAATCTTTCCAGTATTCTTCAGCCGGGCCTTTACAGCGCATGTACTGCTGAAGTCAGCGGCTGCATGCAAAGTGAATATCTCCTGAACCATACAGGTTTAGGAGATATTAATTTTACCAACAGGTAAGCCTTATTATAGGTTTACTTGTATACAACCGCTTTAAAGTGTTACTAAACCTTATTGAGCAGTAGGAGTGGATTCTTGGCATACACTCTGAGATGGCTGATTTGAGGAAAGACACACACGTTCACGCCACATAGGCAGAGGAAGGAAGGAGTGTGCCGAGCTGTGCTGTGACAAAACAAGCTCTCTGCTAATCTATAGCAACCTCCCGACACAAATTTTAGGCTGGTTTTATCTCGGTTGTCGAGAACTTGTTAGAAGTTATCATGCTGATAACAGAGGAACGAAACCACAGAAAGACACAGGACTTGGGGCTTTGGAGAGAGATAAGTAAACACTACGGATGCCGTATGTACCTAGGTCAAATTTCATGACTCGGGTTTACATTCACTTTAAGGAGGGGAGGAAGCTGGCCAAAGCCAGGGTACACAGGAGGAACACTTGTCAAGCCAGAAAACATTAGATGCTGGTCCAAAATGAAAGGAGCCCTGAAGAGGGGAATGCTTTAAAACCTGAAACGGGTTAACTGTCTTAGTTTTCTCTTTCTTCTTTCTTTTTTTTTTTTTTTCTCTTTATTTTATAAAAGTTATATTGGGAGTAACCGTATGGGTTATGAACCCTTTCAAGAAGTTACATTAGGATGTTGGGAGTAAGGGTATGTTTGCTAACACGGGCCAAGACATACCAAAGATTTTCCATCCATGGAGAATGTCCCGGGATAGAAGTTGTCACAAAGTATTGATTTCATATAAATATGACCATGATGGGTGAGCTGGTGCATATGACTCATGATGGGCAGTACTGTGAGCAGAATTGATAAAATCTCTCTGCGCTCACAGTTATGAGTCCCAAATAATGTAATAAAACTGCAGTATTGATTGGAGATGGAACAGCAAATCACATGAGAAAGAGAAAATGAAACCGATATGGAAAGTACTTTATCCAAGGAGTGGGTGGTATGGCGTAATGATTGCAAAGGGCAATGAATACAAGGAGTGGTGACAACCAGAACAGGGTGAGGAATAAATCGATGGATCAGAGAGTTCTGCAGCCAAGACATATCGGATCAGGGAAGGATCCTTGGCAACATGTAAAAAAAAAACAAGGTGGCCAAAGTGCATGAATTGGTAAAACTAGTAACATTTATAAAAAAAAAAAACTGATCTACATTTACATTGCGTAAATAGAAATGCTGCTTGAACATGGAGGGGAAGCCATGTGTGTTGTGGGTGGAATCCAGTGTCTGCAGAGCGGGAGCAGTTGTCGCACACACCTATAGAGGCGGAACAAGACTGTGTCTATGGCTGTCCTCAACGAGCAAGACAAGCCCAGGAATGTGGAACGGGGCATGTGCAACGCGTTTCAGAGGCTCCACCTCCTTTATTTTTTTTTATAGAGTATAGCCAATGGGGGAAAGGGGGGGGCTTTTTAAATCCGGCGGATGGAACTGGCAAGAGCGGACAGGAGCTGGGCGGGAAGCCGCAAGTATGGTGACCACTATAAAACCGCCAATTAGCAGAACCTGTCAGACAGAATGAGCTGGTAGCTGTGTGCGTAGTACCAGGTGGTAAAGCGCAAATTTATTAGCTGGTACCTTTTTTAGTGCAGTCCTCCTTCACTCACCTCATCCTTCCATTTTGCTTTTAAATGTTCTTATTTCTTCTGAGAAATCCTCACTTCCTGTTCTTCTGTCTGTAACTCCACACAGTAATGCAAGGCTTTCTCTCTAGTGTGGAGTGTCGTGCTCGCCCCCTCCCTTGGACTACAGGAGAGTCAGGATGCCCACTACGTTGCAGATAAAGGAGCTGTGTGTTAGTGGGCGTCCTGACTCTCCTGTAGTCCAAAGGAGGGGGCGTGCATGACCCTCCACACCAGGGAGAAAGTCTCGCATTACTGTGTGGCGTTGCAGACAGAAGAACAGGAAGTGAGGATTTCTCAGAAGAAATAAGGACATTTAAAAGCAAAATGGAAGGATGAGGTAAGTGAAGGAGGACTGCACTAAGGTAAAGGAAGCTATTTAGGAAAATAAAATTGTACCTTTTACAACCTCTTTAAAATCCTATTTGGGAGTATGCATATATTTCTAATGTGATTCAGTTGAACCATAATTGCCCTATCAAGTAAAATTCATGGTCATTAATGGTCAATTTGATAAGCGTACTTTGTATCCAGCTTTTACCTTGGAGGAAGTTGAAACGGGAAGATTTCCAAGCCTGGGCAGTTGTTTTCTTTGTAGCTTTGCTGAATGTACCCGTTTATCAAGAAGTTTGATTTTTAACACCAAAGTTTTGATTGTTGTTTTTATTTCCTTAAGCCCCGTTGCGGCTTGTCATGCATCACATGTCCAAATTGGTGCGACTCAGAAAAAGGTTCCCGCATTGTTTGTGCGACTTGTTAAATGAAGTTGCACAGTGTCAGCAAGCCGCAATGAAATCGCACTGAATAGTCAGCTTTGAAGTCGTGCTGAAGTAGCATGACTTCAAAGTGGCTCTTTGGGAGGTTTCTTCGAACGTCCGGTGCCGGTGACCATTGTGATACTCACCTGAGACAGAGGCTTTTGCAGGTGACTGAATGCTAGCCTCTTGCTTATGGCCTATGGCATTTGAGGGAGCTACAAGCATTTAAGAAGATGTTGGACTATCCTGGGTGAATCTATCACAAATCTATCCATAAGACCAGAAATAAAGGGGAATCTTTCCAATGAAGACACTTTAGTGAATGCTAGATCATAGGTGCTAACATTTTTTTACTCTGTCCATAGGAGCTGGAGTTTAATATTTTGAGTTTGCTTGTTCTCTTTTATGTACTGTGAAGATATAAATACCTGAGTCACTGAACCACATCTAAAATGTACACTTTGCCATAAAGTAACCGCTTTTGCCATTTTCCTTTATAGGCCACAAGCCGCCTGCGGGAGAGAGGATGCGATGGCTGCCTAGCCGGATTAGAAGTCCAGCAGCTCTTCTGTTCTCAGAGCCTGGCCATTCCAGAGCATCACCTTAAGGAGCTGAACATGAAGATTGACAGTACCTTACAGGTCAGACCTCATGAGCACGAACATGGTGTGTGAAGGCTGGAATGACTGTTACATGTGCCAAAGGGAGATGTATGTTTAAAGCTTGCAATACTATTAAAAACCATTATCTGCAGTTATCGAATATGAAAAAAAAAAAAAATCCTCCTTCCCTTTTCCTAGTTGATAATGGACAGGGGAAACAACGGCCATGATTGGTGTACATTTCAAAGGGGGTAACATGTCCCATAAAGCATTGCATCCTTGGCAGTGATGGGTGTGCACAGACCATGTTTTTTTCTTTTTTTCATTGGACACCGTCCGGCAAAGAATCCTGACCCCGCAGGGTTATAGCACCACATCCAGGAGTAGGATGCAAAGCAGGAAAAAAACAAAGCAAGCACTGCCTAGGGACAGTCCCTACTATTTGCCATAAGTAGGTATTCGTCAGCAAACCAAGGATCATCAATTTTGTCCAAACGGTTTTAATACAAGAAATCCCATTACAAGATAGTATGGTGCAATGCAGGACCTCTTTATCGGGAATGTGATGAAGAGGTCCTGCGTGGCTCCTAAACGTTGCAAGGTACCAGTTTCTGATGTGATCTCTCTCTTCAATGAAAGAAAGTTTGGCCAAAATTAATGATTTTTTTGGTGTGCTGGCGAATTCCCACTTATTGCACAGGTATCCAGCTGGCGGTCGCTACAGCACCCAGTACTTGGCTCATTCCAGGAGCGTGTGCCATGGGAATATGGGATGCCTACTATTAGCCAAACCCCCCATCTGCTAAAGGAAGCTTAGTTTATTGCCTAGTGTCAAAGTGGGGCAGCAAGCGGGTGCATGCAGACCCCTAGTTACAGGCTGCGATGGCCCTGTCTGGAAGTGGGGAGGCCAATGAGCTGTCCCATAGGGGACACCGATGACCAAACTTTTTGTCGCTGTTCCTCACTGGCTAACAACCCCCTACTTGAGTGGGAGGCAGACTGTCTTATTAAAGGTACCTGCGCTCCAACTTCTAGGATTTGTGGGTGTGCAGTGGGCTTTGGGCACACCCTTTATGTATTTTTGGGGTTCGGTCAGTTCTGTCTGGGACACCGCATGTCAAGGTACCTTTTTACCAAATTCAGATTTATTGTCCAGACTCTATGGAATCACTGGGCAGTTGGCACTGTACGAAGCTGGGTGTTATGGGGGTATTGCTGATCAGGAAACAAGGGTGGTAACTCTGCTAGTTGCTCTACCCTCTACTTGCCTGGGTAACATAAATACATCACTGATGTCCTCAAAACTTCTTGGGAGTGTTAAATCACCAGGTGCTAGGATTGGAAAACGACTGTGAAAAATACTGTTGCATACCTTGGAGGGTGAATGGGCACCAGTGATCAGTGGGCGTTTTTTGTAATTGCTAAAAATTTACTTGGCCTGAAAAAAAGAAATCTAATGCAGCCTTCATATCTATTAACCGGTAAGCTGCAATATTATCTTTTTGTACTTGGCTTTTAGATACACTTTAACCAGCAAACCTTATTTAACAGGTTATGCTATTTTTTATTTAAATTCTCAATTCTTCTGTTCTAGGCATACAAAATAGCGCTGGACAGTTTGGGTCACTGTGAATATGCAATGAAGGCCGGGTTCCACCTCAGTCCCAAGGCTATTGAGGACTGTCTGAAGGTAACACTGCAATTTTTAATCAAGTTTTAAGCTGAACTTCATTGAGATGTAAAAGTCACCAGTTAAGTCCCCTTTCACACTTATACGACTTGTCCCACGATTTTGGACTGCAAAATCGTATGACAAGTCATTCTCCATTATTTTCAATGACTACCATTCATATTGGCACGACTTTAAGTAGTGCCTACTTCAAAGTAGTCCTTGCACTACTTTGGTCCGATTTTGATGCCACTTACACAGCCATTCATTGAAATCGCGGCCGCGAATCGCGGTAAAATCGTGGCTGCGAAATCGCGGTAAAACCGTGGGTCGCGAGCGTGCTGCCGGCGGCGCACTCGCTACCTGGTCCTCTTCTCCGTGACCGTCCCAGCGGACCCGATCTCCGTCGGTGTCCCACAATCGGGTCACAGAGAGGAAGAACGGGGAGAGGTAAGTGTAAACAAACCGTTCCCCTGCTTCCTAGTGGGCCTGTCACTGATTGTCTGTCTGTTATTAATGATGTCACGCCCAGCCACGCTCCCCCACAGTAAGAATCATACACTAGGGCACACGACCCCTACAGTGCCCCTCCTGGTTAACCTCTTTACTGCCAGTGTCATTTTTACAGTAACCAGTGCATTTTTATAGAACTGTTCACTGTAAAAATGACAATGGTGCCAAAATAGTTTCAAAGTATCCGATGTGTCTGCCATAATGTCGCAGTCACGATAAAAATCACTGATATCCGCTATTACTAGAAAAAACTAAATGAATAAAAATGCAATAAAACTATCCTCTATTTGGTAGACGCTATAAATTTTGCGCAAACCAATCGGTAAACGCTTATTGCAAATTTTTTTTTTTAAATATATAGAATACACATCGGCCTAAACTGAGGAAAATACGTTTTTTTATATATATATTTATATATATATTTTTGGGGGATATTATAACAAAAAGTTAAAATATTGCATTTTTTTCCAAAATTGTCACTATTTTCGTTTATAGCGCAAAAAATAAAAACCGTTGAGGTGATCAAATACCACCAAAAGAAAGCTCTATTTGTGGAAAAAGGACGCTAATTTTGTTTGGGAGCCACGTCGCACAACCGTGCAATTGTCAGTTAGTGATGCAGTGCCGAATCGCAAAAAGTGGCTGGGTCTTTAAGTTGCATAATGGTCTGGGGTTTACTCTTCTTATATTTTGCCTTCCCTGGTTCCTCCTTTTTCTCCTCCCTCAACACACCAATGACATTTTTGAGATCTGCAAATGTATAAAAGGCCTTGATGGGTGGAAGTTGGTCTGGAGGAGTGGGTATTCCTAGGCGGACTGTATTTGCTTGCAAACCACCCTAGGTAATGCCTACATTTGATGTGGAGCCTCCATGATTGACAGAGCTGAAAGTCAACGAATGAAAGGCGAAGGCAGGGGTCAGTCAGGCTGGGGAGGAAAGGGATAGAAAATGCTGGATGTTCTCCGGCCTGGAATGAGGCGGGCTGTATCTGACCTGCTGCAGCTTCTAATGCACATTGTGAAAAGCTCACAGTGTGTAGTGAAATCAGAGTAAGCCATTTCAGTACAGCAGAGGAGTCCGAAGATGGGAGGGAAGGCCAAAGTTCCGCAAAGGTATTTCCGAAGGTATGTTTAAATGCAGTGTAAGTACGTGAATGTAACCTAATACCGACTCTCTGCAGTCCTTGTACAGCAGGGCTGGAGTGTGAAAGGAAGAAGCAGCACAAAGAAAGAGGCTGTTGGTTCAATATGCTGATAGGAGGAAAGACTAGAGTGACATGGGAATGAGCTCATCACTGTGCTGCTTCTTCTTTCACTGTCCAGTCAGTCTAGAGGGAGGGAGGGGAGGGTCCTTGGGGATCTGGGCTCATAGGGTGAGGACTGAATGATGCTGGCCATTGGACTGAGGACATCCAGCTATAGAAAAAACGTACTGTGAGGGGAATCGGTTGTTTGGCCTTTGTGGGCAAAGCACTTCAAATCTCATTTTGACATCATGGAGGTCAGTCTACAATCGTCTACAGTTGCCTGCAAAATTTGTCAATTTTTATTTGGTGAAAAGAGTAAAAACATTACTGCTTGGCGGCTTTCAGCTCGGTGCAGCAGTGCCAGAAATCTTCCTACTGTACCTACTTGGAGGCGCCATTTCCTATTTTTTTTTTTTTTTCACTGGTCCTATAGAATCCCCTCCCCACAGCACTAATCTCTGTCAGATGCTGGAGGTGAAAACAAGGTCAATGTATGGTACAGTCAGAGTCTGGGATCTTCATAATCCGCTCATGGCTACAGGCTTTAAGGCTATGACTTCAAGGTGATGATAATGTCCCTATAGAATGTTTAATTGGCTTTTTTTTCCCCCTCATCAGGGCTGCTGTAGCGATGCAGAGGCACAACAAGCAGGAAGGAGGCAGACTCCACCACAGCCAATCCAGTGCGAGCTCCCGACTGTGCCAGTTCAGATTGGCTCCCACTTCCTGAAGGGAACCTCATTCAATGAGTCCGCCGCTGATAACCTGAAGCTGAAAACGGTATTTTCCCCACTTTATCTTATTTTTCTAATAAGGGGTTCATAAAGACAAATATCCTACAGTACCATGAAAAACATACATAGTCTGTGCAATACAGCTTGTTACTTTGAAAGCAAGTATAGTGTTTGGTCATATTTTAGTCTAGGAGTTTTGTCGGGGGTAGTATAGGAATCATTTAGGCAAAACAAAGTACTAGCTCTGGCTACACTTCCTTCCCTTCCCGTCCGTCCCCCTCGGGCCCTCCCTTTCTACCTCGGGCCCTCCCTTTCTACCTCGGGCCCTCCCTCTCTACCTCGGGCCCTCCCTTTCTACCTCGGGCCCTCCCTTTCTACCTCGGGCCCTCCCTTTCTACCTCGGGCCCTCCCTTTCTACCTCGGGCCCTCCCTCTCTACCTCGGGCCCTCCCTCTCTACCTCGGGCCCTCCCTCTCTACCTCGGGCCCTCCCTCTCTACCTCGGGCCCTCCCTCTCTACCTTGGGCCCTCCCTCTCTACCTTGGGCCCTCCCTCTCTACCTCGGGCCCTCCCTTTCTACCTCGGGCCCTCCCTTTCTACCTCGGGCCCTCCCTTTCTACCTCGGGCCCTCCCTCTCTTCCTCGGGCCCTCCCTCTCTTCCTCGGGCCCTCCCTCTCTTCCTCGGGCCCTCCCTCTCTACCTCGGGCCCTCCCTCTCTACCTCGGGCCCTCCCTCTCTACCTCGGGCCCTCCCTTTCTACCTCGGGCCCTCCCTCTCTACCTCGGGCCCTCCCTTTCTACCTCGGGCTCTACCTCGGGCCCTCCCTCTCTACCTCGGGCCCTCCCTCTCTACCTCGGGCCCTCTCTCTCTACCTCGGGCCCTCCCGCTCTACCTCGGGCCCTCCCGCTCTACCTCGGGCCCTCCCTCTCTACCTCGGGCCCTCCCTCTCTACCTCGGGCCCTCCCTCTCTACCTCGGGCCCTCCCTCTCTACCTCGGGCCCTCCCTCTCTACCTCGGGCCCTCCCTCTCTACCTCGGGCCCTCCCTCTCTACCTCGGGCTCTCCCTTTCTACCTCGGGCTCTCCCTTTCTACCTCGGGCCCTCCCTTTCTACCTCGGGCCCTCCCTTTCTACCTCGGGCCCTCCCTTTCTACCTCGGGCCCTCCCTTTCTACCTCGGGCCCTCCCTTTCTACCTCGGGCCCTCCCTTTCTACCTCGGGCCCTCCCTTTCTACCTCGGGCCCTCCCTTTCTACCTCGGGCCCTCCCTTTCTACCTCGGGCCCTCCCTTTCTACCTCGGGCCCTCCCTTTCTACCTCGGGCCCTCCCTTTCTACCTCGGGCCCTCCCTCTCTACCTCGGGCCCTCCCTCTCTACCTCGGGCCCTCCCTCTCTTCCTCGGGCCCTCCCTCTCTTCCTCGGGCCCTCCCTCTCTACCTCGGGCCCTACCTCGGGCCCTCCCTCTCTACCTCGGGCCCTACCTCGGGCCCTCCCTCTCTACCTCGGGCCCTCCCTCTCTACCTCGGGCCCTCCCTCTCTACCTCGGGCCCTCCCTTTCTACCTCGGGCTCTTCCTCTCTACCTCGGGCTCTACCTCGGGCCCTCCCTCTCTACCTTGGGCCCTCCCTTTCTACCTCGGGCTCCCCTTCCCTCCCTTTCCCCCCCCTCTCCTCCCCTTTTTCTCCCCTCCTCTTTTTTTCCTCCCCTCCCCTTTTCCCCCCTCCTCTTCCCCCCCCCCCCCTCCTCTTTCCCCCCCCTCCTCTTTTTTTCCCCCTCCTCTTCCCCCCCCCCCCCTCTTCTTTTTTTTTTTCCCCCCTCTTCTTTTTTCCCCCCTCTTCTTTTTTTCCCCCTCGGGCCCTCCCTTTTCCCTCTTCCCCCTTGAAGGTGAAATGGTGGTGGGAGATAACAGGGAAGGTAGGAACATTGGAGGGGGAGGAGCTGACACTAGCAATTACCTTCCAGATGTTGGGGGGGGGGGTGTCCAGGTATGACTTGGTTTGCTTTTCAGGCGAAATGGTGTAATAGGAGGGAACTATGTTCTGGGTGTCTTAGGTCTTTCTAGTAGTGTTTAAGGCTGATTTTTGATTTAATACTTCTCCAATTCCCTGTTTTATTTTCAGCATGCAATGCTGCAGCTGATAAAGGAAGCCGATGGACATAATGGGATGACTGACAGAGATGAAACGGCGGTGACAGAAATTCTCAATCAAGTGTGTCCTTCCACATGGCGGGGGGCGTGTAAAACTGCAGTGCAGTTGCTGTTCGGCCAGGCTGGTCTGGTAAGTCGGCAAGCAGCAAAAAGTTGTCTGTTCAGAGCTTATCTTCTGTTTTCATCAGAGTCCAGGCAGAAGGTAACGCTGATGCTTCTGTTCTAACAGGGAGGGAATTTAATATACAAAAAAGTGTAGTGTGAGGGCCTGGGTCACACCTGCTTTTTGCAGAAACGCACTACAGTCCATTTAACATGGGACATGTTCACAACTATGCTTTATTTTTATTTATTTTTAACAAAAACTGTATCTGTCCAGCAACAAATTGGCCAAAATAACCATAAACGCAAATTGCAACAAAATTGCGGTAAAATGGCTTGTGCAAAACGCACTGTAGAACGCACCAATCGCAAATATCCATTGGTGACAAGTTCTCTTTTAAGATATAATGTAGACCCCGTTCTAACATGTTATGATATTGGAAGGGGAATGTTTATCATCACATCTGTGTGAACCAGCCTCGTTCAATGGTTTCGCTCCATCAGTGCTAGGTGACACAATCACTGTCTGTCACAGCCCATAATATGTTTGTCACACCCAGAGCAGCGAGTTGTCACTTGCTCGCTTCATCCCACACATCCCTATTGAGTCAGGACCTTGTTTTCATCTGGTGGAAGGATGAGACAGCAGTCTCTCTTGTTGACTTGCCTTGTTATCAAGGTATAAAGCGGGGGCATGCTGGCAGTGTAGGGTTATGATCTCATAGGACTTTGTGTGCTGGCGATAGAGAAGGCATTCTCGTGTGATAAGATGAAAGGAAACACCTGTCACACCAAGAACGGAAGCTTTTCCCTCCTCATCTCCTGGCAGGGCGTCTGTGAGAAAGAAAAATGTTTTTGCAACAGGCTATGCAGTTGTCTAAGTTCAGAGGCTTTAATGGCTTTTAAAGCCCATTTGTCTTCTGTAGGCTTTTATTGGGTTAGGCAAAGTTAGGAAGCATAATTGAGTAATTATTTTATAGTGTGTGTACATAAAGTTTAATAAACTTGTGAATTCCTAAAATCAAACTTATTGTGACTGCTGCAGTTACCATGTGCACTGTTATCACCCAATTGATTAAAAATAACTATAAAAAAAAAAAAATGTTGAAAATATCTTCTACAATTAATGTGCTTAAAGCAGAGTTCCAATTATATTTTTGTTTAAAGTCAGCAGCAACAAAAACTCTTAACCGCTGACTTTTAATAAACAGCCACTAACCTGTCCTACGAGCCAGCGGTTCTCCCACCAGTGCTGTGTTCTCCCTCTGTCCTCCCGCCGTAGCGCTGGCATCTCCAATATGGGCACCCGTCTGTGACCGATTGCAGCTGTAAGGCCAGGTGTCCGTTGCGCGAGTAGTGCTGCACGCTGACAGCTCTCTCACGCTGACAGCTCTCTCACGCGCTCTCTCTCTCGCGCTCTCTCTCGCGCTCTCTCTCTCGCGCTCTCTCTCTCGCGCTCTCTCTCTCGCGCTCTCTCTCTCGCTCTCTCTCTCTCGCTCTCTCTCTCGCGCTCTCTCTCTCGCGCTCTCTCTCTCGCGCTCTCTCTCTCGCGCTCTCTCTCTCGCGCTCTCTCTCTCGCGCTCTCTCTCCCTTCTCCCTCTCCCTCTCCCTTCTTTTCTCTTTCCCTTCTCCCTCTCCCTCTCCCTTCTTTTCTCTTTCCCTTCTCCCTCTCCCTCTCCCTTATTTTCTCTTTCCCTTTTGCCTCTCTCTCTTTTCCCTCTCCCTCTCCCTTCTTTTCTCTTTCTCTTTTCCCTCTCCCTCTCCCTTCTTTTCTCTTTCTCTTTTCCCTCTCCCTCTCCCTTCTTTTCTCTTTCCCTTCTCCCTCTCCCTCCTTTTCTCTTTCCCTTCTCCCTCTCCCTCTCCCTCTCCCTTCTTTTCTCTTTCTCTTTTCCCTCTCCCTCTCCCTTCTTTTCTCTTTCTCTTTTCCCTCTCCCTCTCCCTTCTTTTCTCTTTCTCTTTTCCCTCTCCCTCTCCCTTCTTTTCTCTTTCTCTTTTCCCTCTCCCTCTCCCTTCTTTTCTCTTTCTCTTTTCCCTCTCCCTCTCCCTTCTTTTCTCTTTCTCTTTTCCCTCTCCCTCTCCCTTCTTTCCTCCTCCCACTAACCTTGAGATATTATCCTGATATTGCAGAATAATTTTTTGCACAGCCCAACACTATTGTCAATATTTAAAAAGAGCAGGTGGACCGCCCACACAGCCACATAATTCATTCACCTTTTCCTGTGAATGGATAGACTACAAGTATCGTCTGCCATTCTGGCCAATGCCTTGTAGTTTTCAATGAACTACGAGAGTGCTGGTGAGCTTTCTGGTAGTTTGATTTTGCAAGGTGCAAATTAACCTTCAAGCAACTCCGCCATCATCTGGAAAAATCTTAATAGCACTTTTCTGCAAGTGTTCTACTCTCCTGAAGTCCAAGTCTCCTATTTCCGCTCTCCAAGTACCGCAGCCTCCCTTGGACAGAAGTGTCAGATGCTTGTGGCCCCCCCATTGTGTGCTGATGAGTCTAATTGAGACTGCAGTGCTTGAGTAAAGGTAAGGAAGGAAACCTGGACTGCTTGAGAGGAGAGTATTTCAGGGACCGGCTATTAAAATATTTCTGGGCAGCAGCAATGTTGCTTTAACTGTATTGATTAAAAGACTGTTTCTGATCCTTTGTTTTTTTATTTATAACACAGGTGGTCGTTGACACAGCACAGATTGAGAATAAGGAAATATATGCACCACAGATCAGTCTGGAAGGGTCGAGGCTTATTGTTCAAGTTCCCTCTACCTGGTAAGTAATTTTTCACCTAGAAGTTTGTTTAGAAATCTGTTGCTCTTTGACGTAGTGGTGGCTTCTGCATTAGTTTAGCTATCGGTATGGCTATTCCTTCCGGGAAGGTCTTTTGCAGTGACCCAAACAGAAGAGGGAGTCCCTGCTATATTTTTTTAAAGGTTCGGTTGGGTTTTGGACCAATCCCTGGCTGTTGCAAAGCCTGTAATGAAGGAGGCTGAGACCATTCATGGAGTACAGCAGTCTTTGTGCAGTATACATTTTTATTTTATTTTTTACTGAAAGATTGCCTATAGGCTGCTTGTCAGCATTTTTGTTAAAGCCTGTTCAGAGCTCTCCTTGAATGGAACTACCCACAGCACAGCCGCAGATTGCACCCGGGCAGAGCTAATATATATGGTTCAGTGTTTGATCCACATGCTGTATGGTAAATATGATGTGGTTTCTTTTGCAAATGCAGGTGTCTGAAGGAGGACCCAGCGACCATGTCTCTCTTACAGAGAAGCCTGGACCCAGAGAAGACCTTGGGACTGGTGGATGTCCTGTACACCGCAGTCTTCGATATCACTCGCTGGAAGGAAGGACGGTACGCAAAGGAAAAGAAAATTGCAGTCTCACTGTGCCCAAACGCAACCACTGTGCCATCAATTTACACCACTGTGCCATTCCATCAAATGCTGCCACTGTGCCATGCCATTAAACCAGCCACTGTGCCATCAATTGTCACCACGGTTCCATGCCATTAAACCAGCCACTGTGCCATCAATTGTCACGACGGTTCCATGCCATTAAACCAGCCACTGTGCCATCAATTGTCACCACTGTGCTCTTTAATGGTTGCCGCTGTGCCAATTGTCCCCACTGTGCCCTGTAAATTGCTCTCCTCCCCCCCCCTGGGCACTTACCTTTACTGGAGTCAGGCATCCACGTCCCACAATGTCTTCTCCCGCCCTCGATGACTAACAGGCGTCTCAGCCAATCAGGTTACCGGTAGCCAGAACCGGCCAACCTGATTGGCTGAGACGCCTGTCATCTTATCCAAGGGGCGTACAGTCTGTGCGCTCCGAGAATAAGCTTCCGGAACCCAAGGTCTGTACTGGGAAAGCCTTGTCATCTTATCCAAGGGGCGTACAGTCTGTGCGCTCCGAGAATAAGCTTCCGGAACCCGAGGTCTGTACTGGGAAAGCCTTGTCATCTTATCCAAGGGGCGTACAGTCTGTGCGCTCCGAGAATAAGCTTCCGGAACCCGAGGTCTGTACTGGGAAAGCCTATCAGAGCTGTTTGCTCTGATTGACATTTCCGTACAGCCAACCAGCTGGCGTTATTCAGATGGCCCGGACATGAGCGCCGACCATCTGAATGGCAGCGGCGATAATAACATAGATTCGTGCAATGCATGAATCTGTTATTAGACTCAGTGGCGGTGAGAGCCAGAGGGGGCGGCGCTCCAGCGCCCTCTATGGGTGAACCGCCACTGCTTTCAAGGCTTTGCTTTCTTCCAAGTCCAGCGATACTAATGATGTTTTTGTGTTGGTTGCAGAGAGCAAGCTTTGCCCATCATCCAGATTCAGTTACAGCGGGACACCTCCGACTTTGGAAACCAGATCGACCTCCCACACGGGAACGGCAGCAAGTCGTCTGGAGGCCTGCAAAAAACTTTTTCGAAACTGACTTCAAGGTTCACCAAGAAAGTCTCCTGCAGTGGTTCTGGCCACAGCGGGAGCTACTCTGTCCCTCAGACCCCTTCCAAACACGTCTTAACCACTAGCAACTCCGAAGAGAAGATGAAGTTCCCCAATCACACGGATTCCAAGTTACAGAGCATGCTGACCATCGGCAGCTTCTCCAGGTCCATGGACACTCCCCACTCCACCCAGAACACAAACAGCCAGCTGGTCAATGGATTCCTTGTGGACCGTAGAGAGGACTTGTTCAAAGGAGAAGAGCAAAAGGACGAGAAAGGAATGAACTTGCCCTCTGACCAGGAAATGCAGGATGTCATAGATTTCCTCTCTGGTTTTAACATGGGCAAATCACAGCAGACTTCTCCCGTGGTCAAGAGGAGAAACTCCACCACTGCATCTGTTGTGCCTGAGCAAAAACAAGGAACTGTAAAACCGCCAGCACAACCAGCTATCCACCCTCCTGTTCACCCTCCTCAGCAGCAGCAGCAAGCCCAACCTCAGCAGCAGCAGCAGGGACTGCTACAACAGCCACCGCTGCAGCTGTCTCAGAAGCAACAATTGCAGTATTATCCGCACTTGTTCCAACCAATCGGGCCACAGCAGCAACAGTCACAGCACCCGCAACAGTCACAGCACCCGCCAGGAAAATGGCTGAACAGCTCCAGCCAACCATCCTCACAAGCGGTGGGGAGTGGCCTGTCTCCTATTGGTCAAATGAACCAATGGGGCAGCCAGGGGGTCTCCGATCTCAGTTCGGACTTGTACAGCATGGGGCTGGTCAGCAGTTTCATGGACAATATGATGTCTGAGATGCTGGGCCAGAAATCACAAGGACCTCGAAATAACACCTGGCCAAACCGTGACCAGAGCGAAGGGGTGTTCGGGATATTGGGAGATATGCTGCCTTTTGATCCAGCAGGTAATGAGTCTTTTTTTTTTTTTTCTTTTTAACAGCAAAAATAAAAAATTCAAACCGTGCCCTGTAACAGTTTAATAACTTTATATAGGTAAGGTTTATTTTAACAGATGCAATGTGCTGTTTAATGGTCACACTTTTACTCTTCCTATGAAAGCAGTACAATATAACAGTACATTGTATTTACTCAGAGTGAGATCAATAGTTCGATGCCCATTGACCGTTGATTCTAAACTGATGACCTGTGGGGTCGCCTATGGAATATATAGGGTACCAATTTTTTTTGCTGTTTCGTGGCCATGTGCAATTTTAAGCCTTGACATGTTGGGTGTCCTTTTACTCAGCGCTCCTATTTTATAGTAAAGTTGAGTATTACACATGTTGTGATATTAGCACAATTAGCACATTAGCACAACAGTTTATGAAAAGCAAAATTTCAATAAAAAATAAATGGTATATATTTTCTGAAAGCGCAGACACTCTAGAGTCTAGAGCAGGGGTGGCCAACCAGTGGCCCGGGGGCCACATGTGGCCCACGGAGCCCTCTGATGTGGCCCATCACCTCCTTCTCTGGAATGGAGGGTTGGCAAGCCCAGATCGCAGGTTGTCGACCCGCCATACCACAGGATCAGCATTGTGAATAAAGCTGGCGGTAGAGGAAGAAAGCTGCTGCAGAGCCCCATAAGCCGATGCTTCCTCTACAGCACCGGCTTTTGCCACAGGCGGAGTCTATGGCAAAGTTCAGCTAACCCGCAGGATAGACACAGGTGCACTACGGTGTGAGTAAGCCGCAGCACATCAGTGTGAAGCAGTCTTAGGCCCTTTTCACGCGGTCGACCCAATCGAATGGGACCCTCAATTCACCTCTATCGAGCGACAGATGTCTGTTTACGCCCGCCTACCTCCAATCCGAAAAACAGAAGAGAATTCGCCCCCTTTCATCTGGGCGGATAGGAGGGCCTATAGGAGTAGCCGTGACCTGTCACATGCCCGCTCCGCTCATTGTGGCCCTCAACTGCCTACCAAGTTGCTTGAGTGGCCCTCGCTCTTCAAAATGTTGTGCACCCTTGGTCTAGAGTGTGTGCTTTCAGAAAATATATAATTGTGTTTTTTTTTTGCTAACCTTCGGGCCAATATTGTTTAAACCTGTGTGCAAAAATGGCTCAGAAAGCAAAAGAGTTAAAGTGATTGTAAGGGGGGGGGGGGGTTTATATTTACCTGCTCTATGTGATGGTTTTGCACATTGCCCTTGTCGAGTGCCCCCAAAGCAAGCAGCTTGCTATAGGGGTGCCCGCTCCCAAGCCAGCTCTTTGTGTCTATAAGATGCAGAGAGCAACGCTCAGCCGTGGCCCCTGCCTCACAGACTGTGATTGACAACAGCAGGAGCTAATAGCTCCTGTTGCTGCATCTCAACCGAACAGGAAGGATGGCTTTGGCTCCTGTGCACATCGCTGGATCAGGATTGGACTTTGGTAAGTACTAGGAGGGCTGAGGGAGGAGCTGCACACTAAAGGTTTTTTATCTTCATGCGTAGAATGCATGAAGGTATAATGCCCCCCTCAGCTTATACTCGAGCCACCTTTTTGTGCCTGATCTCCTGGACTTTGCGGACCCGGTACCGGTCGGCTGTAGGTCTCCTGGACCCCAAACATGGCACACATGTAGCCCCACTCTTCCTCTACAAGTGTGCAAAGTTTTTTGTCCGGGGGACCTATGGCCGGGGAGCACCTTTTTTTTCAATGTTGGGCACCCCTTCCATAGACTCCCATGTTAAATGGTAATTTCTCTGGTGAATTTGGGGGCTCGCTACCCTGGACCTGGATCTTGGCACACATGTAGCCCCATTTCTCCTCTACAAGTGTGCAAAGTTTGGGCACCCCTTCCATAGACTCCAATGTTACACATTAGTCTACCAGTAGTCATGGGCACAGTGAGGCATGCAGATGGGGACACCTTCGGCTTATACTCAAGTCAATAAGTTTTCCCAGTTTTTTGTGGTAAAATTAGGTTTATATTTGGGTTGGCTTATACTCGAGTATATACGGTAGGTTTCTAATGTCACAACGGAAGGCGACCCAAACATGGCCTAGTATGTTTTATGATACTTTAAATAATATACATAAATTTATTTTCCTGACCTGGTATGTTGTCAAACTGTCCATATACAGTTAATATAAGTGAATACAGACCGGCACAGATAAGGGTGTGCTGGCGACCGCATTAAATCCGTGACTTTTTTAGCCACGTCTGCCCATTTGAGCCCAATTAACAGAATGTGCTATTTTCAGTCGATTCCCCAGAGTTTATCCGATAAACAAAAGTATCATGGGCTGCTGACCGGCAGTGAATCCCTTATTGTGTTCTATTCAGGAGTAGAAGACTGTCTGGCTTAAAAGATTAGTGTCTGGGATAACAGGGTACAAACAGGCTGACGCTGTTCTGTGATTTACCCCCCCCCCCCTTCTCTTCTCTTGTAGTTGGCTCAGACCCGGAATTTGCCCGCTATGTGGCCGGGGTCAACCAAGCTATGCAACAAAAACGGCAATCGCAGCATGTCCGTCGCCCGAGCACCACACGTAGCAACTGGCCCCATCCTGAGGATTCGCACAGGACGTGGCCCTTCCCGGAATATTTCACAGAGGGGTAAGAGAGCTTTCTGGGGGGAACACAGCTGGTCCTTTTGCAATTACAACAATACGGTCAGTATGTAAATAGATGCTGGCTGGGTGAAGTAAGGTGTCCAGTCTGAACATTGTCTTTTTTATTACTGCTTTCTGTTTCTGGTACAAGCATTTTTATTCAAATGCAAAAGGTAAACAGATGCCAAATTTCCACACAGGGGACACAATGCAGAGTTTCACGTAAGAACACAAAAACTGTGCCATAGAGCAGCTTGATAAATTTGCTTAGAAGCCAGCTAAAAAAGTTAGTGGACAGTTTTTTTTTTTAATCGGCTGTCCAGCGCCCAGAACTGCATGTCGGGGTTATCGGGCAATAAGAATTGCTCAGGCCTGGTGCCAGGCGAAAAAGACAAAAAAAAGGGGGTGGGCTGCGCTGGTGGGCACCGATAGATGGTAAAGAACAATGGCCATCATTGTGAAAAATTCAATTTATTCCTTTAAAAGTTTACACTCACATATGGTAGTGCCTTAGACTGGCACTGAGTCTTTCCAGCGTTCCAGACCGCCTTTTAGTTTACAACTGACTGCCATCTGATCCGCCAGACTGATGGGGAACAGATTCCCATCCCTCTGTTAGCAGATTGGATCGTACCGGGTGTCCATGGACGCATGTCTGTTGGCACCCGCTGCTCCATAGAGGAGGCAGGAGGGTCCGATCAGGTCCACCTGAAAAACTGACAGATGGACTCGATCGGTTTGCTAGTGTGAAAGGGGCCTTTAAAGAATAAGTTCACTTTTAAAAAAAGAAAAAAATGCACATTTTTTTTTGCAGGTAAAAAAAGATTGCGGCTTTTTTTTGTTAGTAGGAACCTGTAAAGCGCCAATAATCAGCAGATTGCTGATGCCATGCAGGTCTCCTGCACACTGTTATCTGTGTGCCTGTACATCCCTTACAGGTAAGCTGATACTCCCTGAAGACTCAATGAACTACCACAACGTCGTGGTAGTTCATTGAGAGTTACAAGCCGACAGCCACTAGGGATGGGGGGGGGGGGGGGGGCTTGTAATTCATTGAGACACACAGAGCTCTATGAATGACATGGCCGTGTGGACAGAGCTCTGCTGCGGTTTATAAACCACTAGTATGGGGAACTTCTCCCCATACTGCTGCCACAGGGAGGGGGCGGCGACTGCAGCACCTGGAATATGTTGCATGTTCCACCCTAAAATCGGGTGAAACATGTTCTAAAAGGTGAACTTATCCTTAAAAGGGAGAGCATGTACAATGACATGCAGTGCTGTCGAACATGAACAGACTGCTTGAGCTGTAATGGCAACATCGCCATCTAGAGGCCAGAACATGGCATAACAAAACCATCTTATTGGCACCAACCACCGAAGGAGGTAAAAGTAACGCCTTAAAGTCCTTGTTACCCATATGGTCACTTAATAAAAAGAAGCATTAATATACTTAAAGCGGAACTTCCACTTTTTGCAATCCTCCCCCTCTCCGGTGTCACATTTGGCACCTTTCAGGGGGAGGAGAGAGCAGATATCTGTGTAATGCAGGTATTTGCTTCCACTTCCTGGCATAGTGACCAACTGCACATCCGGCGCCTGCTCTGTTCCCAACCCCCCGCCACCCCCGCTGTCTTTTGGGAGCACATTATGCTATTTTTGCAAGGAAAAGGGTGTTTTTTTTTTTTTTTTTGCCGTGGTTTACTACCGCTTTAAATTAACCACTTAAGACCCGGACCAATACGCTGGTAAATGACCCAAGGTGTTTTTGCGATTCGGCACTGCGTCGCTTTAACAGACATGCGACATGGCTCCCAAACAAAATTTGCGTCCTTTTCTTCCCACAAATAGAGCTTTCTTTTGGTGGTATTTGATCACCTCTGCAATTTTTTTATTTTTTGCGCTATATACAAAAATAGAGCGACATTTTTGAAAAAAAAAACACAATTTTTTACTTTTTGTTAAAAAAATAATCAAATAAACGAAACTAAATTTTAGTCAAACATTTAGACCAAAATTTATTTAGCCACATGTCTTTAGTAAAAAAAAAAAATCGCAATAAAAAAAAATAGCTACCTAGCGGGAACAGCGACACTAATACAGCGATCAGAAAAATGATCGCTTAGTGACGCTGGCAATAGGGAGTGAAAGGGTTAACTAGGGCGGTGATCAGGGGGTTAAAACTTTATTAGGGGGGGTGGGGGGGGCTATCCTGAACCTAACACTAACTGATTTTACACTGCCTGTCACACTGACACTAAATGCAGTGATTAGATCACTGCATTCAGTGACACTGTGACAGGGGGGGTGGGGGGGCAGATCGCAAGGGGTTAAGTATGCCTATGTGTGTGTGTCAGTGTAATGTTGGTGCACACTTACTGTGAGGTGTTCCTCTCATCGCAGCGGTTGGAAATACCGCTGCGATGAGAGATTACATCACTTCACCCTTCCTGTGTAAACACGGGAGGAGGAAGTGACAGGGCGGGAGAGCGCAGGGATTGGCTGGGAGCGATCGCGGGGGAGCGGGCAAACACCGACATCCGCCCGCTCGTCCCGAATCGCTCCCGGAGACACGGGGACCTCCGCACGCCGCGGAGGGGGTCCCGATCGGACCCCCGACTCGCTACTTGGCGAGGACGTAAATTTACGCCCTTGTGCCCATCCGTGCCATTCTGTGGCCGTATATGTGCGTGCGGAGGTCCTTAAGTGGTTAAAGGGGGGAAAAAAAATAACTCCTATTTTTCACTTGTTTTGCAGCGATGTGATGAACAGCAGCTGGACAGGTGCTCAGGGCGATTCGGCCAGTTCAAGTGACGAGACTTCATCTGCCAATGGAGACAGTCTATTCTCCATGTTCTCAGGTCCAGACCTTGTTGCTGCAGTGAAACAAAGGAGGTGAGTCACATGAATGCAATCGCTTCCGTAGAAGTCCTTTATCGATCTCTGTTACCTGGAGAAACCACGCTGGCTCGCTCTTAAAATAGATCTTTATTGTGAGGAGAGGAAGTATAAAAAGGGCCAGAGGTGTCCGTAATACCAGGCAGATTATTCTGATTACTTTCGGTTTGTTATTATTATTAAAGGTACTTGTATAGCGCCATCAAATTTACACGGCTCTTTACATATACATTGTATAGTCACATCAGTCCCTACCCTCTAGGAACTTGTAATGTAAATGTAATCATATATAATGGGTTTCATTAACCATCGGTTATTTTGTAATGCAAATTAAAAAAGACGCATTAACTTCCTTATCTAGAGAACTTCTGGTCTCTCCAATAATAATTCACTATTCCTGCATTTTTTTTTTTTCTTTCCACCAGAAAACACAGCAGTGGTGAACAAGAAGCAAACACATTACCGTCACCACCCCTCCTCTCCACGGTAGACGATCTCAACCAGGTTAGACTATGGGAGCAGTCCATTGTTCGGGCACCTTCTCCTTTTTTTAATAGAGTGCGGTATCATTTATCGACCATTTTATTATATATTATATTTATTTACCACTAATGAAAGTAAACAATATATTTTATTGTTTAGATTGGGATTAGTGACTGCTGTTTATAAGTCAGTATGTAATACATATTAATGGTGTCATGTAGTTTAGGTTTGTCATATTTTTGTTAATGTTTAGAGAGTAGATTTCCCATGTTAATTCTTTTTCATCTCCAAAACGTTTTTTTTTCCTTTCGTTTTTCAGGAAAACAAAACCAAAACGTGGCCGCCTAAAGCTCCTTGGCAGCACTCCTCCCCTCTCTCTAATACACTGCCCAACCAGAGCTCCTCTTTGTACCACATGACAAATCCCGTGAGCCAATGGAACGACACAATGCAGATACTCCAGTCACCCGTCTGGTCCACCGCCAACGACTGCGCGCCGCCTTCCGGCATCTCCTCGACCTTTGCGTACGCACAGCAGCCGTCTCAGCAGACGAACAAGGGCTTTAAATCCTTCCAGATGAAGCACGAGCGCAGGCCCTCCTACCTGCACCAGTTCTGACTGGGGCTGCCACTTGCAGGGGACGGGGTCCAATGCTAAACTTTTTGGGGTTTGAGTTGCAAACAGTTTTGGGGTGTTTCGGTTCTAATCCTGTGGTGAGAAAAACAAAATAGATTTTTAACTTTTTTGACAGCAGTGACTATTCTTAAACATGCTTCTCCTCCATCTTCACCGGATTACATGTTACTGGAGTCTGTCTGTGCCGTATGCGTCCGTTGTGATAACTTTTACCACCCGCAGAGACCTCAGTCTGCTCAGTGTTTGCTAGTTGGGGGTTCTGGGCAGAGACACCCCGTGGCTCTCATCCACCGCGGTCAGCTTGTAGATTTGTAGATTACCCCCTGTACTCTTGGTCCTTTGTGGTTACGTTGGCCTTTGTTAGGGCAGGAAGGGATCTCAGGATCTAGATAATCAATATGCCTGAAAATAACAGCTGGTGCCTAATGTTTAAATCTTGTTGGGTTGCTGGCGCAGTCACCAGATTTTTCGGCTCCTTTAAGTGCCTGCCGGCTTCTAGATTGGACTGACTGGTTTCCATATTCCTCCTTTTAACCCCTTTCCCCTGGCCTTTTAAAGAGAACCTAACACTAGAGGGGTTTCATGGACTTCCGATCGTGTGATTGACTGTCACCGTGATCGGGAGCTCATCCTACTGACCCCCCAATCGTTGCTTTGTGACCAGGAGCTGTCAGTGACAGGATCAAAGTGTTGGGCGCACAAATGAGCGTGGCCAGCACAAAACATATCTGTGGCAGCACAGAGTAAGGCCCAGCTCTTTGCTACCACATCTATGCATACAGCCAATGGAAGGGGGTTAAAAGGTATCTGTGCTGAGGGGAATACAAAGGATGCCATTTCTGTTTGTGCCCCGAAAATGTTTGTTGCTGGTCTGTAATGACCATCCCCTTGTAGTTAAAGTCACTTACCAGAAGCCTTTATGCAGACCAGGAGTATTGACGTCACTGTGACCTCTCTGCCTCTAAGCAGCCGGAGACGGCCAATCGTAGTAGTCCCTGCACTTCTCTCAGTTCCTTGGTGTCTTTTTATAGCATTCAAGCATCATAGCAAGCAGGGATATATGGGTCTCGCTGGCTAATTTTGACTCTGCAGCACTGGCCTGGCAGTGTTTGCCCAACCTCTCGTTCCTTAATATTTGGAGATTCATTATTAAAGGGTTCATGTACTTTGCTGAAGATTCCCACAGACAGATAATCTTCCCCAGTTCAGGCAACTGTTTCCTTTGTTTATAGCGTCCATTGGGTTGCTATGAACAAGCACTCAGACAAAGGCTATGGGATCTTTCTGATCTCAGAATTTTTTCTTTTTTTTGTTATTAATTTTACTAGTCTGTGAATCACTGGGCTTCCGTCCCACCATCCTTGCTGACAGGCATGATGCTTTCTGCCTATAGGTTTTCAGTCACTGCTGCAATGTGAAGAGATAGGTGGCCAGCCAAAAGTGCTGGAGGAGGTTTTGATAACATGCAAGCAGTTCATTCTCTATTTGCATCTCTTAGTCTGCTTTCAGATGGGACAGACTCTGGATCAGCCGGAGGATCTGTCCGCAGACCCCTGCTGATCAGAGTAGAGCACAAAGGTGACAAGTCCGTCTCTGCTTAGTTTATGCAGAGCAGAAATGGACAGAGCCCGCTTTGCTCTGCGTAAAGAGAGCCCGCTTTGCTCTGCGTAAAGAGAGCCCGCTTTGCTCTGCGTAAAGAGAGCCCGCTTTGCTCTGCGTAAAGAGAGCCCGCTTTGCTCTGCGTAAAGAGAGCCCGCTTTGCTCTGCGTAAAGAGAGCCCGCTGTAAACTGACTCCACTGCCTGTTTACTCCCAACTACCTCCGATCCAATCCACCTAGACGGAGGACGACGTATCTCCTTCTGTTTGTGTTTTAATGGACCCAATCAGATCTGAGGTAGGCGGGTGAAAACAGACACAAGTCTGTTTACATTTGGCAGTTCGTAGGAATGCATGGACCATCCAATTAGGTCTGCCTGAAAGTGTCAGGGGGACCCGATTAGAACGGTCATGTGAAAGAGTTGACTTCAGCAAGCTGCATGGTTTTTACTTACTGACAGAGAACGCCAAAAAAACGCAAGCATTCATAACGGGGAGATAACTAAGCTTACTATGCCAGGAAACTGTCTGAAATGGCATTGATGACATCTAAGGAGCGAATGGGCTTGGTATAGATCTATCGGCACCCTCCAGAGTAAAGTAGAAACTGGCGCGAGTTCTGCAACTAATTACAAAGGGAATGTGGTAGTTCTCATTATGGAAAACTGCCACAGATGCCCACCAGGTTGGATCAGATGTGTATAAGATGTGAGTGGTCAGCAGACATCTGACATTCCTCTCTGCCTGTTACATGCATGAACATCGCCTGCACATTCTTCTCCTCCTCCATTGTGATCTCAGGTTGTGCTTGGGGGTGACAGGGACAGGCAGCTCCAGTTGTACAGTTCTGTGCCGTGTCTCTCAGACACGGCTTGGAACACAGAGCAGATGCTGCTTAACAAAATGGGTGTGAATTAGGACTGATCTGCTCTATTTTCTTCAGGTCCACAGTAAAGTGAGCAGTGTGATCTGGGCTCAGATATCTGGACAGAGGAAGGCTTGCTTTTGATCCGTTTCTGCAGTGCTTTATGTTTTTGCCATATTTGTTGATGTGTTTTGCATTTTTTGGGTTAATTTGTTGTTGGGCAGAGTATAAAATGCGGCAAAAACACACTACAAGGTATTCTGCAGCTTCTCAATTCTCCAAGTACATTAAACCAATAATGCATCGTTTGGCATTTAAAAAAAAAAGTCCCAAACCCTTTCCAAAAAACGCAGTGGCTGAAAAAAAGCATAGATGTGTCCCATAGGAAACCATGACAAATAGACTGGTAGTGCATTTCTGCAAGAAGCACTAAAAAAAGCGCATAGGTGTGAACCAGGCCCTAAACCAGGAAATGCATTTAAAGGAATTGCCCATGTAGATCTTATTATGAAACCACGCCCATCAGAATTAACCCTTTGTTCAGAGGACAGCAAAGTCAGATGTTTGACCCCTTTAATGGAATCCTCCTTTTAGACATAATGGGGGAGATTTACTAAAATGTTTGCACTCAGAATCTGGTGCAGCTAGCTGTGCATAATGACCAATCGGCTTCTGAGGTTGCATTTACACCTAAGCGTCACGTTTTCAAGCGTGTTTTTTTTTTTGGAGCAGAAGTTGATGGGTTTTGTAGCTTTTGTTAGGTGTGTGCGTTTTATTTTTTATTTTATTTTTGTGGTTTTTTTGGGGCGTTTTTTCAACTAAAATGTGTGGATAAAGCTGCTGAAGAAGGGACCCAGAGCTGATGTTTGACAACAAAATGCTCAAACGCTTGAAAAAAAATGTTCCGGCCTATGACAAACTCTTAAGTCTGCCTGAAAATAAGTACTTTTTTGGAGTGACAGGCATTTTGCTACAAGCGACAGAACACTCGGATATGAACAAGGGCTATTGAAAACAAAAGGTCTTTGCTTGTTGAGCGTTTTTGATCTTGGAGCTACAAGGCGCTAGAGTGTAAACGGCGGCCTAACTTCAGCTGCTTCAATGAAGCTTTAAAAATAAACCCCAGAAGCACAGCTGCACCAGATTCTGTGTGCACCAGTTTTGTTAAATCTCTTTCAATGATGGAGCTGGTCAGCCAAATCTTAGAGGGTGGGAGGGGTAAAACTATTTTGAAGCACTCCTCCTGGGTGGAGTTCACCCTTGGGGTAGGCAACTGTGGCACTCCTGTGCTCTGAGGAAATGACAAATCCCATCATGCCTCTTGAGAGGCATTACTGTGACTGTCAGTCTTGCAATGCCTCATGGTACTTTTCCATAACGGCTGGAGTGCTGACGTTACCTACACCACTAACAAAGGGATTGTGACTTGCAGCTCATTAACTACATCTACAGGAGAGCCAGTGGCTGTTCATGGGCGCTCAACCTGTGGCCCTCCAGCTTGTCCCACGAGGCATTGCAGGCGGCTGACATTTAAAAGCATGACTCCCAAAAGCAAAGGCATGATGGGACTTGTAGTTCTGCAAAAGGTGGAGGGCCTGAGGTTTGAGCACCCATGGGCTTAAGTCTGCAACCATTATTTAAAATCGGCGCCTACTGGTTGTTCTGTTGAAGTAGAATTCCAGCCTTAATCTAACTATTAACAACCCCCCCCCCCCCTCCAAACACCTATGCTGACCTGTGTTTAAAAAAAAAAAAAAAGTGTGTATATTTACCAGCCTGCTGCAGCCATGTGATCCCTGTGTCACCCAGCGGCAGCTGCAGAGAAGAAGCAATAGTGCCCACAATAGCTGAGAATGCCTGGAAGTGGAGACATCACCCCATAGGCTCCCATGTCCCAGCTGTTTTCAGTGGTCCCTCCTCTCTCCGGCAGACATAAGGTAGTCCGATCATGGGACCAAACCCAAAATGGGTAAGCATCTACATCCTTTTTACACGGGTTAGTCAGCATAGGTCGGGGGTCTCAAACTGGCAGCCCTCCAGCTGTTGCTACACTACAAGTCCCATGAGGCATTGCAAGGCAGACCGTTACAAGCGTGACTCCCACAGGCATGATGTTTTGCAACAGCTGGAGGAGGCTGCCAGTTTGAGAACCCTGGCATATGTGTTTGAGGGTGGTGGGGAGTTCTTAAAGGTAAAGTTCGCCTTTTATAACACCCAGCCCACCCGGCCATGTCATTGAGAGTTCTGAAAAATGGGAGAACCAAAAGTAAGGACAGCCTTAGCGGCTGTCGACCTGTAGTTCTCAATGATCTACCAGGGAGCTTTTGTGCACTCTTGGTAGTTCATTGATGCTTCCTGACGGTGTGTAACTGCTTGCCCGTATGAGGTACGAGTAGACGGCTTACACTGACAGTCTGCAAGAGCCCTGCATTGACTATCTGATTGCGGGTGTAATGCTTTACAGAAGTGATTCTTAACCTCAGTCCTCAAGTACCCCCAACAGGCCATGTTTTGGGAACTTCCCTTCGATAAAATAGCTCTTATCAATACCATGTCATTGATATTGATTTAAAGCAGCTGTGCAAAGTAAAGGAAAATCTGAAAACATGGACCGTGGGGGGGTACTTGAGGACAGAGGGGGCTAAGAAACGCTGCTTTACAAGCTCTTAATTAATAAAAAAAATGCATATTGTTTATATATATATAATTTTCCATCCGTCTGCAGGGCGGATTGGGTAAACATAGACAGACGGTCTATGTTCATCTGATCCCCCACCCATAGGTGAGAGTGGAGATCTGACAGGGCGGTCCCTGCACAGTGTGCGGCAGCCGCCCTGTCATCTGCCGGCACAGTGGGGATCAATGGAGCGATCCCCGCTGAGCAAGCGGGTGTTAACAGTACGGAGCCTCACAGGATCCGTGCATTAGAAAAGGGCCCTTGGTGTATTGCAGAACCCTCATCTCAATTTGTATTAAAAAAATAAAAATAACTGTCAGCTCTTTTAATAAAGTTAATCAGCTGAAAGCTTGGACATTCCCCATTGCTAGGCTTTCCTGGAAAAACCTCTTGCAAGATTAAGTAAATGCGTTGACGTCCGTAAAACAAATCAGTTGTTCACCTCTGTAGGTCATGGATTTTGTCCAGCCCAGAAGGAAGGCCATAGACTGACTCCGCGGCTTCATTGATTTCCCAAATCCTTCACCCTTGCCTAAACAAAGGAAGAGTAGCGGACTGAAGGTCGCCATCACCAATGTTTGTAAAACCATATTCAGTCACTTTGTAGTAGTTGCGTTTCAGTTCGTAAATGAAAAAATGTCCAGGGTCGAGAGGCTCCCCCATTGAAAACTTTATTCCCCCCACGCCTAAAATGCTGCCCCCACCGGCAGTATTTGTGCCTCTATGACAACCCTACAGGACATTCCATCTAAACATGGAGGATCAGTTTTGTGAAATAAGGTCTGTTCGTTTCATATTGGAGACCCCCCCCCTCCCAGTGTAGTTCTTCAGGTGGATGCAAGTTGTGTCGCAGTCTCATTTTCATTGCCGCCAATTTTTTTTGTATTTTCTTTTTTTATTTTCTTTTTATTGAATATATAAAAAGGTATCCTGTTCCTTATGGCCAAAGGCATTATGCACATACAACTCCAGAAAATAACTTCTGAGATAGTAAAAGTCTTTCAATATTCTTTAAAAATTATATAAAAAAAAAAAAAAATCTTATGTGAGCTGGCTCCGAAAAATAACTTAATTAGCAGGTAGATGAAATAATAATAAAAAAAATATATATTTTTAAAGAATGCAGCATAATGTCACTTAACAAAAAAATACATTAAAAAAAATGTGCCATGACATACGATACTCATATTAGGAGTCACGTTTCTTCCAACCAAAGTGGCTACAAAAGAAGAAAATGGTGCTTATGATATAAATTTAAATAGTTTGTGTACAGGTTTCCCATTTTATCTTAATCGATGTTACAGAATATTCTTTATATCTATATATAAATATATATCTATATATAGTTTATATGTATTTAAAAACAAATGCGTCATTTTTGTCTTTTTGAAAAGAGCCCACTGCAATCCCTCCCAATGTTTTCTAGTTTCGAAAAGAGAAAAAATAAATAAAAATATTGACAGTATTAATCTTATTTTTCTATTTTCGTATATTGTTATATATCACTAATATACTTTAACTCATAACTGTGAGTAAAGAGCTTGCTGACTTGCGTAGCGGAACAGTGAAAAACAAAAAAAATTGTGTTTCTTTGGATTTAAACGTTGAAGCACATTTTTTTCTTTTTTTTTTTTTTTCATTTTAATTATACCAAAAATATGTATAAAACACTAAACTATATACAATTCATAACTTGGGGTATTTAAAGCCCGTACTTTTTTTTTTTTTCTGACCCCTTTGTACAGTGATGTATTTTATAGCCTGAATGTTACCGGTTTTTGCGTTGTGTGATAAATCTGACATTACTGTATTTATATTGTTTTTTTTTTTTTTTACTTCTGACCCATCAAGTCTACATACATCATCTATGTTTACAGAGACTTGTGTGCTGTGCATAGCCCTCAATACTGACCTGCTCTGTTGCTTCTTTTTGTTGTTTTTTATTTTTTTCCTTCCTCTCTTGCCTGTTTCTGTAAAGACTTCTTTACCTGTTAAAGGTTTATGCTAAAAAAATATTTCATTTAATTTATCATATGGTTCTCGTTCAGTCTCCCAAAACGAAATACCCTGCTCTCCTCCTCATGTCTGCAGACCTTTGCACTTAAGTAGGCGCTCCACCCAAAAGGCAAGTTTTCAGATATGGGAGGTGCTCAGCAGAATCCACACCACCCAGAGGCTTCCCAATGCTGAGGTCTTCTATGCCACAGCCCCTCATCCTGCTGACTCCTACCTACCCTGTTTAAGAATTGCGTTTCTCCTGCAAAAATCTAATTTGGGTAAAATTGGAGATCAAACATTTGGGGACCACCTTCTGAAGATAGTGAGGGGTGGGGTCATTAATTTGAGTCGGCTCCTGCCACCTTCCTGTTTCCAAAAATAAACCAGGAAAAAGGGTGGTTTATGTGTAACTTAAAGAGGTGGCGAAGAAAAAAAAAAAAAAAACCTGTACATAGACGGCCATTGTGAAGGTGTACCTGTGAAAGAAGGCCGTTATGGAAGTGTCGCACTTTCACGGCAAGCCTTTATGGAGGTGTCATTTTTTGACTGCTGGCTTATATGTTGGTGGCACTCTCCTTGACAGCTGGCCGTTATGGAGATGGCACTCTGGGACAGCAGCCTGGTATGGCGGATGGGGTCATCAATTTGAGTCCGCTCCTGATGCCTTCTTGTGGCACTCTGGGACAGCAGGCTGGTATGGAGGCGTAGCACTCTGGGACAGCAGGCTGGTATGGAGGTGTGGCACTCTGGGACAGCAGGCTGGTATGGAAGTGTGGCACTCTGGGACAGCAGGCTGGTATGGAGGTGTGGCACTCTGGGACAGCAGGCTGGTATGGAGACGTGGCACTCTGGGACAGCAGGCTGGTATGGAGGTGTGGCACTCTGGGACAGCAGGCTGGTATGGAGGCGTGGCACTCTGGGACAGCAGGCTGGTATGGGGGTGTGGCTCTGTGACAGCAGGCTGTTATGGAGGTTTCCTTTTGCCAGCTGGTCTCGCCAATCCTATGTAAAAGAGAATCAATCAGTGAGGGGGGGCTCCATCGTGTGGCTTTACCACAGTGGTTTGAGTGCCCAAGAGATATTTTAAAACCCTTTGTGTTCTCAAACTTGCCACCAATCAGGAAACACTGAAATCTGCGTTTTGGGTGGAGTCAGCCCTTCAATGGTCCCCGATCCACACTCAGTGAAGGAGTCGTGAACTAGACCCTCTGTTTTGGTAAACACCGCCTATGGAATAGGGATGATCCAATACCATCCCTAGGTCTTGGAGGACCAATAGGTTGCCGAATGGTTTAGTCCATGAAATATCTTCCTCCACTCAGTGGGTGACGGGGACTCTTTAACCCCTCCCACCCCCAACCGTTTTATCAGAATATTATTGGTCTTATTAATGGGTAGACATATATATTTGTATCAGAACAGATGTCGCAAAGTGCCAACTTAACGATTCCACATACTATATATGAACATATATATTTTTTTTACTTGTATTTTGAAGTCTTCTAAAAAAAAAAAAAATCAATGTGATGAACGGAAACTGAAAACGGAAACCTTATTTTTTTTTTTGTTTCTAAATGTTGACGCTTTGACCATGTAGGTGGTATGTTCCTGGCTTCAAGCTGTACTGAACACTGGCCATTAGATGCTCCTTGGGGGTGGGGAAGACTCTCCTCCCCACTTTATATGAGCGAGTTGCAGTGCTGTGCTTGGCGAGGGCTCCTCGAAGTCCGATTCACTGCCAAGTGCGAGGGTTTAGCGCTCGTGAGCGCGACCCTACTATCGCTTTTTTTTTTTTCCTTTTTCCAGCCATTACTTGTAAACTGGAACTGTACATTTTGTATTTTACTTCTAAAGCTTCTGTAAGTAAAATAACTATTTGCTTTATTAAAGATACATTTAATAGTGTGACATTATTTGGTGGTTTTTTTATTGTACAATGTTTCTAGTTAAGACGTTTTATCTGGTGAGTTTGGCTGTATTTTATATTGATGAGGTGTTTTAGTAAAAAAATAAAAAATAAATTTATTAGGTCTTCCAATCAAGTCACCCCAAAATCACATATTTTCTCCTGCATAAGGGTCATTGCCTTGAAAAAGTATTCATACCCCTTGAAATTTCCCACATTTTGTCATGTTGCAACAAAAAACGTAAATGTATTTTATTGGGATTTTATGTGATGGACCAACACAAAGTGGCACATAATTGTGACGTGGAAGGAAAATAAATTTGTTTTCTAATTTTTTTTTTACAAATATGTGAAAAGTGTATGGCGCCTCCTGGTGTCAATACTTTGTAGAACCTCCTTTCACTGCAATTACAGCTGCAAGTCTTTTTGGGAATGTCTCTGCCAGCTTTGTACATCTAGAGAGGGACATTTATGCCCATTCTTCCTTCCAAAATATCTCAAGTTCTGTCAGATTGGATGGAGAGCGTCTGATCAGCAATTTTCAAGTCTTGCCACAGATTCTCAATTGGATTTAGGTCTGGACTGTGACTGGGCCATTCTAACAGATAAAGTGGTGATCAAACACCTGTGTGAAGAAAATGAAAAACATTGTGTATGGGGAATTCGTTGCATGACTGCACAATTGCCAGTTAAAGTAGCAGAGTGCTAAATTGCAAAAAAATGGCCTGGTCATGAAGGGGGTAAAATCTTCCAGAGCTGAAGTGGTGCTATCTATTCAGAAAGAGACAATCCATAGGTTTTATTTATTTTTATTAAATAAAAATAACAAATTCAAACAAGATGTACAGCCTCAAGTAAAAATATTTACAATCAAATCGAAATCCTTCCAATGCACAGAGCTCTGGCATTCAGCTTCCCGGATTGCAGGCCATGTTTTCCACCTCACCTCTGAATAACTACTACAGAAATCTCGAAGGAAAAAAAAAATGGCATTGCAATCAGCACTGCAGTCCTTGGCCCTAGACTGACTACTGGCTGGAGCTGCCTAACTGGCTCCATCTTGTGGACAAAACTGGAACTTCACCAGAGCAGGAAAATGTTCTTCCAGCCAGTTCTGTGTTGGGGTTGCATTCCATGGAGCTCAGACAAAAGACGGAGAGTATACCGGTAATGCTACAGCATGTGCAGGCTGCATGGAGAGATACACACAGTTAGAGGTGGATGGTCTGAGAAGGGGACTGGCACACGCAGTTTAGGATGCTGGTTTGGGTGGGGGCGGGGGACTTGCATCAGCTAAGGTTGCCAAGTAGATGAGATTCCTGTGCAGAACTTGTTGGTACCTTCAGAGAAAAAAAAAAAATGTAAGAATCAATACTAAATCTTGTGATAACGCTTTGCCGGATAAATTAAAACAAATCACGTTCCTCTACTTGGGGGGGGGGGGGGGAGAGTTTTAAGTCACACTGATAAGACCTTCACGTGTTAAACATGACAAACACACGGTGGAATACAGGTAAGAGAGAGGATTTGTCTGGAAAACAATTTAACATTAATACAGCTCTGCCACACAACACAGCCCTGTCTGTCACAGCTCAGTGACACCAGTCTCCCCCCCCCCCCCCCCCCCCTCGCTCCTGATAGGACAGTAGGGCCGGATTCACACTTGTGCAGTGCGAATTTCAGTTCTCTTATTTCTGCAGAGAGATAAGAGAACTGTTCAGCAGATCAGCTCCATTGAATTTGGAGACCTGAGAGTGGGGGGGGGGGGGGAGTGTATTGAGGTTAATGAGAGAAATCCTGAAGAGAAATGAACATATCTGCAAATCAGATGCGTGCCCATAAAAGATAATGGGCCTGACTTCACACCTGAGCCGCATCACAATGCCTCAAACGCACACTGTTTTTCGGCAGTGCGAATGCATCGCACATATGTGAACCAGCCTCATTGAAATCAATGTATTTTATAATGTTATGTGAATTGAATGCGGTTTAAACCACAACCAATTCGCAAAGGTGTGAACCCAGCCTAAAAGGGGAAGCAGCAGACTAAGGTTATCGCTCTTTCAGCATGCTTCTTAGTACATAATCACTGCAATACAGCCGATTGGCTACTTGTGCTGCTTCTCCGATGCAGGAGACACAGCAGAAAGTGATGGGCAATCCCAATTTAATTGGCACTGGTACAGATGTGTCACCAATTGAAAATACCATTTCCTGTTCCAATGACAACTGTAAGCTTTTGGACTTTCCAATCAGGGAAGGAACAGAGGGGGCAGCAGAGAAGCAGATGACAATACAAACTGATTAACCCCTCACTGCTCCACCTGAACCAAAAACACACTATGGCTTCAGATCAAGGTTTGATGAATCCCAGGTCGCCAAAGTGACTAGAAATTGTGTCCTGGCACCTGAGCTTTTGTCAGCCCAGTCGCTGTTGCAGGGATGCACAATTTGTATCACCCAATGCCAGGGACATGCAGTTTTTTTTTTTTTTCACCCCCAAAAAGTGAGCCCTGCTGACTTACCAGGGCTCACTTGTCAGGTGGAAGCACTCTGAAGGCTCCACTGCCGTCCGATTGCACACACAGAGGCGATTCAGTTTGCATGTGCAGCGATATATAAGTTTTACACACACACACACGTTAACCTAATTATATTCACAGATCTATATACCAGACTGACATGAGGGTGAAAAGACAGCAAGACATGTGGGCAGACACACTCTAAATCAGTGATGGAGAAACTTGGCACCCCAGATGTTTTGGAAGTACGTTTCCCATGATGCTCAGGCACTCTGCAGTGTAGTGGAGCATCATGGGAAATGTAGTTCCAAAACATCTGGGGTGCCAAGGTTCACCATCACTGCTCTAAATGATGGGGTCTTCAAACTACGGCCGTCCAGTTGTTCAGGAACTACAATTCCCATCATGCCCAGTCATGTCAGTGTGTTACAATGCCTCATGGGATGTGTAGTTCTACAACAGCTGGAGGGCCGCAGTTTAAGGATCCCTGCTCTAAATGGACTTGGGGGGAGGGTACTTACTGGGAACACTCGGTGGCTCTCCCCTTGCTCTGATACTCCACAATACAGCGGATGAGTTGGTCGTTCTCTTCCAGCAGCTGGAAAGGGAAAAAAAAACAAGAACACGATGAGTGGGGTAGTGAAGGTTGAACGATTTACAAGGTCCCTGCTGTCTGTGGGGCTGAAACAATAAAATGATTATGAAAATTGTTGTCACCTATTTTCTTAATCAATAAATCAGTCACCCAATTAGTTGGCCTGCATCCAGAATGCATTCGGAAATACAGTGCAGCACACGTACAGCTCAGTACACCTTCCATAGAAGTGTCAGAAAAAGGTTTATTCTTTAACCCTTTCCTACCCGGCCTATAGCAGAATAATGGCCATGTGATGGTTCAGTTATCCCGACTGGGGGGGGCGGTGTCATGTGACACCCAGCAGGATAACAGCCACCATACACCCGTGGGGGCATGCATCGCGCCGATCGGTGGGTCAGTCTGACACACCACTACACCGATCTTGGTAAAGAGCGCCCGACAGAGGCTCTTTATCACGTGATCAGCCGTGTCCAATCACGATGTAAACAGGAAGAGCAGTTGATCGGCTTTCCTTACTCGCGTTTTTGACAGACACGATTAGAGGAGAGCTGATTTCCTGATGATGATGATGATGGGGGGGGGGGGGGGGTCTGTGCTGATTGTTTATCAGCGCAACCTCCCCTCAGATGCCAATCAGTGACCATCCCCAAGGCCTGCCAATGTCAGTGCCATCAGTGATGCCTATCAGTGCCACCCATAAGTACTGCATACCAGTGCCACCTCATTGGTGCCGCCTTATCAGTGCCCATTAGGCCCCTTTCCCACTGGGGAGGGAGGTGCGGTGGTGGTAAAGCGCCGCAAGTTATTTATTTATTTTATAGCAGCGCTTTCCCGTCGGAATATGCAGAGGCGCATTGCCGGCAGTATAGCCGTGGTTTTCTATTGCTCTCTATGGGAATGAGCGGTAAACTCACCGCTCCAAAGATGCGGCTAGCAGGACTTTTTTTTTTTTTTCACGTCCTGCTAGCGCGCCGCTCCAGTGTGAAAGCCTTCTGGGGCCAACCTTCAGCACACTGTAAACCCGCACCGCAATAGTGAGGCACAATCTCACAACTACGGCTTCCCTCCGCTGTTTCATTAGCTTTCAATTGGGCCAGTGAAATTGTTTCTCCTGTCGTAAGATACCTCCTACAATGTGCGCATTTGCGCCATGGTGACGTCACACCAGCTGATCAGGAAATCAGCTGGAGTGGCACTCCATACTGCGCTTGCGCTGGCACTTTTCTACAGAGGGCATGATAGAACACCAGCTCCGATATAAACTGAACTTGTGTTGTATATGGGGGGGGGGGGGGGGGTTCTCTTTATCTGCAGCTCCCCCATCCCCATTTCTGAGGACTAGATTGCACTCCCAGATAGTATTATTATTATACAGGATTTATATGGCGCCAACAGTTTGTGTAGCACTTTACAATACAGGCGGAATCAGAGGGCCCTGCTCTTTAGAGCTTAGGGAGTCATGTGACCCTCCCCTCCATCACTGCTGGGATAGGCTGTACTTTCTGGTATTGGGGGAGGGGTCATGTGACCCCCCCCCCCCCCTTGATAAGCTGTACTTCCTGGTATTGGTGGGAGGGGTGGTGTCATGTGACCCCCCTCCCTCCTGGGATAGGCTGTACTTCCTGGTATTTGTGGGGGGGGGGGGGGTGGTATCATGTGACCCCCTCCCTCCCGGGATAGGCTGTACTTCCTGGTATTTGTGGGGGGGGGGTGGTATCATGTGACCCCCTCCCTCCCGGGATAGGCTGTACTTCCTGGTATTTGTGGGGGGGGGGTGGTATCATGTGACCCCTCCCTCCTGGGATAGGCTGTACTTCCTGGTATTGGTGGGGGGGTGGGGAGTGGTATCATGTGATCCCCTCCCTCCTGGGATAGGCAGTACTTCCTGGTATTGGTGGGAGGGGTGGTGTCATGTGACCCCCTCCCTCCTGGGATAGGCGGTACTTCCTGGTATTGGTGGGAGGGGTGGTATCATGTGACCCCTCCCTCCTAGAATAGGCTGTACTTCCTGGTATGGGGGGGGGGGGTCATGTGATCCTCCCTCCTGGGATAGGCTGCGCTTCCTGGTATTGTGGGGGGGGGGGTCATGTGACCACTTCCTCCCACGTGGCAGTGATGGTGTCTGCTGATTGGCTTGCAGCCATCACATGAAGCCCCCTACATTCACTCCCGGAGGGGAATATAGAGAGCCGTGAGGACGCCAACAAGTCACCCGCCACAGACACCGTAACGAGGGTCACTTTATACTCCACAAGCCAAGCCACCCCGCTGGGCTTCCCGTCCTCCCCCCCCTTGATGCTCACCCTCTGTACATTGTCCTCCGTGACCTGTGCCCGGGCCCGCAGCCGCTCCGGTACAAACGCCAGCGACATCTCTCCTGCACAGACTCCTCACTTCCGGCGCACGGCTACCGCGTCATCCGACGTAACGTCCCTACGCCAGCCCAACGTAGGGCACAAGCTAACCCCGCCCCCACCGCCCTCCCATTATATCTGTCTGAAGTTCAGATTTAAAGGCGAACTCAACTTAAAGTACAATTGTGTTATAATAACCGCCTGATTGTTGTCCCCTCATTAGGTTGGAGCTGCAATATATATATATATATATATATATATATATATATATATATATATATATATATAGATATATTTTTTTTTTTTCTATTTTCAGAAGACGGTTGTATTCTTCGTATTTTATACTATTCAATTATTTTAACTTCTATTGTATTTTCAATTCTTTTTTACTCTATCCTTGTATTTTCGATTAATTTCTATTCTATTCTTTTTAATCTATTCCAAGCATGTCCAAAGTCCAGCCCCCAGCCTGGTTTTATACGGCCCCCCACTTGCAATTTGCTTTTATCGTTTTTGTGGCCCCTAAGGATGAGCTTGGTTTAAAAAAAATATATATATATATATTCACCACACACAGCCACAAAGGTAGGAGAATTATTTTTGGGCAGTGTATTAGTTGCTCGGACGAACACACTTTCACCGAATTTTAATGGTTCAAAGAATGTCAGGCAAAATGGTCGGCCCTCACGAACATTCACTTTATCAAATCTGGCCCTCTTTCAAAAAAAAAGTTTGGACACCCCTCCCTGATCTATTATTGTCTACTCTATTCAATTTGTTTTAGGGCTCTTTCACACGAAGCGTCCGTTTAGATCCGCCTGCCAGTTTTTTTTTGCGGACCTGAACGGACGCTCCGTGCTCCTCTATGGAGCCGCAGATATCAGCGGAGACATGTCCACTGACATCCGACCCGCTCCGATCCACCAAAGTATGACGGAGGAAAAACCTACTTTTCCTTCCGTCTGGCGGATCGAATGAACACGGACAGACAGTCCGTGTTCATCCGATCCCCCCATAGGGGAGAGCGGAGAAAAGACAGGGCGGTCCCTGCACAGTGTGCGGGGACCGCCCTGTCATCCAGCAGCTCAGCGGAGATCAACAGAGCGAACCCCGCTGCAAAACCCTTGCTGCAATCACAGAGGTCAGACGTTTCTTGTAGTTGGCCACCAGGTTTGCACACATCTCGGAGGAATTTTGCCCCACCCCTCTTTGCTCTTCACTCCTCATCTCCAAGTCAGTAAGGTTTGGAGGCTGATGTTTGGTGACTCAAAGTTTCAGCTCCCTTCACATAGTTTCTATTGGATTAAGGTCTGAAGACTGGCTAGGCCACTACAGGACCTTAATGTGCTTCTTCTGGAGCCACTACTTTTTTTTTTTTTTTTTTTGCCTTAGCTGGGTTTTTTAGATCATTGTCATGCTGGAATACCCACCCAGGACCCATTTTCAATGCCCTAGCTGAGGGAAGGAGGTTCTCACCCAAGATTTGACTTATTTTACTCATTGAAATACAAATCAAAATTCATAACTTTTTTGAAATGCGTTTTTCTGGATATTTTTGATTGATCGCTTCTTTGTCAGTGGGCAAACATTCAAAATCAGCAGGGGATCAAAAACACTTTTCCCTCACTGTAGCTTGGGCAGTGACAGGCACTCTTTATGGAGAGATCAGGCGTCCAATTAGCCCCTCATCCTTCCTCTGCCCTCCAAAGCAGCCAAACAGATCCATTTGATCAGCCGTTTCCCTGGCTGTACAGTACTGAAACTCGAAGTAGGTAAATCCTCATCACTTCCAGCTTATTTGACACAGAGGAGCTGTGCGAACGGATGCTCCTCCAACAGCCGAGTTTTGGCCACTCCCAGGCTCCCCAGTGCAACAGGAGAGCTGTGAATGGAGGAGGGGGGGGGGTGAGGAATTGGAATGGTGGAGAGTTTTGGTACAGTAGGAATTGGGGTGGAAGGGCAAAAAGATGCAGGATTAATCGCGCAGAATCGTTATCACGATTCTCCGGCCCAACAATCTCACCTGCTGGATTTGGCGATTCTCCGTGTGCACATTATAAACCGGATGCTGCCGTGGAGTGATGCCGCCTTTGTCAGAGCAGAGGGAAATCATTGGCCGCGACAGAGCCAGAGCAAATGGTTTGGAGATACTGGAACAGATGTCAGTGAAGACTCGGAGATACAGGAACTGATGTCAGACCGCGATGCTGTGGATGGGCAATATTCTTCCCAGGCAAGCCTGTACATGTCACACAGGCAAGTGTGAATACAGTAAGCTGCTAGTATAACATTTATATATTCTCTCTGGCAAATCATTTTATATTCACTCTGGCAAATATAAATGTATAGCTTGTAAATCTTTAAAATAAAAAGTTTGAGAATCGTGATCTTTATTCTAAGCAAAAAAATACCACACACAACCTAAATATTTGGATTTCATTGAACTTTTATTCTGGACATAGAATAAAAACCTTTTCATTTGCAGGGTACTCCAAAAAATAATAATACAATGTTGTTCTTTGTACAAGTACAAAAAGAAGGAAAAAAAAATATAGACACAACCCTGATCAATTGTCCAAAGAAGAAGTCAGGAAAATTCAAAGTATCATCACAGCAGTTATTCACAGAACAGCTCTCTTTCCCAACAGGTGGCCGAGCCGATCGCACTGTCCCTCTTTCAAAACGGTGATCTCCTGTAGTCTTGAATAACACTGTCATGTTTAGTCTGCAGACTCACTGCCTGTTGGAAACACCCTGAAGAGATAACTGCACTGTTATAGAATCAAATGCTAGAAATGTCACTGCTTTAAAATCAGCACTGTGCTTAAAGTTTCTATAGATCACCTACTCAGAGGATACAGGAGGGCGTTCACTAGAAGCATCAGTTTTATCACCACTTCTGAGTGAACCGATAGGCTATATATCATCTCCCATAATGGCTGCTTCCAGTATGAAGCTACAACTTACACTTTTGTTGCACTACCAAGTCAGGATTAAAAGTCATAGTCCACTTTTCTGATCAATGTCACCAAGGCAGGGCAATCTTACACTTTAAATTGAAACAGGTTAATGACCACTCTAACAAAAGGGCAATTATACACCGATCAGCTGCAAAAACGCATAAGCATTTTTGCCATAATTTTACCATGTTTGCAGTGCGGTTTTAGAGCATGCGACTCAAACACATCGCAGGTTTTTCCATTGCTTTCAACGGAAAGATGCATTTTTGGTGCGTTTCTTTTAGATCCACAAACATGGATTTTTTCACAGCAAGAAAAGTGCACCACCCAAGTGTGAACACATTCCTTAATTTTAAAAAGGGGACAATTTTTCTTGAGATTTTAAAGTGATTTTTTTAAACACAAAAGCATTTGAAAAACACATCTCAATTTGAAAGGTTCCTTAAGCTGCGTTTGTCCCACTTTTTGTGGACGCAGCAGATCCTATCACGCTTGTGACCTTTTGCTTTTGAGCAGTGCTGCTTTAGAATGCAAGATGCAGCATATGATAACAAGCCCCGCCATCAAGCACCCTTCCAGTACTAATTTTTCTCCCGGGTGGAAAAGGTTTATATTTTCTTTACAGGTAAATGAATAAAAGGCCACATTTATTGTCCACTTAAATAGTTTGATTGGGTCAAGCTAGCCCAAACCAACCATTTACTACATCTGCTGGGCCTTCTCTAAATTATACAGCACTGTGTGCAGCGGCGAGACAAGGCCTTACTATCTCACTACCAGAACAAGATCGAGTTGGGATGAGCTCTGCTCAACTATTCACAGGAAGCTTAATACATAGCTTCCTGTGAATGGCTGAGCAGAGCCAAGCTCAACTCAATCTTGTGAATGAATACAAGCTTCCTCTGGTTGGCTGAGGCAGCTGGATGATGTCACAATCATTCCCAGAACCACAAAGCTTCCCATGAATGGCTGAACAGCACTCAGCCTATTTTGTTCCGGGAGTGGGACAAGTCCCTAACCCACAGCCAAACAGCACTGTATACCTTATGTAGCAGAAGCCACATACAGTATTGCCCAGCAAGTGCACCCGATACTGCAATAGTTTAGCCAAAACAAACTATTTAAAAAAAAAAAAAAGGACATTAAATGTTGGTGTTAGGCTTGAGCCCATGTTCACATTGGTCCAATTTGACAAGTCAAAAGGCATGCCAAATCAGAGCCCATTATCAGCAACGGCACTGTCCGAATCAGGGCGATGCCAAACTTGTGGCACCGATTCCTAAAAATAGTTCCTGCACTAATTTTGACGATTTCAGGGGTAGTTTCAATAGATGTGTGCATGAACGCACACGATTTTAAACCTGCATTCAGTGTGAACCTAGACTAAGGCTTGGTTCTCACACACATTTAGTGCATTTTCAGTTTTGCAGAAACACTCAATCCATTTACCATGGTTTCCTATGGATGCAGTCCGCATCTGTGCATTTTATGGAAAGGGCCAGGTTTTATTTTTTTGGTGCCATAGACTTCAATGGTTTAAAGAGGAGTTTTGAAAAACGCAAAAATGTACCTGCAATATGCAAACATTTCATAGACAATGGCTGGGAACAGCTAGAAGCTGCACTTACAGACCACCCACCAGAGCAAGTAGTAATACATTTTATAAATTAGGAACAGGTAACAAAACAAGCGGATTACTTCACTGCCCCAAGATTTTCAGTTTTGCCAGAAAAATAAAGGATCCTCCTTATAGGAACCTAAAACTATAGAAGCCATGCCAATCAAACCCTGTTTTTCAAACATGCTATGCCCGTCTTGGGTGTTGGCAGCAGTAGTCAGCCACTGTTTGCTCCCGCAGGCCTGTAATCCATTGCACACAAGTAGTATACCTGTAGTACCCTGTAGAATAAATAAGACCTGACTAGTCTTTGTAAAAAGTATAACTGGGCAAAATAAAAAATATAATAAAAAAAAAAACACTGGTCATAGAAAATTGTGTGCCCAGAATTTAAATAAGCTGAAAACTTCCTGTAGTGAGCCGACAATGCTGCACTGATATCCTAAGAAATGGCTTCAAAAACTCTGCCTAATTAAAGAACATATCCCCCTTATGATTACCCAACACGTGGTGGCTTTAACGCCCATTCGAGTTGCTGGGCAGCCAACATTTATGCACCGAGACTGGGTGGGCAGGAAAGGGTTGAGGTGGGAAACTCTTGGGCAAGGCTGACAACACTGCAGGGAATCCCAATGCAGCAGTGCCAATGTTGTCGGCTATTGCAGGAATTAGGATCACTTTGCAGATGAAGAGTTTTTTTTTTTTTTTTCTCCACCAGCATTTTTAATATGACAAGACATGTCGTACATTTTTTTTTTTTTTTTTAATATTAAAATAAGTTAGGAGGCCAATCATCGAAAGCAGTGGTCCTGTGGCCGAACATGGCTGCCAACATTTTTGCAGGAGCACGTCTGACGGAAATGACAGGGATCCGATTCCACAATATCAGGCTGTTTTTTCACTGCAGATCAAGCAAGGTTATTTGAAGGTAGGTTTCAAGTACAGCTGACTTTATTTACAGTGCCATTATTTCCCCTTGATTTGCAACCTTATCATATGTTTACATTGTTATCAGGGAAGAGTATATTTATTAGTCTGTTATTGTCTCTTTGGTTGGGAGAACAGATTGTGGGACAGTAATAGACCACTCCGGTAGAAGGCAGGCTTTGCCACAAGAGACTTTAAGTCGGGGATTGGGGGGGGTGGGGGATTGCGTTCTCAGAGGTAGAGCCTATTGAAGACCATCACTTTATAAAAAGGGAACCTGTCAGAACGGAGCTTCTTTTGTAAAGTGCAAGCTCTTCGGCCAGCATCCTTTGAGTTGTTAAGACAAGGGTGCACAAATTAACATAACATGCAAGTCTAGTTTTTTTTTTTATTCAGTTTATAGACTGTGGAAGGATTAGAATCCTTCGCAGGTTTTTATTACTATCCAGGGCTCAGTGAGAAATGTTTACTTTCTGGTGACACAGCTCCACTAGACAAAGTCTGCATCAGTAACACCAACAGAATACAATCTTCCTATGGTGTTTGAGTAAAGGAGTGAAAGGCTAAAAGGCAGACCATAGGCCGATTGGTTTCCTTTCCTGCAACCACAGGCTTCAGGAAAGTGTTCAGCCTATGGCCAACTTAAACCCCACAATCAGCCCCCCCATGTGCCTGTTGAAGATTCTCCATGGAAAATGTTTTCTCATAGGGACATGTGAGGGAAAATATTTCCTGTAGTGTAGGGGTTCTAATCTTTCAACACTATCCAAAACCAAGAAAATAAACGTTGGCATTAGATGGACTTTAATATAACCCTGTGCCCAGATCACACACATTCAATTTACAGATTGTGAACAAGCAGTAAAATCATATGAAACTCAATCTCTGTATCCATAAGCATTGGGGAGAAGCTAATCATTAACTATCACAACTTTTACTGCTAGTTGAATATGTAAATAGTTTACAGCCCACAGTCAAGTGCACTTTAAAAACATTTTTTTTTACGCAAGAGCTCTGACCTAAACATGACACCCAACCCCCCCCCCCGCCACAGATGCATACTTACTACAACAGGACAGCCACAAGTCAATGTCCAATGATGCAAGTCTTCACTATCCTGATCACACCTGTGTATTACAGCTCCAATGACTTTGATGAGACCATCTGCAGCTCCATAGAAGTCCACAAGGAAATAATGCACAGGTGCCTCCAGGACATTGAAAACTCGGATGTAAACAGAACAGAACTGGGATCCATCAGAGGACTGCAGTTTTTGCTGTCCTGGCCACAGATCAGTGCTCCACAGAACTCTATGGGGCTGTGTCCCAAGGTCCTGCTGTAATTCACAGGAGCAGCCAGGAGAGTGAAGACTTGCTGCTGTGCTGGATGCGCTATAGAAATCCTTTATAATAAATGCCGTTCTGGCCACATGATACATTAGTGCCCCCCACAGAAATCTATAGGGCTGTGTCCCGAGGACATGGGACAGTGATGGCGAACCTTGGCACCCCAAATGTTTTGGAACTACATTTTTCACGATGCTCATGCATTCTGCAGTGCAGTGGAGCATCATGGGAAACGTAGCTCCAAAACATCTAGGGTGCCGAGGTTCACCATCACTGTCAGAGACCTGTAGGCTGTAATGCACAGGCGCAGCTGGGACAGTGAAGACTTCAGAACCACAATTGCTGAATCAAGGTAATTATGCATCCATGAAAGGGGGGCAGTGGGTTAATGGAAACAGGGCAAAAAAAGGATAAGTGCACTTTGTTTTATAGTGCCCTTATTCTTTAACTGTCAGAAAGACTGGTTAAACTAGGCTGATTGAAGAAAAACAAAAAAGCCATCAGCGCCAACACCTTTAAAACCCCAAGTGGCAGAGGCATATTCTATATTTATCAGAACAAGTTACCTTTAAATCACAGGGCAAGGTGAAGAAAAAAGTAAACTCTTGCCACATTAAAAAAAAAAAAAAAAAAAAAAAAAAAAAAATTCTGAACTGCCCGACTTCAGCATTTCAACTCTGATGAGAAAGATGCCGCTTTCAACATCATTGATATGATGGCACTCAAGTGCTTTATACAAAGTGCCGATCACTGGCCTACATAAAGGATACAAGCAGTGGTTTTCAATTTACAGCAGTGGGCAAAGCTACCTTAAGTACTTCATTTTGCTTCGGCAAAAATCACTTAGCATTTAAAACAGAAAAAAAAAAAAAAAAAACACAAACCAACAAATGAAAGTTTAAAATCCTACTAACATCTTTGGATCCCTTTATTTTATTGTTTTGTAGAACTAATACACAAAATGCCTCTTATAAGAAAATCTTGTGAGGGAGCAAAAAAAAAAATGAAAAAAATGATGTACAAGAGGCACCCAAACAGTATAATGTAAAGGTGCTGGCAAACCATGCGTGTCTTGTACTGTCTACACCAACTGATGAATTGTGCTCTATAAAAACGTATGCTGCTCGGGTCTAGAAAATACTTTTCAGAAGGTGGCAAATTAAATCTTTCATTAAACCCCACTCTGGGCACCACAAAAGAAAATAAAACGTTTTTGCTCCCCCAGAACTGCAAAGGATAAATGCTTGTCAAGTCTACAGGTAGAGTAATAAGCTGTAGGAGCTCAAGTCAAGTACATGGGTGCCGGGGGGGGGGGGGGGGGGGGGGGTGCATTAAAGCCTTCCCGCGTCAGCCACAGGTTTTGCAAACAGCCACCCATAGACAATCAATGGCCCTTTACAGATATACACCGGTATTTGTGTAAAAACACAGATGTGTCCGGATGTAGAACCCTGGGTGAAGATAGTCTCTTATCCAGAGGCATATATCCATTATGCATGCACGTGTGCATAGAAGTGCTGGCATATACCTATATGTGACCTTTATTTTGGTGGCTGAAAGCATCAGTGGTTCCTTGTCAGGAACATGCTTTATGTTGTGTGGCTCCTGTCACCCGTACACACGAGGCCCAATATTCCCCTCATTCCTTGCTCTGGCAGGCTTCCTCTGCACTGCAGCCGGTCCCCCCACTGCCTCTTCTCAAAAGCACGCCAACTGACGCTTTAGCAATGTCGTATACAATGAAGGGTCCTGCATTGTACGTGGGGATAGTGAGAGCCCGCTCACAACCCAGAGTGTGGCAGACAAGAAGTGAGCGCCAAAGGAAGGATACAAGCATCTTATTCCTCTACCCCTATACTTACAGCATTTAACCTGTGGGGAAGGGGGCACTACAAGATTTTTTTTTAATCCTGGAACTTTAAATGTCAAAAACTTAAAAAAAAAAAAAAAAAGGGGGAACCCTTTCCTCGGAATCTGCTACATTTACTTTCAGTTGGCTATCTGCATGCACAACAGAGAACCCTAGAAAACAGCCTCGTCCTTTCATGAATTATGTAGCAAAAAAAACCTTTTCCAGAACAATCCAACAGCCACAAACGGCATAGTTCAGAACCCAAACAGCTCCCGCAGCGGTGTAGTTATCCTAAGCAAGGACGCCATCATATTTACCGACCCAATACAACTCAACTATCCCACTTGTGACATCACTGAGAGCCAAAGCTCCTCCAATGGCGCCTCTAGATCTTAGTAGCTACGCAAAATCAGAAAAAAAAATAAAACTGGGGGCGGCCGGTGCCAGGCAGGCCACTTCTGAATATGTGCGCAATTTACGAACAAAGCCCAAGACGGATAAAATTTTAAACATTATGACACTTCAAAATATGCATCGCATCTCTGCCTATAGAAAAAGACAAGTATACATCTAATGGAAGAGTTACAAAAAGACAAAAACTAGAATTGGCCCGTAACAATATCAATTGTACACCCCATTAGATGTGCTGAATACAAAAAGGTATCGTTTTCCTCCATTTAAGTTTTTTGTTTTTCTTACAGCTATACAAAGCTCTGTTTCTTTGGCAGTGGGAATATAATGCAATCTTGCAGCTATAGAAAACTGTCATTTGACTTAGAAACTGTACTAAGGACTTTTTTTTCTCTTTACAACATCCAACTAACATGTGCTGCTATCTGGTTTTTGTGACCTCACAAGGGTCCAACTAGGATAACAAGCAGTAATGACAATGCTCTTACCCTTCATACACAAAGAATATACAAAAGGATAAAACCTCACAGTATCAACGGCATTCTGGGTAGATGCTCGCATCGACTACACAATACAAAGTGTTGAAAAAGAAAAAATAACTCGTCCTGTTTTCATCACCATTTTTCAGGTTCTGTTAAACTATACAAAAAAAAAAAAAAAAAAAAAAAAACCCTCAGTCTCATATCTCAAATATGCTTAATGCTCAACATATTTCAAAGTTGCCCTGTCATTTTCTTTCAGAACTGCTGATCGCGCATCAGTCCTTTAGTGTTGCAGGGGCCACAAAAGCTGCGAGGAAACAAAGGGGGGGGGGGGGAGGGGGGAGTTCTGGTAGGACCCCACGGCACTGAAGTTCCGTCCGGTAGCCACGATCCAAGTGCTGGTGACAACTATACGGCAAGTTTAACCTCATTCTTCACAAAAGACTGAAAACATCTTCCTGGGACTGCAAATGGTAAAAATAGAGAGCTTCATCCGCAACTAAGCAGCCACCTTGTTGTCTTTCTGCAGGAAAAGAGAAAACAAAAGCTGTCAAAATATATTCATAAATATATCAAAAATGTATAAAAGGCTTCTTTGGTGCGAAGACACCTTTGTGAATCGTTAAAGATGCTTGGAACACATACACACACACACCAGGAATTCCTGATTTTGATGAATACAGTCCACAATCATATGTTGTATATGCCAAGGTGTCACCGACGTACGGCTGAAGATCTCTCTGCTCCCTCCATATCGAGCCTGGGACACCAGAAACTGCGCCGCAAGCTCAACAGGACCGCGCTGTGCCAAGCCGCCCTGGACTCCTGTGACAGTCTAGTTTGCTGCCCAACGATGTGCCCACAAACTACTTTCTAGTGAGTGCAACCATTTGCCATTAAAAAAGTGCCCTTATAAAATTACTACACTCAGATTGGCACTGCCCTTTTGTCTTATATTTCTAACTACCAAAGAAACTTCTGCTCATCAGCTAGATGCCTTTACAGGTTGGATTCCCTGAAATTACCCAGAAAGAAAGAAAAAAAATATATCACTTTGGACTTTTTATAACTATGAACTCCTTTGTCATTTAATGGTAAACATTATCCCCTTTCCATTTATTGTACTTCCTATCCATGCAACATATTTATCATGGTGTATTGTTAATGGGTTGACTTGCTCTTATCACTATCCCTGCCCATAACTGGGAGTGCCAGAGCATGATAAATATCGTTGTCTCGCTTAAATCCAGAAGTCTACATTCCTGGCTACACAGGCTGCTGCTAGGGCAAAACCCATGGCCTAGGTATTTGCACCCCATGCCTTTTTAAAGGAGGGACTCTGAATTACAGACCATCAGGTCCTCAACCACTTGTCGCCCACCATATAGCAATATGACAGCGGCAAAGTGGTTCAGTAATCCTAATTGCAAGTCATATGACGTGATAAGTATAACAACCTGGTGCGCGCAGCGATCGGAGGTGATGTGTGTCAGTCTGACACACTGTGGTATGGAGGCTTCTTACCATGTGATCAGCTGCAACCAATCACAGCCGAGTACGTGAACCAGGAAGTGCCGTAAGCGGCTTTTCTCGGTTCACAGCGGCTCTGCACTAGGGCTGGGCGATTATGGCCAAGTCCGCCGCGATCCTGGGAAAAGGCCGTGGGCTAGGCCAAAGCCTCCCCTAAAAAAATCTAGTGATAAAACAGAATTTTCAAAACGCAAGGACCTTCAACTTAAAATTTGTTTGTACTCGTCCTTCCTACAGCAGCTGCTCCTGGACACCAGAGGGAGCTTAACCACTTCAGCCCCGAGCCCGTTTTTCAGATTCGGTGCTTACGAGACAAACAGTTTTTTTGCTAGAAAATTATTTAAAACCCCCAAACATTATATATATTTTTTTCTAACACCCTAGAGCAGGGGTGTCAAACTGGCGGCCCTCCAGCTGTTCCGAAACTACAAGTCCCATCATGCCTCTGCCTGCGGGAGTCATGCTTGTAACTGTTAGCCTTGCAATGCCTCATGGGACTTGTAGTTTTGCAACAGCTGGAGGGCCATCAGTTTGACACCCCTGCCCTAGAGAATAAAATGGCGGTCATTGCAATACTTTTTCTCACACCGTATTTGCGCAGCGGTCTTACAAGCGCACTTTTTTTTGGAAAAAATTCACTTTCTTGAATTAAAAAATAAGACAATAAATTTGGCCCAATTTGTTTATATATTGTGAAAGATAATGTTACGCCGAGTAAAATGATACCCAACATGTGACGCTTAAAAATTGTGCCCGCTCGTGGCATGGCGTCAAACTTTTACCCTTAAAAATCTCGATAGGCGACGTTTAAAAAATTCTACAGGTTGCATTTTTTGAGATGCAGAGGAGGTCTAGGGCTAGAATTATTGCTCTCGCACTAACGATCGCGGCGATACCTCACTTGTGTGGTTTGAACACTGTTTTCATATGTGGGCGCTACTCGCGTATGCGTTTGCTTCTGCGCGCGAGCTCGTCGGGACGGGGCACTTTAAAAAATTTTTTTGGGGGTTTTTATTTATTTTATAATTAACACTGAAAAAAAAAAAATATCACTTTTATTCCTATTACAAGGAATGTAAACATCCCTTGTAATAGAAAAAAGCATGACAGGTCCTCTTATATATGAGATCTGGGGTCAAAAAGACCTCACATCTCATATTCAGGCTTAAATGCAAAAAAAAAAAAAAAAAAAAAAAGTCAAAATGTAAACAAATTAAATGTCTCTTTAAGACGCTGGGCGGAAATGACGTTTTGACGTCACTTCCACCCAGCAGAGGTATGGGGACGGCTGAGGGACATTTTTTCCCTTAGTCACATACCCGGACAGCCAGCAAGAGGACCCGATCGCCTCCGCCGCTACCGACGGCTACTGTAAGCGGCGGAGGGCGCGGGAGAGCGGCGGGAGGCACCCTCTCCCGCCGCCGGTAACGGCGATCTCGCGGCGAATCCGCCGCGATGACCGCCGTTATCGTTAACAGGTCCGCCCCACGAAGAGATGGATATCTCGGTTGTGGCAGCAGCTGCTGCCGTTACCGAGATATCCATCTTCAAAAAAATTACGTCTTTGGACGTGGGGCTGGTCAGAAGTGGTTTAAAAAAAAAAAAAAAGGAGGTGCAATGTTCCTATTGGGATTTATGAACATTTCTCATCAGTTTTCCTTTAGCCACCTTTCGTGGAGGCAGGGAGCAGAAAATGCAGAAAAAGATTTAGGCGTGAAGGTTACATTAAAAAACTATATACATATTAATGACCATGAGATGTAACGAGCTCATGGAGTAAGGATCAGGGTGTCCATATACAGTATGACAATTTCTGCAAGACATCCTCCAGTATTGGCCAACTTAATGAAAACTTAAAAGATGCAAAATATAAAATTGGCACCAAGAGATGAAGTCTGTCACACAAGGTCCCCTGAAATACTCTTTACTCACCCTGTATTCATAGTCTGTAAATTCCCTTCCCCCACGCCCTCCTCTGTAGCCTCCACGGAAACCTCTGGGTGCCCCAAAACCGCCGCCTCCCGGGAGGCCTCGCCTTTCGCCTCGCCCTCTTCCACCGCGGTAGCCCATGTTCCCTCCTCGACCTCTGTAACCGCCACGACCTCTGGAGCGCAAAGGAACACCAAATGTCTCAACATTAATTCTTCGCTCCTCAGCCCACGTTGACCTTCGATCTCTGAAGTGGGGTGGGAAAAAATAAAAATATTTAGAATATTACAAGAATGAGGTTTTCCTCCTTAACCAGACATGAAGGGGGGGGGGTAAGCAGGCATAACAAGGATATACATACTTCACTAAAATTATATGAAGCATATCTAAACTCAACAAATACCTACTTCAGCTTACTAACCCTTAGATGAGATGGCTGTATTAGTTTTATCAGTGACTCCAGTCCAACTGAGCATGTGCAGCCTGACTCCAGTAACAGTCTTATCCAGACCAGTTTTTGAGTCAGCAGAAAGGAGGGTTACAAGATCAAGCATCCTTTGTACACAGTGCAGAGGAATAACCCCTTAAATTTCATATGGAATATAACAAGCATGCGTTACTGCATATACAGACCGATTTGACTGCTGTGGGTTTAGTAACACCAAGTGGTTACGGCAGCGACTGAACAATTAAAATTCCACTCATGATGAGCACATACAGCGTAGCCATTACCTGTTATCATCACAAGAGATGTTGTCGAAGAAAGATTTGGTTTTATCGTAGTAACAAGGCGCCTCTTCCTCTTCTGTGGTTCCTTCACTGGTCTGCATGTCCACTCCAGAGTCTCCTTTGTCCTCCCCATTAATTGGCTTCTCCACTTTGTCATCTGGAAATACACACAAGTACAAGACACGTTTGCATTGGGTAAACTATCATTTAAACATAAATTTCTAGATGTTATGGCACAAACTTTGCAAGGGGTTTATTTAACCATTTTAAGGCCTGGTCAATTCTGATTTTTTTTTTTTATGTAAACCAAAAATAGTTTTTATGCTAGAAAACTACTTAGAACCCCCAAACCTATATTTCAGTATAATTAAAGTTATATATTAAACAGAGGCCCTATTGGGGGGGGTTGTTTAAAAAAAAAAGTTATTTCTTTTCACTGTCTACTATTAATGCTAGTACAAAGGAATGCAAACATCCCTTGTGATAATAAACAGCGACAGGCCCATTAGCCCCCCCAATCTGATCTGAGAGCTTGAGATAAAACCCAGATCAGTTGGATCCAATGGCGATACACAAAACACTGAATCAGGAAGTGGACAAAATATTGTCACTTCTGGCTTTGTATTCCATAGAGAGGATCAGGGACAGTCCATTCCTAATAAACTATCGTAAGCTGGGAATAACTCCCGACCCACGGCTAATTAGCTGATATGATTGCTTTTACATGAAAGCCACCTCTATCCTGGGGGAAAAAAAAAAGGGGGGGGGGGATTGGGGGTTTGAAGGGCATCCTGATGCTTGTAGCCCCCCCCCCCCCCCCCCCGAGGAAGGCACGCGACTAGCGACGCAATGCATCGTGCGGAGCCTGTGATGTCACTTCCGATGTCTCATACCCGGAAGGTGCTGAGAAAGCTTGTGCAATAAGGATCGCCAAGGTTATAAAATTATGCTTTATTCAAATGTGCTAAACGTGAGTGTATTTGAATAAAGTGCTTTATATAAAATATACTGAGCGGATTTATTTTATGTATTCCGCAAAGTGAAGCAAGCCCCTTAAAGTAAAAATTAGAGTAAAAATAGGATTTTTTTGTACTCACCGTAAAATCCTTTTCTCTTTTCGTCCATGGACAGACACAGCTCCTTAAATATTGACTTGTGGGTTATGTTCCTGTTCTATAGGAGAGCTCCTATGAACAGGAACATAACCCACAAATCAGGATTTAAGGCACTGTGTCTGTCCATGGACGAAAAGAGAAATACATTTGATGGTTTAAAAAGTTGCATTGTGGACCAACAAAATGGTTAATTGAAACTGCACTGAAGTAACTTTTCAGATTGTTTCCATTCATAGGCTGTTTCTATGTGGTTATATGAGCGAGTTTTATTTTATCACAGTATATATGCCTGGGATGTGGTTATTAAACCAAGTTTAATATACTCACTATGTCGATTTTTTTTTTTTTAAATTATACAATTTTATTCCCTATGTTTAAGGGAACAGCGCACCATTTTTTCATTTTATTTTTTAGACTATAATCATCCCAGTATACATCTTCAAAATGCAGATAGGAAAAATAAAATAAAAATAGGATAGATAGATATACACACACACACACACACACACACGCCATCTACAAGTCATACAGTGATACATATAAATCTGTGCAGGTTAGTCTCCCCCACGTCGCAAGCTTACTGTACAGCCACACATTTTACCCACCTTTTATTTTTAACTTGTTGTGAAACTCCTTGTCGATTTCTTCTTTGTTGAATTGGGCGTTGGCGCTTTCAAAGTCAAAGTCCTTCTCAAATTTCATGGGACCATCTCGTCTGACGTTAAATCTCCCTCGGCCCCCTCTGTGACCACCACGACCTCTCCTGGGCTGAGGTGGGCCTGATCCTGGAGGGGCTTTGGAGGAACAAACCGCATGGTTAACCACTTCAATACAGTGCACTTAAACCCCCTTCTTACCCAGACCAATTTTCAGCTTTCGGTGCTCTCACACTTTGAATTACAATTACTCAGTCATGCAACACTTTACCCAAATAAAATTTGCGTCCTTTTTTTCACACAAATAGAGCTTTCTTTTGGTGGTATTTAATCACTTGTGGGATTTTTATTTTTTGCGCTATAAATAAAAAAAGGCGGAAAAGTTCGTGAAAAATTGCTGTTTTCTTTGTTTCTGTCATAAAATTTTGCAAATTAGTCATTTTTCTTCATAAATTTTGGCCAAAATTTATACTGCTACGTGTCTTTGGTAAAAATAATCCAAATTGGTGTGTATTATTTGGTCTTTGTGAAAGTTATAGAGTCTACAAACTATGGTGCCAATCCCTGAAAATTGATCAATCTGATCACACTTAAAGTACTGACGGTCTATCTACTTTCTTGAGATACTAACAAGTCAGAAAATTAAAAATACCCCCCAAATGACCCCATTTTGGAAAGCAGACACCCCAACGTATAATCTATGAGGCATAATGAGTCTTTTGAGCGGTTATTTTTTTTCCAGAAGTTTTGGGAAAATGTGGAAAAAAAATTAAAACGCATTTTATTTGCACAAAGTTGTCCATTTATAAGATATTTCGAACACATAGCGAATGCATAGCAAAAATGACACCCCAAAAAACATTCTGCTACTCCTCCTGAGTATGGGGATACCAAATGTGTGGGACTTTTACACAGCCTGGCCACATAAATAGGCCCAACATTGAAGTAGCACCATCAGGCGATCTACGAGCATAAATTGCACATCTCATTTCTCAACCACCTATTACACTTTTGAAGGCCCTGGAGCACCAAGACAATGGAATTGCCCACAAAATGACCCCATTTTGGAAAGCAGACACCCCAACGTATAATCTATGAGGCATAATGAGTCTTTTGAGCGGTTATTTTTTTTCCAGAAGTTTTGGGAAAATGTGGAAAAAAAATTAAAACGCATTTTATTTGCACAAAGTTGTCCATTTATAAGATATTTTGAACACATAGCGAATGCATAGCAAAAATGACACCCCAAAAAACATTCTGCTACTCCTCCTGAGTATGGGGATACCAAATGTGTGGGACTTTTACACAGCCTGGCCACATAAATAGGCCCAACATTGAAGTAGCACCATCAGGCGATCTACGAGCATAAATTGCACATCTCATTTCTCAACCACCTATTACACTTTTGAAGGCCCTGGAGCACCAAGACAATGGAATTGCCCACAAAATGACCCCATTTTGGAAAGCAGACACCCCAACGTATAATCTATGAGGCATAATGAGTCTTTTGAGCGGTTATTTTTTTTCCAGAAGTTTTGGGAAAATGTGGAAAAAAAATTAAAACGCATTTTATTTGCACAAAGTTGTCCATTTATAAGATATTTCGAACACATAGCGAATGCATAGCAAAAATGACACCCCAAAAAACATTCTGCTACTCCTCCTGAGTATGGGGATACCAAATGTGTGGGACTTTTACACAGCCTGGCCACATAAATAGGCCCAACATTGAAGTAGCACTATCAGGCGATCTACGAGCATAAATTGCACATCTCATTTCTCAACCACCTATTACACTTTTGAAGGCCCTGGAGCACCAAGACAATGGAATTTCCCACAAAATGACCCCATTTTGGAAAGCAGACACCCCAACGTATAATCTATGAGGCATAATGAGTCTTTTGAGCGGTTATTTTTTTTCCAGAAGTTTTGGGAAAATGTGGAAAAAAAATTAAAACGCATTTTATTTGCACAAAGTTGTCCATTTATAAGATATTTCGAACACATAGCGAATGCATAGCAAAAATGACACCCCAAAAAACATTCTGCTACTCCTCCTGAGTATGGGGATACCAAATGTGTGGGACTTTTACACAGCCTGGCCACATAAATAGGCCCAACATTGAAGTAGCACTATCAGGCGATCTACGAGCATAAATTGCACATCTCATTTCTCAACCACCTATTACACTTTTGAAGGCCCTGGAGCACCAAGACAATGGAATTTCCCACAAAATGACCCCATTTTGGAAAGCAGACACCCCAACGTATAATCTATGAGGCATAATGAGTCTTTTGAGAGGTTATTTTTTTTCCAGAAGTTTTGGGAAAATGTGGAAAAAAAATGAAAACGCATTTTATTTACACAAAGTTGTCCATTTATAAGATATTTCCAACACATAGCGTGTACATAGCAAAAATTACAACCCAAAATACATTCTGCTACTTGTTCTGAGTATGGGGATACCAAATGTGTGGGACTTTTACACAGCTTGGCCACATACAGATGCCCAACATCCAAGTAGCACCATCAGGCGTTCTAGGAGCATACATTACATATATAATTTCCTGGCAACCTATCGTTTTTGAAGGCTCTTCATATTTCTAACACATAGCATGTACATACCAAGAATTACAATCCAAAATAAATTCTATTGCGGAAAGGGTAAAAAAAAAGTATTACCTGTGCTTTTAGTAGTGTCCACAGAAGAGAGCACTGGTCCAGGCAGCAGTCAGGGATGTGCTTAGCGACAGCTATAGTAATTCTCCAGGCAGCATATTTGCATAGTCCAGGTAGCAGTGGTGTGGCTCGTTCATGCCGCAGGCAAAGATGATGGCAGGCATGATGGCAGTAAGTCAGCAGCAAGCTGAGGGCTGCAATCGGGTAAGACCTGTGCACAGGGGCACAGGGGTAGAGGCTTCGACCCACCCAAATCTCTATGAAGCCTCCGGACTCCAGACCCTAATCCGGAAATTACAAAACCCGGAGAAAACAAAAAAAATGTTTTCTCCATCCGGGAAAACTATTCTGGAGCCCCTCACATATGTGAGACCCCTGTGTACTACAATAGTAGGGCAACAGATCAGTCCAAGTGGTAGGCAAAAGCATAGTCCATAAAACAGGCCAGGGTCAATTTACGTGGAAGCAGTCCAAACGGTAGGCAGAGGCATAGTCAAAAAACAGGCCAGGGTCAGTTTACGTGGAAGCAGTCCAAGCAGTAGGCAAAAGCATAGTCCATAAAACAGGCCAGGGTCGATTTACATGGAAGCAGTCCAAACAGTAGGCAGAGGCATAGTGAAAAAGCAGGCCAGGGTCAGTTCACGTGGAAGGCAGTAGCATAAAAATGGTCAGATGGGCGAAATGGTTAAAAATATGGGCTAATATTTTGGGGATTCGTGATAAGTTTCAAAGCATTCTCCAATGCAAAGGCCAGGTTGGGAGGGACACCGGGGACAATGGTAGCTGGAATCTTTTCGAAATCCTCTTTTGCTGCACACACGACATCTTTTTTGCCGTCTTCGGCCTCCTTCGGATGGTGGGATGTTGTGCGGGTAGTGGCGTCCATGAAGTCGGCTAACGGCATCAGAGCAAAGGGTCTCTGTGGGGGGTCCTTGTGGATAGATGAGGGACATGACTATATCTTCTGTGAATTGTAGCAAGCGGGCAGGGTTTTCAGTGGATTTGGAGTAGACTACAAAGGAATTGTAAATGGCCAAATGGATGAGATAAATTGCTACTTTCTTGTACCAGAATCGGGACCTCCTTATTGATAAATAGGGCTGAATCATTTGATCATTGAAATCCACCCCCCCCATGTACAGATTATAATCTTGGACACATGTCGGCTTTTCAATGGGACCTCGTCTTCGTTGAACAACAACTGCAGTGTCATTATGAATGGTGGACATCATGTGCACGTCTCTGTTATCCTTCCACCTCAAGGCCAGCAGTTCGTTGCACCTCACTGCTGCTCTTTGCCCCCTTTGCAGCTTTTTGTTGACAATAGATTGTGGGAAGCCCTTCCTATTTTTTCTGGAGGTTCCGCAGGCCAGGGTTTTTTCAACATATAAGTGTCGGAAAAGGGGCAGGCTGGTGTAAAAATTATCAAGGTAAAGATGATATCCCTTTCTCAAGAGTGGGTAAGCCAGGTCCCATACAATTTTTCCAGCTGTGCCTATGTAGGCCGGGCACTCAGGGGGCTGGAGCTGGGAATCTCTTCCTTCATAAATGCGAAACGCATACAGATATCCCGTGGCTCTCTCACAAAGTTTGTAAAATTTTACACCATATTTAGCCTTTTTACTAGGAATGTATTGCTTTATTCCTAGACGGCCACAAAAGGGTACCAGGGACTCATCCACACATATATGTTTCTCGGGGACATAGATTTCTGCAAATTGATGGGAAAGGAAATTGATCAGAGGGCGAATCTTGTACAATTTATCGTAATCTGGATGATTACGGGGAGGGCACTGGGTATTGTCATTAAAATGAAAGAATCTCATAATCATCTCGTATCGGGACCTGGACATTTTGGCAGAATATATGGGCTGATGGTAGATGGGTTTGGTGGACCAATAAGAATGTCCTTGATTTTTTTTGTTAAGCCCCATGTTTATGGTGAGGCCAATAAACAATTTGAACTCCTCCAAATTTACATCTCTCCACTCAAATGGACGGGCATAAGATGATTGGGGGTTGTTGGCAATATACTGCTGGGCATACAAATTTGTCTGGTCAATAATTAACTGCAAAAAAGTGTCGGGCAAAAAGAGATGAAGGTAATCAACTTCTGAAAAATTTTGGGTGTTGGCCTGCACACCTGGCTGTGCTGTGAAAGGGGGAATAATGGGTGATCCAGAGTCGGAAGGCAGCCAGTTTGGGTTGGCAAGACCATCTGGCATGAATGTAGTGGCCCTGGCTCCTGGGGGACGTGACACTCCAGTAGTTGGGGGGGTTGAATTTCTTGTGCTGGCACTTAGGAGTGATCTGGCAGCACTGGGCCTGGGCATTTGTTCATGAGGGGTTTCGCTGGCGGCATCGCTGGTACTGGGGCTTTGTTCCCGGGGCCTTTTGCTGGCATCAGCGCTGGTACCGGGCCTATTGCTGGTGGCGCTGGTACTGGGTCTTTGTTCCCGGGGCCTTTTGCTGGCGTCAGCGCTGGTACTGGGCCTATTGCTGGTGGCGCTGGTACTGGGTCTTTGTTCCCGGGGCCTTTTGCTGGCGTCAGCGCTGGTACTGGGCCTATTGCTGGTGGCGCTGGTACTGGGCCTAGGAATATCTTCCTGGTTGCTGGCGGCTGCCTGGTTTTCAGAGTGCCGTGCCCTTTTAGGAGGGACCCATTCTTCATCCGAATCGTTACTGTATTCAATCGGCTCAAATTCCGATTCGGAATCAGAAATGGAATCTGATGAGAGCTCCCCGGTGCTCTCATCGGTCATTGAGAGGATCTGCAACGCCTCTTGGGTACTATAGAATCTTTTGGACATTTTGGCTGTGGCGGGTAGCTGTATACGATGGGTGACAGGTGGGTGGCAGGTGATGTGCACTGATGGGTGACAGGTGACGTTCACTGATGGGTGATGGACGATGGTCCCTGATGGGTGACAGGCCACGGACGGTGACGGGTGATGGTCACGGATGGGTGACAGGCGATGGTCACTGATGGGTGACAGGCCACAGACGGTGATGGTGATGGTCACAGATGGGTGACAGGCCACGGACGGTGACGGGTGATGGTCACTGATGTTTGACGGGTGCACCGCTGATGGGTGACGGGTGATGGGAGATAGAGCACGGTCACTGATGGGTGACGGGTGATGGGTGACAGATGCACTGCTGATGGTCACAGATGGGTGACAGGGCAGGTCACTGATGGGTGACGGGTGACAGGACAGGTCACTGATGGGTGACGGGTGAAAGTGCAGGTCACTGATGGGTGACGGGTCACAGGGCAGGTCACTGATGGGTGACGGGTCACGGGGCAGGTCACTGATGGGTGACGGGTCACAGGGCAGGTCACTGATGGGTGACGGGTCACAGGGCAGGTCACTGATGGGTGACGGGTCACAGGGCAGGTCACTGATGGGTGACGGGTCACAGGGCACGGTCACTGATGGGTGACGGTGACAGGGCACGGTCACTGATAGGTGACGGTGACAGGGCACGGTCACTGATGGATGGCGGTTGCACCGCTGATGGCAGTCTCTTTGTGTGACAGGTGCACTTTAGGGGTGACTGTTGGGTGACTGTTAACAATTGGGGGGGGGGGGGCAAAGGGTGGTGTGGTGTTTGTGCAGACACTACAGAAACACAGAACTGTAACTCACTGATAGTAGCTCTTCTCTCCTCACACTGGAAACAATGTGTGAGGAGAGAAGAGCTGGTAACAGTTAGTTACAGCTCTGTGTTTACACTTAGTGATCAGGCTGTGAATGGATCACAGCTGATCACGTGGTACACAGCCATGACCAATGGCTGTGTACCATTGTCGGCGACGAGCAGTGTTCCCGGGAACACGCTGCCGCCGACAGGCACGCGCGGCGCGCTCACGATCGCGCGCAAACGCCGTGGATTTAAATCCTGATCAGCCGTGTATTCAACACGGCCGATCACGTGGTGAGAAGCGCATCCGCGCCGCTGTTCACCCCTGACGGTGACGAGCGGTGTCTCGGTGACACGCCGCCACCGTCAGTACAGGGATGCGCGCACGCGATCGCGCGCATTCCCTATTTAAAGACATCACGTCATATGACGTGATGTCAGAACAATGGAGTCGTCTGCCCGCCGTCATTTGACGGTGGGCAGATGACAAGTGGTTAAAGAAAAAACAAACAGCCCGACTACCACTCCAAATGGCCTCTATGCATATATTAATACTTCAAATCCTCTAGTTTGTGCCCCAATCTAACTGTAGATTCAGTTGTGCACTATCAAAAATGAACAGAGTTAATGACCATTAGTAGGGCAGGGGAGAGAAAAAGCTCAGTCGAATATGACAAGATACCAGGGGGCCTTCTCTAGGAGAACACAAACTGTTGATCAAAGTACTTTCAGGTACTCATTTAAAATGCATTTCCCAATATCCACAAAATATAAATAATTTGCACCAACTGTTTTTGGAAACATTTTGCTTTGAGAATATAGTATCAACATAACCATGCTTTTTTGGTGGCATTTATTTGGGGGGGGTTGGAAACACCTCTACGTTTGTTAGAAAATTTTATAAAAACCGGTAAATTTTCTCCTTCACTGGTAGGCGCTGATTAGGCAGCATGGCTTATGAGTGCATGATCAGTGTAGATGTCTTTCACACAAGCAGTCTATCACCTCGCCCCACGCTGTCAGTGTAAAAAAAAAAAAGGAATGCCAATAACTAGCTTGCGTTTACATCATAATCACCTATCATTGGACACAGCTTATGTAGTAAAGGGCTGCTGTGATTGGTACATTACCTCCATCTCAGGAGGACGCATGACACCATCCCAGAACTGGACGACCACACTACAGCCATCATTTGGCTATAGCACGATCAGCAAGTGATTAAACCCCACGTTTGCTTTCAAGAGAAAAACTGGTTTTCTAAGTGTACAAAAGTCTGTTCTTACCCATCTGCCTCCTGGGGTCTTGCCTGTCGTTCCTGGGGTCTTGCCTGTCATTCCTGAGCATGTCTGCCTCGGCTCTTGCTACCTTTTGTGCCTCGACTAGACAATAAAATAGACAAAATACATAAGACATTTGTACATTGTACCAGCAGCATATAAAAAAGACAAAAAAGGAGAGAGCTGGTGCTCACTTTTTCTTTGCTCTGAACTTTCCATGGTCTTTTGTATCGTGGATGGCAGAGACCTGGAAGGAACCGGACTCCTCCTGCCCACAGCTGCCGTCACAACTGGTTGAACAGTCGATGCCGTCTGGACCCCTTGTTCGAGGGTTGGACTCTTCCGTAACGAATCTAGCAGAGGACTCGCACGACCTACAGACAAAAGGTAACAAATTACCAAAAAGGACACTGCAAAGTGTGTACGTTCAACGACGACTTGACAGGAAATTGATCCATGCGCACTGACCAAATTTTACCAGCCTACAGGCCCCATGTGCAAACAAACTTCACCTGCTGATGTAGGTGTTCTGGTATAGCAGAAGTTACATGGAACAAATACATGCATTTAAAAAGGGAACTTTTTTTAGTTTGTGGTGAGGGGCAAGAACCTCCTTCAGACTGCTGAAAGATCCCATCATTGCAGTTCATCTGCCACTTCCCACTAGCTCATTATGATCGGAACACTCCCCCTTCTGGTGTCACATTTGACAACTTTCAGGGGGGTGCAGATACCTGTCTAAAGATGGCGGGGGGGGGGGGGGGGGGGGGAGCAGCGATTACTCGTCCTCTGCTGCAGACGGCGCTAACTCCAGGACAGGTAAGTGTCCCAATATTAAAAGTCAGCCGCTGCAGTATTTGTAGCTGCTGGCTTTTAATTTTTTTTTTCAGCGGACATCTGCTTTAAAGTTTATAAAAGGGCACACAGTAGAAAAGAATGACATTGACAACGCCAAGTCACTCACATGACCAAGCATGGGCCAACAAGTTACAGGAGAACAGCCAAATATAAACTCCTGACTAAATTCAAAGAAACCCCCCCCCCCCCCTTCAACATAGATCATTTACCTCCAGCAGTAAATTCCATCATCTATAGCGGGCATATGCAATTAGCGGACCTCCAGATGTGGCAGAACTACGATTCCCATGAGGCATAGCAAGACTCTGACAGCCACAAGCATGACACCCAGAGTCAGAGGCATGATGGGACTTGTAGTTTTGCAACAGCTGGAGGTCCGCTAATTGCATATCCCTGATCTATAGCAACTGAAGAACCAAAGAAGCAATTTCGACCCCATTATACCATCCTAATAGCAGATATGCACTCCCCTAAAACACTGCTTTAAATGCGTCCCATACTATAGGAGGGTCTCCAGCAAGAGGTAATAAAGTCCTGTAGCTGAGAAAAGTCTCCCATCACCCATCCTCCTCCCTAAAGGGAAGGTTAAGGAGAAAGCGGATTATGATCGGATATGCCCCCAGCCATATCGTCAACTGAATGTATAAAATGGTAATAAGGCCGAATTGCCAAACGCTAAATCACAGCCGACAATTGAGGAGACCCCGAGAGGTGAGAGTAAAATCTATCTATAATTCAATAAATGGTGGGGGTAAACATTCATAAGTAACAGTTTGTGATAGCCGATATCCAAAACCACAGCTACATAGCGTCCTGCCGGGTTGGAGAACACCTGGTGGATAGTACAGGGAATAGCAAAACTTATAATATAAATACGCCTCTAGCAAAAAGGTAAAAAAAATAAAAAAGTAGCAGCATGAAAGGCACTTTGTATCCAAGGCTTACACAGAGACAGTACCCCGGTACCATCCAGGCGGGTCTCCTGCAGGATGACATGATTCTTAGATTGCCCAAGATACTGGAACACCAAAGCCCTTCTGAATGTGTTATTTAACCTTCTGACTTTCCAAGACACCAATCTGATTGGGTTAGCCATGAAAGTACAACTCAAATACTGTAAACCAGGAGAATGAATACAGTATTGTAGTGTTAAAGTGCCGTCAGAAATAGATAAACAATGCCACACGTAGCTGGTGCTAAAATTCCCAAGCGATTTGTGAGCCGAGCTAAAAACAATCCCCCCCACCATTATACTAGAACCAAAGAGTAAACAAAGTCCAATATGCAGCTTAGTCCCAACACACAAAAAGTAGTACTGGAAGTTCAACTGTTTTGACAGATCAAAGTGATATCCTTGCGATTCCACAGGAAGCCCTACTTAATGAGCACTTCATAAATACATTGGCAGTATGAGGAAGAAACTGGACATCTGGCACCATCTAGTGATACATAGGAAGTATGACATATGGAACACAAACTTGTAATAAGAGCAATGAAAGCTGGAGTCATTGCAAGCAGTGGCATAGTGTAAGCCCAGGAAAAGGCACAATATATAGAGGCACGCAGCCCCAGGATCCATTGGGTTGCAGTGCAAAACAGATCACAGCCCAGAAGACATTCAGGGATTCCTGTCAAGCCAGTCACAAGCCTCAAGCGCGTCATCAAAAAAATGTCACAGCTCCTTTATATTGAAAGCGAAGCCTGCTGGGATAAAGCACGCTGTACTCTATATCCTTAGTTCTCAACCTTTTCCGATCATCATCAAAAAGGAGCGCTTTTTTCCCTGATTTCAGCAGAGAAGTCAGGAAACACCACGTGTGTGTTCTCAAAATGCAGTGCCTGGCGCTTCCTGGATTCTGTAAAAGTTATGTTGCGGGTACTACATTTCAGGAATCTGACCAAAAATGGCAGAGGGAGTGCAGGGGGGGTGGTAGGGGGTGTGTGAACTCCTCTAGGGACCCTATGAGACTGTTCGATCACGTATGTGGGGGTGGTAGGTTCCTCAGAGCTAGAAGCTGTTTGAGGAACTGTTCTGCAAACGTGGCGGGCTTCGCCCCTTCAGCCCCCACCCGTTTCTTCCTCTGCCCTATGTTGTAGCGATCTCACTAGATCTTGAAGCCTAGATAATTGAGAGCCCCGCAGTCACATTCTTTTGGCCTGTTTTTGGGCGTTCTCGGACAACTGGGGAGAAGGCAAGATGGCGGAGCCTTGCCCCTGGCCTCGTGCAGAGCGGGTCTGACACTGGTCTTTCTGCGCTAGGTGCCAGAGTTTGGATGACGCAGGTCGGCATGTCAAGGATGTTGCAGAACTGATCCGGCACCTCCAGTGCTGGAAACCGGGCAGGAAATCTCAAAAAAACAAACACACCCGATGTTTTACAGGAGAGATGTGGCGCTCCTGAGAAACACTTGCTGCCTCATTCACATCTGGTCACGCCCCAACCCCCCCATATTGTAGGGATCCTTAAAGCAGAACTTCACCCTCAATCAACACTGACTACTTTTAATCCTTATGCTGCTAGTATTAGGAAAGTATATCATTTACTTGTTTTAAACACCCAACCCAACTACTTTGTTTTTCCATGAATAGCTAGATAAGGTCATACATCCCAGAAGTCTACAGAATGTGAGGTGGCGTTCGCTCAGCTAAGCACACATTTACTTCCTGGATTGCAGGAAGTAAAATGCAAATAACCACCTGCCCTTACTCAAGACGGCCAGAAATGGTAGGGTGGGGTCTTTCAAAGCGATTTATTATCAAAATAAACATGGATTAAAAATAAATAAATTAAAAAAAACACACACGCCTGCACATGGAAGATTAATCTGCAGTAAGGGTTGTTGCTTTGTAAAGTATAAAAGTTTATGGTTTACGGCCAATAATTCAGCTACTGGAGTATAAATCTATTCATCCCTTCACAACCAAAGAAACATGGAGGGGTGTTTGTTTTCCACTAGCATGCAATAAAACAGTTGTGAGCATATGTCTGACCTATGTGACTAGTGCGGGAATAACATACAATAAGTGGAAAGCAAAGAATGATAAGGATCAGTTTAGGAAAAAGGTGGCCTATAAATACAAACTAAAAGTATAGTGGAAAAAAAAATAAAAATAAATCTACTCTATTAAAGTCAAAAACAAACAGAAATAAATAATTGAAATTGCCATTTACCCTGTGACAATTGTGTTTTTTGGGTTCTTGTGTCTTGGTTAAAGGAGGGCACGGTGCTGGATGAGCCTAGAGAAGCACTAGATGCCGAGTCTGCACCAAATGAGCTCAGTGCGCTTCCAGCTAGTGAGAAAGAAGAAAAAACAAAAAAATACATTTAAAACCAGTTCACAAATGCTACAATATACTGTCCAAATACAACACAACATTAGATGCCTACGACCAAAAATACTTTAAATAACGTAGAGAGAAGGTATGACGTTTGTATGAATTAATGCTGCTAGTACTGAATAATTCTCAGTAAAAGGTTTAAAGCCAAAATGTAATGTACACATAGAATGCCTTCCTGCACCTTCAAATGATTATAATTGTGGGGAAGAAAATTTGAAGTCAATTAAAGCTTTTTGCTCAGGTCAGCCTATAATAAGGCTTACCTGTAGCTACCCCGGATATCTCCTATACCTGCACAGTTAGGAGATATCCCCTGTATCTGCAAGTATCGACTTACATGCAGTTGCTTCAGTCAGACCGTGCCGTTACCGGCGACTCCTGCGGGCATGTGTGGGAGTGACGTCACCGTGGCTCCAGTCAATCACAGCGCCGAAGCCTGCGGTGGCCAGAAGTAACTCGATCTAAGGTGAGTAATACAAACTAGCTCATTATGCCTTTGTTTTGCCGGTTGTTTTTTTGTTTTGTTCGTGGGTTTACAACCACTTTAAAAACAATTGGCCTCAATACAGAAGAGGACTTGCTACAAGTGTGGGAAATATGTTATCCTGGAGTTTAGCTTTAACCTCTTCCCACCTACAGTACCGCATACATGTGGCCTGACTGGCCTTTTTCCCCCCATGGGGTTGCATATACATGTGTATCTGCCTTTGTGCCGCATGGCACGCTCCCAGCATAGAGACCAGGAGCCCTGGGTCCTGTACTAAGGATTGGGACCCAGAACGCCAGGTCATCTGATCGCTGCGAGAGCATCCGATTGGCCACTGAAGCCCACCCCTGTATTTCTGTCTCTTTCCCTCTATGGAGGGCAGAGACACATTGTATCTCTCTTTGCAGATGGCGGGTGGAATACTGGGGGGGCACATGCTGATTGGACAGAGGGGGAGTCAATCGTCGGGGCAAACCCAATGTTCAGCGGCCACCCGCAATCACTCCCCAGAGGCAGAAACAGGGCAGATCGCAATCTCGTGTTCCTGTGGATTTCTGTCTTCATCCAGTCAGACCATCACACACACACTAACTAGGGACACAAGTACCCCTTTGATTGCCCGATGTTAACCACTTCCCTGCTAGTGTCATTAGTACAATATCCCATAGTTTGTAGACATGATCACTTTTGCGCAAATCAATATACGCTTATTGGGATTTATTTATAAGCAAAAATATGTAGCAGAATACATATTGGCCTGAATTGACAAAAATATATATTTTTTTTAATTGTGGTCTTTTGTTTATGGCAAAAAAAAAAGAAGCCCTATTTGTGAAAAAAAAAAAAAAAAAAAAAAAAGGACATTAATTTTATTTAGGTACATTGTCGCACGACTGCGCAATTGTCAGTTAAAATGCATGCAGTGCTGTATCACAAAAATGGCCGGGTCATTAAAGTGATACTAAAGGTGCAGGTAATCGCCAGATGTTTTTTTTCACCTTAATGCATTAAGATGAAAACACATGAACCTTTACAACCCCTTTAAGGGGGTAAAACTTTCTGGGGCTGGTTAAACTATTGATTCTGAGCTGTACTACGGGTACATACAACAACAAGCATACACATGTGGTATTGCTGCGATCGTAAGGAGCAGGAGAATTTCGTTTTTTGTTTGGTGGTAGGTTAATGGTAGTAGCAAGAAATATAAAGCCAAAAAAAATAAGTTATATTACCATCTTGGGCTATAATTTTTCTTTGATAATAAAAGCAAACTAAACATGCATACCAACAGCTCCGAACTGCTGAGGCATCAGAGGGCCCGAGTTGAACCCGCTGTACGTCTGCATCCTACTGAAAGGGGCGTAGGAGCTTGCAGTCTGAAAGGAGGAGGTCACAGAGGATCCAAGTGAGGACTGGAGGAAAACAAAAACAAAAGAATTACTAAAGTGTGTCTGGGCAAAAATCTCAGCAATACATTCTGGGCTTCCACACAAACCACGGTGTTGCACCTCAGTTTGAAGGGCGCTGCAATAGTACAGTAGTAGCAGTACAACACATGTGGTGTGCCAAATAGAAATGCACCTTCCCAGCATGACAAAAGTGCATGAAAATGATTTCCCCTTACATCCTATGTTTGTTTACATTGGTGTGTTTTTAAAAGTCCTACACGCTGCATCTTTGGTGCGTTTTTTAAAAGCGCACCCTCCATTGTAGTGAAGAAATCATAAACACATTAAAATATGTATGGGTGACTTTTTTTGTTGAATCATACTTAACTAGGTGAAAGTCCACAACTTCCATTTAAAAGGGCAATTAAACCCCCCTATCATTTTCAGCCAAGGAAGCTGCCATCTTTGCCTCGGTTTAATCTACAACAGCCATGATGCTGCACATGTGATCAGTTTAGACACCAGTTATTGGATGGTTTAACAGCTTGGTTGAGAGCACAACCAATGGGAACGTTACATTTCTGGCACGTGTCAGGTATAAAACCATGATATGGATGGGTTTACTTCCACTTTAAGACACTGACTTGACACAAAAGTTGAGGTCATTTTAGCATGCCTTCAAGTACACTTCCAAGTATGTCAGGGGGTATAAAAATACACCACACAACATGCAGTACATCTCTAAATTACATGCATGTACTTGCCAAACATGCTGCAGAAAGCTCCCTCCACGGAGTCTGACTGCATCCATTTTAACTGTGGGCAGCTGATGCTGCTGCCTGTTCACTTCCTGGATTTACACAGAGGCACACCTCCAGCTCTGCAGCCCTCATTGCCCCCGTCCCTCCCCTATATGACTCATCCCCCCCTCCATTCCTGGCAAACTCTCTTGAAATGACTGAAGGTCCGCTTTAAGGCTCCATTCACACTTGTGTGACTTGGCATGCTACTTTGTACATCAAAGTCACATAAGTCATTCCCCATATGTTACAACGATAACCATTCATATATGAACAACTCAGCGACTTCAAAGTAGGCCGTGCATTATTTTGGTCCGACTTTCATGCAACTTGAGGGCCATAGACTTCAATGATAATCCTCAAAACGAAAAGCATGAAAGTTATACCTGAATGTTATACAGTGCAACAGTTGGCCATTATCATTGATCAAAACCAAAGTCGTACCCAAATCACACCCATCCAAGGTTGCATCAAAATTGTGCAACTGAAGTCAAACAAGCACGAATGGAGCCTTTTTTAAGTAAAGGCATAATGTGCTAGTATTCATCGCATACTAGCACATTATGTGAAACTTGCCTTAGTGAAGCTCTTCCAACACAGATGTCAAAGCTGCAGGCGCCCTCATCTTCACCTGTATTGCCTCTGGCTCTGACTAGCCGGAGCCGTGATGTCACTCCCGCGCAAGAAATGGCACCGTTTCATCAGAGCGCATGCGCCAGTAATGTCTGGCTGCATGTACAGTGACTCTCTCCTAAACGGTGCACGTTTAGGAGATATTTACACTACCTATCGGTAAGGCTTACCTAGAGGTAAAAGGCAAAAGATGGAAGTTTACTTCCACTTTAAAGATCCTATAAGTACAGAAAAATACCTGCTGGTCTTTAATAAACTGCTTACTCTGCTCTTAAGAGTACAACTAAAAAGGCAACGCTTTCTTTTTTTTAAGTTTTGAAAAGAGTGGAGAGGGATTAGAGCCCGACACGTTTTTCTTGCAGGTTGTGCCCCATTAGAGAGATTCACCCGCTCTGTCTCGTTTACTGTTCTCATCAAAAGTGAAAGTAAAAACAAACAAAAAAAAAAACACACATTTTGGTTTCCCCAGAACAGCAATAGAGAGATCTTCCAATGGGGACACATCCTGTTTTCACCATCTGAAAACTGATGACGTTTTGCATTGAAAAAAATCAGCTTCCAGGTTTTATTGACAAAGCTTAAAAGTGAAAGTAAACTCCCATCTCTGACTTTTACCTATAGGTAATCCTTTAATGAGGCTTACCTATAGGTACTGTAAATATTTCCAAATGTGTGTCGTTCAGGAGATTTACTGTACATGCAGCCAGTGACATCACCAACACATTAGCTCTGGCCCCACCCAGGCCGTTCCTTCAGAGCCCTGTTCCATGAACTGTGACTCCCACGTGCATGAGTGACGTCATCGTGGCTGCGGACAGTTAAACAACCAGAGTCCAGGAACCCGGAAGGAAGATGGGTGTAGATAAAAGCGCCTGCAGCTTACACTCTATACATGCCTTCTTGTAAACATAGCGCCCTCACTGAAAACATGCTAGTTTCCTTCCATACCAGGCACAAAACCAAACAGCTATTTGGTGACATGACAAGCAGCCAGCAATGGACAGATGAGATGTACATACCTGGACTATGGCCGGATCTTGAGGCAAAGAGCATTGCGGCTTTGGAGGTTCGCACACCGTCAGGTCTTTGATATCGCTGCCCCGGAATATGATGTATTCAAACACTTCATCTCGAGGAGCTACAGGCCGCTCCGTTGGTCGATCCTCAGTTCCAAAGGAACGAACTGGGGAAAAAAAAAAACATGTGAGCAGAAAAAGAAACACATGGGCAGCTGTTTACTAACAAATCCATGTGATCACTGTGCCATAGCTGATCAGGAACCATGCTGACTGACTCACGATCTATAGTAGAGGCTGGAAGATTTAGGCGTCAAATTGAATGTGGATTAAACCTGAACACACCCCCCTATCCACCTCCCATTACCCCCCTTTTAGAAAGGGGAAAAAAAAAAGCCAATTTTGTGGTGCCAAGTAGTTTGAATGAAATGTGTTAAGAAAAGCAATAAAGTAGGTCCTCTGCAGACAGTAACAATAGCTGCCCCCCAAACAATAGATGCCTTGCAAAAAAAAATGTTTTAACATCAAATCGGACCGCATGGGTGTTCACACCACTGCAATCGGGTCCAGCCAATCACACTGCGTTTCGAGAACCATCTTTGGAGTGTCGTTGTCAGACACCTGCAGCCGTTCACATGATTGGAGTGCGATTGTGATGCGGGAATCACTGCGAATCCCACACTGCATCAGTGTGAACTGGCACTAAAGCTTAAAGGGTCACAAAGGCTGGGTGTTCAGCAGATTAGCTCAGTTTTTGCTGCGAATTTGGAGACCTGCAAGAAGTTCCGGGTGAGAGGAGAGTGGGGGAGAAGTGTATTGAGCTGAATGAGAGAAATTCCTGAAGAGAACTGAACATATCTGCGAATCAGCTGCGTACCCATAGAAAATAATGGGACTGAATTCGCACCTGAGCCGCACCGCAAGGCATAAAATCAGCGCGCGTTTTTTCTGCAATGCACAGTGCGAATGCATCGCACATATGTGAACCAGCCTCATTGAAAACAATGTATTTGGAAATGTTCTGCGTATTAGATGCGGTTTAAGCTGCACTCAATTCGCATAGGTGTGAACCCAGCCTAAAGGAAAAAAATGTTTTTGCTGAAATGACTGTTACAAGGTATAGAGACATAAAAGTTAACAGATTCATTTTAAAAATGATTAAAAATAGATAAAAATCAATCATATAATGTGCCTCTAGTTTCACTTTCGTTTTTAAACTGAAATAAGCAGAATTACAGCAACTTCAAAGAAAAAAAAATGAACAATGACATGAAACCAGGACTGCAGTAAGGTAAAGGAACATATTTAGCAAAAAAAAAAAAAAATCCTTTAGTGATCTTTTAATATGCCTCGCTCCTGCAAGCTTCCTCCCAGAGCCAAGACCATTTCCCCCAGGTCACCTCTCTGCCTGCATTGCGGACACCAAGAGCTCATCCTTAACCCAGACCATCAGAAGAAGAGATCCTGGAGGAGCGACCAGAAACAAGTCATCATATCACATAGATCAGAACAACCGAGCATCAGGCATTCTTACAAGGGAAAACCAACGACAAACTTCACATTCCTCTGTACAGGTTTATTTTCTGGCTATGAAAAGACTCCAGCTGCACGGTTTCCCCAACTGGTGACACTCAAGCCACCAATCTAATAGCCAGACTGGCCCCTGCGATCTCCACCATTTATATTTATCCATCCATTCGCATTACAACAAGCTCTTCCGTAATTCCAAGCAAAACCCCCTTGTATCCTGTTAGCAAAGCAATAACAAAAGTTCATCTCAGGATCTCAGGGTTCCTCTGAGCACGGAGGGGACCCCGCCTCTTCTGGGTTCTTGCAGCTGGCCCCCGAAGGACTCACCGCCGGATCCTTCCCCCTCCAGCCACTGTATAGAAGCCATTGTCTCGTCATATCTCGCATAGATATCCCAAGAGACTGCTGGAGGAGGAGTTTTCTTTGTGGGGCCAATTTGTTTCAGCAGCTTGGTCTCTTAATGCATCTCTGGAAGCCAGTGAGGCTCCATTCACACTTGGACATCAAAAGTCGCATGAAGAGTCGCAGCCCATCGTTTGCAATGGAAACCCATTCAGATTGGTGCAACTAGAAGTGGCGCTCCACCCAAAAGGGGGAGCTCAGCTCGTCTGCATCCCTACCCCCTCTGCTGCCATATTTGGCACCATTGGGGAGGGGAGGGGGGGTCTGCTGTAGCGCCAGGGATGTATTCTGGCCTAGGCCAACAAGGCCCAGGCCTAGGGCGGCACTTTGTGGGGGGCGGCCCTCTGTCCTCTTCCCACGACATCCCTCTCTCCTCTTCCCACGGCGTCCCTCTGTCCGTCACCCACGGCAACCCTCTGTCCTCCTCCCAGGGCGTCCCTCTGTCCTCCTCCCAGGGCGTCCCTCTGTCCTTCACCCACAGCATCCCTCTGTCCTCTTCCCATGAATATGACAGGGATGTGGCTTTGACAGTAAGGGGTGGGTCATATTTAAATTAGGGGGTGCGCAAGTTAGTCAGGCCTAGGGCAGCATAAAACCTAAATACACCTCTGTGTAGCGCACTGAAACAAAATTTCACCAACCCTCTCTTCCACCCGTGGCCTTCTGGGATACTTCACAGGTCACAGAAGACTGCAGTCCATTCACAGCACACATGCGCAGTAGGAAACTGGCTGTGAATGTGAAGCCTTGTGGCTTTACTGCTGGTTACCCATAGTCAAGATGGCGGCGCCAGTACCCCGTAGCCGATTGGAGAATCGGCTCGGGTGAAAACAGTGCTGGATGCCTTGACAGGTAAGTGTCCCAATATTAAAGGGTCACTAAAGATTTTTTTTTTTAGCTAAATAGCTCCCTTTACCTTACTGCAGTGCTGTTTTCATGTCCTCATTGTTCGTTTTTGCTTTGATGTTGCTTTAATCCTGCTCTGTTCAGAAAACAGACTACCAGGAAGTGTCCAGATGACCACAGTACTGGGAGCTCTCACTGTGGTCACTAATCAAGGAGGTGTGATTACTGTGTGTAAACTGAAACTAGATTGGGCTGAGGGGGTTTTAGACAAACCATCACTGCCCTCTATTGGCTCTCCGGCTCTGTACATCAGAGAGACAGGAAACAGCAAAAACTAAACTAAAACTGTAGGTTGATTATATGATTGATTTGTATCTATTTTTAATCATTTTTAAAAGGAATCGGATAACTATTATGTCTCTATACCCTGTAAACAGTCATTTCAGACCAAAATGTATTTTCCTTTAGTGACCCTTTAAGTCGGCAGCTACAGTATTTGTAGCTGCCGACTTATTTTTTTGTGCAATTTGTTATCTTTGAAGTCATATTTTAAGCCAGAACTTGAAATATCAATGGATAGCTGGTGCAATGTCAGACTACTGCAGACTCTCCCTCCAGCTTTCTGCCTGTACCTCCCCACAGGCTCTCCGTTAGAAAGCTGGAGGAAGATTCAATGGGCTACGAGTGCAGCGATTCTGGGATGGAGCAGACCAATCAGAATTGATCTGGTCCATCCCAGAAGCAGCGCACAGTGAAGAGGGAAAAGAGTGAGCGGTAAAACTACAGCGAAGGCGGGGAGCGGTGTCTGGCCTTCACTTTCTTTTCTAAAGGTGGACTAACCTTTTAAAGTGGGATTAGGGCTCATGCATACTGGGAATTATAATTTTTCCTCTTTTACTTCTGGCAGGATAAAGCAGCATAAAAGTCGCTAAAGCCACGTATCGCACATGCATTTATGTGTAGCAAGTGTTTTAGCGTTACATTGGCCAGAATGTTTTTTTAATAGTGCTAAATGTGTCCAACGCTTAGACGCGAAAAAAAAAGAAAAAAAAAAAGGGGAGCACCGTATTTATCGGCGTATACCGCGCACTTTTATGCCCTTAAAATCAGGGCAAAATCTTGGGTGCGCGATATACGCCGATACTCGATTCCCGCGCTGTTTGAATCCACCGCCGACATATACCGAGCGCAGTACACTCGGCCAGGCTCGACTCCCCTTGTGGTTATGTGAGAGAAGCCGAGAGTGCCCGAGTGTACTGCGCTCGGTATATGTCGGCGGCGGATTCAAACAGCGCGGGAATCGATACTCGCTTCCCGCATTGTGTTTTCACGCGGCCGCCAACATATACCGAGCGCAGTACACATGGGTACACTCGGCCAGGCTCGACTCCCCTCGTGGTTATGCGAGAGAAGCCGAGCGTGCCCGAGTGTACTGCGCTCGGTATATGTCGGCGGCGGATTCAAACACATCGCAGGAATCGATACTCGCTTCCCGCATTGTGTTTTAATGCGGCCGCCGACATATACCGAGCGCAGTACACTCGGCTTCTCTCGCATAACCGCAAGGGGAGCCGAGCCTGGCCGAGTGTACTGCGCTCGGTATGTGTAAAACAGCGCGGGAAGCGGCGATCGGCACAGAGACCAGCGCGGGAGGACACCACGCCGGACAAGGCCGCCGAGCAAGACACCAAAACTGTTAGTATTAAAACATTTTTTTCCAGGAATGTCAGGCTAAATTAGGGGTGCGCGCTATACGCCGGTGCGCGTAATAGGGCGATAAATACGGTAACTGCTTATAAAGTATTAGCTGGAGTTCGGCTTTAAAGTGGAGCTCCACCCAAAAGGGAAAAATTCCACTTTAAGAACTCGTCCCCAACTCCCCTTGAAGAATTTACACTTTTGGAGCGGGGCGGGAGGTGTTTTTGAAGCAGATACCTGATTTTGGAGTACTCTCTTCCACTTCCATTCCGACCACCTAGGCCAGAAGTCCCAAACTGGCGGCCCTCCAGCTGTTGCAGAATTAAAAGTCCCATGAGGCATTGCAAGGCTGACAGTAACAAGCATGACTCCCAAAGGCATGATGGGACTTGTAGTTCCGCAGCAGCTGGAGGGCCGGCAGTTTGTGACACCCGGCCTAGGCAGTCGGAAACAGAAGTTCTTCCCCCCCCCCCCCCCTGCATCCATGATGCGCACCTTGAGTCACGCGGCGGGTACTTGGCTGTGAAGCTGTCACAGCTGGGTGCCCATAGTGAAGATGCCGGTGCCCAGGAACAAAGACAGCAGGCGAGACAGCGGCACCTCCAGGACAGGCGAGTGGCTGTTAGTTTTTGTAGCTGCCGACTTTTCTTTTGTTTTTTAACTCTGCTTTAATGTGTTAGTGAAGTACATCTAAATCACAGATCCTCAAACTACGGCCCTCCAGCTGTTGTAGAACTACACATACCACGAGGCATTGTAAAAAACTCTGACATTCACAGACATGACTAGGCATGATGAGAATTGTAGTTCCTGAACAACTGGAGGGCCGTAGTTTGAAGACCCATGATCTAAATCTTCTAGTGTAACTAACCCATCCCCCAGAGTGAACATACTGTGGTCCAAAAGGTGCCGCCATTGCTCCTTCATCCAGAGTGAGACATTCTAAAACAGGAGGTGCGTCACTGGCCAGATCACCAGGTGACAATAGAAGAAAAAATAAATACAAATTAGAAAACTAGTGCAGCCACCTCATCAATGGGGGGGGGGGCTGCCTATGCAGTGGTCTGGGGATTTGAAAGCCCACTCTTCTTCCCCTACTTTCCTTGGGGCTTCAGGACTGATCAGAGCGATGCCGATTGGGCAAAGTGGTCACGTAGCAGTAGGGTTGTCCCGATACCGATACTAGTATCGGGACCGATGCCGAGTATTTGCGGGAGTACTACCCCCGATACTAAAATAGAATACTTCCCCCGCCCCCCATATTGCAGCCATGTATGTCCCCCATATCTGTATATATGATGCCACCGCCGTTAATCCCCTGCATTACAGCGTAGCGCCGCGCACGCATTACAAGCTTCCGTTGTGAATACTTGTAAAGCGCGCGCCGCCATGCATAGACACTCCCCTTCTCGTGATTGGACGGATCCAATCGGGGACTACTTGAAAAAAAAGTATCGGTACTTGTACTCGGTCCTAAAAAAGTGGTATCGGGACAACCCTACGTGGCAGCAATCGGAATCACTCTGGAAGCGATGGCGGACCTATGGCACGCAGAGCCCTCTCTGTAGGCACGCCAAGTCCCCAGACCGCTTACCCCTTGGCAGCCAAGTCTCAGAAAGAAGCGCACACTGACCGGCCATCTCTAGCGCACATGCTTGGAAACGAGCCGTGGGTCGTCCAGTGACGTCATTGCGCCGACGCCACGCTTAAAGCCACGTTGCGTTTCAGAGCCTGTTTGAGATGGGGAGCTGCACCTGGGCGGGGATGGTGTGGACTCCTAGAGAGGCCATTAATTTAGCGGGCGATGGGATCGGACATATGGCGGGTGAGCCGAGTTCTGTCCTCCGGGGGTTACTAGTTTTCCCAATGATATCATTAATTTCGGGGGGGTTCCAATTAGTGTATATTATGGGATGTTTGGTTGCCTTCTTCAATTGTAGAGGTGATCTTTAGTGACTTTACCCCCCCCCCCCCAATATATCAGGAGTGATGACCTGTCCTCTGGACGCAGTCACATGACCTGACACGCCACTCTGTACGACTGTTGCAGTTCAGGCGCAAAAAACACCCCCAACTCTCACCCCTTGGGGGGGCGCACATCAACCCACCCAACTCTTACCTTTGGGGGAGGGGGCATATCAAAGCCCCACACTCTAGGAGGAAGCGGTAGACGCACGTAAGCTCCCCACTCTAACCCTTGGGGGAGGGGCAGGCACACATAAAAAATCCCCCCCCCCCAAACTCTTACCCTTGGAGGGGCAGGCGCACAAACAACCCCCACCCCCAAACTCTTACCCTGGTGGGGGGGACAAAAAAAAGCACACGTAAACCCCCCCCCCCACACTTGGGGGAGGCTCACATCAACTCACCCAACTCTCACCCTTGGGGGGGGGGGGGACAGGTGTGCAACAACACCACCACCCCCCCCCCCCCAACTCTTACAATGGGGGGGGGCAGCACAAATTAACCCCCATTTTTAGGAGAGGGGCAGGCACACAAACACCCCCCACTCTTGGGGGGTGAAAGCAGGTGCACCTCAACACCCCCCCTCTCACCCTTGGGGGGGCAAACATTATCCTGAATCTCACCGTTGGGGGGGGGGGCAGACACACAATACACCCCAACTCTGACATCTGGGGGAGAGACACAAATGCCCCCCAGTCAGTGTCAGGCATGCCCCCCCTCCCCTGTATATAGAAATGGAAGGTCGTGTTTACACTCGGGGTCAGTGTCCTCCATCTGAGGGAGAACTACAAGTACCAGGACGTCCCCCGCCTGACACAGGCCTGCAGAATTCCATTTTAGGCTGTGAAAGGCTCTAGCCGGCCAGGTACCCCCCAGCAGGCGGTTCTCCGCCCTCTGAGAGTCCGGGCCCCTCTCCGTACCTTTGGCCAGGGCCACAGTGGAATTCTCGGTGTCGATGGTGTACAGGATCCCCTCATATCGGATCTCCGCCTTGGAGATGAGGCTGATCTTGCTGCCGATGTACGGCGTCCCCCCGCTCATGGTGTCTCCCTGGCTGGATGGACGTGGATTGAGATTCAGCCTGCGATGAGAAGTTCTCCTCCTTCCTCTCAGCTCTTCTGGACGCGGGCCTAATCTAACATGGCCGCCACAGCCTTCATCTTCCTGCGCGGGGCACGACGGGAAAGCGCGGCTGCTGCGCTGTCTTCTCGCGAGAGCTGGGCCGCCATTGGTTGGCAAAGCGTCGTCAGCGGCCTGCCAACCACACGGCGCGTCTGTGTCCCCATGGCAACCGGTCCGTCGGCGCTGAGGGGGACTGGCCAGAGAAAGGTGTGTACACCCAAGGGGAAGGGGAAACTGAACATTTATGTATAAAGTTATTTGAGAATGTGATTAATAAAGAGCACCTGTTAGTGGGGTGGGAGATAACAGCCATTACTATTGTCAGCAATGGGTTAAATGTCCAAAAGTGCCCCCAAACTGGGGTAAAATGGTTCAGCATTGGACTACATTTCTGGCACTTGGGAACATTACATTAAAATGTCCAGCAATGATGCAAATTACCAGAATTGAGAACCAAATGTCAAACATTGGAAGAAATAATAAATACTGAGGTAAAATTCTCCAATAATTGGTTAAATAACCAGAACTGAGGTACATTTGCCCAGCATTCGGGTAAATAACCAGAACTGAGGTACATTTGCCCAGCACTGGGGTAAATAACCAGAACTGAGGTACATTTGCCCAGCACTCGGGTAAATAAACAGAACTGAGGTACATTTGCCCAGCACTGGGGTTAATAACTAGAACTGAGGTACATTTGCCCAGCAATCAGGTAAATAACCAGAACTGAGGTACATTTTTCCAGCACTGGGGTAAATAACCAGAACTGAGGTACATTTGCCCAGCACTGAGGGAAATAACCAGAACTGAGGTACATTTGCCCAGCACTGAGGGAAATAACCAGAACTGAGGTACATTTGCCCAGCACTGAGGGAAATAACCAGAACTGAGGCACATTTTCCCAGCACTGGGGTAAATAACCAGAACTGAGGTACATTTGCCCAGCACTGAGGGAAATAACCAGAACTGAGGTACATTTTCCCAGCACTGAGGTAAATAACCAAAACTGAGGTACATTTGCCCAGCATTTGGGTAAATAACCAGAACTGAGGTAAAATTGTCCATCAATGAGGTAAATGACCAGACTGGAGGGGAAAGTGACCAGCAATGCAATAAATTACCAGAACTGAGGAAAAATTGTCAATCGATGAGATAAATAATTAGAACAGAAGTAAAACCGTGAAAAGATCAGGTAAAAGATTAAAGAAATGATGTAAAATTGTCTTTAAATTGGGTAAATATTCAGATTTGAGGCTACATTTGTACAACAATGGAGAAAATCACAAGGATGGAGGAAAAAAAGTAACCAGCAATTGATGAAATCACCTGAAAATTGTCAGTCGATTGGGTAATTAACCAGAATGAGGACAAAATTGCCAGCAATGGGTTAAATAACCATAATTGATGTAGGATTGTCCAGCAGTGGCGCAAATAACCAGAACTGTTTAATTACATAATTGGATAAATACATTACCAGGATTGAGGGAGAAGTGTCCAGCAATGGGGTAAATAACCAGGACTGAGGTAAAGTCACCCAGAACCTGGGGAAATAACATGAACTGAAGTGAAATTGTCCAGCAGCAGGGTAAATAATGGAGGGAAAACTTAACCAGCAATGCATTACATAGCCAGAACTGAGGGAAAATGGTCAATCAATTCATATAAGTAATCATGTATAAAAAAGAAAGTGCAATCAGCGCAAAAATACAAAGGATCAAAATAATAAAATGTACTATTAAGTGTAAAATTGAAAAATACTCAAAGAGTGGATTTCATATGGATGCAAGCTAAACACCAAAAAGGACAATCACAAAATCCCTGAAGTAAGTATATCAAGAAGAGCAGTGCAGCGCAAACCTAGATTACATAATAATAAAGATAAATATGCTCATAATAGTGAAAAAATAAACACACAAATGATTAATAGCAGTGTGAAAGTAAATAAAAGAAAGTCCAAATTTGCAATGTGCAAACAACTTGGAAGAAAAAATCCTGTGATCAAGAAAATCAGAGTATCTTCACCATGTGACTGGAAAACCAATATTTCAAATGTGATCCCTTCACCAGTAAAGATGGGTACTCTCACCTCACACAAAGACCTTTGTTTTACCAAAGGTCTAATAGACATAGATCAATGGTAGGAAATCCAGATGGCTCAAAGATGTATACTTATTGGCTGAAGGACCCGGAGATAAGCAAGTATCCTCAGTGGCACCAACGGACCAGTATGCAAAGAAAAAAAGGCCAAATCTAAGAGCTTCCATAAAAAAACAGGTCTCTTTAATGCGTAAAAACATGTGCAGGATACTCACATTTAGGTAGAAAATACAGGCATATAACACCATGAAACAAACAGCTCGAATGAAGATGTGGGACAACAACGAGTGACGTGGGATGGTTCCTGACCCCGGACGCGTATCGTAATACAACTTCCTCAGCAGGGCGCTGCTGAGGAAGTTGTATTACGATACGCTACTATACTATACGATACTGAGGAAGAATTGTCAATACATCAGGTAAATAATCAGAATTGAGTTAAAACTATATTTAAATGAGGTAAATAACCAGAATTGTGGTTAGATTTTTTTCACCAATGAAGAAAATAACAAGAATAGAGGAAAAGGTAACCAGCAACTGCTTAAATAGCTATAAACTTGTCAATCCATTGGATAAATAAACAGAATTAAGGGAAAAATTACCAGCAATAGGTCAAATAACCAGAATTGAGGTAGGATTATCCAGCAGTCGATCAAATAACCAGAATTGAAGTAAAATTGTCCAGCAACAGGTTAAATAATCATAACTGAGGTAACATTGAGAAAAAAAATCATCAGAAGGGTTGAAAAATTTCCAGAATTGAGGTAAAATTCACCAGCAGTGGGATAAATTGTCAGAATTTAGGTACATTTCTCCAGAACTGGGGTACATAACCAGTATTGAGGAAAAAAGCAGCCAGCACTGAGGTAACATTGCTTAGCACTGGGGGCAAATAACATGAACTGAAGTTACATTGCCCAGAAACAGGGTAAATAACTAGAATGGAGGAAAAAATGACCAGCGATGCATTAAATAGTTGAGAATAAAAATTGTCAATCAATTTGGATAAGTAACCATAATTCAGAAAAAATTGACAATAAATTGTGTAAATAATCAGAACTGAGGAAAAAGTGTCTATAAATGGGGTAATAAACCAGATATGAGGTAGAACTGGTCACCAATGGAGTAAATAACAAGAACGGAGGGAAATTTAACCAGTAATTGGTTAAATAAAATAGTCAGCACTGAGGTTAAATTGTCAATCCATTAGGTAAATAACCAGAATGAAGGAACAAAATTACTAGCAATGGGTTATATAACCAGAATTGAGGTAGGATTGTCCAACAGTGGACTAAATAACCAGTATTGAGGTAAAATTGTCAACCAGTCGGATAATGAGAAGAGGTGTAAATGTGTTCAGAAATGGAGTAGATTTCCTGAACTGAGGGAAAACTGACCAGTAGTGGAGTATATAGTCAGAATGTAGGTACATTTCTCCAGCACTGGAGTAAAATACCAGAAATGAGGAAAAATTGGCCAGTAAATACCAAAACTGAGGTGAAATTTTTTAGCACTTGGGTAACTAATATGAATTGAAGTGAAATTGTCCAGCAGCAAATTAAGTTACTAGAATGGAGGAAAAATGACCAGCAATACATTAATTTAAACAGCCAGAACTGAGGAAAAATTCTCAATCAATTGAATAAATATAATTGAGGTAAATTTGTCATAATATCTGGAAAATAATCAGAACTGAGGTAAAGTTGCCTATAAAAGGGGGAAAAAAACGGAAGAAGACATGACTAGCAATGTTGAAGAGGTTAAAAAGGTAAGAAGGCTAAAGAGTCAGAACTGGGGTCAAGTGGTCAATAAATTAGGCAAATAGCCACAATTGAAGTAAAATTATCCAGCAATGGCGTATATAACACGAACTGAGGCAAAACTGTCCAGAAATAGGGTAAATAACCAGAATGGAGAAAAAAGTGACCAGCAATGGGTGAAATAGTCAGAATTGAGAAAAAAAATACACCTATCTAAATAAATAACCAGCATTCACTTAAAATGGTCTATCAATGGGATAAATAGTGAAAATTAAGGTACATTTGGCCAACACACACTGGGGTAAATAACATGAACTGGAGTATTGTCCAGCAATGGGGTAAATACTCAAAATTGTGGAAAAAAGTAAAGTAAAGTATGAAGTAAAATTGTAAATAAACTGGTTAAATAGTCGATATTGGAGTAAATTATCCAACAATCTGGATAAATGGTAAAAAAATTGGTTATACAAAAACCTTCAACCAGCGTACTCTGGTTATACAAAGGAAATAAATATGTGAAAAATACAGAAAAAGGGAGGCGGCGTGCTGACGTCACCGCGCATTCGACCTCAACCCGGAAGATACGGGCTGTTTGTGCTAGCCGGCCGGCTACATATTTTTTCGATGCCATTATTTACTTCACAATTGTAAGTGCATACCATTTTATTCGATATTAATAAATGAACGATTCACACTATGTGAGTTTTTTCTGTCTCCTATACATACTATGATGCACATTGAGTGTATGCGGAGACTATCTTTAACCAGGTGATCGGGATTTGGAGCATTCTGATGACTTCATGCTTGCTTTTCAATGCTGCATATTTTCCTTCATCTGGTAAGAGGCTATATGAGTATGTAGTGGAGGTATCTTCTGTAGCACTTTTCTGGAGCCTGCTATTATCATCTGCACCTGGGAGTTCTCCATTCTATGAACTTTGATTCTCCGGTGGACTGTGTAAACTCTATGAATATTGTCACAATTGGAACAATGAACTCACACGTTTAGGGTTTTATACACATACCTGTTTGTATACTCAGTATGCCTTTTTTTTAATTTGAAAGTGTATTTTGTTATACAGCTTTTTTACTTAGCGCGATTTATCTTTTTTACATATTGCCTTGGTGTTGTATAACATCTTTTTATTGCTGCTTTGAATTACTGTGTGTTTTGTGAACAAGCGCTATATTTTATTCCCTGCCAAAAGTATCACTTAGGCCGCGTACACACAATCGGTCAAAACCGATGAAAACGGACTGAAAGTCAGTTTTATTGGTCCAAACCGATTGTATGTGGGCCCCATCGGTCAGTTATCCTTCGGTCAAAAAAAAAAAGAACTTGCTTTAAAATATAACCGATGGACGCCTAACTGATAGGTCAAAACCGATCGTTAGTACGCACGACCATCGGTTAAATATCCACGCATGCTCAGAATCAAGTCAACGCATGCTTGGAAGCATTGAACTTAATTTTTTTCAGCATGTCGTTGTGTTTTACGTCACCGCGTTCTGACACGATCGGTTATTTAACTGATGGTGTGTAGGATTTTTTAAATGAAAACCGGGGAAATATTTTTTCTTTACTAGTAATGGCGACAATCAGCAACTATCTGCCTGACGCCGCCTGCCTCACAGCCTCTCAAGTCTCACTCTCCAGGCCCCCCGGCTACTACTGGGTGGGGAGCGGAGGAAGATCACTCCGCCAAGGAAGGCAAGGAGATAGGCAGGTGGCTGGCAAGGATTTGAGCCAAGGCAGAAGAACATGCAAATGGGCATGCGCCTGAAACTGAAGAAATATTCCCTCCGCTCCGACCAGCACATGATCATCAGAAAGGGGCACAGATAATGGAAAAAATACAACCCCCCTATGCTAGTAGGCACGGCGGAGAGGGCGTGTGTAGTTCTATTTTTTTTATTTTAATTCTGCACTGACTATCTTTGAAATTGCCCCTGCCCCCTATTAAATCCAATCTGGGGACAAAACCAGGGACAGACTTGGTCCGGGGACAGTATCCTCAATCAGGAGACTGTCCCCTGAAACTGGGGATGTCTGGTCACCCTAGTGACCATCAGTCAGCTTCATCGTTAACCGATGAAAAAGGTCCTTCGAACCATTCTCATCGGATGGACTGATCGTGTGTACGCGGCCTTACAGTGAAGTAGGTCTTTAAAAGTCCAAAAAAACAAGTGATTTGGACAGACAAAACTGTCAGTTTCTTTGGTATCTGCTTCCTGGCCAAATCTGATAAGAAGTGAATAATTGCATGCATGCATAGAATAATTTCACACTGACAAAGCTGCAGTTTGAAATACTTCCTCCTTTTTATTTTGGTCTCGGATTAATATATGGTTAATGACGCGCATATTCTTGAATATCCAACCTGCTCATTAATACGTAATATTAGTCTTGTGACTTTCTGATTTTGTGAGCTATTAACTATTTTGTGTTAGGATGGTGCGAAGCATGAAGCAACAATGCTATATATATATATTTGGTTTGTCTGATGTCTGATGTCTGGTTTTCTGTGGTTCGATATCCGGGGCTTTCTTTCGCCGATCTATTTTCGACTTGTTTTGCAGACAGAGTTCCCCTTTTTCGTCAGATCTTGTGACACATATCTGATAGCAGCATCATGTGAGCAAGGATTGCAAGGGTTGTATAAGATCATTACAAATTATGACTATGTATGATAGCAATCAATAACATATAGAGTATATAGGATATATATGAGATATAGAGCATGTGGAGCATGTGTGTTTGCGCATTAAAATAAGCATTTCACCATCTTCCTTTGGCCATTTTTAGCATATCCATAGCAGTTCCCCCCTTGAAATGCTATTTTAATCTATTTTAATCTGTTCCTGTCTTTAATCCGAGATTCCCCACCCCAGGGCGCGCGGAGTCTAAGGTCCAGCAGGTGTTCCCCAGAGCCTCTAGTGGTGAGGATGGATTTCGCTGCAGCTGAACCCAGGTCGCGGCCCTTGGGTTACCTACCCTGTCTGTCCCTGTTGTCCTGCCTACTCATGATGTGAGACTGGGAATGTCTGTAGTGGAATGTGTGGTTCTTCGTACTCATCTTCCTCCTGTCCTACATCTTGGTTCACGAATGTGGGGATTCCTTGTTCCACCGCTTTTTCTATACATTTCTTCAGACAAGGGAGTATGCAACAAATTACCAGAGCGAGGAGGAATAGAACGATTAATATAGTTACTCCTATTTGGGTTAAAATTCTCTGCCACCCGTTCATCCAACTGAAGTATTGGTCCCATGGGTCTGTGATGCCTGAATTTTTCTTTAATTCAACTGACAGATTCTTTAACTTTTTAAGAGCTACAGTGACTTGGCCATTCGGGCCGGTGTTGTCTGGGATATAGGTACAGCAAGTGGTGCTGGTCATTTTGTCTATCATAGTACAAACCCCACCTTTCTCTGCAAATATCATATCCAGAGCCATCCGGTTCTGGAAAGTCATTTGAGAGTCGGCCTCCAACTGTTCGGCTATTCCCTGGAATGCATCTCTCGTGTAGTTGACAAACCTTTGCTGATTGTAATATATATAATTTATCCAATCTACGTTTTTGCTAACAGTTATTATGGGGATTAGGGCCTCTAGACCTGCTTTTACCTGGTCTCGGGCTTTGAATTCATCAGGGACTCCTCTCGGGACTCCAATGGCATCTAAATACACATGAGGGTCAAAACTTCCCGGAAGGGCTTCCCTTTTTGTCCTCCCACCCTGTGTGTTGTGAGTACCTTCCGTTAGGATGTGTAGAGGCATGATAGCCTTTGCAAGGGCACATTCTCCCTTCCATTGCCCCTCCAGCCTAGTCCTCACCTGCATGTCTCCACATATCCAATACACATCCCCCAAGGATTGGCTTTGATTTTTGTACTAAGTTGGCCGGGACGTGACTGTAGGATGCACAGTAACCTTTGGAAAAGTTGCCTAGGTTTTTACCCCTCCCTCCATGGTGAGCATAACAAGTGTAGTTTCCAGGGTATATGGTGATAGCTATCTTGGGTATTGTGTCCCTAGTGTCTATGGGATATTCCTTTTTCCATTTCTCACATGGTAACTGGTTAGTGGAAATGTTTGTGTAGAGGCTTAGGAAGCACTCTTCCTCCTTTTTAGGTATAACTAACGGGACTGTACCTAAATGTGGCCTAGCACTACCACAGACATAGCAGTTGGTTTTATTATGTTTACTGGCGCTATATCTCATCCATTCTAGCCAGAGATTGACTTCCGAAAGGCCGGTTTCAACCTCCATTGTATCTTTAAAGGTAGGATCCGCTATTGCAACCATGTCCCCCAGGGTCTGTACATGGGGCTTCAAGGGGTTTGGTGGGGGCACATTCTTGACTGGCTGCCATTCATTGTTGTTGTACATATCTTCCAAACGGAAAGATCCTCTATGACCCCAGTGACCCCCTCCGAACCACCACCCCAACACATACTCTCCCTTATCGGATGGGCTCGGATTTCGTATGTTTAGAACCAGTGTCATACTGGGCCCTGGCTTGGTGAGGGTGAGACGGGTTAGCAAGGGCTCTCCCTGGCTGTCTTTACTGTCATAGGCTGGTTGAGGTTTATATCCCCAGGGTGTCCCTGTGTTCCAAGCTGCTGCTCCCCAACTGTCACAATTCTTTCCCCACGACCCTTTAGTGACACATATATATCCCTCTCCGTCACCTTTTTCATACCGTTCTGACCTGCTGTTATGCTCTGGACATGGGAGTATCTTACACGGGTGGAAATCAAATGTGACTACATGGGTATCAGATGAATTATACCAAAGAATAACCTTCCCATCTTTCTTAGTGATGGCTGCATGTTGTGCCCTAGTCAATCCACACAGACAAAGGATATATAGGATCATGATTTATCTTTTCCTGCTTCCTCGGGTATGGAAGCCTTCTTACAATGGGAGGCGTGTATCCAGGTGTTCTTCCCTGCAACTTTCACCGATGTAGCTGTTATTAGGAGGACCTGGAAGGGACCATCATATCTTGGTTCAAGAGGGTGTTTTCTCACAAATTTCTTTATCATAACCCAATCACCGGGGACCAGCTTGTGTGTTCCTGTATCTAACTCAGGATCTGGAATGGAAGAGAAAACTTTTGCATGGATACGGGTTAATTCGCGAGACAAAGCAGTCACATAATCAGTTAATACATCGGATTGTAACTGTAATTGCTGTGGATAATAACACCCTAATCTCGGTGCTGAACCAAACAGTATTTCATAAGGCGATAAACCATGGCTCTCTTTAGGAGTGTATCTTACACTGAACAGGGCAATGGGTAGACTGTCTGGCCAGCTCATCCCAGTCTCCTGAGACATTTTCAACATTCGGGATTTTATTGTGCCATTCAATCTCTCTACCTTCCCACTGCTCTGAGGGTGATATGGGGTGTGGAAAGCCAGTGTGACCCCTAGGGCTGTCCATATTTCTTTGGTTAATGAGGCCGTGAAAGCCGGCCCCTGATCACTCTCTATGACCTCTGGGACACCATATCTGCACACTATTTCCGTCAGAAGCTTCTTGGCTGTGGTCTTTGCTGTCATGTTGGTCACAGGGAATGCTTCAGGCCAGGAACTGAACATATCGACGATTACTAGAGCGTATTCATACCGGCCACTCTTTGGCATCTGAATGTGATCGATCTGTATTCGTTGAAAGGGATATTGAGCTTTAGCTAGATGTTTCACGGGTGTCTTTTCCGTTCTTCCTGGGTTGCACGTAGCACAAATGACGCATGACTTGCAGAAGTTGTTGGTAAGCGGGGTAATTCCCGGGGCCAGGTAGTATTTATTGATCAAAGAATTCATCAAGGTCTTCGACAGGTGAGAAGCACCATGAGCCCACTGCACCACAGCTGGGAACATGGACCGTGGTAAACATGGTCTCTTATTCACTTCCATGAGTCCATCCTTCAATATGGCTCCCTTCTTTGTCCATGTTCCTTTTTCCTCCTCACTTGCTGCCTCTTGCATTTCCTTCAAGCGTGCCCAATCCACAGGAGGGTTCTGCAAGATCATGGTGGCCTGTACCGCGTCTTGTGGCCAAGTTTCTTGTGTCAAAATGTTTTGTATCGGAGTGCCTTGGACGTCCACTCTGCGTACGACTTCTCGCACACCTTTCGCGGCATGTTTTGCTGCAGTGTCTGCCAAGTGATTACCTCGTGCTTCTTGAGTATTCAGTCTGCCATGTGCCTTTACCTTGAGAACCGCCACTTGGGTAGGAAGAAGCAGAGCATCAATCAGGTCCCTGACTGCTGCGCTATGTTTTATGGGTGTTCCCACTGCTGTCAGAAATCCCCTATTCTTCCACAGGACCCCATAATCACAGGCCACTCCCAGAGCATATCTCGAGTCTGTATAAATGTTAGCCTTTTTCCCCTCCGCCAGCTTGCATGCCATGATTAGGGCCTGAAGTTCTGCTTCTTGTGCGGACCTAGAGGGGGGCAATGCAGAGGCATGGAGGATTGTGTCTTTGGTAGTGACAGCATATCCGGTATGATACCTCCCTTCATGATCTGCATATCTTGATCCATCAACATAGATAGTCAGGTCAGGGTCATCCAGCGGCACTCTGCTAACTGTTGGCAGGTGTGTAGTTTCCATCTTCATCATTTCGAGACAGTCGTGAGGGGTATCGTATGGGTCGTTTCCCCCCTCGAGAAGTGGGAGCAAAGTGGACGGGTTGAGGGTGTTACACCTGAGGAGGGAGATGTTATCAGGGAGGAGCAAAGTACATTGTAGTCTGAGATGTCTTGCTGCTGACATATGTTTTGGTTGTACTTGGTTCAGCACAGCTGATATGTCATGAGGGGCTAGTAGGATGAGAAGGTGGCCCAGCACGAGATCTGCAGTTTTGTCTAGAAGGGCCTGGGCTGCAAAAACGGCTCTGAGGCAGGAGGGTGCCCCCCTAGCTACTGGATCCAATCGACAGGAATAGTATCCGATAGGTCTGAGTCTGTTATCATAAGATTGGGCCAGTACTCCGGTGGCGTGTCCTTCTCTCTCTGAGACGAATAGCTTGAAGCTTTTCTCATAGTCTGGAAGGCCAAGCGCAGGGGCCACAGACAGGATCTGTTTCAGAATTTCAAAGTTCGTAAGGGCCTTTGGTGGCAGTGTGAAAGGATCAGTCTTCAGAGCATCATAGAGTGGTTGCATTAGCAGAGATGCTTCTGGAATCCAAGAACGACAATAAGATACTAGGCCCAAAAATGCATGGAGAGATTTGTGGCCAACTGGCACCGGAATTGCCTTGATCACAGCTATTCGCTCTTGAGTAAGATGTCTTACACCTTGTGAGATACAGTGTCCAAGAAAGACCACTGTTTGCTTGCACCACTGAATCTTCGGCTTTGACGCTTTACAACCTTGTTCAGCCAGGTAACAGAGAAGGTCTTCAGAATGGGCTGCAGCATCATCTTGGGTATCTGCACAGAGCAAGAGATCATCCACATACTCGAGAAGTACAACGTCTGGGTGGAGTTTGATCCATGTGTCCAGAATGAATTTCATTGCCTTGGCGAATTGAGATGGAGAGTTTTGGGCGCCCTGCGGCATTACAGTCCAGGTGTAACTTTTCCTTTCATGAACGAAACTGAATAAGAATTGACACCGCGGGTCTAAGGGGACACTGAAATAGGCATTCGCTAGGTCCACCACAGTGAAGTATTTAGCCGTGGGTGGTATTCGTGCCAGCAAGGTGTGTGGGTTGGGTACGATGGGTGTTTCCAATATGGTGGCCTCATTCACTGCTCGGAGGTCCTGTACCATGCGATATTTCACAGGTTCTCCTTTTGGGGTTTTCTTCTTGACTGGGAAGAGCGGGGTGTTGCAGGGGCTTGTGCAGTGTATGAGAGCCCCATTCCGTAGGAGGGCCTCTATCTGGAGAGTGATCGCTGCTGACACTGAGGGCTTGAGGGGGTATTGGGGTTTTCTGGGGAAAGGGGCTCCAGGCTTCATTCTGACCATGACTGGCGGGACTTTCAGATGACCAATGTCTTCTGGGCCTGTAGACCACAGGCAGGAAGGTATTCGAGTTAAAACCTCTTCCGGAATTCCAGTCTTGTCTTCTACGTTCAGGGACAGCAAAAGTGGGATGGAGCATAATGCTGAGGTGTCTTCATCAGTCAGTGGTGAGGTCACTCGGATACCACCATCAGGTTGGAAGGAGATTGAGGCCTGGAGTCTGGATAAGACGTCAGCCCCTAGTAAGTTCAAGGGACAGGTGTCGGAGACCACAAATCTTGTTAATAGGTCAGGGATGTTGCCAACTTGTAGAGGGCGGGTCAGAGGACTTTTTCGGGGTGTTCCATCCACTCCAACGCATGTAATGTTGTTGTCCGACAGGAAGGAGGTATCGGGTAGTTCCTTTGTTCTAATTACGCTCCTGGCAGCACCTGTGTCACAGAGAAATGTGGTGGGCCGGCCCTCGATACTGAGAGTTATCTTGGCTAGCGGTCCTCCTGAATCTTTGTGTGCTGCGATCATGGTTGGAGTGTATGACACAGGCTTGCCGAATTCCTATGGGTCCATATGGCCAAAAAGAGGAGGAGGAGGAGGCCAATCATTAGGTGCTGAGCTGGAATTCCCCTGGACATTTTGTTCTTGGTGTTGAGCATCTCCCCTTCTTGGGTTGTCTCTATGATCGGGCTGTCTTCGATCGGGTCTCCACGGGCTTCGGCATTGTCTCCGAAAGTGTCCGGGCCTCCCACAGTTGTAACAGCAGGCTCGCGAGTTTCGTGCTTGTGGTGGCGGATATGGTGTGTCAGAAGCCAACATGAGAGGGACTGCCTTCCTATTACCCTGTGAGGATTCTATGCCCTTTGCTACCAGTAGTAGAGTGTCAAGAGGTAACACTCTGTATTCTGGTCGAGATAGTAACAGGCCTTTCCGGATTGCTTCCCTGAGGCCTGCTACAAATGCAGAGGATAGCATCTGTGTATGTGCCTTGTTCTGTGTGCTGAACCCCAAATCAGTGAACACCTGTAACATCCTAGTATGGAATTTCTCAACTGATTCAGCCTTGTCTTGTGTAATGTCTTGTATGCTTGTTGCTTGGTCTGCCAGGCGGTCACGTGCCCATCGTTGTAACTGTGTTACAAACTCACATCCCGAACCATATGTATTGTCAGGGACGCCACTGTCCACCCTAAAACACCTTTCCATTACTGGCCAGTAAGCATCCCCTGCTTTGATTTCACACAGGCTTACCAGGTCCCGCCAGGCACAGGAGTATGCCTTCTGGATCTGGGCAATCCTTCTGTAAAATGGCATGGGCTGTTTCTCAGGGTCTGGTAGACTGGTTACAAGGGATGATGCTTGTTGAGGGTTAAAGGTCACATACATCATGGGTGCGCCTAATGGTGCAGGCGGCATTTCCCCCCTTGGTATGTGAGGTATGTGAGGCTGCAACCCATGGGGTGGAGGTCTCCAGTCATTCCCCTGTTGTGGTAGTTGAAGAGGTAGTCCCCTATTCGGTGGGGGGGGACCATACTGTATGGTGTCATGCGAATCACCTGTGGGTCTTCCTGAGACATTTGCCATGTCCTCGGAGAAGGGTTGTGAAAGAGGAGGGGAATACAGTGGGAGTGAGTACCTAGCACCCACTCTGGCTTTTTGCACTGCTCCCAAAGGGCCTGCGGATGTAGGCCGTGCTGCTGTGGATGTGGGATGGGGATGTGAGGATGTCACTCGGTCAGATTCCATAGAGATTTCCTGCAGCACCCTTTGAGGTGGCTGGTAGGGGGAGTGTACTGGTTCATGGCCCTGGTAGGGAAGTGTAGTTGCCCTGGTGTCCACATTCGACAGGCCTCCGGACACTATAATCTGAGTTGGGCCATGGCTCCCATGACTGGCTGAACTAGGGGTGGTTGCAGTTGGATTGATGCCCCCCTTGGTCACTACTACTTCTTGGAGCTCAGGTGAGTGGCAGTGACTGCCACTGCTTGCCTCTGCCCCGTCCTCATCATCTTCTAACATCATTAATGGGTTAACGTGGTTAGCATCTTCCCTGTAATATGCTCCGGTCTGGTCTAACACTGGGCATATAGGGATGGGTGTACCAATATGGCCGTCACAGGAAGTAGTCATAGGGAGTCTTCCTGTGTGCTGAGAGGGTGTGACACCACTGTTGGGTGTAGCAAGATGGCCACCATCCCGGGGAGGTGCCGTGGGTGGTAAGGGAGGTGGTACATTGGGGCGGAGCCTGATGGGAGGGTCAAGCGAGGGGGTGGTTTCTGAGGGGCAGGGTTTCCTGTCTTGTGTTCGGACTCCATTATAGGGTGGTGGCCTTTCGGCCAATGTACTTTCTGGTTTATGATACACATATACAATATATCCATGTTGATTTGTCTCTCGCTCTACAAACCCCTCCCCCTGAATGGCTTTCGATACTCTGTACCAGGCTTCAGCTGTAGCCAATAAGCCATGATCAGACAACAAACCCTTTTTTCGTTTTAACAATATCCGCCATTCCTCTGCTTGTAATCTTCCACCCATATGCATGTTGATGTCACATATTCTTGCAAGCTCGTTCACCTTCTTAACTGCTCCTCTTCCTTCCCTCTCTGCAACCAAGCTGCACGCTAAACTCCCTTCCACCGGCTTCTGTAATTTCTGTCCCATTTTTTTTTTTATCCCACTATATAAGGACAAAAACACTTGAGTTTTGGCTGCGTGTAATCTTGAAATCTTTCCCTCAGACCAGCAGCGCTGCCACTTCCTCTTTTTAAAAGTACACTTTCTCTCTTTTTTTTTTTTTTTGAAAACGAAAGTGTCTTTAGGCTGCTGCAGACAAACAAAGCTTGTTTAACCAAGCAACAATTAAATTCAGTGCGTTCCTTCAAATATCATCTACGTGTTCTCACACTTCTCTGGCTGTTCTGGCTGGAGTGGACACCTTATAGGTAAGTATCCCCTTTCTCTAGCTTCACCTTCTATCGCTGGCAATGATGCACCGACTACAATTCTAATAGGGTAATGCACATTTAATCTGAACACTAACAGGTCTGGAACATCCACCAACAAAGGTTTCAGGCCAAGAATTTCCTCCCTGTACCCTGGGGTTATCACTTTCACCAGCCCCCAGCCTTCTGAATGAATTCCCAACAGTAGTCCACAGACACATTCAGGACATGACATTCCTGGCTCATGCGATGGAAAGATGAGACCCAGAACAACTGTCACAGGATTATCATGTACATCTTCCTACATGTACCTCTTATTTAATACCTGATACCCTGGCTATGCGCCCTCTCTCCGGCACACTTTGCATCAACCTTGAGAGAAGTTTGACCACGTTTCACAGCCAGTTATCGCATCTGTGACCCTATTCCGTTCTGCCTGTCTCATCAACCCACCATAAGCCAGCACATGTAACAATAAACCAACAGGATATGTGACAACCGCAGTGAAGTACAGGATTATCGGGTCCTCACGGGATCCCCACGCAACTACTATGCGTTCTCCTGACGCCCCCTCCTGGTCATCCGTGCTTCACAGCACAATTATTTATCCCCCAGGAGGAGTTTGACCACGTCAATTTTCATCCGTGACTACATAATTAATCCCCTTATTCCCAACAGCCGTCACAAGCTTGACAGAACAGAACAGGAAACAGGAAACAAATATACAGGCAGCAGATACCAGTTATGCAGGTTCTTATAAATGACCTTCGGGCAAGCTATAAGCTATATATCACCTGCCTTTTCTGATCGAGGTAAGCCGACACGGGAACAAGAACCAACCAAAACCGCGGGACAGGATATAAACAGTAGACAATATTAAAAGTCTTACCGTTCAGTCATCAGAGAGTGATCAATTCTCCGTGCCCTGTCGTCCGCGTTGGTTCGTCCCAGTTCCCTCTCGATCGGCTTGGCCCTTCGAATCAGGAAGCCCGATGGCCCTACGTTAGGCGCTAAATTGCTTTGGACAGACAAAACTGTCAGTTTCTTTGGTATCTGCTTCCTGGCCAAATCTGATAAGAAGTGAATAATTGCATGCATGCAATTATTCACTTCTTATCAGATTTGGCCAGGAAGCAGATACCAAAGAAACTGACAGTTTTGTCTGTCCAAATCACAAGCAGGCACGCCGATTGCGTTCTACTTGCTTTCAAAAGAGATGGCGGAAGTGACGTGTCATGCACTAACTCAGGGGTGGGCAAACTTTTTGACTCGAGGGCCGCAATGGGTTCATATATTGGACCCGGGGGCCGGACCAAGAGTAGATGGACGGTGTGTATGTGTGAATTATTATAAATTACATTTAAATTTGTAACATTAAATGTTTCGATTAATTTAAGGTAGAAAAGCATAAACAGAGTTATTTTAAAAAACTACAATTGATGGCACAGTGGTGGTGTTTGATGGCATGGCACAGTGGTGACAATTAATGGCACAGTGGCTGCATTTGATGGCATGGCACAGTGGTGACAATTTATGGCACAGTGGCTGCATTTGATGGCATGGCACAGTGGTGACAATTTATGGCACAGTGATTGATTTTGATGGCATGGCACAGTGGTGACAATTGATGGCACAGTGATTGCTTTTGATGACATGGCACAGTGATGACAATTAATGGCACAGTGGCTGCGTTTGATGGCATGGCACAGTGGTGACAATTAATGGCACAGTGATTGCGTTTGATGGCATGGCACAGTGGTGACAATTGATGGCACAGTGGCTGCATTTGGCATGACACAGTGGTGACAATTGATGGCACAGTGATTGCTTTTGATGGCATGGCACAGTGGCTGCATTTGGCATGGCACAGTGGTGACAATTGATGGCACAGTGATTGCTTTTGATGGCATGGCACAGTGGTGACAATTGATGGCACAGTGATTGCTTTTGATGGCATGGCACAGTGGTGACAATTGATGGCACAGTGGCTGCATTTGGCATGACACAGTGGTGACAATTGATGGCACAGTGGGTGCGTTTGATGGCATGGCACAGTGGCTGCATTTGGCATAGCACAGTGGCGACAATTGATGGCACAGTGATTGCTTTTGATGGCATGGCGCAGTTGTGACAATTGATGGCACAGTGGCTACATTTGGCATGACACAGTGGTGACAATTGATGGCACAGTGGGTGCGTTTGATGGCATGGCACAGTGGCTGCATTTGGTATAGCACAGTGGTGACCATTGATGGCACAGTGATTGCTTTTGATGGCATGGCACAGTGGTGACAATTGATGGCAGAGTGGCTGCGTTTGAGGGCATGGCACAGTGGCTGCATTTGGCATGGCACAGTGATTGCTTTTGATGGCATGGCACAGTGGTGACAATTGATGGCACAATGGCTGCGTTTGATGGCATGGCCCCACAGCTCTGGACCCCTGCATGCTACACAGACACCCTTTAGTTTACACCCCCTTCAGTGCAGACACCCCCCTTAGTGAAACCCCCCTTAGTGCAAACCCCCAGTGCAAACACCCCCCCCCAGGTGCAAACACCCCTCCCCATTCAGTACCTCAGATCAGCGCAGCGACGATCACGGCACATGGACAGAAGGTCCCCTCCGTACACACAGAGAGGAGGGGAAGGTGGCAGCAGCTTCACTCGGCTGTGCCTGTGTGCCGAGCACCGCTAACAGGCCGTGGCTGTGAGAGGAGGGATGGATGGTTTTCCGCGTTGTCACCCCCGCAACCCCCCTCCTCTTGTACCGCGACGCTGGTCAGGCAGGCGCTGTCACTCTGACCTCCCAGTGTGTGGCGTCCCGCCCCCCCACTTAGTATGCCTCTGGGTGGCACCGCCCTCTCAAAGGAATTCTCCAATCCCACGGGGCGAGAGGCGGCCGGAGGCGGAGCGCCCACAGCCTATCTGCGCTCGCTTTGCTCCAGCCTCCTTTGAAGTATAGGCCGCAAAGCCGCGGCCTCAATTAGCAGCGATCGCGGCAACAGGAGATCGCCGGTGGGGGCCGGATTAAAAGGTCTGCCGGGCCGTATACGGCCCGCGGGCCGTAGTTTGCCCATCGCTGCACTAACTGAACCAACCAGCGTCTGACATCATCAGAGGTCATGTGATCGGACCTGTCACTTCCTCCTACTTAAATACAATCCACTTGAATCCTCGCTAGCAGCTCATTAGCCAATATAAAAAAACGATCATGCCAAAATACAATACCTTATTACCTACTTTAATGTTAATTTATAAATTAAAATGAATTATATAAAAATATATAATTAATATGTATACCCAATCTACCCCTTAGAGTTTAAAAGAACAAAACTAAACCCAATGGGTGCTACACCCTCTAGTGCAGTAGTCATCAACCCTGTCCTCAGGGCCCACTAACAGGCCAGATTTTATGTATTACTTTAGGGATATACAGACCCAATGCTAGAATACTGCAATCACTGAGCAGCTAATGATATTACCTATAATGTATTTCAGTTATTTTGAAAACCTGGCCTGTTAGTAGGCCCTGAAGACAGGGTTGATGACCACTACTCTAGTGGAATCATGGTAAACTAACAAAGTGGATGCCACTATGTAACTAAAGGCACCATTAAGTTGCGCCATCTTGTGGATAGAAATAAAAATACATCCAAAGGCTAGATTAAAAATCTTATCGGACGTAACTTATTGCCCAAACAAATTTGGAATTAAAGCACGATTGAAACACCATAACAATCAATAATTAGAAATATAAGAAATTAAATCAATATCCACATTGATACATACAGGATAAAGAGTATTTAATTAAAAAATCCATTCCCTCTCGTTTTTAGATACATTCTATCTCATGTTACCCCGCCAATGTGGCTCAACACTATCAATTCCCTAAAAACAGACCAAACTAGGGTCTCTATTGTGGTGGGTTCTAAAGTGATTTCATAGATGATGTTTAGGAAACCCTGGGGCAGATTCACAGAGAAATGGATTATCGTAGCGTATCAGAAATACACTACGCCGCCGTTTTTTACCTTGCTCTACGTGGAATTCAGGTAGATTTTCTACGGTAAACGACGGCGGCGTAGTGTATTTCTCCCGTCGCAATCCATCTGCGCGAGTAGGGGGCGTGAAACATTTAAATTAGGCGCGTTCCCGCGGCGATCGATCTGCGCATGCTCCGTTCGCAAATTTCCCGCCGTGCATTGCGCGAAATCACGTCGTGACGTCATTCGTTGTTTATGTAGCGTACTTTACGGGCGATCCACGTCCCGACGAGTTACGTAAACAAAATAACATTTTAAATAAATTCGAAGCGGGAACGACGGCCATACTTAACATGGGCTACGTAAAGTTAGAGCAGCAAAAAGCTGCTCTAACATTACGTATAAAAAAATAGACGAAAACGATTGCGACGCCCGCTCGTATGTTCGTGAATCCCCGTAAAAACACATTTGCATATCCCGACGCACCAAAACGACGCGAACTCCTCCCAGCGGCCGCAAATAGATGGCAGCGTAGATCCGAAGGCTTACGAAGACGTAAGCCTCTCGGATCGAAGCCCGAAGCCGGCGTATCATGGTTTGAGGATTCAAACTAGTGATACGCCGCGCGAAATTTGAAATTACTCCTGTCTAACCCCAGTTAGACAGGAGTAATTGTTTTGTGAATCTGCCCCCCTATCTTTATATTATTTAGATGTTCATTTATTTCTTTATTTTTTATGCCTAATTTCCTGGACGTACGTCCCACATATCGGAGCCCGCAAGGACAGGAAACAAGGTATGTTACATGAGTGGAGTCACAGGAAATACATTTATACATTTTAAATTGTTTACTAGTACTATGGGATTTGAAAGTTTCTATCTTCCTATTTAAAAATTTTGTTTAATAGGCCAAGGGTTTTTACCATTGTAAAAGGTGCAAAGCTTGTAGGACAACAACATTTTAAAATAGGAAAATAGAAACTTTCAAATCCCATAGTACTGGTAAATAAATTAAAATTAATTTAACATACCTGTTTTCCTGTCCCTAGCGGGCTCCGATATGTGGGACACACGACCAGGAAGTTATGGATACAAATAAATGAACATCTGAATAATATAAAGAAAGGGTTTTCTAAACATAGTCTATTGAATCATTTTAGAACTCACCACAATAGAGACCCTAGTTTGGTCTGTTTTTGTGGAATTGATAGGGTTGAGCCACATTGATTTTGGGGGGGGGGGGGGGTAACATGAGACAGAAAGTTTCCTTAAAGTGGGATTCCACCCGCAATTTTTTTTTTTAAAGTCAGCAGCTACTAACAGTGTAGCTGCTGACTTTTAATAGGGACACTTACCTTGTCCTTGTCCTTACCTTGTCCTACTTGCCCGCGCTGATGGCCCCCCCGATGCCGGTCCCACGATCGATGCAGGTCCCGCGCCGCCACTCACACTAGGGGAAACAGCGCCTGCGTGAGTCTCACACCGGCTTGTGAATGGGCGGCTGCTCGCCCCATTCACAAGGAGAAGAAGCAGAAGAAAACACACCGCTGTGGGGAAGAGACAGATTACGGACTTCCGCATAGCAACAGGTATTTCGGGTGAGTATAATTTTTTTTTCACGTTTTTTTTATTTTATTTTTTTAGGATATATGGCCAAATTTGTTGTCCTTTGTTTTCCTGGGTGGAACTCCACTTTAAACGAGACGGAATGGACTTTTAAATTAAATACTCTTTATCCTGTAGGTATCAATGTGGATATTGATTTAAATTGTTATATTTCTAATTATTAATTGTTGTGATGTTTCAATCATGCTTCAATACCACAGTTTTTTGGGAAATAAGGTACGTCCGATAAGATTTTTAATCTAGCCTTTGGATGTATTATTATTTCTATCCACAAGATGGCGCATAGTTACATAGTGGTATCCACTGTGTTAGTTTACTATGATTCCACTAGAGAGTGTAGTATCCATTGGGTTTATTTTTTATATTTTTTTAACCTCTAAGGGGTAGATTGGGTATAAATATTAATTATATATTTTTATATAATTTTAATTTATAATTTAACATTAAAGTAGGTGGTAAGGTATTATATTTTGGCATGATCGTTTTTATATTGGCTAATGAGCCAACTTAATGGCGTCTGTAGTTACATGGCGATTGTACTTAACTAGGAGGAAGTTACAGGTCCGATCACATGACCCCTGATGATGTCAGACGCTGCTGGTGAAATGCATTGGATCGGTTAGTGCGTGACACGTCACTTCCACCATCTCTTTGAAACGCTATTGGCGTGCCTGCTTGTTTTTATGGGCTTTTACTGATCTACTACTCTCTAAGTAAGAAAGAAAGTTACCGCTCCAGGTGGATTGTGTTAGGATGATCAGTATGATCTCAGGAGATCAAGGGTGCTGGCAATGCACAAGGCAACAAATGGAAAAAGAAAATATGGACAGCCACACTCCAAAAAACCTTAATGGTTGTCTTTATTTAAAAAAGGAAAAATGCACTACAAGTCACAGCACACAACACGGAAGTAAAACAACTGACGCGTTTCGCACTATAAATTAGTGCTTAATCATAGACGATGATGATTTGTTTAAGCACTACTTTATAGTACGAAACACGTCAGCGGTTTTACTTCCGTGTTTACTTGAAGTGCATTTTTCCTTTTTTAAATAAAGACAACCATCAAGGTTCTTTGGAGTGAGGCTGTCCATATTTTCTTATTCCATTTGTTACTACACTCGCCTGGCGTACGTACATCTTTCTAATCCATTTCACTGGAGGATACATCTTTGTCACAATGCTTATGACTACCTGTGATGGGTGTCATATATGTCTGGTGAATAGGATGTTTGCTTATGGGCTGGTGAAAGAAGGCACTTTTGTTTTTTCTACACATGAACTTTTAATAAGATATTACTTTACTCTCACTTGATTGGAGACATCTGGTGGCGGTGTATGGACATTTTATATACAACATGTATTATTATTTAATAGTTTTACATATGTTGGTTTGCACATGGTTTATTTATGATAGGAGCGTGGTATGGAAATTCATTTTTTTCTCTTTTTTATTTTTATATTGTAGACTTGAGTCTTACTACACAGCTGCTATTTTGTTAAAAAAAATTATGTATTTTTCACATATTTATTTCCTTTGTATATCCAGAGTACGCTGGTTGAAGTTTTTTTTTCTTTTTATAATCTGGATAAATGACAAGAACCAATGAAAAATTGTCCAATAAATGTGTAAATAACCAAAACTGAGGTAAATTTCTCCATCAATGAGGTATACAATAATAAATTAAGCCAACATTTGGGTAAATACTTGAGTTGAGGTAAAATTATTCAGCATTGGGGTAAATAACATGAACTGAGTTAAAATCATCAAGTAATAGGGTAAATAACTAAAATGGGGGAAAAAGTGACCAACAGTGGGTTAAATAGACAAATCTGATTTAAAACCATCAATCTTTAAATTATTTTTTATTAAACTTATACAAATATAAAACCTTACATACTTTTGCAAAAACAAATTTACAAGTCATTCAAAAAATACAAAAAACCGTGTAAATATTCAGAACGGAGATAAAACTTTCCAGCAATTGGGAAAAAACAAGAACTGAGGTCAAATTGATCAGCAAAGGAGTAAATAACAAGAATGAAGATAAAATTGACCAGCAATGTAAATAACCAGAACTGAGGTAACGTCACTCACAAATAATCAGATTCAAGGTAAAATTGTCATGCAATTGGGTAAATAACCTTAAGAGCCCTTTCACATGTACGGACCGTATGTCCGCATTTTCATCCATCCGTTGCGGATGAAAACGGGACATACATTGGTCCCTATTTGAGTATGGGGTGTCAGCGGATGACCATCCGCTGACACCTGCAATTGTCCGTCTCCGCAATGATCCGATTTTTCGAACGGTAGAAAATCCTATTTTTCTTCCGTCTGGCAGGTCGGATCGGATGAATACGGACATACGGTCCATGTTCATCCGATCCCCCCCATAGGGGAGAGCAGAGGAAAGACAGGGCGGTCCCTGCACAGTGTGCAGGGACCGCCCTGTCAGCCGACAGCTCAACGGGGATTTTATGGAGGATCCCCGCTGAGCTTACGGACACACACGGAGCGGAAAAACTGGAGTTAAATTGTCCAGCACTGGGGTCTTTTCCTAGAAAATAGGGTAAATAACTAGTTAACATAATCCAAATATGGTATAAAATGACCCACGATTGAGCTAAAAATTGTCCAGCAATGGTGCAAATTGCCAAGAACAGAGGAAAATTCAAGTAACTTGTCTAAAAATCGGGTAAAATTTGCCATCAAAACTGGGGTTAAAAATGATTAAATTATCCACATCTGTTGTACAGCACTGGAGAAAATTGCCGTAAACTGGGGAAAGTTGTCAAGCATTGGGGTGAATTACATTAAACTGGGGTAAAAGTTTGGCCACACTTTATTTTGTCTGTCTACCCTTCCAGATCACTACAGGGATGTCATTGAGTGGTGCTGCACAGTTTGAGGATGGGAGTTACGTATGTGTACATTGTATGGGAGTTAGAAAAGTCTGAGCCGCCGTACACACGGCCGAGGTTCTCGCTGAAAACCAGCGAGAACCTCGCTGGAATGTGCATTCCAGCGAGGACCTCGGCCGTGTGTACGGTCTCGGCGAGCTTCCCGTCGGGAAGCCCGTCGAGCCGAAATAGAGAGCACGCTCTCTATTTCCTCGACGGCCCGCCTGGAAGAATGGCTGGTTGCCATTCCCGACGGGCGGGTCGCCGAATTCGACGGCCGGGAGAGAACCTCGACGGGCAGAACGATGTGTTCTGCCCGTCGAGGTTCTCTGCCGTGTGTACGGCGCCTGACAGTGATTATTATGACTTTTCTTTTTTTAATTCAGACCCTGGCACTGACTTAAGAATGGCCCACTTATTGATAAAAGGTGGAACTGTAATCAGATGTAGCACCTTTAAGATGATCAATCCTGCCTTGGCTGACTAGCACCGGCCAATTGACAGTACAGTTTATACAAATTGCAACAGGCTTCCAGAATGTTGAGAGAAAGAAAACAGCAATGTACGGGTAGAACAAAAACCCTGGGCAGCTCATGGCCTAGATAAGGGCCCAGGTTTCAGTTGGGGTTTCCCAGTGGGCTGATGTATTGGTGTTCCACCCTGCCATGCGCAGGAACCACTGAACAGTCTATGTGCTAGATAGAGGGCTTGGGTTCACCAGAGGGTTGATGTCCTGGTGTTCCATAGTTCAAGGCACAGGAACCTTAGGCAGCCAATTAGATAGATCGAGGGTCCAGGTTCTGGTTAGGGTGGCCCAGAGGGATGATGTCCTGGTGTTCCACCCTAACAGAAACAGGAACCTGTGGGCAATATAGAGGGCCCTGGTCCTGGTTAGTGTATCCGGGGGGGGGGGGGGGGTGAATGCAATGTCCCTGTGTTCCACCCTGAGCAGCTCATGGGCTTGATAGAGCTTCCAGGTTTCCTGGTTTCAGTTAACGTGTCCAAGGGGGTTGATGATCTGGTGTCCCACCTTGCCAAGCATAAGAACCCTGGGCAACTCTTGGGCTATACAGTATACGGTAGATGGTCAAGGTTCCGGATAAAGGTCCAGATTCAGATACGAGATACGGCGGCATTTCTCCAGATACCACGTCGTATCTCTGAGTTTTTCCGTCGTATCTATGCGCCTGATTTAGAGAATCAGTTACGCATAGATATCCCTAAGATCCGACAGGTGTAATTGTCTTACACCGTCGTATCTTAGGCTGCAATTTCAGGCTGGCCGCTAGGTGGCACTTCTGTATAGTTAAGCAAGGAATATGCTAATGAGGTTTTAAGGCCGATTCAGAAAAGTACGTTCCGCCGGCGCTTTGTTTTGCGTCGTTTACGTTCGGCTTTTTTCGGCGTATAGTTACCCCTGCTATATGTTAAGTATGGCCGTCGTTCCCGCGTCGAGTTTTGAATTTTTTACGTCGTTTGCATAAGTCGTTCGTGAATAGGGATTTACGTAATTTACGTTCACGTCGAATCCAATACGTCCTTGCGGTGTACTTTGCCACAATGCACACTGGGATATTTCACAGATGGCGCATGCGCCGTTCAAAAAAAAATGTCAAAAACACAGGGTCAAGTTAAAGTTAAATAAAACACGCCCACAACATCCCCATTTGAATTACGCGGCCTTACGCCGCAACACATACATTACGCCGCCGTAAATAAGGGCGCAAGTTCTTTCTGAATACAGAACTTGCGCCCAAAGTTACAGTGGCGTAACGTATCGGGGATACGTTACGCAAGCAGAAAGATCCGCTGATCTTTCTGAATCTGGCCCAGAGTGTCCAAGAGAGATGATGTCCTTGTGTTTTACTCTGCCAGGCACAGAAACCCCATGGCAGCTCAATAGCTGTATAAAGGACCCAGTTTCTGGTTAGGGTATTCCAGAGGGGTGATGTCCTGGTGTTCCACCCTGCCAAGCACAGGACCCCTGTGCAGCCTGTGGGCTAGATAAGAAGGCCTTGGTTCTGGTTAGTGTGTCTCAGACGGGGTGATGTCCTGATATTCCATCCTGCCAGGCAAAGGAACCCCTGGGCAGCCGATGGGTTCGATTTAGGTCCCAGATTCAGGTTAGGGTGTTCCAGAGGGGTGATGTCCTTGTGTTCCACCCTGCCAGGCACATGGACCCCTGGGCAACCTGTGGGCTAGATAAGAAGGCCTCTAGTTAGTTAGGTTCTAGTTAGTGTGTCTCAGAGGTGGTGATGTCCCGGTAGTCCACCCTCAAGGCACAGGGCTTGCCCATGAGGTAAACAGAGGGCTCCTAATTTGTACCTCTCCTGTACTGTATGCCTGTTGATAAATAAAGAATTTGAAAAAAAAACAGAGGGCCTGTGTTTCAGTGAGTGCCGGTTCACAGTACAGCGACTTAGGATCCGTCTTGTCATGCCTTAAGTTGCCCCAAGTCGCTGGACATAAGAAATTCCATTGAAGTAAATGAGAGCCGTCTTAATGTAAACTACTGAAGTTGCTCGGACTTCAGAAAAGGTTCCTGTACTACTTCAAGGCGACTTCTAGGAAACTTGTACCCATAGATTTCAATGGAAGTCACCTCCGAGTCGGATCCCCTGTCTTTTTTTTTTTTTTTCACAAGAGAAACGGATCCCCTGTCTTAACTGAAGCAACTTTGCAGGAAAAGAAAACAGTTTACCCAGGAAAACCCCTCCCTCCCACAGAGCTGATTATTCTGTGATTGGCCACAGCCAAAGTCGCCTGTCCTGGAGGAAACTTTAAGGCCCAGATTCACGTAGGGCGGCGTATCTTTAGGCTGGCGTAGCATATCTTCTTTACGCTACGCCGCCGCAACTTAGAGCGGCAAGTGCTGTATTCACAAAGCACTTGCGTCCTAAGTTAAGGCAGCTTAGCGTAAATGTGCCGGCGTAAGTGCGCGTAGTGGGCGTGTTATATTATAATGAACAGTGACCCCATGCAAATAAGGGGCCGAACGAACGGCGCATGCGCCGTCCATGAACGTATCCCTGTGCGCATGCTCAGAATTACGCCTGCTAGAATACCTAACATACGTCGAACACTGCCTACGACGTAAACGTAACTTACGCTTAAGCGCATTCACGTACACCTTACGTAAACAACGTAAAATTTGACGGCTGTTGCGAAGTCAATACCTTAACATGGGCTGCGCCTCATATAGCAGGGGTAACTTTACGCCGGAGGTACGCCTTACGTAAACAGCGTAGCTTACAGCGACTGGCCCATCTACGTTCGTGAATCAGAGTATCTTGGTCATTTGCATATTTATAATGGGAACGCCGAATGCGTCCAGCGTAACAATGCGTCCACGATACGCCGGCGTTGGCAAGTTAGGTCGAACGACTGAAGCCATGTTTTTCGGGGTATCTTGCTTTGTGGATAGGCATAAAGATGCGACGGCGCACATTTGAAATGCCGCTGTAAAGCCTTTGTGGATCTGGGCCGGCGTATCTGGAGATACGCCGCCGTAAAACCTTTGTGGATCTGGGCCTAAGTTGCATTGTAAGTTGCTCAAAGTCGCACTGAAGTCGCCTCCACATCGCCTTGCATGTCTCGCCGTAAGTCGGGTTGCCAATGTGTGAACCGGCACTTAGTGTGTCCCAGAGGGGTGATGTCCCAGTATGCCACCCTCCCAGACCCGGTGTAACGCCGCCGGCATTACCTTTCCGTAGAACGGGCGCAGCTGCTTCTTTCCTAACAGCTGCGCTCCGTTCTGTTGACGATGGGCGTCACTTCCTGTGCGTCCGTGCGTTCCACGCTGGAACGCGGAAGTGCGCCGCAGCTCCGCTCCAGCGCAGCCTATTTAAATCCCCAGAGCTGACAGTATGGCGTTCCTGAATTCCTGTAAGACGCCTACTGTCAGCTGGGGTTCCCTTCCTTGCTGAGCATCCCGTACCAGCCCTGGAACTCCACACTGGACCAATGGACCCTGCAGTTCTCTGTGCCATCCCTCCGGGACCACCAATATCCCAGGCCATCCGCTCCTAACTGCAAGTACACTGCTCTCTGCCTGTCACCATGTATTACTGGAAGCCAATCATGCCAGCTCACTTGTATTTAGATGCCATAGTTCAGTGTTGATGTTACCAAGTCTTATTGGAACCCTTTAATGCCTGACCAGCTGTATTACGTTACCACTGTTGCCATAACCTCTCATGTCTGTGAACTCCTTCAGTGATGCCGTAACCTATCACGTCTACCTGTTATGCTGGGAATCATACACTCTACAACTCGATATCATACTCTCTTTACTAGAGACTCTATGTACCGTATACAGAGACCTAAGACTGTGTAAGTCCCCCTGCTCCGGCCACACTTGGTCTCATCTTAGCCGTAATATTTGCCTTTAGTTACATTTACCTTCTTGGTGCCTATGAAGGAATATGCACCACCTTCTTATCTGAGGCTGTGATGTCAGAACCCTAACTCTCTGCATAAAAGAGAGTGAAACCAGGGTTCAAACCTGAGTAGCCTCCGCAGTTGCGATCAATAGACATAACCCCTAGATTGGCGTAATACACCCGGGAACCCTAGGTAGCGTATGGACAAAATAAAGGGCCCAGGTTTCAGTTAGAGGGTCCTAGAGGGGTGATGTCCTAATGTTCCGCCATGCCAGACACAGCGACCCTAGGCACAACCTAATTACCCTGGAACACCAGAGGACAAACAGAATAACGCAATCTGACCAGAAAAGGGTCACTGCTGCACTATATTATGTCCTGCAGCACAACAGAACTTCACTGGAAAAGGATACTGTTGCTGTTTATTGTGGTAGCGGGATTTTTTTTCCGTGCAGACTCGTAAAGTTACTGACAGGTCCACTTTAAGGGGGGGGGGGGGAACTCATCTTCTAATAACCAAAAAGCAGACAAAACATAATTACTGGAATAAAAGAATTGTTGTTCATAACAATTAGACACTTGCTCTCAGCATTAATTTGGCCCTCAAATAATAACAGCTGGAATCTGGTTGCCGCCAGCAACATAAACACTTTCTACACATCTCTATTGTCCCCCTCTAAAACATTCAGCATCGGCTTCTCATTATTACTGGCTTTTGGTTGGGTAATTTGTCTATTGTTAAATTGCTAGGAAGTAACTACCGAACCCCTAGCCCCCTTATGGCATTCTTAAACCACTTTATTTAGGCTCCCATAAGCGTGCTCTAGCCGCATCCATATGCCCCATTAGATCAAAATGGTATTTTATTACAGAAACAAAACAGCTTCCGCAGAAAATATAAAGAGAGCACAAAAAAATAAATAAAAAACTTTTGTCCCGCAGCTTGTAAAATTGCAACGTTTATAGAGCCAATCCATAATGACAAATATTGTGTTTTGCTGCAGTGAACAATTGTTTTTAGCAGCGCTTTATATGTTTCTTAATATTCATCGTGATGGCTGATCAAAGGAAGATGATGCTTTAAACTAAAACAAACGTCTTGTTTAGCATGCTGAGCATGAAACCGTCTACGGGAAGTGAATTGTCTTGAAGCAAGCGTATAATTGACAGAAGTTCTCGTTTTTCAAAACCGCCATGTATCTGCATCCTGTCAGAAGCAGAGGGCTTGTCACTTTAACTGCCTTGTTGTATCTTTCGGGGGACCGCGGGGCAGAAAATGTGCTCCTTTTGGGCATGATTAAGCTGGAAAGGCCACATCTTCAATAATTTAATTCTTCTCAGTCATCTAGATTTAGACAAATTGATATTGGCCTAGGACGGTTGCAATATAAATAAACAGTTCTTGTAGTGTGACAGGCAAAGCCTGCACATAACAAGACACAGTCAACTGTGTAGCTGTTTATTAAGTTCTTCTTTCAATCTGTTCATCCAAAAGATTTATTTCTGATTGAGTTTATAGTTAATTATTTGGAAAGGTTTTTTTCCCCCATAACTTGTACCCTGTAAGAGTATTTTTTTGAGTTATATATTTTAAAGCTGAATTCCAATCACAAAGACTTTAATTTAAGGCCGAGTTCAAATATGCATAGCCGCCGTTCCCAGCATGGGGTCCGATGCGTCCCTTTTTTTTAAAAAGGTAAAATTTAATTGATTTTTAGTACAAAACACACAACAGACAACAAACATAACTGGAGCGAACATCGCTCATTCCATTACAGAGATCTGGTAGCTGGTAATCATCAAGTCGATACATAGCAACCCAATTAATAAGTGCGGGGGGGCAGAGCCGGTTATACAGTTGCAGCTCTCTGCCCATGAAGCTCTGAGAACCGAGCGATCAGTGGTGTTTGATCACTCGGTTCTCAGCCTTGGAGCCAGCGGGGGACAAATGCAGCATCCACCTAGGTAAGTATGATTCAAAAATAAAAACTTCTTCACTTCTCTTAAATACCATGATAAATATTAAATCAACTCAGGTAATCTTAGATTTTAAAATATCATTCCACAATTGCTCAGATTGGTACCCTAGGATCTATTCCGTACATATAAACATTTTTGTGTTGTATTCGGTTTGGCTTTTAGAGGTTTTTCTTCTATTAAATGTATATTAGGCAACATCTCAACAATATGTTTCATTTCAAGGAAGTTTGAGTAAAGTTATTTTTTTATTAACACGTTGTGAAAACTTTGTGTATTGCCCCAGGCGGGGGTCATTAAATTGCGCTGAGAGCTGGGAGGAAAGACTTTTCTTTCATGGTCTGTCAGCCACGAGCTTTCCTAGATCTAGGACTGACAGCTGAATAAAACAGTTCTGATCTGTGGAGCCGAGCTATGTTCTAGGTAACTGGTGTTCATAAACTGATATCAAGCTGTTGTGCTGCTCAAAGCCCAATTCTACCTTTGTAGCAAATCTAATCTAAATCGGCTCATCAAAATAATCAATATAGAATATAGAATATAGATGAAGGTGAGTTAAACGATCAACTGACATAATTGTCAGAAGCTCCAGCAGAAAGAATGCAGCACCTGAGCAGGCATAGACATGGATTAGTCATTTTCAACAGTAGATTATGTTTTTGACAAAATTATCCTTCTATGGGACACTTTCACGTTGATGCAATGCAGTTTTCCCGCATCGCAGTGTACCTTTGTATGGTTTACCTGCACTTTGCCATATGCTTCTAATAAATCAGGTGGTTTTGTTGCGTTTTTTCAAAGCACACCAAAATTCCTGCTCGCAAGGTGTAACGAAAATGCAACAGAACCGCCCAATCTAATTGAACTCTATGGTACAGCTCAGGAAACACGAATGAAAAGAACATGTAGCACCCTGATGTTTAGGTAGGGTTGCTATCAAATTTAGTTGCCAGGCGATAGTTGCCATGGCCAATTGTTAGGAGATCAATTGATTCCTCTCTACATCTAGACTTGCTGCACCCTTTCTCTTCTGTCACTAGGTGGCGCTATGCTAGTAACATAAGATAAGACAGGGGCTATGCAAACTCAGACATGAATGGATGGGGTGTCTCAGCCAATAAGGCAGAAATGTTCTTTGGTCCCTTGTCCTGCTGGGAAAGCCTATTTATTTGGGTGGAGTCAGGTGATCAGGGTTCTGTGCCACCTGGACGGCTGTCTGGGTGGATGTGTGTTGTACTGCCCTGGGCTGCTAGGCCTGCAGGCTTGCAGTCCAACCAGAAGTTGTGGTTTAGCCGGAAGGGAAACCAGCTGTGGTTGGAGGTAGAAGGAGAACCAGTCGCCACTAAGGGACTGACCACCTTGTACTGGAGACCACTGTGAGTAAGCTTAAGTCAGTACCTGAACAGTCTTCTCGCCAGAATCAGAACTAGCATGACTGCATGAATTAGAGTGCAGACTGCGAGCCAGGCCTTCTTGTACAACACCTGTGCCTGACCCCACAAATGCGCTTCTGGAAGAATGGTCAAACATTCTTTTAGACACACTCCTAAACCTTGTGGACGGCCTTCCTAGAAGAGTTGAAGCTGTTATAGCTGCAAACAGTGGGCCAACTCAATATTGAACCCTACAGACGAAGACTGGGATGTCATTAAAGTTCATGTGTGTGTAAAGGAAGGTGACACAATACTTGTGGTACTATAGTGTATCTGGTACTGTTGATCCTGATAGTAACACACTTTCTGTTGACGGGGCGGTGTTCTGTATTTCACAGTAATACCTCAGGAAGGGCTTGTTTGAGAGTTCAGTGCAGAATTGTCAGCTTGTCGTATGAAGTTAGGAAATCCATAGTGTCTTAGCAGAATCAACAGGCACATAATAGTCTGTTCTGACTGGGTGAAAATACAACAGTAGCAACTCCCCTGGACAAGACGTGGATGAGACTTTCTTTATTTCCTTCTTCTTGGTTTGCTATACTATAGAACAGGGGGCAGGAAGTGATGTACATTATTATACATACAATTGTGATACTAGCAGCTAACAGTAGGTGGCAGTAGAAGCCTACGCAGGAATAAAAGATGAATCTTCCAATAGGGACACTTGTTCCAGTCACAATAATCCAATCATTCCTCATTATTCTGGAGAGATTTCCTCTTACTTCCTGTTGTGTGTATAGAAGAGGAAGTGAAATGGAAACCCCTCCAGTGGGACATCTTTCCCTACTCTATCCAAAATGAAGAAAAACTTGGGTTTAGATATACACATGTGGTAATATAATAAAAAAATCAAACTTTGTAGGAGTTTATAAACTTTCAGAAACAATTTAAAATTAAATGAGCTAAAAACCACAATAGCTTCCCTGAACTGACACCATCAGTCCATGTACCTATGTACTTATGTATCTATGCACAATTTATTGTGAATCTGCACACCAGAGGTCACTAGTAATTTGTATGTTCCCTTTGGGGCATAAACGTACTTCTCTGCAAAAAAAAGAAGAAGAAAAAAGTCAGTATAATGCTGCAATGATTATGCAAATAATTAATCAGAATGCATTGACAAATGTGTCATTTAAAAAAAAAAAAAAGTAAAAAAAGAGCATTAATGAGATTTTCCTAATTACAAATCCCCTGTAGCTGTATAGGCCGCTTCTTACTGAAATGCGTAAATATGCCTGCAAGGCTGACTCTAAATCTGTCTGCGCTGCTTTTATTGCCTGTTGTCAAAACAGGGCCGCAGATTGCGAGGTGTCCTTACCTAGACCCAGCATCTCTTTGCTAGCAATGGAAATTGTGCACTAGCAGCTATCATACCTCCGCAGTTGATTTTATGCTTGATAAATTTTATTATACCAGATTAAATCACATTTATGATGTGACATGACTACTGTGGACTTAACATTTAGTTTATTGAGTTTCCTGAGCAACCTGGCTCCCCTTCAATGTTTCTACACCAAACCGGCATTCGTTTGTAAACTCTAGAACAAAGGAAATGGGGGGTATTGCCCCGAACAACCTGTCAACTTATATGTATCTTTCTATCAGAGAAAAATTAAAGAGATTGTAAAGGTACCTTTTTCCCCCCTAAACAGCTTCCTTTACATTAGTTCGATGCCCCTTCACTTACCTTATCCGTCCATTTTGCTTTTAACCAACTTACTACCGGCCGCCGTCAATTGACACAATAGCGATAGTGGGAACCCGATGCACATGCCCGGCGGCTGTGATTGCCCAGTAACTGAGCAGGACTGTGGATCTCTGTGTGTAAACACAGAGATCTATGGCCTGTTAGGGAGAGGAGACTGATGCTGTGTCCCTTGTACATAGGGACACCGATCGGTCACCTCCCCAGTCAGTCCCCTTCTCCCACAGTTAGAATCACTCCCAGAGAACATATTTAACCCCTTCCTCGCCCCCTAGTGTTAACCCCTTCCCTGCCAGTCACATTTATACAGTAATCAGTGCATATTTATAGCAATGATCCCTGTATAAATGTGAATGATCCCAAAAATGTGTCAAAAGTGTCAGATGTGTCCGCCATAATGTTGCAATCCCAATAAAAATAGCAGATCACCACCATTACTAGTAAAAAAAAAAAAAATCATAATTACGTATCGGCCTAAACTGAGATTTTTTTTTTTTAATGGGATATTAATTATAGCAAAAAGTTAAAAAAAAATTGTGTTTTTTTCAAAATTGTCACTCTTTTTTTGTTTATAGCGCAAAAAAATTAAACCGCAGAGGTGATCAAATACCACCAAAAGAAAGCTCTATTTGTGGGAAAACGGAAGTCAATTTTGTTTGGAAGCCACATCGCACGACCGCACAATTGTCAGTTAAAGCGATGCAGTGCCGGAAGCTGAAATATAGCTGGTATATGTGCCCAGTAAGCAAGTGGTTAAATGTCCTTATTTCTTCTGAGAAATCCTCACTTCCTGTTCTTCTGTCTGTAACTCCACACAGTAATGCAAGGCTTTCTCCCTGGTGTGGAGAAAGCCTCTTGAGGGGGGAGGGAGCGAGCAGGAGTGTCAGGACACTCTCTAAATTTAAATGTATTTTATTGGGATTTTATGTGATAGATCAACACAAAGTTGCACATACTTGTGAATTGGAAAGAAAATGCTAAATAGTTTTCCAAATTATTTACAAATAAACATGTGAAAAAAAAGGCGTGCATTTGTATGGCTCTTCCAGCTTAGAGAGTGACATGTTTGCCCATTCTTTGCAAAATAGCTTAAGCTCTGTCAGATTGGATGGAGAGTGTCTGTGAACAGCAATTTTAAATTTTTGCCACAGATTCTCAATGTGATTTAGGTCTGGACTTTGGCTGGGCCATTCTAACACATGAATATGCTTTGATCTAAACCAGGGATCTTCAAACTACGGCCCTCCAGCTATTGTGGAACTACACCTCCCATGAGGCATTGTGAAACTCTGACATTCACAGACATGACTAGGCATGATGGGAATTGTAGTTCCTGAACAACTGGAGGGCCATAGTTTGAGGACCCCTGATCTAAACCATTCCATTGCAGCTCTGGCTGTATGTTTAGGGTCGTTGTCCTGCTGGAAGGTAAACCTCCATTCCAGTCTCAAGTCTTTTTTGCAAACAGTTTTTTTTTCTAAGATTGTCCTGTATTTGGCTCTATCCATCTTCCCATCAACTCTGTTTAGCTTCCCTGTCCCTGCTGAAGAAAAGCATCCCCACAACATTATGCTGCCACCACCATGTTTCACGGTGGGCATGGTGTGTTCAGAGTGATGTGCAGTGTTAGTTTTCTGCTACACATAGCTTTTTGCTTTTAGGCCAAAAAGATACATTTTGGTCTCATCTCCAACAATAACTTTTGTCTTGTCACTCTTCCACAAAGGCCAGATATGTGGAGTGCATGACTAATAGTTGTCCTGTGGACAGATTCTCCCACCTGAGCTGTGGATCTCTGCAGCTCCTACAGAGTTACCATGGGCCTCTTGCATAGTTGCCAACATTCTCCCAAAAAAATTATAGGAACACTTTTTTGTCTATAGGTGTCTCTTAATATAATTATGAGGGCAGATGAATTCAGTTGTAGACTTGATGTAGCCCGGGGGTGATGGGCGTGGTCTAAATGAAATATTGGGTGTGGTTTACCCTAGGTGTGGTTAGAGTCCGAGATGAAAGAGTGATGGGGAGAAGCCAGAGAGGGATGGAGAGAGAAAAAAAGAGAAAGATAGGGAGGGAAGAAGGAGAGAGAAGGAAGGAAAGAAAGAAAGAAGGTAGCTAAAGCAGATAAAGATACTCCAAACACCTGGTGTTAGCGCTTCAATCGTCACGGCACCATGGTTGTTATGGTGTTAGGGTGATTGAAGGGCATTATTTCTTATATTGCATTGTAATATAAAAAATAAAAAAGTTAAACTCACCATAATGCCGAATCAGTGGGATCCCTTATGGGAGTGTCAGTTGCCACTGTCACCTGCTACCAGATGCAGCTTGGCTCACTTGTCACCACAGATGCAGCTTGTCACTTGTCACCACAGATACATCGTGTCACCACAGATGCAGCTTGTCCCCACAGATACAGCGCACTTGTCACCACAGATACAGCTTGTCACTTGTCACCACAGATGCAGCTGCTCATCACCACAGATACAGCTTGTCACTTGTCACTACAGATACAGCTTGTCATCACAGATACATTTTGTCACCACAGATACAGACTGTCACTACAGATAGAGCCCACTTGTCACCACAGATACAGCGTGTCACCACAGATGCAGCTTGTCACCACAGATACAGTGCACTTGTCACCGCAGATACAGCTTGTCACTTGTCACCACAGATGCAGCTTGTCACTTGTCACCACAGATGCAGCTCCTCGCCACAGATAAAGCTTGTCACTTGTCACTACAGATACAGCTTGTCATCACAGATACATTTTGTCACCACAGATACAGCTTGTCACCACAGATACAGCTTGTCACGTGTCATCACAGATACAGCGTGTCACTGGTCACCACAGATGCAGCTTTTCATTCGTCACTAAAGATACAGCTTGTCACCACAGATACAGCTTGTTACCACAGATCTGCAGCGCACTTGTCACCACAGATGCAGCTTTTTACCACAGATACAGCTTGTCACCACAGATGCAGCACACTTCTCACCCCAGCTACAGCTTGTCACCAAGATACAGCACACTTTGTCACCACAGATGCAGCTAGTCTATGCTGCACTATATCTGTGATTCGTTCTCTGCACCATTTACAGAAGACCTGCTATCGTGGAGGCCGGAAAGGAAGATAAAGGCAGAGCCTTTTGTTTTTTCCTCATGAGAGCTGGTTTTCTGTAAAATGGCAGCGGAGGAAATTTACTAGTGCCAATTTTCTGTGAAATTTCCCAGGACACCGTAAGACAGAGACAAGGTTCTAAATACGGGGAATGTCCCAGGAAATTCGGGACTGTTGCCAACTATGCTCTTGGCTGCTTCTCTGATGAATGTTCTCCTTGGCCAGCCTTTCAGTTTAGGTGGACGGCCATGTCTTGGTAGGTTTGCAGTTGTGCCATACTCTTTACATTTTCAGATGATGGATTGAACAGAAGCTCCGTGAGATGTTCAAAGCTTGGGATATTTTTTTATAACCTAACCTAACACTTCTCCACAACTTTATCCTTGGCCTTTCTGGCGTGTTCCTTGACCTTCATAATGCTGTTTGTTCACTAAGGTTCTCTGACAAACCTCTGGGGGCTTCATAGAACAGCTATATTTTTACTGGGATTAAATTGCACACAGGTGGACTCTATTTACTAATTAGGTGACTTCTGAAGGCAGTTGGTTCCACTAGATTTTCGTTAGGGGCATCAGAGTAAAGAGGGCTGAATACAAATCATACAAATCGCATACTAGCTCATTATAAAATAATTACATCAGAAGGATGCCCAGAATTGGTGCCAGCACTCCGAGCACACGGTAGACATATTCCACCGGAGTTACTTCTGGGTTTGCGGCTCCGGCGCTCTGATTGGCCAGAGCCACGATGACGTCACTCGCCGCTGCCGTTCAGGCCACAAGTTTTAAAGAACCAGCACCAGCGGCCCGTTTCTTCAGTGCCTATGCCCCAATGACGTCGGAAGCAGAACATACTGAATATCTCCTAAACTTTCACAGTTTAGGAGATATTCACAGTACCTACAGGTAAGCCTTGTTATAGGTATAAGTGGTGTAACAGAGTTTACAACCACTTGAATACATTATGGGCCAGATTCAGCAAGACTTGCGCTGGAGTATATCGATATGCGCCGCGTAACTGTAAAGATGCACCGTAGTATCTATGTGGCCGTACCCACCAACCTAGATGCGCCAGAAAATGGGCCATTTCCGATCGGCTTAACTTTCCCTCGCCAGAGTATCGTTAGCGCATATTTTCGCTTGTCGCATCCGTCGCGCCTATTGATTTGCCTTGCAAATATGCAAATGAGGGAGATTTCCCGATTCGCGAACGGATTAGCACCATACGCTGGCTACATGCGCCGCGCATATCTCGTCCGTCCGTCGCAAAGTTATTTCTACAAATAGCTGCTTTATCTTTACTCCAGACGGCCTCAGGTCAGCAGGAGAGCAGCTACAGCAGCAGCGTTACTGACGAAACTAGCAAGCTGAACAACCACACTTTCAAGGACAACACCTCTGTGTGCCAACATGCCAAAGGCAGTCGCGGTCCTAGCACTAGTACTGGGTCCCCCGGTACGGCGGAGGCGGGCACGTGAGAGGATATACCTCACGCGCATTAGCCTCTTTGGCATGGGGGATGAGGAGGTGTATCGCCTCTTCAGATTCAGCCCTGATGCAATTCTTGAATTAACCACAACCCTGCAGGATGACATCACCAGCAAGACACACCGCTCACAAGCAGTGCAGCCACTGGTGAAGGTACTGGCAACACTTCATTTCCTTGCAAGTGGATCATTCCAGCGTACAAGTGGAGTGGTGGCTGGGATGTCACAGTCCACCATGAGCAGATGTGTGCACCAGGTTGTCCCCGCAATCCTCAGACGCATGTCCAACCAGTTCATCAGACCAACCACTGAGGAGCTGCGGCTGAAGACAATGACAGATTTCTACAGCATTGCCAGATTCCCACGCACAGTGGGGGCCATTGATTGCACACATGTGGCCCTACAGCCCCCCAGTGCCACAGAGCACATATACCGCAATCGGAAGCATTGGCATTCCATCAACGTACAGGTGATGCCTCATATGGCACGTCCGTGCCAAACACCCCGGATCCAGCAATGACAGCTTCATATACAATCAGACAAATTTCTCACCGCTCCAGGTGAGCCCTGTGTGCAATCAAGGGTTGTTGAACCACCAAAGTGCTGGCAATGCTAATGATAGCAAATTGAAGGACGAAAACTGGACAGCCGCACTCCGAAATCACTTAAAATAAGTTGTCTTTTATTTTTCAACTGTACACACAGTCACTGCAACCAACATAGCCATGACTAAGCACTGATTGTAAGTGCGAAACGCGTCGGCCATACTGTATTTTGTTGGTTGCAGTGACTGTGTGTACAGTTGAAAAATAAAAGACAACTTATTTTAAGTGATTTCGGAGTGCGGCTGTCCAGTTTTCGTCCTTCAATTTGCTTTCATATACAATCAGAGTCCCATCCCAGCAGAATTCGAACAGAACATGTATGGGGACAGCTGACTGGTTGGTGAGTGACATGGGTGGCAGGCATGACTATCCCCTCCCATGATGCACACATCACAAGGGGCACATGCATGACTAACATCCTCCTGTCTTTTCCCTTCCAGGTGACTCTGCATATGCACTGGGAACCCATCTAATGACTCCTTTCCGGAACCCCCAAACCAGAGGAGAGAGAAGATACAATGAAGCACATATCAAAACTTGTGCAGTGGTGGAGCAAACATTTGGGCTCCTGAAGTCCCGTTTCCGATGCCTGGATAAGTCCGGGGGGACCCTATTGTATTCCCCTACCTTCGTGTGTCAGATCATCGGTGCATGTTGCATTCTGCACAACTTTGCCATGAGAAAAGGCCTGCAGATTAACATACATGATGACCTGACCCCCGACCCACACAGTCCCCACCTGCCAGAGGCTACACAGTCTGCTGATGGAAGAGCAGTCAGGAGGGTCCTCGCCGTAGGCATCTTTGGACACCAAACCAAAACATTAATCACACAGACAATGCATGCATGCACACCACTGATGTCCCTAGATCACACACACCACATCCACATCACATTGGATTAGCCCAAGTCCAGCATGTAGGACTTGGGAGCAGCAACGCCAGCGTCAAGGCCCCAATGATGTCGCTGTCCATTCATACACCATTCACACGTCATTCATACAGCCATGGGGATAACTTCTCCACCACGGCCGAGGGTGACACCCCTTACTGGCAGGAGTGCCACCCCCTCACATTCACACACCATTCACACTGTCCCCTGCACTCCTGACCGTGTGCAGTTAAAAATAAAATAAATATCTCATAACCTGAGCAATAAACAAAAATAATAAAACCCTCATCTGGGCTGACGGGGGCTCCTTCTTGTGGGCACTCTTGGGCTCCTCAGCTGCCTGGAGGGAGTGGGTGGGGGTGGGGGGGCATTTGGAGGAGGCTGATCCCCGGGTGGGCCACTCCTGGCAGCTCTTGGCTGCATGCCCTCCAAGGCCACGGCAATCCGGCTCAGAAAGTGATTAGTCTGGGCCTGCATCCTCAGCTGGCGGGTGACATGATGCCGCTGGTCACGCTGCCTCTGCCTCCCCTCTCCCCGGATGGCAGCTGTGTTGGCGTGGACGGCTGCAGTGAGGTGTTTAACATCAGCCTTCACCTCCCCCAGCCTGGTCACGACGTCATGCACAGCACTGGTCAGCTGCGACACGGAGCTCAGGCTGTCAGCGACCCGGTCCAGGTGCCCAGCAATCTCCCCCATCTGCTGGGTCTGCCTGGCGTGGTCCATCGCCACCTGGTCCTGGACCAGATCAGACACCCCCCTGGTCTTCCGGGTTGCCTTCCTGGGGCCAGGAGATGGTTGTCCCCGTGGGGATGGAGTCGCCCTTGAGGGGCTTCCGAGGATGGGGGAGGGTATTACAGAGGGCCCTGCAGAAGGGGAGGACTCCTCCAAAAACAAAATAAAGTCCTGCTCAGGAATAACAGCCTGCTCCTCAACCATCTCAGCAGGTGAGGTGTGGGCACTCTCCTCCACCTCGGTCTCTTCAACAACCAGGGGCTCAGCCTCAGGATCCTGTTGGGGGGGTTGGAGTGGACTGGCCGCCGGCAGATGATGGCCCAGCTCCGTCATCTGTGGATGACACAAAGCAGACACATGTTGGTGGTCCCACACACTTGGCACGTGTACCCTCCCCCCCCCCACATGGAACACACCAAATAGGGGATAAAAAACACTTACCTGTCCTGGAGCCTTCCTCCATGGAGTCATATCCAGGGACCCCCTCCAACTGCTCCCTGTCCAGGCAGCGGGCGACCACCTCCTCCTCCGTGGTCAGGCTGACTGCACATGGGGGTCCACCCCCCGTGCCCCTCTCATGCCTGCTGATGGTGGCCACCTTGCCACGGACCTTGCGCCGCAGGTCATTTTTTTTTTTTTGAATATCGCCAGCAGTAGTCCAGGTGGAGTACCCCAAAACATTCACCCTGCCAGCAATGGTCTCCAGGATGGCTTGCTTCCTATCCCGGCTGGTCTTCCGACTTTTTTTGCCGTGGAGGAAGTCATTATAAGTCTCCATAGCAGATATTATAACTGAGACCTCCTGGGAATTGTAATTTAGGTTCCTCCTCTCTTTGGGGGGAGCGGGAGCAGCCATCACAGTGCAAAAGTAACTTCCCTGGGGTGGGGGGAAACGGAAATACTTTTGCGCCGGAATGGCGCTTCCGCTAGCGCTTTTTTTTTTTTAACAGAAACGTTTTTATTAATAAAAAAAGGAAAGGCAAACAAAACAGGAAGGGTTACAAATAAATCAGTTGAGAAATAAAGATACAAAAAATAAAAATAAATAAAATAAAAATGGTACAGAGGTTGAATCAACAATACCATGGTACAGTAGAGGTTCAGTACAGAAAGTAGCTGTACTGAAGGAAATTTACGAAGATAAACACTGGTTGATATGCAAAAGATCAAAAATCAAAACCTGTCAGGGTCAGGATGGGCAGCTGGGTACGGCAATCCCTGTCTATCCATGTGTCGGGCATCAGGGCAAGAAGCATCTTTCCCAATTGGGGGGGGGGGGGGGGGGGAGTGTGAGAGGCTGCAAAGGTTTAGAAGGGGCCTTGGGGTCCCGCAGTCTCCTGTGGCGTACAGGCAAACAACTGGCTGAAGCCCATTACTAGGAGGGCACAGCCTGCTTGGGCATTACATTAAACACTCGGGAGGCGGTGGGCATACTAAATCTTGTCAGAGGTCACCGGAGCTACTCAGTCATGAGGGTCATCGCAGAGTCCAGATCGTCTTAGCCAGCGGCACTAAACAGGGGTCGCCCTAGCCGTCACCCATGACTTCCAGATCTTGTCAAACTTCTGGGGGCACTTACGGCCCATATACGTCAGTCTGTAAAGGGGCAGGACGGAGTCCACCAACGCAAGCCATTGGGCCACCGTAGGAGGGGCCGCCAGCTTCCACTGGCACAGCAGTGCCTTCCTGGCATAGAAACAGAGGTAGAAAAGTAGCAGTCCAGCATGTGTGGATTGAGTCACGTAGTCTGTGAAACCTAAAAGGAGAATTTTAGGGTCCAGTGGCACCTGAAGTCCAGTAGCGGCATTAATTTCTGTCACCACGCCATCCCAGTATCCCTGAATGACCGGGCAATCCCAAATGACATGATAGAACGAACCCACAGCACCCCGACACTTAGGACACAGGTCTGATTGAGTGTGGAAAATTCTGGCAAGCCGCTGAGGGGTGTAATAGGCTCTATGGATAAACTTAAGCTGTATAAATCTGTCTCTAGCTGATATTACTGTCGGAATGTAATGGGACAGGATCCCTTCCCAGTCGTCCACTGAGAGGTCAGGAATGTCCGTCCTCCAAACCCGGAGAAGGGGGGACTCCCCCTCTGAGTCTGCACATGTTAGGCGAAGGTAAATGGAGGATACCATCCTGTCCACCCCACGCGAAATAAGGAACCTCTCTATTCTATGTGGCTCGATTGAAATCACCCTGGGGAATTGCGCTTGCGCCGCATGCTTCAACTGTAGGTACCGAAACAGCATCCATGAGGGGAGCCGAAACTTTGTACGCAGTTCTGGGAAAGGGAGCAGCGACCCATCCGGCATAATGTGTTGTATTTTTACTATGCCGAACCTGGCCCAGACACTGGGGTCCGGGATAGATCTAAAGTGTGGCAGCCTCGGGTTACCCCACAGTGGGGCATGAGGCGAGACGGAGTCAGGTACTGCAACCATCTCAGCAACCTTGTCCCACACCTGTAGCGTAGTACGCATTGGGAGGGTTACCTGTGGAGCAGCCCTGGGTCCCCTGTAAACTAAATTGGTAAGAGCTGAATAGGAACCCAGAACAGCAGCTTCAAGGTTCACCGCAGGGTTGGACCTAGTCTGCCGGAACCACCAGCGTACTGTGACCAAGACTGCCGCCCAGTAATACTTCCTAAAAGAGGGCAGAGCCAGCCCCCCAGAGACAAAGGAAGTTGAAGCTTGTGCTGTGCTATTCTGGGGGCCCTCCCACCCCAGATAAAGGAGGAAACTACACCATCTAGCTTGCGGAAAAAGGAAGCAGGGATTGGGACAGGGGTATTCCGAAATATATATAGCAATTTAGGAAGAAACACCATTTTCAGCAAATTCACCCGGCCCACAGGCGTCAGGGGGAGCGCTTTCCAGGCCTGACACTTCACAGTCAGGGCTTGTAGCGCCGGGTATAGGTTATCAGCCAAATAGTGTTCTAAATTATTACTAATATCAATCCCAAGATACCTAAATTTAGAGACCCTGCGCAGTGGCGTCAGGTCCACCGAAGAGGGCGGGGGGCTAGAAAGGCGAAACAAACTGGATTTATCCCAATTGATACGAATTCCTGAGAACCTACCGAAATCATTAATGAGCTGGAGGGCCGCGACCAGTGATTGGGAGTCATCACCGAGATACAAAAGGGTGTCGTCAGCATATAGCGACACCCGTTCAATCAGCGGGCCCACCTCCAGGCCCCTCACGTCCGGCGCAGAGCGGAGCATGATGGCCATGGGCTCGATTGCCAGGGCGAAAAGGCCCGGAGACAGCGGGCAACCCTGTCGCGTCCCCCTGCGCAGCTGAAAGGGGGGGGAGACGTTACCGCCAGTGCGTATCCTGGCCACCGGAGACCCATAGAGCATCCTAAGCCAGGCAATGAACCGACAGCCAAACCCGAATCTAGCCAGCACTCGCCACAGAAAGTCCCACTCAACGGAGTCGAAAGCTTTTTCCGAGTCGAGTGAGGCCACCGCTCCATCAGTATTCCGTTCGCGGAAGAGCGATATGTTGGTGTGGAGTCTGCGGATATTTATGTCCGTGCCCTTCCCTGGCATAAACCCCGACTGATCACCATGGACCAAGGAAAGGATCACCGCGTTCAACCTATTGGCCAAGATCTTAGTCAGAATTTTCGCATCCACATTGAGTAAAGATATAGGCCGATAAGACGAACACAACTCCGGGTCCTTCCCAGGTTTAGGTATTACAACAATCACCGCCTCCGACATGGAAGTCGGAAGACTTCGCTGCTCCAGGGCTGCGGTGAGTGTAGAATGGAGATATGGGCCCACCACCTCCATATTGGTCCTGTAGAACTCCGTAGGGAGCCCATCAGGACCGGGAGTCTTGCCTGCCTGTAGAGACTTAATGGCCCCCTGGACCTCCTTTAGCGTGATGGGGGCCTCAAGAGCTTGGCTAGCCATGGGGGTCAGGGAGGGGAAATCCAGGGAGTACAGGAACGCGTCTAGCTCATCTGGAGTGTATGAGGCCTTGGATGTGTAGAGTTCCTGATAATAGCGCTCGAATCTGGCATTTATCAGCTCGGGATCCGAGATCAAGGTACCGTCCTCACCCCTTATGTTGGCTATACACGAGCTCCCCGATCGCTCAGTCGACAGCCAGGCCAACAGCCTACCTGATCGTTCGCCCTGCTCGAAAATCCGCTGGGTCTGAGCGAGGAGGAAGCGGCGGCATGAGGCAGCACGGATGAGTGCCAACTCCCTGTATGCAGTAAGCATGTCTGCGTGGGAACTCCGATCGGGGGACTCCGCGTATCTATTCTCAAGTCTCATGGCTCGCTTCTCTGCCTCCAACAATTCTAACCTGGACTCTTTCCTAACCTTAGATATATTAAATTGATAGCTACCCCTGGCATAGGCTTTAAAGGCGTCCCAGACCACCCCAGGGGGAGCCGAGCGTTCATTGTGGGTCCAGTAATTCCCAAGTTCCGAGATCATCAGCGGCTCCAACTTTTCATCCGTGATCCAGTATCTGGAGAGTCTCCACAGCCCCAGCGCTGCGGCCGAATCCGTGGAGAGATCCACCAGAACCGGTGCATGATCTGATATACCCCGAGGCAGATGCGACACCGCCAGTATCCTGGACAGGAGGGGGTCAGTAGCGTACACCAGGTCTATGCGCGACAGTGTCGCATGTGTCGCAGAGTGGCATGTAAACTGTCTATCGGTCGGGTGCTTCCAACGCCACACGTCGCGCAGACCATACACTTCCGCCCAGCGAGATAACGCCGAGTCGGCCGAGAGGCCAGGGGTCAGTCTGTCTAAATTAGGTTCAGGGGCCATATTAAAGTCACCCGCCCAGATAATATTAGAGGAGGGATAGTCCGCCACAGCAGCCTGCGCCTTACGCAGTACCGACATACCTGTCGAGGGGGGTAGGTACAAACCCACGATCACTATTTCAAGCCTATCACATATAGCATGAATAATTACATATTGACCATCAGGGTCTAGGCGAAGGTCCAACAAAACAAAAGGGAGCGCTTTATGGATTAGAACACTAACCCCTCGGGAATGAGAGGAGTGGGTGGAGTGGAAATACGATCCCACCCAGGGTTTTTTGAGTGAGAGGACTCTGGAACCCGTGAGGTGGGTCTCTTGGAGTATACAAATGTGCGGGTGATATCTCCTCAGATAGGAGAACACCAGGGATCTCTTAAATTTAGAGTTCAACCCCCTCACATTCCAAGAGAGTATTTTTAGGGGGGCCATAGTATCGAGGGAAGAATAGGCAGCGCTCCTTCGTCAGCCGGACCCCCGCCCAATCCCACACACAGATAAGGAATCATTTCAGCACGTATCCACAGCACATTGAGCAGCAGTATCAGGAATGAGCAAGTCATGTAGACACGTCCAGTGTCAAAGAGACCAAGGCTGTACCAATAATTGATAAAAGAAAAAAAAAAAAAAGGGAAAAGTGAGAACCCCCCCCCCACCCCGCGCAACCCCGAGAAAAAAAAACATTGGGCGCGCTTCGTAACCCAAACAGTGCATGACTAAAAGTCCTTGGGAGGCAGTGCACCAACAGGGCGCCTAGGAGGCCCAAGCGAGAGAGCTCACAGTCCGGACCAACAACCGTGCCTCCTGCTATGTCAAATAGGAGCAGGATAGTCCAAAAAAGAAGAAAAAACCATAGAAAAAAAAAAGAATGTAAAAGTTATAAGTAGCGTTTTTCCCTGCGAGGAGAGTCAATCACCCAGTGAGGACTGGGGGCACATTCTTAGAACAGTTAATAACGTGGAATCAAACAGTTGGAGTAACAGAGTGTGGAGGAGTCCTTCTCTGTCTGCCAGCCCGGAAGGGGGGGAAGAGTCACCGCACACGCCTCCATACACCACCCCTCACTTACAGGACAGTCGCTGGCTAGGTCCCTGGGGGTCTTCAGCTGGCGCCCCATCAAACCCAGGGGCAGTAAAAAAGGACAGGGACAACAGTGCTCACCTGGGGAGAAGGAATGGGTATGTCCACAGACAATGGCAGGGAGCATAGACCGGGCGAGACAGGGGTCCATCCAACAGGTCATGAAAAAGTAGCAGGATCTCGTTCTCCAGGGTCAATGCTGCGGAAGGGTCTCCAGCCAGGCAGCAGCGTCCTCGGGGACTGTGAAGAAGCGGAGGGATTCCCCATCCTGGACCCGCAGCCGGGCGGGGAACATCATGCTGTATTTCAATCCTTTCTGACGCAAAGCCTGCTTCACCTGGTCGAATGACTTCCGCTGTTTCTGCGTTTCCACGGAGAAATCAGGAAAAATCATCAGGCGGGCTCCTTCGAAACGCAGGGTCTCCATTTTCCTGCTTTCCCGCAACACCGCATCTCTGTCACGGAAGTTCAGGAGGCGAAGGATAAACGTGCGAGGGGGGGGCCCGGGAGGACCCCGAGCTGCCGGCATCCTGTGCGCTCGTTCCACAGCAAAGTAGGGAGAGAATGCAGCCTGCGGGAGCAGCTGGCGGAGGAGGCGCTCAGTAAAGGCAGTGGGGTCAGGATCTTCCGCCCGCTCCGGGAGACCAATGACCCGTAAATTATTCCTTCTGCTGCGGTTCTCCGCATCTTCCGCACGATGTTCCAGGGCTCTAACTTTAGTAGTGAGGGTGCGGAGGGAGGAGGTATGGTCTCGGAGCACATCTTCCGCGTCACCCACCCGGCGTTCGGCCTCCGTCAACCGGGTCCTGACCTTGTCCATATCCTTCCTGAGAAAGCCCATCTCTAGTTGGACGGAATCTATCTTCTCCGTCAGCGTGGTCTGGCAGGTCGAAATAGCCTGCATCAAGGCAGTAAACTGGTCATGTTCCAGCACTGCTGGATCCGCGTCTTCAGTCTGGGACGCCATGTTGGACACCACGAGGGGGTCGGTCTTCCCGCCGCTAGGATGTACACGGGCCGGGGACGGCTTCTGGTAAGTATGTTTCCTCCGTCTATAGGACATACCAGTCCAGGGGGCATTCAGCCACACTCCTAGGCTGTCCAAGGCAGGATAATTCGCAGGGAAACAGGGTGATTAGCAGGGATAGCAGCGGAGCTTCTCTACTATGCGTCCAGTCCGGTCGCCATCTTGGACACGCCCCCTCCGCTAGCGCTTTTAAACGCTCAACGGAACACATTGCGCCGACGTTTACCGTGAAGTGGTGCCGACGGAAGTTGTGAGCATGCGCACAGGGGGCCGAGTGAAGCCTCACTCACTGCGCATGCTCCGTGGATGATGCGCTGAACGTAAGCCTCTGCGCTGGGCTCCGCCCATCATTTACATATGATCACACCACTTCCACTTGCGTCGGGTTACGCCAGCGCATTTCCGTTACTCTGGCGCAAAGTAACGGACAGGCGCTTGGTGAATACTGTACTTCACTCGCTAGTTTGCGTCAGCGCAGCGCATATGCGCTGCGATACGCTGGTGAAAATATGCGCGCATCTACCTGAATCTGGCCCTATATGTCCATTGCTAAACTGTGATAATTACTAAACTGACCTTTTATCTTTAACCGGTTAAACACAAATAGAGCTTTCTTTTGGTGGTATTTGATCACCTCTGCAGTTTTTATTTTTTGTGCTATAAACAATAATAGACTTTTTGCTATAATAAATATCCCCAAAAAAGATATCAAAAAACATTTTTTTTTCCTCAGTTTAGGTCGATACATATTCTTCTACCTATTTTTGGTAAAAAAAAAATCGCAATAAACGTTTATCGATTGGTTTGCGCAAAATTTATAGCGTTTAAGTGGTCTTTAAGTGGTTAAGCCCCGGTTCACACTTATGCAAATTCTATGCGTATCAGATGCGATCCGAAAAGCATAGATTCGTATGTCATGTAAAAAAAAAAAAAACATTATTTCCAATGAAGGCTGTTGTAAAGCATTACAAAAACTGTTGGTGCTATATAAATCCTGTATAATAATAATAACATGCAACCTGATTTTCTGATTCATTTAGAGACAGTTAAAACACAGTTCCTGGATAGAAGGGTCTTTGATGTAAATTGGTGTGGACAGCACATAATAACATGAGTTGGTGTTTTGCAGGCATAATAGTGAAGGCACCAACAATACAAGCCAGAAACAGACCTGGGGGATTCAGCATTCAGGTCTCTGCAAATCACAGAATCAAAATGAATGACTCCTGAGGCACATCTACCAGGTAATAAAAAAGAAAAAAAAGAAAATCTGATTGTACCGAAAAGAACACCAGAGGGCAGCATTTTACAAAAATTTACAGGACGAGCGAGCATGACTTCATTGAAAAAATAGATGTTTTTCTTTATGTTGAAACTTGGCATTCAGCAAATATGCATCTGTTTTTCTGCGCTTGTGAAAAAAAAGAAAAGTTCCCTACTTTTGATGTACCCAAAGCCAGACCACAATTGTTTCATTTATTGTACAATGTTCTCACATGCAGTAATGGCATTTGTTAGGCAGTGGTTCTTTACTAATAATTTACTGTTTGGGGAGATTTATTATTTTTTCCACACAGCAGAGCAGCAGTGCAAAGTAGGCGCAATAACAAAATGTATACAACATCAACTGCGCAATTGTTGACATCAGGGCCGGCCTTAGGTGTTCAGGCGCCCTGTGCAAGCCCTGTGCGAACTAATCCTGTGGTGCCCCCCATCTTCACCCCTCGCCCCCTCGTCACCAAAACATACACAAAGAGATCACAGGGGTGAGGAACGGAGAGCGCTGGGGGGGGGGGCTTGAGAGCACTGGGGGGGAACAGGGGTAGAGAGCACTAGGAGGGGGGCAGGGGTGGAGAGCTGTATATAGAAAGCTAATTTCCTCTGTATGCAGCCCCCTGCCGAATCCGATGCTCCTATTCAGGCACATAGGGCAGGCTGTACGGCGGGCATGATCTCCTGTGTATCATCACTGAGCTGGCTGACCTGCCTGGGTCTGTGTTTGGAGGTGACGCTGTAACACGGTCCCGCCCCCCTAGACCGGCTCGTGTGATAGGCTGAATGCTGATTCTATCTACTTTGACATGAGCCAGTCTAGGGGGGCGGGACCATGTTACAGCATCACTGCCGAACACAGACCCAGGCAGCCAGCTCCGTGATGATACACAGGAGAGAGGGGACAGGGAGCACTGCAGCCCCGCAGCTGAAACCAGCCGCAGGACAGGTAGCCTACCGGGAAATCTCCCAATATCTCGGTAGGCCAGTCCGGCCCTGCTGACTGTGACTAACATTCTGCGAGCTGTGATGGCCACACGGCGCTCCTATTGCCCATGGCGCCCTGTGCGGCCACACAGCTCGCACACCCCAAAGGCCGGCCCTGGTTGACATCTGCTTGCGCAATTCCTTTATTTAGGCTCAGTAGGGATGAACTTTGTTAAAGTGGAAGGCAGGTCAAAACAGTACTGCATACACCAGCAGTGGTTGTGAAACGAATCATCTGAGTTCCCATAATTTCTTATGCGGAAACTAGGTTTGATATACGAGTGCTTTGGATTACAAGCATGCTTCTGGAACTAATTATGCTCGTAATCCAAGGTATTACAGTATTTATGATAATTCTTGCTGGCTATCTCAGAGAAATCTCTTGCATATTACGTGACTGTGTTTTGCACTTAATAATGCAGAAAGTTGCAGTTTTAATAAACCTCCTCCATCAAGCCGATGGGAAGCAGCAGGATGTGTGTGAGAGCAAAATCTCTCTGGTACCGATTGCTAATAGCAGCCACGTTGGCGTGACTGGGGGGGCCTTGTTGGATTCCTGCAGAGACTGCTTCAGAGACTCAACCTATTATCACAAGCTCGCAATTCTTTTCCCGACTCTATCAAACACCCTTGAAACTTTAGTTTAAAATTCTGTAACATCTGCCTCCTGCACGTTGAACCGGTATCTTCTCCCACAAGATGTGTGGATGTTTGCAGGGCTCTGAGCCATTGTTTTGTGGTTTAGAACCTCGCATTACCTTAAAGACACACTTTATCTGCACATTCTGTCCTCAGCAGTATCTCAGTACTGAGCGCTCACGTATTCCTCTCTCTGTTAAATGTATTATTTCAAGGTTCTAGTCCTAAGGGCCCTTTCACACTGGCGGATCAGTATTGATCCGCTCCGTGTGTGTCTGTAAGCTCAGCAGGGATCCCCCGTAAAATCCCTGCTGAGCTGTCGGCTGACAGGGCGGTCCCCATACACTGTGCAGGGACCGCCCTGTCTTTCCTCCACTGGGCGAGCGGATGAACACGGACCGTATGTCTGTATTCATCCGATCCGATCCGCCAGACGGAAGAAAAATAGGATTTTCTTCCGTCCGAAAAATCGGATCATTGCGGAGGCGGACAATTACTGGTGTCAGCGGATGACCACATTGGGACCAATGTATGTCCCGTTTTCATCCGCAACCGATGGATGAAAATGCGTACGTGTGAAAGGGTCCTAACTGTTTTGTAGGGAAAATATAATGGCTCTTCTTGATTAACAAAGCTGCTCTGGAATTGGGCAGTGACGTCATCAAGTATTTGCTTGACTTTCTGAGATGAGAAAGAGTGGCTCCTTTAGGCCCCTTCTACACGAGGCAGACTCCGTCGCTACGGAGTCCGCCTGCTCCCGCCAGCTCAGCGGGAGATCTGTTCGCAGATCTCTGCTGAGCCGACGGATGACAAGCTCCTCTCTGCTCACTGAGCGGGGAGGGGCTTGTCGGGCGCCGCGGTCTCCTATGGAGTGATCTGAGGAAAACGGACAGCATGTCCGTTTTCATCAGACCTTACCCGATCCGATCCACCATGGTTGGATGGGGACGTGCCCCCATACGTCTGTTTTTAGCAGATCGGATCGGGTCGGATGTCAGTGGACATGTCTCCGCTGACATCCGACGCTCCATAGGGATGCATGGAGCTGCCGTTCAGGTCCGCCGTCAAAACTGACAGGCAGAGCTGAACGGTCCGTCCATGTGGAAGCTGCATGTATGCACAGGACTGCATCACTGTACCATTATTGCACTAAAATTATATGCCATAGGCTCAAAAAAAGTGCATTGTCAGGACACAGTGCTATTCAGGGAGGGAAAATTGGCAAGAGGGACAAAGACAGCAATAAAAAGCATATAAATTATAGATATAAACAAAAGTGGATACTACACATATTGTTTGAATTACTCACTACTTAAGTGCTGACTTCCCTTATAAAGACTTAATATATTTTATATTATATTTTTTTTTAAAAATAATTTTTTTTTTTTTTTTTTTTACCACAGCACTAAAGCTACAAATCATCTCATAAAAATTGTAGAAGTTTTATAGTAACATACATTTGTTAAAAATATCTTAACAAACATCCATATTCAATTAAATGATTATCTTGGTACATTTAATGTGTATTATATAATCACTGACTACATTAACAACATGCATACTGGATTGCTTTTAAAGCTGAACTTCAGGAGTTGCTTGCATTGCATATTTACATTGGTCCAGCTTGGCACAATGTAATAATGCATTACTTACAGTGGCTTGCAAAAGTATTCACCTCCTTGACATTTTTACCTATTTTGTTACATTACAGCCTTTAGTTCAATGTTTTTTTAATCTGAATTATATGTGATGGATCAGAACACAATAAGTTGGTCAAGTAAAATTACAAAAAATATATACATAAAACTATTTTTCAGACATAAAAAAATGATAATTGGCATGTGCGTATGTATTCATCCCCTTTGCTATGAAGCCCATAAAAATCTCTGGTGCAGCCAATTACCTTCAGAAGTCACATAATTAGTGAAATGATGTCCACCAGTGTGCAATCTAATGCCCTGTACACACGATCAGATATCTGATGGAATCTAATCCGATGGATTTTTTTGGATGTCTTGCCTACACACCAACAGTCAAAAATCCAACCGTGTCCAACGCAGTGACGTAAAACACTACGACATGCTGAGAAAAATGAAGTTCAATGCTTCCGAGCATGCGTCGACTTGAATCTGAGTATGCATGGATTTTTCTGCGATGGGATTCCACACAGACGATCGATTTTTTTTCTATCAGTTTTTTACCCATAGGAACATTTTAAAACGTTCTATTTTTTTTCACTGATGGAAAACAAACCAATGGGGTCCACACACAATCGTTTTTTCCGATGAAATCGGTCCGTTTTCATCAGACAAATTGATTGTGCGTACAGGGCTTAAGTGTCACATGATCTGTCATTACATATACACACCTTTTTGAAAGGCCCCAGAGGCTGCAACACCTAAGCAAGAAGCACCACTAACCAAAACCTGCCATCAAGACCAAGGAACTCTCCAAACAAGTAAAGGACAATGATGTTGAGAAGTACAAGTCAGGGTTAGGCTATAAAAAAATATCCAAATCTTTGATGATCCCTAGGAGCTCCATCAAATCTATCATAACCAAATGGAAAGAACATGGCACAACAGCAAACCTGTCAAGAGACGGCCGCACACCAAAACTCATGGACAGGGCAAGGAGGGCATTAATCAAAGAAGCAGCACAGAGACCTAAGGTAACCCTGGAGTTCCACAGCAGAGACTGGAGTATCTGTACATAGAACGACAATAACCCGCATGTTCCATAGAATTGGGCTTTATGGCAGAGTGGCCAGAAGAAAGCCATTACTTTCAGCAAAAAACAAAATGGCACGTTCGGAGTTTGCGAAAAGACATGTGGGAGACTCCCAAAATTTATGGAGGAAGGTGCTCTGGTCTGATGAGACGAAAAATTTACTTTTTGTCCATTAAAGAAAATGCTATATCTGGCGCAAACCCAACACATCACATCACCCAAAGAACACTATCCCCACAGTGAAACATGGTGGTGGAAGCACCTGTGCTACTCTGTTCTTGATTTGAAGCTAGGATGGAGTTTCACCTTCCAGCAGGAAAATGCCCCAAACACACTGCTAAAGCATGTGTTGAAATGACCTAGTCAAAGCCCAGACCTCAATCCAATAGAAAATCTGTTGTCAGACTTAAAGATTGCTGTTCACAAGCGCAAACCATCCAACTTAAAATAGCTGGAGCAGTTTTGCAAGGAGGAATGGGCAAAAATCCCAGTGGTAAGATGTGGCAAGCTCATAGAGACTTATCCAAAGCGACTTGGAGCTGTGATAGCCGCAAAAGGTGGCTCTACAAAGTTTTGACTTTAGGGGGGTGAATAGTTATGCACATTGTAACTTTTTTCTGTTATTTTGTACTATTTGTTTGTTTGCGTTACAATTTAAAAAAAAATATACAAAGTTGCGGGTATGTTCTGTAAATTAAATAATGCAAATCCTCAAACAATCTATGTTAATTCCAGGTTGTGTGGCAACAAAATACGAAAAATTCCAAGGGAGGTGAATACTTTTGCACGACACTGTACAAGGGCCTCTAGAGGGTAACGTATATAGCCTCTTCTTTAACAGGCTGGGTTTGTGGCACTATGGTGACAGGGTCACTTTGAAATCCAACGTCATCTTTTTTTGCAGATTGCTACAAGCATTGTAGCGCAGTTGTAATGCCCCTGTGTGAACAGGCCTTTGGGCACACTGCTGTAAAGATGGAGCACTTCATGTAACTCTTTGATGTCTTGCCTAACGTTACCTGATTTCTAGGCAAATAACCCTAGTAGCGCACAGACTCCCTAAATGTGACCGTCCATACACTATGCAAAAGATTCTCAATAGGGTTCCATGGAACCCTAAGGTTGCTCCAGAGGTTGCTAGGGGTTCCTTGAGCAATGAGCAAATTCTGCCTCTCAGATAAGTTCCCGCTGACACCAATAATCTCTTTAGCTATCTGTAAGGGGGTAACTCTTCCCAACGACCACACGTATATGGAGTATTATCCCCACTGACCACCACACTAATGTATCATGTGTTGTAGATATAGTCATTTTTAGCAGGGGTTCCCTGAGACCTCAAAGTTATTTCAAGGGTTCCTCAGGGTTGAAAAAGATGAGAAAGTCTACACTATGCAATCTTCTTTGGATCATCCATCAGCTATGTAATTCAAAAAAGAAGCCGATAAACACCACATGAAACAGCCACATAGGGACTTCAATCTTCAATCCTATGATCTGAAGCAGAATATATTATCCATTATCCCACATAGTCCGCTGAGGTCCATGGTGCAATGAATTACATATCTGGCTAAGTCTCAGGAGATTTTAGGTTCAACTCCTAGCTTACTCATTGACTGTGCCGTAATTGTATAGTGATAAGTGTTCTATGTTGTGGCTGCAGCAGCCCTGGTTCGAATCTGTGTCATTGCATTATATAATAAAAAGGGTATGTCTGATATGAAGCTAATTAAAGTGGAGGTCCACACAAAAAAAAAAAAAACAATTCACCAAAATTCTCCAAAAAAATTGAAAAAAAAAAATGTTTTACTTACCAAAAATTGCGATTGCTATGCGGATCTTCCTAATCTGCCTCTTCCAATCCGCGGCTGGTCTTCATCCTTGCTTTGTCTTCTAGGGAATGGTGTGTGCTGCCTTCTGGGAACTGTGTGTATCCCAGAGACAGGAATTTGCACCCACTTCCGGCCACACAGTCTGCGGGTACACTGCGGCAGGACGTCAGATCTCATCCCCCCCAGCTCCCAGAACACAGCGGGAACCAGTCAGCACGGCGCAGCGTGACTCGCGCATGCGCCGCAGGGAACCAGGCAGTGAAGCCGGAGTGCTTTACTTCCTGGTTCCCTCACTGAGGATGGGGGCAGCAGAGTGACAAGCGATCGCTCGTCCTCTGCTGCCGACGGCGCTGGACTCCAGGACAGGTAAGTGTGCTAATATTAAAAGTCAGCAGCGGCAGAATTTGTAGCGGTTTGTCCTTACATAGTCTTGGTAAATCAGATTGCATAGTGAATGGTCAGCTTTAGTTTTTTCCCCACCTAGTATTGCAAAATTAAAATAAATTCTCTCTACCTGTGCCTGACTGTTTTGATGACACAAGTCTGTTTTACTTGTATTACTCTATCTGGGCCAACACATCCCTGGAAAAGCACACAGTGTCGGGGTAGACGCAGATTAATTTACTGTTTATTACATTTGCATTAATTTATGAAGAAGAATTTATCAAAATCATGCACCTCAGCACTGAATCCTGTTTGTGGACATTGCAGTAACAAAAGCAGAGGATTGGTATTGTTTGTCATGGGTCATCTCAACCCTGAGGGATGTGCTTTTGATGGAAACCAAACTATCGCAGTGCCCTGAGGCACACAGAATCAATGCAAACAAATTTTCCTGCAAGGTTTTTTTTTTTTAATACATTGGCAGAGTTCTTTTGTTGTTAAAGTCTTTGTGAACGGATTGTGCCTGAAGCCAGCCGATACCTTCTGTGTGTTTGTACTGTGGCCATCATTGCCTGCATTGTTTACTGTCTACTGAGAGGATGACTACCTGGGATAGAAAATGTTTGTGAGGCATTACCATAGCGGGAATGGAACAATCAGATGTAATTAGCTTTTCATGTGAAAGTTAATATATAGTCTTTTCCAAAGTGTTTTTTTTAAGAAGTGGATATGTTTTTTAATATGTAATGATCCAGAAAAGTTTCATACTGCATGAGGCCGTGGGGCTCTGGGTGCGTGTTCTATTCCTATTCCCAATATCTCCAACTTTAGATCACCTCGGCATTCTAAGACCAAAAGTCTTTACCTCTCTTACACCAATCCTATAACCATATTCCTGTTCTGGAAATGTTATAGATAGGCAACTGCTATCATTTGAGGTAGGCAACCTTTAAGAGGTGGAGATCTACCTGAACAACATGTAAGAAGTCAAAGCTCACCGGGCCCAGTGTCGCCTCCTCACACCTGATTGCTGCACTACCGTATCACAATTGCGTGCATTGCATGGCAATCATAGGTTAAAATCAGGTGGTGAAGAGGCAACATATTGCCTCCTCACCACCTGTCGAACACACTCAAATCGCTTTTCAGAGTAGCAGCAGTGGCTGCTGCACTTGTGAATGACCCTTAGTTGCATTTGGTAGAAGCTCCCTTAGGCCTTCCCTTCAGCAGACAGATACGATCGTGTGTACGGGCGAGCCGACGGATTTGGCCACCCGACAGATTGGAAAGCATGCTTAACAATCTGTCGGCTGGGAACCCGTCCGCCCGACATGTCTGCTGGTTAGTACGCTAACCAGCAGACATGTCTTCTCGCACATGTGCCGAATGGTTTCGACGCATGCGCGGAAGTGTTTTACTTCCTGGTGCGGTGACGTGGCGGCGTCAACGTCACCGCCACGTCACCGACAGGTCAGCGCGCTGTCTGCTGGCGGGGATTTTGGTTTGCTCGTGTGTACACGCGAGCAAACCAAAATCCAAGCAGACAGATTTGTTCAAATCGGTCGGTCCGACCGATTTGAACAAATGGATTGCCTCGTGTGTACGAGGCCTAAGAGCTCATTCACAAAGTTGCGGTTTACCCACACAGTGGGTGCAGTGCAGTTTACCTGCAGCTTTCCTGCAGGTTAGCCATAGACTTCTATTATATTCTACAGGTGTGGTGCACTTTCTGAAAGCACACCAAAACTCATGAGTTTTGGTGTACTTTCAGAAAGTGCACCAAACCCACATCATATAATAGAAGTCTATGGCTAACCTGCAGGAAAGCTGCAGGTAAACTGCACTGCACCCACTGTGTGTGTAAACCGCAGCACATTAGTGAGGAAGCGGCCTTATACCATTATGCCCAGCCTTATGCCATTATGATTGAAGATCTCTTCTTTACTCTCTTCTTTGATTAGTGGTTACAAAACGATAATAACCACTGCAGTAGGGAACATTCACAAATAACTGTTCTGCTTATTTGGCGCAACTGAAGTATATTTATGCTTACATAGCTATCACATTAATATTACAATTGTGCTTTTATGGTAATAAGGGGCTTAATATAGACAGCATAATTCCTTATCAGGACTCAAAAGAACATGAATACGTAATCAAAATATTAAGAGAGTATTGGGTGGGGAGCCTGTACAAAAAAATCCCCTGAATAATTATAGACAGGAAATGTATCTGTCAGAAACCATGAATCAGACCGAGACAGAAGTACAGTTAAATCACACTTGTTTATTATTATTAATAATAATAATAATAATAATAATAAAAAGATAAACAGAGTAAGCGTAGTCAAAACATAGCCAGAGTTCAGGAAACCAGATTGGATAGTCAGCCAAGCCAAATGTCACAGAGCCAGAGATATACGTAGTAGAACAGCAAGCAGTATCAGGAGCCAGAAGAGATGTCAGCCGAGCAAAGTCTTCAACAGGAACGCAGGAGAAAGTCTCTGTGATGTTGACCAAGGCGAAGGCAGAGAGCAAGTGAACTGGAAGGCTTAAGTAGGCAGGACTGACAAGCCGTGTCATCAACAGGTGAATCACTGTGGAGAGATAGGGGCTGGCAATTAGCCGACAGCTGAGCGACCAACTCAGAGAAGGAAGGGCTGAGCCCAGCCCTGACAGTATCCCAAATCTCCCCAAGGGGGGGTTCTGGGAGACAGGGATTTTTAGTGTGCCCACCAAACAATTACTGTCGCCATAAATTAAATCAATTTATTTTTATTGATACAAAACAGTTAAATGCAAAAAATACAAGTTTTATAAAAAAAAAGTTGGATTCTTTACACATCGCCATATATAACAGTCATCTGCATAAGGATAGGTTTCAGAGAATATGGTATGGATCAATGTGTTTCGCCTGAGATGAGGGCTTCTTCAGGATCCACTTTTTAATGTTGATAAACCTTGAATAACAATAACCAGGGGAATATGAGATGTACTATATGTGTATAAAAAGTAAACTAAAAAGTACTCTGATCCGAGATAGAGCCATCAGTCTAGGACAGTGATGGCGAACCTTGGCACCCCAGATGTTTTGGAACTACATTTCCCATGATGCTCATGCACTTTGCAGTGTACTAGAGCATCATGGGAAATGTAGTTCCAAAACATCTGGGGTGCCAAGGTTCGCCATCACTGGTCTAGGATGTGTAGATCAAGAGACAAGAATGAGATCACCATCAAGAAACAGGCATCCTTTAAAAAAATATATATGAGAAGGGAAGGGAGCGGGTGGAAACTTCCAGCCATTCTCTAAAACAACTCAAGTGTCATAAGAAGTGTGTATATGAATCCTCACACCAGGTCAGCATCAATTGTGATCTAAACGTGGTCAGAGGACGCTCATAGAGATATCTATAGGCCTAATACATGTGCTTGACTCAAGCATGTAGCCTGGCAGGTCACGAAAGAGAGAGGGGCAAATGAGCACCCCCCCAGCCATACCAGGCCACATGCCCTCAACTTGGGGGGAGTGCCTTAGGGCAGGGGTGGCTCTGCCCCCACTCCAAAGCAACTTCTCTCCATGTTGATGGGGACAAGGGCCTCTTCCCCAGAACCCTAGCCAGTGGCTGTAGGGGTCTGCGAGTGGGGGCTCATTGAAATCTGGGGTCCCCCAGATCCTTCCCCCCATGTGTATGAGTATGGGGTACATAGTACCCCTACTCATTCACCAAAAAAAGTCCCCAGGGTAGATCCATTGCCAATCACGATGCCCGCCGCCACTGCGACCCAAAAAAACACGAAAAAAAAGGTTTACTTGTGCACCTGCCATCTCTGCTGTCTAACAGTTCTTAACCGGTTAAGACCCGGACCATTATACAGGTTAAGGACCTTGCCCCTTTTTGCGATTCGGCACTGCGTCGCTTTAACTGACAATTGCGCGGTCTTGCGATGTGGCTTCCAAACAAAATTGGGATCCTTTTTTTGCCACACATAGAGCTTTCTATTGGTTGTATGTGATCACCTCTGCGGTTTTTATCTTTTGCACTATAAACAAAAATAGAGCGACAGTTTTAATAAAAATTCTATATTTTTTACTTTTTGCTATAATAATATAATAAATATCCCCAAAAAGATATAAAAAACTTTATTTTCCTTAGTTTAGGCCGATACGTATTCTTCTACCTATTTTTGGTATAAAAAAAAATTGCAATAGGCATTTATCAATTGGTTTGCGCAAAATTTATAGCGTTTACAAAATAAGGGATAGTTTTGTGGAATTTTTATTAATATTTTTTTTTTTACTACTAATGGTGGCGATCAGCGATTTTTTTCATGACTGCGACATTATGGCGGACACATCGGACACTTTTGACACATTTTTGGTATCCTTGTCCTTAAGTGGTTAAATAACCATAGGGGCAGCCAGCGATCTTCTCCCCTGCTTACTGCCACAATCTAAAGAAAGTGGGGGTGTGCAGGGCTTTGTCTGCCTGGTCATGTCATCCATTCACAGTGTTCTGTGAATGGGAAAACTACCAGTCCCAACAGCCGCAAAGGCTCTGAATGAACTATCATGGTACTGTCGAGCACTTTGGTAGTTCATTCTCATTTCCTGTCAGTGTGTATCTGCCTGACCGTACAAGGTACAAGCACACAGATACACTGACAAGTCTACAAAAGTCAGCAGATCACAAGTACAGTGCTTTATAGGCTCCATGTAAATAAATAAAAAATAGATGCACATTTTTTTTACCTGCAAAAAAGCAAGATGTGCACTTATTTGTTTATTTTTTTTAAGGGTGAATTTATCCTTTAATTAAGGGGTAAAAAAAGTACCCTTTTTCCTGAAAATGCCGTACCGATCAAGGAAGCCAGCTGATTATCAGAAATTCTTTTCTTAAACTTGTAGTTTCAGATTCTCAGGGTCACCTTTAACCCCCCCCCCCCTCCCTGACTGGCTCGCCAACTGTTCTGGACATTTTATATATAGGCATAGCTTAACAAAATGGAATACAGTTTTTTTTTACAGAATTTACAATTTCTTTCACAATCTTCTCCTATTTGATAAATAAGTTACATTTTACTCAGTAACCATATCTGCTGTCACCTTTTACCTGAAATGTCCCTACTTTTAGGCAGAGCTAGTCCCGGCCGAAGAGGCAAACTCCATTGGGGAGATTTTACTATTTCTTTCACATTTCTTCCTGTGTGATAAAAAGTGCCAGGTCATTGTCTTCTAGGAACATAGAAAATTGAAATCAAAACGTCAGCCTTTTCACCTGCCACCCACCTATCCCCACTCCCAAAGCACACCCCTCAGTTTTTTTTAACCTTATACACCTTATTTGTTTAAATCTTCCAGCCAGCTTGGTGAAGTTAAAGGAGGTTCCTCTTAATCTGGCAAGAGCAGCACAGGGCTAACATTCTTCTTGTAGACCACAGGAAGAAGTGCAAAATTGGAAGCTTATTATGGATCATGAGGGTGAAAAGAGGAGGCAAAATTACATAAATTAAGTTTAGTTAAATTGTGAAGGTCTGCCTGAAGTTCCTTTTTGATGAGAACTGGTCAAAATGAGCAATTGTAATAATCGGAATCTCCATTCTTATAATAATGCAACACTACCTCTCATGATTAGCTACGTTTCTTGTTGTATTTTTGTCCTTTCAGAGAATGAGTGTCAGATCTATGCATGTTGTTTTAGCTTCTGTCTTTGGTCAGTGCTGTAACATACATTCATAAAACTGTCAAGTAACATAGGTGCTGTCAGGGTTACATAAAAGAAAACTAAAGGCTTTGATAGTGGGCAGTTTAACTCTCCAACAAGTCCAACTCTGAGCTGAGACTTGAGAATGGGGAGCCCCTTGTGGGGACCTTACAGCCTGACACTGAGCAGATGTGTCTGTTTTGAGAGGGAGAGAATCTTGGTAAATTACAGAACAAACAGCCATCCCAGGAAGGTAAGCAGAGCTTTTTTTCTCAGCAGGAATACAGGGGGAACACAGTTTCGCCACTTCCAGCACTGAATGTATGTAATGGCAATGGGTGCTGGGGTGTGCTGCAAGGTTTATTGATACTGGCTACTGGGGGATTTATTGTCATTGGAGGGGATCTTTTTTTGCTGGGGAGGTTCTTATGTTGCTGGCCAGTCAGTTTTTGCTAGGAGTCGTCTACTCTTGAGGGAAGGATCCATTATTTCTGGCTGATGGAAGGTCTGTTCATGCTGGCTGCAGAGGGGTTTGTCATTGCTGCCAGGGGTCTTTTGTCGCTGGGGGGGTATATTATAGGAAGCGATCCATTGTTGCTTGGGGGATCTGTTGTTGATGGGGGGGAGGCTATTGCTGCTGGCTGCAGGGGATCTGTTTTACTGCTTTTCTTGTTATCAATACAAATTACTCAGCACCACAAGTGCTACTTGGTTCTGTATTCTCTAAAATGGACAGTACTTGGAGGTGGGTATGGGTTGGAATCAAGGGACGGTGCTCAAAGGTGGTTAGGGGGTGGAGACAAGAGGTAACTCTGAAAGGGGAAGTTCCTATTTTCTGATAAAAAAAACCTGGAGGTAAGCATTGTTATTAATAAAGCTGTGCTCTTCATAACTGGTTCTTAAAGGCTAAATCTTTTCTGGTTATGAATTAATGGTTGGCAGGTATTTAACTGGTTTCTATGTAATTTTTTAGGCTTATCCAATTTCCTCTTGAAACTCTTTAACCACTTGACCACTGGGCACTTAAACACCCTTCCTAACCAGACCAATTTTCAGCTTTCGGTGCTCTCACAATATGAATGACAATTACTCAGTCATACAACATTCTACCCATTTGAAATTTTTGTCCTTTTTTTCACACAAATAGAGCTTTCTTTTGGTGGTATTTGATCACTTCTGGGTTTTTTATTTTTTGCGCTATAAAAGAAAAACGACTGAAAATTCTGTAAAAAAAAAAAAAAAAAAACTTGTTTCTGTCATATTAGTGGGTTATTTCTCACACACAGCATATGCATACCACAAATTACACCCCAAAACACATTCTGCTATTCCTCCCGAGTATGGCGATACCCCATGTGTGAGACTTTTACACAGCGTGGCCACATACAGAGGCCCAACATGCAGGGAGCGCCATCAGGCGTTCTGGAACACCCAGACCAATTCTGACATTTCTCTCCTACATGGAAAAATCATCATTTATTTGCTAGAAAATTACATAGAACCCCAAAACATTACATATGCTTTTTAAGGAAAGACCCTAGAGAATACAATGGCGGCCGTTACAACGTTTTATCTCGCACGGTATTTTCGCAGAAATTTATTGAACGCGTGTTTTTTAAAAAAACTGTTTTGTGCTAAAAAAAAACAAAACAAAACAGTAAAGTTAGCCCAATTTTTTTTCATAATGTGAAAGATGAAGTTACGCCGAGTAAATAGATACCCAACATGTCACACTTCAAAATTGCGCACACTCGTGGAATGGCGCCAAACCTCGCTACTTAAAAATCTCCATAGGCGGTATTGCAGAGTATCGCGCAGGGTATTGCAGAGTATTGGGGTATTGCAAAGTATCATGCAGGGTATTGGGGTATTGCCGAGTATTGGGGTATTGCCGAGTATTGGGGTATTGCCGAGTATTGGGGTATTGCAAAGTATCATGCAGAGTATTGGGGTATTGCCGAGTATTGGGGTATTGCCGAGTATTGGGGTATTGCCGAGTATTGGGGTATTGCCGAGTATCATGCAGAGTATTGGGGTATTGCCGAGTATTGGGGTATTGCCGAGTATTGGGGTATTGCCGAGTATTGGGGTATTGCCGAGTATCATGCAGAGTATTGGGGTATTGCCGAGTATTGGGGTATTGCCGAGTATTGGGGTATTGCCGAGTATTGGGGTATTGCCAAGTATCATGCAGAGTATTGGGGTATTGCCGAGTATTGGGGTATTGCCGAGTACTGGGGTATTGCCGAGTACTGGGGTATTGGGGTATTGTTGAGTATTGGGGTATTGTTGAGTATTGGGGTATTGTTGAGTATTGGGGTATTGTCGAGTATTGGGGTATTGTCGGGTACTGGGGTATTGTGGGGTACTGGGGTATTGTTGGGTACTGGGGTATTGTGGGGTACTGGGGTATTGTGGGGTACTGGGGTATTGTGGGGTACTGGGGTATTGTGGGGTATTGTGGCGTACTGTGGGGTACTGGGGGATTGTGGGGGATTGTTGGGTACTGGGGGATTGTTGGGTACTGGGGGATTGTTGGGTACTGGGGGGATTGCAGGGTACTAGGGGATTGCAGAGCTGGGATGTTTTGAGGGATGGCTGGATCTGTGACTGCATTTGTCACAGATCCAGCCACAGCTCAGCTGCTGACACCCCGCTCCCCCCCCCCTCTCCTCGCACACTGTACCGAACGGTACAGAGCGGAGAGCGAGGAGAGGGAGGAACCGGCGTCATCAAATGACGCCGGTTTGTTTCCAAGTGATCGCGCCGTCATTCGACGGCGCGATCACGTGGTAAACGGCCGCTATCAGCGGCAATTTACCGTGATCCGTGATGCGCCGGGTCTTCTAGACCCGGCGAGCACGGACACTTTCGCGAGCGCGTCCCAGGGGACGCGCAATCGCGGAAGTGCACGAGGACGTCCCAGGGACGTCGTGTCAAAGCAACTCCACCGCGCCGTAGCAGTAAAATGCTTATGGCGCGGTGGGGAAGTGGTTAAAATGTAAAGATGTCAGATCCTGCAAGATTAGAGGTTCACTCGGTCACTCTCTAGAAATTAACCCCTCAGGGTTCACAGTATTTTTAACATTTAACTGCTACTTAAAGTGAAACTTTAAGCTGGCCATACATTGTACAATGTTCTTCCTTTTCAATTTCCTTTAGATTTACCTTCAACTATGTAATGCAAGGGCATGCCTGATTGCATACAAATTGAAAGTGTTTAGGTTTAGTCTCATATTATATGATTTTGGCAAATCTAAAGGAAAGTTGTACAAGGAAATTGTATGATGTGGGCCAGCCTTAAGCCTCGTACACACTATTGGATTTCCGGCAGGGAATTGTGTGATGACAGACTGTTGGCCTAAAATCTGACCATTAGTACGCTTCATCAGACAATTGTTGTCCAACTTTTCGCCAACAAATGTTGGATGGCAGGCTAGTACATTTTCGGTGGTCAACGGTCTGTTGTCAGATTTTCGTATCGTCTGTACACAAGTCCGTCACACAAAAGTCCAAAGTAGAAACACACATGCTTGGAATCAATGCTCACCAAACACGACATTAGCAGAAGGTGCCCAAAGTGTGGCAGATTCCACGTAGTACATCACTATGTTCATGTTTGTTGGCCAACAATTGTGTACTGTTTGTATGCAAGACAAGTTCCTGGCACACGCCCTTCAGGCAAGTCTGATGCTCTGTTGGCCAACAATCGGATCGTGTGTCGGATAGTGTGTACTAGGCTTAAGTCAGATGATTTTTAACAATTTTTGCAAATAAAATTAATGTCTAAAGTCTCAAATGTCAAAAGTGTGGCGTGCATTTGTATTCAGCCCCCCTGAGTCAATACTTTGTAGAACTACCTTTTGCTGCAATTACAGCTGCAAGCCTTTTTGGGGATGTCTCTACCAGCTCTGCAGTTCAAGAGAGGGACATTTGCCCATTTTTTTTTGCTCAAGCTCTGTCAGATTGGATGGAAAGCGTCTGTGAACAGATTCTCAATTGGATTTAGGTCTCGATTTTGACTGGCCCTCTAACACATGAATATTCTTTTATCTAAACCATTCCATTGTAGCTCTGGCTGTATGTTTAGGGTCATTGTCTTGCTGCAAGGTGAACCTCTGCCCCAGTGTCAAGTCGTTTGCAGACTCTAACAGGTTATCTTCTAAGATTGCCCTGTATTTGGCTCCATCCATCTTCCCATCAACTCTGACCAGCTTCCCTATGCCTGCTGAAGAAAAGCATCCCCACAATATGATGCTGCGACCACCATGTGGGGTTGGTGTGTTCAGGGAGATGTGCCATGTTACTTTTCCGCCACACATTTTTGCTTTTAGGCCAAAATTTACTATTTTAAGAAACAAATAAGGTGATTTTGTAAATAATGGCAGCAACAAGTCTAAAAAAAGTTGGGACGGTGAAACAAAAAGCTGGCAAAGTAAGTGGTACTAATAAGGAAGAGCTGGAATAACATTTTGCAACTAATTTGATTAATTGGCAACAGGTTAGTAACATGATTGTGTGTAAAAAGGGCATTTTAGAGAGTCAGAGTTTCTCAGAAGTAAGGATAGGCAGATGTTTACCGATCTGTGAAAAGATGCATCTAAAAATAGTCAGACAATTTCAGATCAATGTTTCTCAAGGTAACATTAAAACTATGTTAAATATGTCATCATCTACAATACATAAAATCATCAAAAGATTCTGAAAATCTTAAGAAATCTCTGTGCAAGGGACAAGGCCGAAACATAATATTGGATGTCATGATCTTCGGGGGCCCACAGACAGCATTACATGAAAAGCAGGCATGCTTCCGTGATGAACATAACTGCATTGGCTCAGCAATAATTTAAAAAAATGGCTGTTTGTAAACACAGTGTTATTTAAAAATGCAAGTTAAAGCTCTATCATGAAAAGCCATATCTGAACATTATTCCGGTATACTACTGTCTTCTCTGGGCCAAAGCTCATTTGAAATGGTCTGTTGCCTTTTTTTTGTGAACATTTTGAATAAAAAATATTGGGAAAAAAAATGGTCTGTTGCAAAGTGGAAAGCTGTTCTGTCAGCCAAATAGTTTTTTGGCAACCATAGGCAGGCTAAAGAGGAGAGGGACCTTCCAGTTTATTATCAGTGCTCAGTTCAAAAGCCAGGATCTCTGATGGTATGGGGGTGCATTAATGTGTATGAGATGAGCAGCTTGCACATCTGGAAAGGCACCATCAATGCTGTAAGATATATACAGATTTTGAAGCCGCATAAGCTCCCATCCAGGTGACATCTTTTTCAGGGGAAGGCCTTGCATATTTTAGCAGGACAATGCTAAACCCGCCTACTGCATCTCTGACAACAGAATGGCTTCATAGTAGAAGAGTCGAGGTGCTTAACTGGCCTGGTTTAAGTCCAGACCTTTCAGCGATTAAAAATATTTAGTGCATCTTGAAACGAAAAATATGACAAAGAAGACCCAGGACTGTTGAACACTTAGAATCCTACATCAGGCAAGACTGCGACAATATTCCTCTCCCAAAACTTCAGCAGCTGGTCTCCTCAGACATGTAAAAGAAGAGGGGAATGCTACACTGTGGTAATCATGGTCTTGTCCCAACTTTTTTGAGCCGTGTTACTGCCATCAATTTCAAAATGTCCTGATTTTTTTTAACATTTCATATGTTTTCTATTTTCTATTGTGAATAAAATATGGGTTTATGAGATTTTCAAATCTCATGTATTTTGTTTTTATGTAGATTTTACAAAGTGTTCCAACTTTTTTAGAATTGGGTTTGTAGTTGGTAAGATAGTCTAGAATTTGTATTGTGTCAAATTCTGAGGATCCATGGGTTGATGCCTGTAAAAGATCAATGTAAGGGCCCTTTCACATGGCGGATCAGTATTGATCCACTCCGTGTGTCCGCAAAGCTCAGCGGGGATCCTCCGTAAAATCCCCGCTGAGCTGGCAGCTGACAGGGCGGTCTCCGCACACTGTGTTCATCTGATCCGGCAGACGGAAGAAAAATAGGATTTCTTCCGTCTGCAAATGCGGATCTTTGCGGAGGCGGACAAATTACGGGTGTCAGCAGATGTTCATCCGCTGACACCCGTAATCACATAGGGACCCATGTATGTCCCATTTTCATCTGCAAACGGACGGATGAAAATGCGGACATACGGTCCGTACGTGTGAAAGGGCCCTAAGTCATATAAAAATAAACAAATAAGTAAATATCATACGATGCCTATAGGTAATGTACAACCAATGGAACTTTTGGAAATTGTCAAATGTTTTGTAGTTTAATATGGTGATTTATAAACCACAGAGCAAAAAAAAATGATGTTTCCAGATGTCATTGTTCTAATGTTAATTCGAAAATGAAAAATATCATATAACTGGGAGCGATGGGAACACCCTTTTTACTTTCTCTATTACTTCAATTTGTTTAAATTTGGCCAAAAGACAAGAGGCAGGTTGGAGCATACTACAGCTGTTAAACAGCAAGTCACTGAACTTCTAATATTTTCCAGAAAACATTTGCCAACGTCTAGAATTCCAGTTTATTTACCTTACAGCTAAACTCCAGTCAGCCTTAAAATATTTTTTATAATATATAATATATAATATGTAAGCTAAATCACAGCATACCCCACACAAGCTTTTTCCTCTTACGCTTGTCACTCTGAAAAGGCCTAATCATAGAGACTAGGGGCCAGATTCAGGTACATCGGCGTATCTTAGTGCGGGCGTAGCGTATCTTCTTTACGCTACGCCGCCGCAACTTAGAGAGACAAGCGCAGTATTTACAAAGCACTTGCTCTGTAAGTTGCGGCGGCATAGCGTAAATTGGCCGGCGTAAGCCTGCCTAATTCAAAGTAGGAAGGAGGTGGGCGTCATCTATTTAAATTAAGCGTGTCCCCATGCTAATGAATGGCCGCTCGAACTGGGCATGTGCGCACATGCTCAGAATCACATCGAAAAAACTCCCTAAGTGACGTCGGCGCGCAATGCCTACAATGTGTGAATGTAACCTACGCCCAGCCCTATTCACGTACTAAGTAAATGGTGTAAACAACGTAAAATTCTACGGCGTTGTTCCCTGGCCCATACCATTGCATTAGCTGCGCCTCATAAAGCAGGGGTAAATTTACGCCGGATGTAAGCCTTACGCAAATCGCGTATATGAAGCGGCCGGGCGCATCTACGTTCGTGAATCGGCATATCTTACTCATTTGCATATTTATAATGGAAACGCTGAATGCGTCCAGCGTAACTATGCGCCCATTATACGCCGGCGTAGGCAAGTTACGTCGAACGGCTGAAGCCATGTTTTTCGGCGTATCTCGCTTTGTGAATCGGCGCAAAGATGCGACGGCGCACATTTGAAATTACGGTGGCGTATCTGGAGATACGCCAGGGTAAAGCTACCTGAATCTGGCCCTAGAACTACATAATTCTTGTGTCTGAGGGCTTTTGAAATTTGTAAAAAAAAAAAATGATAACTCGGTAACGGTAAGGCAGTTCTAAAGCCGCAATTTTATTTTTTGCTAAATAATAAACATGTTATAAGAGGTGTGTCTAAAACATTTGGTGAATGGTATCAAAAAACAAACAAAACAGAAGATACAAAAAATTACCTTTATTGACCTTCAAAATAATCGCCATCCTTCACAACACACTTTTGGCAACATTCATAAAGCTCCTGGACACTGTTAACAAAGGCCTCCTAAGGAATGGATCACAGAACTGCTGTCACACATTGTTGGATGATGCCATCGTTGTCTAAAAAGGCAACTCTTTTTGGGTCAAGGGGAAGACGGTGAACGTCATTCCATCGATTGCCGCTTGGATTCCAGGTCGAACTGGTAGCACCAGATCTCATCCTCTGTGACAATGGTTGGTAGAAAGGATGGCTCCTGGTCACAAATGGTAATGAAATCTCCAGAGGTTTCCATCCGCTTTGCTGTCTGTTCGTCTGTCAGCTTGTGCGGAACAAACCGGAAAAATATATTTTGCTTATCTAAATCTTCGCATACGATGGTGTGCACAATGTCATTGCTAATGCCCAATTCCTCCTCGATCAATGCTAGAGTCAGTCGCCGATCTTGTGCCAGCATTTGTCGCACTGGCTCAATTGCATCTGGGGTTCTGCTTGTCAACGGTCGACCTGAATGTGGCTCATCCTCCGTCGTTTTCTAAAAGTGTTTGAACCAGTAGTTAACACATTTTCTGCTCACGGCTTCCGTCCTGTACACTTGCACCTACATTTCAAGTGTCTCCGCCGCCGTTTTCTCCAACTTGTAGTAGAACTTGATGTTCACTCGTTGCTCTATTGCACTGTAACCCTACCTCTCACACTGACTACATTTGATTTATACTGGTGGTCACGGGTACTCCACGCTAGTTGGTGCTTCTCGACGTGTCTCTGGATGTTTGTGCTCCTGGCCGGTGTTGCCGTTGAGATATCGGACCATTTTATCAAACTTTTTAAACACACCTCGTACTTGCATGCTCTGTAGAATACCATCTCCTACTACTCTTCTGGGGTCCCCTGCCAGTGTTCTCCACTACTCTATTTTGGAGAATGCCACCATAGCAAGCTGTCTGCTTTGGGGGCACTCATGCAAGATTGCACCTGAGCTGTGGCTCAGCCCTGCCCCTGCTCTCTCCTCACAGTATTTGACAGAAGCAGGAGCCAATGGCTTTTTGTGTCCTGTGAGAACAGGGAGATAGGAGAGCACCGCTGCGGATCAGCTAAGCATCGAATCAAGAAAAGACTTGCATAATTATAATATTTTTTTTTATAATTGGAAGGGGGGGGGCAATACAATTACTGGGAAATGTTTTACCTTAATGCAGTGAATGCATTAAGATAAAAATTTCTTGACTTTAGAACCACTTTAATGATGCAGCCAAGAAGCTACAAAAAACATTGAAGATATCAGGTTTCATATCTACAGCAGGACAACCCTTTTCAAATTATAGCCTAACTAAAGCAAAAAAAGGTTCTTTAACCACTAAAGGACCAGCCGCCGCAGTTGTACTGCGGCAGGTTGGCTTTCCTCCAGGGCGAATCGCCATCATTGTACGTTGGCCGCTTTAAGACCCCTAGGGGGCCTGCGCACATGCGGTGCGATGCTGGAGCCGATACGGGAGCCGATACGCTGCGATGTCCGACGGTCGCTCACAATCGCTCCTGTTAGAGACAGAATGGGTTCATCTAGTACCCTGAGCAAGGATGCAGAGTGGCATCGCTCTCCCCTGCAGCTAATTAGTTCCAAAGAATGAATGTACTGCCCTGTGGCCATTCTCTGCCCCCTGCTCCAGCTGTCCACGATTGGCATGGAGTGTGCACTGCACATGCACAACCAATTCCTTGCTTTATGGTTGCCTGCCACTGGAGTATGCAGTGCCCTTCCACTGATGCTCCTCGCCTCCTGCCCACCCCTTGTCCCAGCCCTAGTGTAGCAAGCCTCCTTCGGGCTAATAAAAACCTCCAGGGCCAGAGATAGATGACATCCTTCTGTATATGGTGGGTTGTGAGGCATAGTGGGTACAAAGCAGCTAGAGTCATTGGGCGCCAGACAGTCCTGCAAAAGAGAGAGGGTTAAGGCCAGGACACCCTTAGGTAGTTGCAAGATTAATTGACAGACCCCGAGACTTCAACAGGACAGCCATGCAGAGAAAGGTGTCCAGCAAGACACCACATCTGCATGTGTAAGATTGCTGTCTCTTATGGCAACAGTCTTTAAGAGTTCCTAACACAAAGTGTAACAGTTCCTTCGCTTCCACTACAATCACTTCCAGTAGTCCTTCAGCCCACTGAGGTCCCAGTCTCTCATTAGACTAGTTGATCCATTGTCAGTGAATCCCTTGAGCTCCTCCAATATTCACGGTAGTATCTTCAAGTGTCACCCCCGCCTCTCTGCTGGGTCCCTAGCTTGGCACTCAAGATACTTCTCAAGCTTCACTCCACTGGCCTGCTTGGTCCCTGGCTTGACACACAAGACTGCTCTGCAAGCATCACCTCCGCTGGTTGGGTCCCTGGCTTGATACCCACTGAAGTGAGCACAATGAGCAGACCCTATCAATAGATCACTGCTCCCTGGTAGGCAGAGAACACCTAAATTTACCTAACAGCCTCCTTGGTAGGCAGGGAAACCCAAAACGATACTTTCCCTCTAGCATATACCTAAGAGGGTGCTACATATCAAAACCAATTTCTACTTCTATCGGTCCATCGCTTTGATGCACACATCAGGTTTTTAAAGAAAGGAGAGCACTTGTAGCCGATGCTGACATCACTATTTATCCCAGGAGGAAACAACAGCAATCTAACCAGTCTAGACTCATACACACGTGATAGAAATCGTCCAGATCCTGCAGCTGTCATCTGATTTCTGTATTTGCCTTTAGGCAAAACTTTTACTCTTAAAAGTATTAAAATGGCCGTCAGGCTTACTGTCACGTACCTGGTGGACGAGCCCGACGTGCAAGGAGTGGCTGCCCTTGCTCCTCTGATCCCGGGACCCCCTGGTAGAGTGAACAGGGAGTGCGGGAGTGCAGAGTCGCACGAGCGCCGGTTGCAGCGCAGGTGCTGGGCCGGAAGGCTTCAGAAGACTCTTGGTGCTGCGTAGAGTGGCAAGTATGGACTGTATCCGCTGATGGCAGGTGAAGATGACTGGAGGCACAGGAATCACCAGAGCGGGAGGTGTACCGTAGTCCAATGGAGGTAAGCCCCCAGCAGGAGAGTCTGAGGCCGGCTAGCGGGTCAGGTGCAGGTATAGTAGGCAATGCAGATCAGGAGTCAGACCGGAGCAACAACAGAGTTGGCAGCAGCGGCAAGAGGGTAAGGCAAGCGGATCGTCAGGCAGGCAATAGGTCAGGGCAGGCGGAAGGCAAGCGGAGTCAGGAACAGGCCGGGTTGTCTGGAACAGATTCAGGTAAGTAGATACAGATAGTCTCAGGAACTGCTGTAGACCGGACAGCAAGAGGCAAACGCTGACAGCAAGTTTAAATATCCTCCTTTGGCGCCAGAATGACGTTCGTGCGATGCGCGCGCACCGTTGCCGCGAACGCGCGCGCCCGCTCCCGTCGCAATGTCGCGATCGCGCTCGCGACCTTGCCGCGAATGCGCGCGTCCCGATCGCGCCAACGCGCCGCTAGCGCCATCTGGTGGCCGAAGTTGTTCATGACACTTACTTTTTTTTTATTTTTATATATCAGTTCACAAAATGGCTGCTATTGTATACAGATAAAAGGGCTACTTTAAAATAAAATAAAAATCTGGCTTGTCTATATGCTTTTAAGATGCAAACAAGAGACCAATCCCTACATGTCTGAATAGGCTTCAAACGCTTCTCAGACGAACCCTAGTCTTCACAGGCCCTTGCAGCATCCCGAGGATTATATAAACCCACCACAAAACAAAAATATAATTTAGCTTCAGCAGAGATCAAAAAGTTGCTCTGGGTTTGTGGAGGGGGAGAGACAGCTCCACAAATGACTCTGTTGTTTGCATATTTTTGCTTGAACCCCTAACCTCTCCTAAGGACAGATAGATGTCTGAGTACAAAGCCTTGGGGCATAGCGCTGGGATCTGTATTAATCCTCTGAATGCTTTCTTGCAATTCTCAGCGTGTGTGAAGAATGTGTGAGTAGCCCAAGGGAAAACTGGCATCTAAGTCAGAGCAAGAATATATATTTTTTTGTTCCAAATAACCCTTTATAAATGTGTTTTGCTCTAAGGATCTCTGGTGCATTTTCCTTATTTGTGTCTTGACACTATAAAAAAAAAAAAAAATATATATATATATATATATATATATATATATATATATATATATTTTATGGTTACAGGCTTTGATTTTGTCTTAGGCAATTAAGAACTAAATTGGCGGCATCTTTAATCAGTCAGACCGTTGCATATGCTATAAGGCAGTATACATTCCTGGACTTTACCACACAATTTTCTTTTCATCTTTTGAATACTGCGTTATTTTTTATTTTTTTCTGTACTGAAAGTTGCTGCCTCTAACTTCCCCCGTGGCACTGTCAAGGTTGAGTCAGGTGTTGACCTAATTTTTATATCTTGTCTTGTGTGATCATTTTCACAGTTAACTTTTTTATTTAATTATTTAATGCAGAACTCCAGCCTTCCCTTCAGTCTTGCACAGTTGCGCCGTCTCCACTCCTGTACTCTAATCAACAATCTTGCGGTCTATGTATATTAAGAAATGTTTATCTCAGAAACGCGGCACTCTAATATGCTAGATACATAAAGATAAATACAAAATAGGTGCTCTGTTACTCTCCTGCATGTTTTTTTCAGAGACAGGCATGCTGCAGAGGCTCCTCTAGCTCATTACACTTCTCCCAGGCCTCCGGGGGAATAGCATTCACGAAAGGCCTTTCGCTACCTGCTTTTAAACTCCACCAGCCACAAAGACAGGAAGACTGCAGCTGGTGACGCGTCATATTCGGCTCCCTATCACACAATGCTCCGGAAGTGCCACAGCGGCCAACTGCGCATGCGCGATGCGTTCCAAACGCAATTGTGATGTGTTCCAATGGATTTACGACAGTACACACCAGCGAAGCCGTCATTCAGGGCGACGTGGACTTAGGGAAAAGTGGCCAGTTGGCCTCACGTCCGCGCTTCGCTCGGACGGCTCGCTCTGCGCTTCGCTCAGACGGCTCGCTCCACTCGCTCGGCCTCCTGGCTCTTTTTTTAACATCCTCCAATCCACAGGGATGTTAAGGAAAGAGCCTGGATGCCGAACGAGGTTTCGCTGGTGTGCACTGTCGTAAATCCATTGGAACGCATCGCAGATGCGTTTGGAACGCATCGCGCATGTGCAGTTGCCCGCCACAGCACTTCCGTAGCATTCTGCGATGGGGAGCAGAGCATGACGATACACCAGCTCTTCTGGATGCAGAATTATCTAATCCTGACCTCTAGCAATGTCCAGGGTCCTTGCGAAGCTGACTACATCTGCATGCTGGTGGGGTATCCAACTCCAATGCCCCAAATGTACTAGGCTCCTCCCAACCTGGCATATACATTGGCACTAACTCCACTCATGAGATCACTAAATGAGGGCTCTAGCTAAAAGAAACCTAATACCTGATAACACAATTTCTTGTTACCACACACCAATTTGGGAGAGAGCCAGCTATTGGCAAAATAGTTACCTGTACCTGCTTAATGTTGGAAAAGCAAAAGTTCTATAAACTGAACTATATATGTGCATTATACCCATCTATACCAGTAGGTGGCACTGCAGTATTATAGTGTGCATTCTCTGTGGTAATGTAATCACAGGTTGTACTTTCTGTATCTAAGCATGCACTTGTATCCTCATTGTTCCAGTTTCATACTGTAAGACATGCATTGCTAATCCTCCATGTAATGTAAATAATTTTCTCTGCACACAACAAGCTTCCAAGCGCATGATTTAACAATCTGCTAATAGGTTATGGGTCCCAGGCACACAGGCATTGGAGAGGATATCCCAGGCACCCAGCAGCACCCAGAGGCACTGGAGAGAATATTCAGTGAGTACAGCAAGACAGTGAATACTGTATACAAGCTACTGAAAGATGGCAAGTGGTTTAGATGTGAAGTTTGAAATTGCAAAGCCAATGCCAATGAACAATGTCAATTATCAGCTGTGGAAGTTTAAACTGGAAGTGTTTCTCACCAAGGATGACTTGTGGCAAGTGCTGAATACAGACAGACCCACAAACGGAAAGACGGAGGAATGGGAAAGAAAGGACAGACGGGCAAAAGCAGTCATAAGCTTACTTATGGAAGATGACCAGCTTATCCACATAAGAACAGAGAAATAACCGCCAAAGGTTTATATACTTCATTACAGAAACTGTTCAAGTCTAAACAGCAAACGTTTTTGCTACGAAAGCTGTATAAGATGAGACACGTGAAAGCTATGCTAGAAATCAAAAAGCAGCTATGTGCCATCAGAGAGGACATCAAAGATAGCCATATTGTTGCCCTGCTCCTCTGCAGCCTTCCAGAGACATATGCTGCTCTTATTAACACTTTAGAAACCAGACCCAAACAGGAGCTGACACTGGAATATGTCAAAGGGAAATGAATCAATAAATATGACAGAAGGAAAGAAAATACGCACCATGATGACAATGCTCTTAAGTTATGAATGAATGAATGAAAAACGTATATAGCGCGGCACATGCGAACTAAATCGCCTCTGGGCGCTCGTTGTTCCTGTCTCTCTTGACATCAAAAGAGCAAAGTTTTGATCTGTCTTCTGAAGGTCAGGTGGTTTTCCTCCAACCGAATGCTGGTTGGTAAAGCGTTCCATAGTCTAGGACCTTGGGATGCAAACCTTCTTTCTCCTTTGGACTTGTATCTGGCTTTGGGTATCTTGACTAGATTTTGGTCGGTGGATCTAGGAACGCGATCGGAGTTGTGGGCTTTTATCTTTTCGCATAGATATTGCGGAGCCTTCCCATGGATGCACTTATGCGTCAGACAGAGTGCTTTAAAAGCAATTCTGTCCTTTACTGGCAACCAGTGAAGGGTTCTCAACGAAGGTGAGATTGATTCCCATGTTTTTTTCCCAGTCACAAGTCTGGCGGCCGTGTTCTGAACGACCTGCAGACGTGAGATTTGGTACTTTGGGAGTCCGAGGTAAAGGGCATTTGCATAGTCCAATCTGGAGTTCACAATTGTTCCCACCACGACTGTTACGTCTTCTTTGGGAATAAATGGAATAAGTCTGCGTAGTAGGCGCAGCAGATGGTGAGATCCGCTGACTACTGACCCTATTTGTGCATCCATTGTCATGTATGTGTCGAAGATGACCCCAAGACTCTTGACTTTGGCGCTAGGGGTGATGATTTGGCCCAGAATGGGCGGAGGTGTCCAGGTTGTTGCCAGTTGATTCTTACGACTGGAGTGAAACAGAAGAAGTTCTGGAGCTGTTGAGTTTAGGATAACTCTTTGTCATCCAGTTTTCTATCAAAGAGTGACATTTCTCTAAACTGAGATAATGATCCTTTTTGTTGCAGATGCGAAAATACATTTGCGTGTCGTCTGCATAGGAGTGATAAAGTAGTTGTTGGCTACTGTTGATTTCAAAGAGAGGGCGAAGATAGATGTTGAAGAGCACCGGCGACAGGGGGGATCCTTGAAGGACTCCACATGATACTGTGCGTTTTTCAGAAGTAAAAGGTCCCAATTTCACTGTTTGTGATCGATTTTCCAAAAAGGAGGAGAACCATGGTAAATCACCTTCTGCGACTCTGGCTACCTCAGCCAGCCGAGTCAGTAACAGTTTGTGGTCTACCATGTCGAAGGCTGCGCTTAGGTCCAACAAAACCAGGAGACAAGATTCTCCTTCGTCTGCGGCCTCAAGAGCGTACAAAGGCATAGAACACAGCAAAGAAAGAAGAGTCTGTTTTCGCTGTAAGAAGACTGGTCACTTAAAAAAGGACTGCTCTGGAAAGCCGAGCACCGAAAGCTAGAACTATCCACAAAAGAAAGATTCAAGCAATCGTGAAGGAAACTGCAGACACATGATGGAGTGGTACATGGAAAATGTGTTTATTGGCAATTTCACAAGTATTACAAAGCACACATTTAGCATGCTTCTTTAATGCTTTTACATCACGTTAAATAACACTTTCCAGGCGCCTCTCTGTGTTTCTTTTCTATTGTATTCTTTTCTTTTGTACTATCATCTCACGCACTGCAAATGCCACAGAGGCATTTGTTGAAGTTTTGAAACTTAGAGCCATTTGTGGCTTGTTTGTAGCATGATTACATTGACATGAATGGAGGCGTTTGGGGAGAGGTAAAACCAACCAAATGCTTCAATTGCTTCAATGTCAGATTAATTCTGTTGCAACGCAAATGTGAGCAACACTGTCCGCTGCAATACACATAACTGATTCAGACAGGCATCCAAGAGGCTTCGAAAACGCAGATGAAATGCCGGTGTTGTGTTGATTACTCACAACTTGCTTTAACCCCTTGAACCCTGCACTAGTGCACAGCAACCGCATGCATTATAGAGCAGCCCCATTCACCTGAAAGCAACAGAGGGTATAATTCCTGCAGAATTTGTACATGCGCACACCCCCGACTATTGCCTCTGCAGCTAAAGTGGTAGCGGTTTGGGGGCTATAAAATCACAGGTCAACCGTGGGGTTGCACCCCCCCCCCCAACTGCTAGAGTGAACAAGCCCTGATGTATTCAATGAAATGAACACGTGCTGTTTATTGTCGTTTTCTGATCCACAGAGATAAATTGGAATTTGCTGCTAAGGCCACTGGATGGCACCTCAGCGTCATCTAACTATAGTCAGTTACAAGTTCACACCAAGCGTGTGCTTGACAAGGGGAGTGTAATGTTCAACATGAAAACTTATCACTTGGATATAATTGTTCACAGACTGGGGACAGAACAAATTTGAAAACAAATGCTCAGACTTATCCATGTCATTTAAAAGTAGATGTAAACCTCAATCACTTACATCTCATATAAGCTTTAACATGTTGATGTAATTTCTAACTTTTGTAATATCTGTTATCAATTGGACAGTTAGATCGTCCATGGCACCCCTTCCCCCATGTCCGCGTTGGTGGCAACCTCCTTTGTGGCACATATACACCTATATGAAACTGTACTTCATAATTTGTTATCATTTTTGCAGATATTGTCCTGACGAAGCGGTCGATCCGCGAAACTAGTAGAGATGTCCCCTGTGACCCTTGTCCCATTGGAATATTTCCCCTCACGTGGGGAGTTTTCTTCTGGTGATTCACGTGGTCTGCCAACAAATGATTTTATCCCTGTATGAATGTCATTTTTTGTATTGTATTTTACCTTAATAAAATTGTATTTTATATTTATGCTCTACACTTTTTTCTATCTATATACCTGTACCGCGATAGTCCAACTGCCCAACTCTTCTTTGTTCTTTGGAATTTTGTTTTGGGGACCAATTTTCAGATCCTCCCATACTAATAATTTCTGGATGATGGTACGATCAATTGTATTATAGATTAATTCCTTTATCCTTGAAGAGGATACACATTTTCTCTAACTTCTCAGCAAAAACGAAAAATGAGGTAGTGAAAAGAGGAATGTCTGCAGGTAAAGGATGCTTAATATGAAAAAAAAAAATTCCCTTTACAACGATGTAACGAGATGACCCGTGACGCCCAGAGACTTTTGAGGGATGGGGGATACTCCTGTGCCAGCGGCCCTACGGACTCTTAGGTCTAAGTTCACCCTGCGTCCCTTTTGGGCATAGGGTGGCTAATAAATCATAATTCATGTTTTCAGGATATACTGGAATATTACAAGTGGTTTATGTTGACCTGACCAGGTCAACAAGACAGTGACTCATTCCTCTGTGTAACAGGCTGTTGAAATGCTAAGTGAGGCTGGCTCCTGAAAGACATTTCATTGTGTGATAACACGGTTTAAAGCCTATTGATGCCCAGGTGTGACTACTGTTCTGTTGGAGACAGACCATCTGTCTAAAGATGTGTATTGAAGGGCAACTCATTGTGTGATGTTATTTTGTTTGAATTCTATTGATAAAGGAATGTGGCTGCTCAGGTGTAGTAATTAGATCTTATTAATTATAGCCCGGTACCGAAATGTCTGGATACTAATTAGTAATTAGCCCCAGTGTGTGAATAGGGGGGTGGAGACTTCATTGTCCCTTTGATTACTGTCACATGCTTGTAACTGCATAAAAAGCTGAGAAGAAACCATTAAAGCATTCATTAATTTTGAAACTAGAGAACAGAGCTGTCAGTCTCGTTATTCTGGGAAATGGAATGGATCAGGTCTGCCGGTTTGTTGGTGTGTCGGATAAGCTGTCTTGGGTGGATGGAAGGTCGTAAACGGTGGTGGCACAGCAGTGGGATGATTCCATCTTCAGAAGGACGGCTACAAGGGCACAGGACAATGGAGACACATTATGAACGGATGAAGCTCTCTTCCCTCATGGACTTACTATAGAGCCGGGGCAGACCGGCCAGCAACCGTAGGAAAAGGGACATTATCGCAGAACTTGTCGAAATGGATAGAGCTGAAAGGCCCGGCGTAACAGACAGGACACCCGAGGAAGAATTTTTTGATCGGGCTGTTAAACGTGGACTGGCACAATATGGTCCTAATCCTCCACTGGAGATCATAGACCGGGTTATAGCGGCTGTGGATGCCACCTTGCTACAGCGAGGAAGTGCTACAGCAGCTGAAGTCACAGCAGCATCAACTGAAGAGAGATGAGTGGTGCAGATACCAGTCTCCATGGAAGAGGAATTCCAAAGAAGGTTACAAGAGATGCGGATACAGCACAGAGGACCAGTATCAAAGGAGGCCCTGCTGGGATGGTCAGATGTGATTCGTTGCCAACTCTGGAAGGAAGCGCTAGCTCTGGAGCAGCAACACCAAGGAAAGGTCCTGCCCTCCATCTATGTAAGGTACTGGCCGCAGTATGACGTACGAATGCCGTTGTTGGGGGAACAACCGAAGCAGGAGTGGATAGCAGAGTTAAGCAGGCTGATCCTGGCAAAGATACAGCTGGACGAGAGCTACAGAGCCCTCTGGTGGTATGTAGTCCAAGAGTGTCCGTGGTCAGCGGATGACAGCCCCACGGAAGGCTATGACTATGAGGGCCTGGGATTCTTGAATTGGAGGATGTCCAGTGATCCAGACTTCGGGGATGATCGGGAGTGGCGCTTGGAGGACATAATGGAGCACAGAGAGGGTAAATTGAATATCTCGGAAGGGCACTGGTTACAGGAAGATTTGGAGTTTCTGGCCATTCAGGAATGGGAGCTGGAAATCGCCTACAGACAGCTGCTAGACTCGGCTCAGCAGCAGGATGGGGCTCCCGTTGCCTGGGACTATAAGGAAATTTCAGATGACAACTATGAAATCCTGGCTGATGAATCGGCAAGCCGAAGCGGATGATGTGGAGTTCCAGGGAGCCGGGGCAGTTGGCCCCTCTCTCCAGCAACAAGCTGAGGTGGTAAAGCTTTTACTCCCAGCTGAATCACTGGCAACAGAGCAGAGTGCCCCAGGCCTCTGCTCTCAACTAGCAGGAGAGGGAGTTCCTGTGATAGTGGATGGGACTGTGGTCTCCACTCGCAGCAACCCAGCGGAAGAGCTGGCAACAGAGCAGAGTGCCCCAGGCCTCTGCTCCCAACTAGCAGGAGAGGGAGTTCCTGTGATAGGGGATAGGACTGTGGTCTCCCCTCACAGCAACCCAGCAGAAGAGCTGGCAACAGAGCAGAGTGCCACAAGCCTCTGCTCCCAACTAACAGAAGAGGGGGTCCCTGTGGTAGTGGATGGGACTGTGGTCTCCACTCACAGCAACCCAGCGGAAGAGCTGGCAACAGAGCAGAGTGCCCCCGGGCCTCTGCTCTCCACTAACGGAAGAGGGGGTTCCTGGGGTAGTGGATGGGACTTCAGTCTCCACTGACACAACCCCAGAAAATGGTGCCGCACTGGGACAGGAGGATGTCGGCTTTGCTTTGCAAGCACCGGGGGATTTTCACCTAGCACCAGTGGATGGGACTTCAGTCTCCACTGGTATACCCCAGGAATGGGGAGCAGTTGGCCCAGATTCACAACAGCATGATGGACTAAGCCCAGTGACCCTGTCTCCTCCCCAGAGGTTGGCGGGGTGAGTATTGCTCTGTTTGGAGCAATTTATATGGGGTACGGTATGGATACCAGCATTGGAGGACTGGAACTACTGACTAACTTCGGAGTCAACCCGTTTGTGATTTCCTCCTGTGTCAGTCTCCCACCGAAAGGGGAGAGATGTAACGGGATGACCCGTGACGCCCAGAGACTTTTGAGGGATGGGGGGTACTCCTGTGCCTGCGGCCATATGGACTCTTGTGTCTAAGTTCACCCTGCGCCCCTTTTGGGCATAGGGTGGCTAATAAATCATAATTCATGTATTATATGAGATGGGACATTAATAATAGTTCATATTGCAGGATGTCTTGAGATATTACAAGTTGTTGGCTATTTAATGTGGGGACACATGCTTTTGAAGGGTGTTAATTGCATCTACTCCTAGACATTTCATTGTCCATTTTGTAAGGCTGTAGAGGTGTTAATTCAGGTCTGCTCCTAAATTGTGTGATAACACGGTTTAAAGCCTATTGATGCCCAGGTGGGAAAACCTTTCTGTCGGAGACAGACGTCTGTCTAAAGATGTGGATTAAGTAGCAGTCTCCTGTCAGGTGTATTGAATTAGCATGTCAATTATAGCCCGGTGTCGAAATGTCTGGATATTAATTAGTAATTAGCCTTAGTGTGTGATTAGGGGGGTGGAGACTTCATTGTCCCTTTGATTATTGTCACATGCTTGTAACTGCATAAAAAGCTGAGAAGAAACCATTAAAGCATTCATTCATTTTGGAACTAGAGAACAGAGCTGAGTCTCGTTATTCTGGGAAATGGAATGGATCGTGTCTGCTGGTTTGTTGGTGTGTCGGATAAGCTGTCTTGGGTGGATGGAAGGTCATAAACGGTGGTGACCGTTACAAACCCCTTTAAAAACCAGGAGCAGTGCTGGCGGCTGCGGACACTGCAAGGACCGCTTACGGACACCAGTGTCCGTGTACGAACACCTTGCTGATCCTTTCTGATGACTCCCCCTGACTTCAGCTTTTATAGACTAGAGACTTTACAGTTTGCTTTAACAGTTTCCTTAATAAGACCCTGTTCACACCCCAGGCCTCATAGCAACCGGACTGTTATAATTTTGCCACTGATCAAAATGATAGTTTAATGGCCAAAAAGTAGGTAGGTTAACTTTTTCACTTTTAATGATGTAGCGCCCCCTTACTTTCAGTATGGGCGCTATGCTAAAGTTAGTGGGTGAATGGGAGAGTTATTTTGCTCCCACTCATAATTAGTTAAATTAATAGGCTGCTGTCATTCAGAACTGTCCTGTTGGCCAGTCTGCGCTCCAGGGGTGTTGTTCTCACCCCTCGACGACAGGTGGCGCTAGAGGGGTTCTGGTAGACGCACTTTTCCCCAGCAACCAATTAGAGAAGTGTTACCTCGCAAGGCATGCTGGGGGAGGGTATATCTGGGGCAGACGCCATTTTACTGCACGCTCTTCGCGGGTTCCAGGTACGGCACCCACCTTCATGGTGTGCGCACCCAATGGACCCCTGCAACATGGCCTACCTGGCCGGGGTCATATGTTACGCGGAGTTCCATGCGGATGTTGAAAGGGGCACCAGTGACTTACTGGGTCCCCAGCTACACTAAAACGGATCCCAGGCTGGATGCCGTTTGTTGGGGGATCGGCTTGAGGAGAACCCGGAGGCAGGTGATCCAATAGGGCGTGAACGAACCATCGGGGATCTGGTGACCAGACGATTGACAGGTGCACTTCGAGCTGTCAACAGGTGACCCTGACTAAATTCACTGGGAGGATTCGCTCATTCCAAATTATGCTCATTCAAGTACTAGGCCTGTGGCGGAGGCCCGAGCCAGGCCTGTGGCAGAGGTCTGTTCCTCCCAGCAATCTAAGTGACATTTCGGCTGCCAGGCTTGTGGCAGGAGTCTGTCTGGAGGCGCTTCACCCACTTTGGCTTGAGTAGCGACGAACTGTGCTATTGTCGGAAGCAGGCTTGCTTTCTCTAAATATCCTGAGCCTGATACTGCAAGTGTTCTCTTCTACTTCATCAACCTTTACTATCCCACTTCATGTTGATGTTGGCCGTGTTGGGCCTTGGAAATAAAGCATTCAGAAAACCCATCTGCTGACTGGACATTTGCTTACTACCTGTGCTCACTACTATCACCCCTAGACAAGCCACCTGAGGTAACTTAATACGCTGATCCCAAAACAACCAGCGGCTCCTAAATGGTGTAGCGCTACAATGACATTCCCCTTTAAATACCAACTGTAGTGGAACATATCTGATGTAAAGTGGGGGTGACTGTGAGGATCCTGATATAAGCAAGATAGCTCTGGGAACTCTGATGTAAGGTGGGGTGATTTTGAGGTTCCTGATGTAAGAAAGGGGGCTCTAGGGACCCTGGTGTAAGGTGGTGACTCTGGGGACCCTGCTGTAAGAAGGGTGACGCCAGTAAATTTGCATCTACTAATGCACATTGACAGAAGCTCACAGTGTGCAGTGAAATCATAATAAGCTATTTCAGTCCAGGAGAGGAGCCTCTACAACTGTGCAAGGCTGACAGGAAGGCTGAAGTGCAGCTTTAGCAATTAACTGGTATAGTAGCTCAGAATATCCTGCTTTATTTATCCCTTTTCTCTTGGTACACACACCAGAAATGCCCTGGAGAATTATTGATGGCTGTAGCAGTGCTCCGTCCTTACCGATTTATTAGAAAACAATTCACTTGTTTTGACTGCATTGTGTTCTTTTCTTGGGACACTTGAAATTATTCTGCTGTGACCACTGTTGGAATCTAACAATTTGCTGAGATGGAATTTGTAACTTGTAGTGTATAAAGTCCCTGCAAGGTCTCCAGAGCCAAGTGCACCAATTTCTGTTAAAAATTAAAGTCTCCCACAGACGTATTGTTCAAATCTTCTAGACTAAATGATACCCAGTGCCACCTCTTGTTGTGGGTGTCCTGAACCTCACCATGGCGCCTTGCACTAAATTGTACAATGATACAGACATTGGAGCTGATATTATGCCAGGGGTACGAGGGATCTTCAAAATGTTTCCACACTTTATAAACTCTATTAAATATAAAAAAGTGTGTAAACATTTTGAAAACCCCTCATACTCTCTGCAATTATGAGGACCACCCAGCACTGGAGCACCAGGTAGCGACCTACCCACCGCCCACAATCAAGGTAGCACTGCCTGCTAGATGCCCATCGCATCAGTGAATTCCCATTGTATCATGTTTCGCAACACAAGCTTGATTCAGGACAAAGCGGCGTGCAGTACTGCATTTGGCCTGAGGTGGGGAGGGGGTGGAGCCGAGGGGAGCGACGGAGTTCGTAAATGCACGGAAAGGCTGACCTCGGCAAACCTTGGGAACAAAGTCTTTCCGAGGTTTGCCGAGGTCAGTTGAGGTTTCCTCTGGCCCTTCTGGCCGTTTCCGATGCTCTCCGGCACCCCCCCTCCTCTGGCCGCATGTGGTATTGCATGCCATTGAAGTCAATGTGGAACAAATAATTTTTGCTTCCATTGACTTTAATGGGGAAACTCGCTTTGATATTCGAGTACTTTGGATTACGAGCATTCTCCAGGAACGGATTATGCTTGTAGTCCGAGGTTCCACCGGACCTTGAAACGAATCTCTCCATTGGCGTCCTGTCACCGATGTCGGCACTTCCGTCTTCACCCAGTCTTCCAATAGGCCTTTGCTGACAGTTTCCAGAAGCATAATGAACGTTGCCAAATATTTTGAAGGCCATTAAAGGTAATTTTGTTCAGTGTGCATGCTCACACCAACAGGTCACATTGAGGAGTGTTAGAAGTTTTTGGTGTTCTACATTTTTTCATTCATGGCAGTCATATAGGGTTCTTCACAACCACGGCACATAAAAACAGAAATGCATCTTGTGTAAATATATTCTAAAGAATAATTCCAAGTTTACCTAGCAAGGAAAGGTGTCTGCTCAGCTTTGTCTGTGTATGCTGTTATAGTTCTATGCGATAATCTAGGTATGGTTCTTTGGTTATTCTGAAGTAGAAGGATTGTAAGGCCATGCACAAGATGTAGGTAAAGAGTGATAATGTTATAGGTCATCCGTCTCGCAGCACAGAGGTCCCCAGGTCTATTCTCCTTCTCCATTCATTTATTTGACCTGACAATTTTTTTGCCTGAGATTGAGGTGGCTTGTGAGGATTTGACACCAAACTTTGCGTTATCATATAACTGGTGTGGCAATGTAAGGAGACACTGACTGGTGACAGTATGTAAAAAAATAAAAAAATATATAATAATACTAATTTCTTTCTCAATTTTTTTCTCTTTTATTATAGATTTTTTACGATTTGTTTTTATTACACTGTGACCAGAGCAATATAGTGTTACCATAGTAACTACTCTGGGGAAGTGATCAGGATTTTTAGTGTCAGCTTTGTGATGTCCCTATTTAGCAGCCTGGAATGTGAGTGGGAGAAGCAGCACAAGGAGTCCAATTCATGTTCTGACAAGAAGCATGCTGATAGGAGGAAACAGCAGAGTGACAGAGGGATGAGCTCATTAAAGCGGTTGTAAACCCGCTACTGTTTTTTTTTTTTCATACCTGAAAAACAAAAGCCATAATGAGCTAGTATGCACAGCATACTAGCTCATTATGAAATACTTACCTTGGAACGAGGTGTGGGGAACTTACCTGGCCCACAGCAAGGGAGATGTCATCTTGCCTCGGCCTGTCTTCCGGGTATCACTGCTCCAGCGCTGTGAGTGGCTGGAGCGGCGATGACGTCATGCACGCGGGAGACTTCTTTCCAGCAAGGTGCGGCGACCGCCGGGCCTTAAGCCGAGGATTCCAGCTGTGCATGCGCCACTGCAGTCAGCGGCGCATTGCGAGGGGAATATCTCCTAAACCGTACAGGTTTAGGAGATATTCTTTATACCTACAGGTAAGCCTTATTATAGGCCTACCTGTAGGTAAAAGTGGTAGTACAGAGTTTACTACCACTTTAATGTGCTGCTTCTCTTTTCACTGTCCCGTCACAGACTGGAGGGTGGATCAAGGAAAACCTGGGTTCAGAAGAACTGGGTGAATGCTGACAACTAGGCTGAGAAAATCTCATAGGTGTGCGCAGCCTATTGCATTAGGGTGTGCACCCCGATCACTCAACATGTTCATTCAGAAAGGAAAGGGGCTGATAAATACATATTTACCAGCACCTCTCACTTATCCTAAAACACCCCCGCAGCAACAGCCACCAGGGGAGGAGAGAAGGGAAGCCTGTAATGCATGCCGAGGGAAGGAGGTGGGAGCCAGGGCAGTAGGGGGAATCTGTGCTGCACAGGGTGATTAAGGTGTGCCTGGGCACACCTGGCACACCCTGTGCGCACGCCTATGGGAAATCTCTATATTGACTTTGAAAAGTTTTGCAAAAGCTGTTTTATCTATTTGTTTTTGTTTTTTTTCTTGTTATCTGGAGTTCTGCTTTAAACATGCATGTATTACTGCAACACTCCAGTGTAAATGGGAATTTTGAAACATGCAAACAGGTGCTTAGGGCATGCTAAAAGGCCAAATGATACTTGTTGACCAAGGGGTGCACTTTGGCATTGATTTAAATCAATGTAAAATAATTACTGGTAATCTGTGTGCTGTAATTTTTGTAAAGTTTGGTGCCACTGGATGGCAGTATACATTAGGTTTCTTTTAAACCATGTAGCTCAGTAGCAGGTAAGGTATCTTACTACAATTATAATACAATCTCTTCCATGTATCCAGGAGAGTTTGACAGAGTTCTTGCAGGCTATTTAAATCAAAGGGAATTTATCTGGACCTATCAAGACAGGGTATTCACTATTAGATCATGAGTAATGAGCAGGAATAAAAATGCAGAATATGTCTCTGTACCTTGATGCCCCAGGAGAACGTGAAACTCCTTTTGCTGGTCATGTGAGAACGTTCCCTTTTAAAGTAGATGTAAACATAGTCACTAAAATATAATTTAACATGTTTATATCATTTCAAAAGTATTTTCAAATCTGCAATTTTCATTAAAAGAATCCCTTGTAGTCCTGCCATTAAGAACCTTGTTCAGGTACTATATAGGGTGTAGCTGGCTGTATGACGCTCCTGACCCCCCCCCCCCCCCCAATGCTGTAAACAGTGATAGAGCAGGTGGCTTTCTGTGCCCACTCTCCTCCTTTAGTCCAGTGTTAATTTTGACTTCAGTCCAATTTAGTTTTAGTTATAGACATTTGACTAAAATGCCATTTTAATTTTAGTCGTGTTTTAATCTTTTGACTAAAATAAAATTTTAGTTTTAGTCATATTTTAGTCATCTGAATTGTTTTAGTCATATTTTAGTCTACTAAAATCTCCAGTACATTTTAGTCAACTAATATCTAATGGGTTTAAACTAATATCTAATGGGTTTAGTTAAATTGTAATGCATTATTTAAACATTTCTCTAGAATTTCCAAACTCATTATATCTAATAACATGTTATTGTTTTTGGTATTAAAGCAGAGGACCCCCTGATTTTTTTTTTTTTAAAGCCAGCAGCTACAATTACTGCAGCAGCTGACTTTAAAAAAAATAAAATAATTACAATTTAACTAAACCCATTAGATAAAACAATTCAGATGACTAAAATATGACTAAAACTAAAATTTCATTTTTAAATAAAAAAATAATAATTAACACCTAACCAGCGGGCCCGCAAAGTCGTCAGACGAGGATAGCAATCTCTCGGTCCTTGGATACTGCCACCGCCATGCTCGTTGAGGGAGCTTGTTGCGGCTTCACTGCCCGGTTTCCTACTGCGCATGCTCGAGTGCGCGGCGCACCGTCACTGGTCCCCGCTTTCTCCTGGGAACACTGTGGGGGGTGACGCGAAGGGTCAATACCCGGAAGTGGTGCAAATACCTGTTTTATACAGGTATCTGCACCCTCCTCCCCCTAAAAGGTGTCAAATGTGACACAGGAGGGGGGGAGGGTTTCCGAAAAGCGGAAGTTACACTTTTGGGTGGAACTCCACTTTAAGGTTTGAACATGCACTACAGACACGGATTTTGCCATTGTGATATATAATGTCTTAAATAAATCCAAGTTTCATAAACAAACAAAAATATTGTATTTTGACAAACAGAAGTGCAACTTTAAAGCGGAGGTTCACCCTGAAAATGAACTTTTTACCATTAGATCCAGCATACTGCTGACAGTAGTAGTAGTAGTAGTAGTAGTAGTAGTAGTAGTAGTAGTAGTACTTACCGAGTTATCTGTATGTCTAATCCAGCTCCGAGAAGATTCCCCGCGGGGTATAGACGTTCCTAAAACCAGGCATAGATGATTGACGTGCACGTACAGCGCGTCACGCCTTCCAAAAATAGCCGACGTGAGACTCGGCTGTTTACGGCGCTATATGGCGCCTGCACCTGCAGTGTAGAGTCCCACTTTGGGTATTTTCGGAAAGGCGTGACGCGCTGTACGTGTACGTCAATCATCGATGCCTGGAATTTGGATTAAAATTACAATAAAACGGTAAGTACAGCGGGGGAGAAAATAACACCAGCATACTGCAGATGTCAGCAGTATGCTGGATCGAATGGTATATATTTTGTATAGGGTGAACCCCCGCTTTAAAATAAAAAAAAACAAAAAAACTATCAATTCTACTGGCTGTAATGCCATTACAAACATTTCCTGAATATATTACCAACATTAAATATTAAGAAAAAAATATATAAGAAATTACTTTTTCTTCATTTTTTCTCTTTCAGCAGCTTTTGTCCCTTACTTATCCTCATGCGGTAGTGCAATACATGTTCAAACTTTAATGTGCTATTATTATAGGCTTTGAATTGATATTGTTTTGCGGATTTAGAAATGGCCAGCTGAGTATTATTAATTTTGATATCAATTATCTATTTAGTTTTAGTCATAATCTTTTGACTAAAATGCCATTTTAGTTTTAGTTGTATTTTAGTCATATGAATTGTTTTAGTTTTAGTCGTATCTTAGGCCGCGTACACACGATCAAATCTATCTGCTGGAAACGGTCGGCCCGACCGTCCCAGCAGACAGATTAGACCGTGTGTACGGGCGAGCCGACGGATTTGGCCACCCGACAGATTTCAAAGCATGCTTTGAAATCTGTCGGCTGGGAACCCGTCCGCCCGACATGTCTGCTGGTTAGTACGCTAACCAGCAGACATGTCTTCTCGCACATGCGCCGAATGGTTTCGACGCATGCGCGGAAGTGTTTTACTTCCTGGTGCGGTGACGTGGCGGCGTCAACATCACCGCCACGTCACCGCGCCGTCTGGCGGCGGGGATTTTGGTTTGATCGTGTGTACACGATCAAACCAATATATCCCCAGCAGACAGATTTGTTCAAATCGGTCGGCCCGACCGATTTGAACAAATCTGTCTGCTCGTGTGTACGCGGCCTAAGTCTACTAAAATTGTGTTTTTTTAGTCAATGAAAGTATTATAGTCACTAACACTGCTTTAGTCCTCTGCTGCTGTGTAGTAGTAGATTAGAGGAGTGGCGTAGCTATTGGCTGTCTGTGACAGGGATCAGAGTGGGCTGTGTAAAATCCCCCTCTCTTCTGCTGCCTCTCCCTTCTGGCAATGGCAGCTCTAAGCTATTAAGAAGAGGAGGAACTTGTTATGCAACTGCCATGGATTATGGGAAATGTAGTAAACAGGGAGTGCTGTACAATGGAGGCTGATAGGATTTAAAAAAATGGGTGAGTGTGCTAATAGCTATTAAATAAAAATAATAACTATAATCAAAATAAATTAATAAATAAAGCAAGTGAAACACCCAGCCTACCTATGGAGGCTAATAGCTGTGGACTTCAATACCCAGATTTTCTGCACATAAAAGAAGGCAAGAACTGGCTTTTCCCAGGCAATTTACCAGAGATCGGAGCAGTTTAGTGTGGGGAGCCAGAAAGGACAGATCTGCTGCAGAAAGCCGATGCATGGACTGAGTCACGGAGCTGTGCAGGAAGTGGATCCGTATGTGCCTACAACTGTGAGAGACTGAGCCCTTGTGAGCCACAGAAAGTTGCTGTGTCTTGGGACCAGAGCTGAGAAGACCTGTTACTGCATGTGCCTATATTAGAAAGGTCAGAGCCCATGGGGACCAGAGCTGAGAGACTGAGCCTTGTAAGGACCTGTTCACGAGGACCTGATTATGAGGACTAAACCTTCTGGGAAAAGTGACTGCCAGGTGTATTGGACCGAATCAGTTACGTATCATGAGTGGTGAGCTGAGCTACCAAGCTTATTCCTTTACTGCGCATTGTTAATGCCTATAGAGACTGCTCCCTGCTTAGCAGCCCTTCAGTCATCTTTTGACAGTCTTAAGGACCAGCGCACGATTATATATGTCAGGACAATGGCACAGCTAGACAGATGGAACAACCTGTATGTCCTCTTTAAGATGCGGCACTGTGGGTGCGCGCAGCCGCCGCAAGCTCCGTGAGTCCGACCATAGGTCCAGCGGACTTGATGTCCACGGGGATACCAGCGATCGTCTCACAGACAGGAAGAACGGGAAAATGCTGAAGTAAACAAGCATTTTCTCATTCTTCCCAGTGACAGGACACTGATCACTGCTCCCTGTAATCGGGAGCGGTGATCAGTGTTGTGTCACACATAGCCCATTCCCCCCTACAGTTAGAAGCACTCCCTAGGACACACTTAACCCCTTCAGCACCCCCTACTGGTTAACCCCTTCATTGCCAGTGTCATTCTTACAGTAATCAGTGCTATAATTTTATTTATAGCACTGATCGCTGCATCAATGACAATGGTCCCAAAATGGCGTCAAAAGTGTCTGATGTGTCCACCATAATGTCGCAGTCACAATAAAAAAAAAACGCTGATCCCTGCCATTACTAGTAAAAAAAAAAAAAATATTACTGAAAATGCCATGAAAATTTTGTAGAGGCTATAACTTTTGCGCAAACCAATCAATAAACGCTTATTTCAATTTTTTTTTTTACAAAAAATATGTAGAAGAATACGTATCAGCCTAAAATGAGGTGTAGGCCTGAAGCCTGAGGCCTATCCACGTGTAAAGGGGCTCAGCCCTAGGGGAGCCTGATAGTTGCCAGGAGGTATGGGAGAAGAATTTGCCAGAGGGTCAACCACTCTTGTTGCCGGAGGCAGGTATCAAAGACATGGAGTTTTGAAGGAGTACCAGAGCAGACTCTTCATCAGCCAGGGACTGTGAAGTGTTGGGAAACCTTCAGGAGAGAATTTATCCAAGACGTACAGCGGTTGGTGTGAGTATAGCTTGAAGGAGTACAGTGAGTATCTGTAAGTAAAGCTTGAAGAGAAGTACAGTGGGTAGCTGTGTGTAAAGCTTAAGGGATTCAGTGGGTAGCTGTGAGTCAGAGGAACTCAGCGGGTATCTGTGGGTGAAGCTTGAAGAATACAACGGGTAGTTGTGAGTGAAGCTTAAGAAGTGCAGATAGTAGCTACAGTGGAATACTGTGAGTAAAGTTGTTGCTATAGGAGACAGCAGTTGCTACGAAATACAGCATACCTCCCAAATTTTTGAGATGGAAATGAGGGACAACTATCAGCAAAAGTATGCAGGCATAGGACACACCCCTTGCCACACCCCATTAAAGGAGAATTGCACAAAAAACAAGATTGGTTATACCTGCTTTTTTTACTACTACTATTACTTTATATTGGCTTTTGCAATTTACAAATGCAGCAATTTAGAAATCAGATGAAGCGCTGAAAAACACTTTTTGATAGATAATAGTGGCACCCATCCTTCCATCTTGCACTACACCCACCATGCCTAGTAACCTGCACCCTGAGGAGGAATGTCAGCTCTCCCTGACTCTGGGGGTCACCACTAGGCCTCTGGAGGTCAGGGAGACCGCTACATTTACATACCTGTTTGGGTGCTTTCACACCAAGGCGTGGCAGTAAAGCGCCACTATTTTACTATTTTACTATTTACCGTTGTTTTTGCTTAGGTTTTCGGCGCTTTTAGCCCCCACCAGGGTAACAAACACAAATATACATTCTGTATATCATAAGAACTGTTTACGTTGTTTCTATTGCTGTAGGAACATGTGATCGTACTCAGCACAACACTACACTAACACGTTGTAAATATACTGTAGATGCATCTGAAATGCATGTAAATGAATGCATTGTGGGACATTAAATCACATGCTTGGAGCCAACTTGTGCTTTCTAGTTTCAGATAGATGTGAGTAAACAACATAGGAAAGACATTTGAAAAAAAGGTTCAATATATTCAAATGTTTTTACACCGCTTGTAATGTTGGAATAAAGTTTTCCTGGTATTGTCATATTTTTTAAGAATAGGTTAGAACAGTTTTTGAAACATCTGAATGCTCAACTATTAGAGGCCTTCTCATTTCGGGTACCAAATCCTGAAACAACACCCTTTTTGTTTATTGGTTTAGAAGGAGTGAAAAAGAATTTAGAACATTTTTCAGATTTTTATTTCTGTCTGTGTTTGTCACTTTCTCTGTTTGTCCAGGCGATGACTTACACTAGGACTGAAAGCTAGAAAAAAAATCCAAAGTTCTAAGTTGTCACTGGAAAAGGAATAGAGGAAATCTACCAACAGTGTCACTTGTATTGGTGACAACAGTCTAAGAGGGGATTTCCTCTTAGTTCCTGTTGTGTCCAAGGCTGGGTTCACACCGCGACATGGAGTTGCTCACAGCAGGTGCGTTCACAGTTTCAGGTCTGATTTCAGCCTGAACTTTTGGCTGGATCCAGACCTGATACAGACCAGAAGACACTCCATAGATAGGCGCTAACAATCTCTCGACATGCTAATTGGATAAGTGCAAACACAGCAATAGTGTGAACCTAGCCTATAGGAAAAGAAAAGAGCGTATATGATCAAAAAAATAAAACCTGATAGGGTTTGTAACTATTCCCTACTCCCTAAAAAGGTCTGTGAACAGCAATTTCCAAGTCTTGCCACCGATTCTCAATTGGATTTAAGTCTGGACTTTGACTTGGTCATTCTAACACATGAATATACTTTGATCTATTCTAAACCATTCCATTGTAGCTCTGGCTGTATGTTTACGGTCATTGTCCTGCTGGAAGTTGAACCTTTACCCCAGTGTCAAGTCTTTTGCAGACTCTAAGGCCTTGTACACACGAGGGGATATGTCCGCTGAAAACGGTCCGATGGACCGTTTCAGCAGACATCTCCGATCGTGTGTATGGGCTAGCGGACAGATTTGTCCACCCGACAGATTTCAAAGCATGCTTTGAAATCTATCCGGTGGGAATCTGTCCGCCCGACATGTCTGCTGGTTAGTACACTTACCAGCAGACATGTCGTCCCGCACCGCCGCCGCCGAATGGATTCGGCGCATGCGCGGAAGTGTTTTACTTCCTGGTGCGGTGACGTGGTGGTGACGTGGCGGCGTCAACGTCACCGCCGCGTCACCGACACATCACCGCGCCGTCCGCCGGCGGGGAATTTGATCCGATGGTGTGTACACGCCATCGGATCAAACTCCAGATCGGACATATCCGATGGAAATGGTCCGCGGACCGTTTTCATCGGATATGTCCAATCGTGTGTACGAGGCCTAACAGATTTTCTTCTAAGATTGCCCTGTATTTGACTCCATCCATCTTCCCATCAACTCTGACCAGCTTCCCTGTCCCTGCTGAAGAAAAGCATCCCCACAACATGATGCTGCCACAACCATGTTTCACGGTGGGGATGGTGTGTTCAGAGTGATGTGCAATGTTAGTTTTCCACCACACAAGCGTTTTGCTTTTAGGCAAAAATTTTACATTTTGATCTCATCTGAGCAGAAACCAGCACCTTCTTCCACATGTCTGCTGTGTCCCCCACATGGCTTCTCGCAAACTGCAAACGGGACTTCTTTTGGCTTTTTTTCAACAATGATTTTCTTCTTGTCACTCTTCCATAAAGGGCAGATTTGTGGAGAGCACAACTAATAGTTGTCCTGTGGACAGATTCTCCCGCCTGAGCTTTGGATCTCTGCAACTATTTGCTCACCAAAGTTCTCTAAAAAACCTCAGAGGGCTTTGCAGAGCAGCCATATTTATACTGAGATTAAATTACACACAGGTGGACTCTATTTACTAATTAGGTGACTTCTGAAGGCAATCAGTTCCACTCGTTTTTAGTTAGGGGTATCAGAGTAAGGGGGTCTGAATACAAATGCACACCGCACTTTTCAGATATTGATTTGTAAAAAAAATTGAATACCATTTATCATTTTCCTTCCACTTCACAATTATGTGCCACTATGTGAAAATTTCAAGAGGTATGAATAGTTTTTCAAGGCATTGTGTAAATTTACACACACATATACAGTATATAATACATAAATACGCACAAATGCATGTGTGTTTGAGCTGTGAGGTGCACACCCTAATGCAGTAGGTTGCATACACCTATGGATAAGGTACAGTATTTTCCGGCGTATAAGACGACTTTTTAACCCCTTAAATTCTTCTTAAAAGTCGGGGGTTGTCTTATATGCCGGTAACCTAATATGCAGACCACCGCCATCTATTTTTCAAAAGCCGCGCCTTCTTCGTCTGCTGTTCTGTGATAGGCGGATCACTCAGCTTCCCAGGAGACACTGTGTTCAGTGTTCCTCTATCACGGAGGCCCTCTCGTCCGAGACCGAGGACGAGAGGGCCTCCGTGATAGGCTAACACTGAACACAGTGTCTCCTGGGAAGCTGAGTGTTCCGCCTATCATGGAACAGCAGAAGGAGGAGGCATGGCTTTCGAAAAAATGGACAGCGGCGGTCTGACAGATTCTGCGTGTCTTAGGATAAGGTAAGGGATCGTCAAGACATGCAGTGACACAGTAAGACATGTAATGGGGCACAGTGAGGCATGTAATGGGGCACAGTGAGGCATGTAATGGGGCACAGTGAGTCTGGCATGTAGTGGCACAGTGAGTCTGGCATATCGGGCACATTGAGGCATGTAGTAGCACAGTGAGGCATGTAATGGGGCACAGTGAGTCTGGCATGTAATGGCACAGTGAGGCATGTAATGGGGCACAGTGAGTCTGGCATGTAATGGCACAGTGAGGCATGTAGTGGCACAGTCTGGCATGTAATGGTGGCACAGTCTGGCATGTATTGGCACAGTAAGGCATGTAGTTGCACAGTGAGGCGAGGCATGACTAATAAGAAGGGGGTCATCTTATATGGTGAGTATATCCCAAAACCAACATTTAAGCTGGCAAAGTAGGGGGTCGTCTTATACGCTGGCAAATACGGTATTCTATTCACTTTTTTATAGCCATTTTTTTTTTTTTTTTTTTTTTAAGTGTATTTTTGTGCGTGAACTCGAGAGAGAGGAGCCGGACTGCAGGAGTTGGCAGTAGGCAGACCCTCCCCCCGGAGGCATTCGCCATCCTTCTCCATGCCCCTGGTGGCAATGGCGGGTGTGAAGGGGGGCCTCCCACTCACCCCGCCCTACCTGCTCCTCTTGGGAGCCCAACTGGGGCCCAACGGGACCCCAATGGGGCAGAGGGACTCCCCCTATGAGGGAGTGAGGGGGCCTAGCCCACCCAGCCAGCCCCGTAGGTCCTTCGCCTCTCTTTATTTTAAGAGACCGCATGGCCAAAGTGCGTGTGTTTTAAACCAATTTCGTGTGCGTGCAAGTGTGGTGTTTTTTTGGGGGGGGGGGTGGGCGTACTAAGCACAGGCGTACCTTGCATAGCACACCCACCGGGAGCCGGGCTGAGACCACCAAACTCAATTCACATGTAGCCGAGACCGGGATCCGAACCCTTGGCTGCAGAGGTGAATGGCTTGTCAACGCAGTGCCAATCACGTTGAGCCACCACAGCTCCCATTCTATTCACTTTTAATGGGTAACTAATTGCCACCCCAGCACATTAAGGAAATGTAGGCCTGATGCACACGAGTTACTGCACACCGCAACCCACTGTAATACTCTATCTTGCATTGTGGTGCGCTGCTTTTTAGAAAATGTTGCAGTTTCTGTGCATAGGCAGCCCATTCAAAATTATTCAGCAGCCTTAATGCAATACTTACAACATGTGACACAACCTGCAATGAACAGGAACAGAGAAGTGTGAATGGGCTCGAAGATTCCGATGTGGAAGTATCAGTATTCAGTAGTGACTCACTGAGCTAGTACTGAATTTTGAATCAAATTATCAACAATTCCTGCAATGAGAAGGTGTAATCTGTCCTGACAGCTTATCTAAACTGTGATTAGCCTTAAAGTGGTTGTAAACCCTTTTTTTTTATTTTTACCTACAGGTAAGCCTATAATAAGGCTTACCTGTAGGTAAGGAGAATATCTCCTAAACCTGTACGGTTTAGGAGATATTCCCCTCGCAATGCGCCGCTGATTGCAGCGGCGCATGCGTGGGGGGGATTCTCGGCTAAAGGACCGGCAACCGCCGGACCTTGCCGAATTGGAAACTCGCGCGCGCATGCGTGGGAGTGACTACATCGCCGCTCCAGCCAATCACGGCGCTGGAGCGGGGATACCCGGAAGACACGCCAGGCAAGATGACATCTCGCTCGGTGTGGACCGGGTAAGTTCCTCTCACCTCGTTCCGAGGTAAGTATTTCATAATGAGCTAATATGCGGTGCATACTAACTCATTATGGCTTTTGCCTTGCAAGAGTAAAAAAATTAAAATTGTATATGCGGGTTTACAACCGCTTTAATTCTCGTACACATGATCAGATGTTCGGACGAACGTTCGTCCATTTTTTTGTTGCATGCTAGTCTCATATCAAAAGTGAAGAGGTTACTCACCATCTGAAAATTCTCGTACAACAGAATTCAACTTTAGAAGTGACGTAATGTGTTGAATAGTTTTGTATGTATTCTTTTTGTTTCTGAGCATGTGTAGTTTTGCGCTTATGTTTTTGTTTCGGACGAAAACTGTACCAATTAAAGCGGAGGTCCGGTTTAAAAAAAAAAAAAAAAGGAATTAAAATTCAGCAACTACTAACACTGTAGCTGCTGACTTTTAATAAGGATACTTACCTGTCCAGGGTGCCCGCGATGACGGCAGCCGAAGCCAAGCAAACGCTCGGGACTCGGCTGGCCGATTCCCTACTGCACATGCGCGAGCCGCGCGGCACTGCTCTTATGAGACGCACAGGGCTACCATTCATTTTGAATGCCCCCCCCCCCCACGTATCTCAACCCACAGCATGGTCGCGGGTGCAGGAACCGCAGGGAAACGGAATGGTCACGTGGGAAGCACTAGTGTGAACCGAGCCTAAAGCCTCATACACACAATATGATTGTTGGCAGAGGATTGTCTGTTGACAGACAATCCTCTGCCAACAATCTTACTGTTAGCATTTTTGGCGGACAACGGTTTGACGTCAGATTTTCATATGGTCAGTACACAAATCCCTCACACGAAAGTTGAAAGTACAAACACGCATGCTCTTAATCAGTGCTCACCAAACACAAAATTAGCAGAAGGGGCCCAAAGGGGGGCGCTCAAAAGCTGAAATTCCTTGTAGTACGTCACTACGTTCCTGTTTGTGGCACGACAATTGTGTACCGTTAGTATGCAAGACAAGATCCTGGCACATTTCCTTTTGACAAAAATCAGACGCTCGGTTGGCCAACAATCGTACCGTGTGTAGGAGGCTTAAAGGGGTTGTAAACCCTCCTGTTTTTTCACCTTAATGAAAAGTGCATTAAGATCCCTTTAATACTGAGGAGTTTTTCAGGCGGTACAGCGCTAAAAAATAGCGCTGCTATACCGCCTGAAAAACTCCTTCACCCGAGGGCTTTCACACTGAGGCGATGCGCTGGGGGGAGAGAAAACATTTTCCTGTCAGCAGCATCTTTGGAGCAGTGAGAGGAGCAGCGTGTAGACCGTTCCTTCATCGCGCCTTCCCATTTAAAACAATGGGAAACCGCGGCAATACCTCTGCAGAGGCGCATTGTGGGTGGTATTAACCCTTTATCGGCCGCTAGTGGGGGTTATTACCGTACTGCTAGCGGCCGAATCCCGCAGTAAATACAACGGTATAGCGCCTCAGTTTGAAAGGGGCCTAAGGTGAAAAAACATCTGACAATTACCGACCCCCCAGCCCCCTATTTAACTTACCTGAAGACTGGAATGTCCCACGCCAAGGACGCGCTGCATCTTTGCCCGGGGTTCTCAGCTCTTGATTGGATAGATTAATAGCTGCGTAATATAATATAGTATGTGTACAAAGGAAATGTCAATAAGACCCTTTTCACACTGATGCTTTTTTTTAGCTCCCAGCGGTGCTTTCGCACTAAGGCGATGCGCTGGCCGGACGTTAAAAAAATCTCCTACAAGCAGCATCTTTGTAGCGGTTACACTGCTCCTGTCCATTGAAATTAGCCTTAGCCTAAGTTTACATTGGAGCGATTTGTCATGCAATTTGAGAGATCAAATCACGACAAGTGGCAGCCTATTTGCAGCGGTGGCATTGTTCCAATCGGTGCGACACTGATTTTCCAGCACCGCACCAATTTGCAAAAGTAGATGCTGCACTACTTTTGCAGATTTCAGGTGCGATTTCAATAGACATCTGTGTATGAAGCCACACAGATGTCTATCAAGTAGCACCTGAAATCGCGCTGACCTTGCTACTTTGAAATCGCGCTACTTTAAGTGAAGTTGCGCGATTTCAAAGTAACATCAATGTGAACCAGGGCAAACAAAAAAAAATATTTAAATGAAAGAAAAATGCAGAAAAAAAAAAAAAAAAAGGATGAGGATACAAGTAGTGTATAATTATGCAAAAAACCCATGCGCAAGCACATCTGAAACCCATGCTGAAACAGCATTCCATTCTAGGCTCATAAATGTTACTAGTACTACACATATTTATTTTCTAGTGAATTGTTTTTTTTATTTTTATTTTTTAATGGAATCCCCCAGCTTAATAATGTAACATGTGAGACTGCAAGAGCACCTGATAGTCACAATCCCACACACCTGTGTTTCATTGATCAGATCCAGGAGGACTGCAATCTGTATTTTCTCTGACAAAGCTCCACAAAGGTAAGATATGCTTTTTACTGATTTACAAAAATCTAAAATACAATTGTTGGTGGCAGTTTCCCATTTTTAGACCAGAGAAGAATATAGAGTATGTGTTATTTACTCTGATGCTAGCCTTAATATACCTTAAAATCTGCATGTAGCTTTTCTCGTTGAACCAATAGCTGGAATACCAAGACATTCTCAAACTCTCATATTCTACATCTACATAGCAGTGAAAATATGAAAACTATCGGCATTGAAAATATCAATCGATAGATCCTGGGAATTACCAATAAATGTATCTATTATAAAATGGCAAGTATTGTGTATGACTTTATTGGAGTTTAAGAAAACCTGGGACCCTTGGATTCAAAATCTCCATAGCTGCATATATATATATATATATATATATATATATATATATATATATATATATATATATATAGCCTCCTGCAGCCATTCATGTATATGGGTGGATGTTTAAAACACCAGGAGCTTCCCGGGCACCAAAAATACGCCAGCAAGTTTAATCGCTATACTGGAGAATGCGCCCATCTGCATGAGTCCTCCCCCTGTATGATTATAACATAGATATTGTAAAGTGAACCCTGTAACTTTTTCTTAGCATATGAAAAGAGCAAATATAAATGTGGTTCACAAAATAATTTTTTTTTAATTTTTTTTAACACTTTGTTTGCCAGTCACTGACTGTTGAAGCTAGCGTGCTTTCACACTGAGGAGTTTTTCAAGTGCTTTCATGTTACAAAAGCACCTAAAAAGCTCAAGAAAAATGCTTCCCTTTAAAATCAATAAATGTTTACACACTGGGGTGGTGCGCTGAAAAAAATCCCACTTGCAGCATGTTTGGGGAGCTAAAAAAAACACTCCTATCCATTGAAATAAATGGGAACCACCACGTGAATATGGTATATAGTAACCTATCGTCCTATTGTATAGTAACGGTGACTCTCAACACTGTGTCATGCATTTCTTTATAGCATCAAACCTTTTTAAGTATCACTTAAAGCGTTAGTTACCCCAACACTTCATATTCCTGATATGTGCCTGCTGTACCATGTACTTGTATGAGAGAGTCTCCTGTTCTCTTTGTATTACTTCCTGTATTTTAAATCCTTGGTGTTCCTGCCAGTCCCTCTGCTTGTAAAAACTGACCACACCAAGCAGTAGAACACAACGTAGTCAGTTTTCTGGCTCTGTAAGGAACTCAGTGTACACTCCTCCAATGATCAGACTTGTCCTGACATGCCCCCACTGCACAGCCATTCACTGGGAAGATCAGTGTGCTGTAGGAGACCTTCAGCAGAACTCGCAACATAAAAGGAGATTTTTCCAGTAAGCTTATATTGGGTTGTCAAATATATCTAGCTGTAGCGCCTGTGTGCTTTATGGTACTGGTGCTAGTTAAATTTAAGGGTAGATCAGAGTGTAGTTGAACTCTGATCCAAAATTGTTAGTTGTAAAACAGGGTCTCTGTCTCAGCTTGGCTGTGCTGTAGGCTGATTCTGTTGTACTGGGGTGTTCTTCCAACCCCGGTGCTGCAGGTGGCAGCAGTGGAGTCAAGGTTTGGGCGCTCTTTCCCAGCAGCCAATCAGGAGGGTTTGTCCTCGCTGTACATGCTGGGGAGGGGTATTTATGAGGCAGACGCCATTGGTTCTGGGTCTTCTTCATCCAGTGTGGCACCCACCTTTAGGGTGGCCAAACCACGGCGCCCATCATTATGGCCTATCTGGCCGGGGCATGCGTGCTGCTTGGTGTTCCTGGTTCCGGAGCCATGCTGGCTGCGAGTGACTGGGTTCCCACCTGAAGATCCTAAGCTGTACTGCTGTTTGGTGGGGAGTCAATCTGAGGAGTGCCATTGAGAGGTTGGCGGTCCAAAGGGGCCTCGACAAACCACCGGGGATCGAGGTAGTCGGACACTAAGGGATTCATCACCTGTCAGTCGGTACCTGGGCAACAAGTTGAAGGAGATCCAGACATAACTCATCCAAAGAGGGATAACTTAGAGAATTCAATCCAGAAGGGGGCTCGAGGCAGAAGTACCTTTCTGGGCTCACCGAGGAGAGTCTGTGGCAGAGACTTTCTCCTCAAGTTCAAGTTCACTAAAGAGGGTCTGTGGCAGAGACTTTATCCTGAAATTGTCCAAACGATACTCTGGCTGCCAGGTCAGTGAGAGAGGCCTGTCCGGGTACGCGAAGCCCACTCCGGCGGGAGTGGCGCAGAGAAGTGTTACGCTTGGGATCAGGACTGTTTCCTTATCATAAAGCCTGAATCTACAGTTTTCTCTCTTCTTCAACTTTACTTTCCTCACCACAAGTTATTGTTTTTACCCGGCTGGGTAATAAAGAGCACAGCAAAGAGCACCTGTCATTGACATTCCTTTACTTCCACTATATGCAATACGCATCATTCACCCCTAGGAATTCGGAGGAGCCAAGAAGTAATATGCCGCTCAAAAAGCCATCAACCTCTCCGGGGGTAGTGCTACATTGCGTTTTCATTTCTTTTACAATGCTGATGATATAAAATGTATGCTGTGATAATAGATCTCCTTTAAAGCGGTTCTTCAACTTAGAAACAAAAAAATGAAAGTCAGCCACTACAAATAATGTAGTTGCTAACTTTTAATAATAGGACACTTACCTGTCCAAGGATCCAGCAAGCTGGCTCTTCGCCATTCTTCGGCTCTTGGCGCTGGCATGTTTACTTTGGGAAGGCGGCTGTAACTGTTTGCAGCTTAAGAGCTGGCATCCCACTGCCCATGTGAGAGCCACAATGCACTTTGTGAATGGTCCTGCAGTGTTCTGGGACCTGTAACCCTGCGGGGGAAAGGGGAGGGGAAAATTCCACTCGGATCGCTGCGTCCCTCTGACTGGAAGTGGGAGTGAGTACCTATCAAAAGTAGGTACCCGCTTCCCCAATAAAAAATAAAGTGGCAAAATGTAAAGAGGAGGAGGCAAACAAGTGGAGTTTCCCCTTTCTGGGTGACGCTCTGCTTTAACGTGAAAACATATATCGGATGCTCGGGTTGCCTTGAAGCCAAACATTTATTTTTACACTTGAAGTTAGACTCATAGGGCCAGATTCTGAAAGTAGATACGACGGCGTATCTCCTGATACGCCGTCGTATCTCTGTTTTTGAGGCTGTGTATCTATGCGACTGATTCTTAGAATCAGTTACGCATAGATTTAGCTTAGATCCGACTGGCGTAAGTCACTTACACCGTCGGATCTAAGTTGCAATGTTGCGCTGGCCGCTAGGTGGCGTTTCCGTCGATTTCTGCATCGAATATGCAAATGAGCCTGATACGCCGATTCCCGAACGTATTTGAACCCCGTCGTCGTAGTTTACGCCGTTTGCGAAAGCGTAATGTTACCCCTGCTATATGAGGGGTAACTTTGCGTAGGTGATGCTTATCCCATGTTGAGTATGGACGTCGGGTCAGCGTCGATTTTTCACGTCGAAACCAATGTATTTGCGGCGTAATATGGAGCATGCGCACTGGGCTACATTTACGGCCGGCACATGCGCAGTTCGTTCGGCGCGGGAGCGCGCTTAATTTAAATACAAGACGCCCCTTTGAATTACGTGGGGTTATGCCGGGCCATTTACACTACGCCGCCGCAAATTACGGAGCAAGTGCTTTGAGAATACGGCACTTGCGTCTCTAAGTTGCGGCGGTGTAGTGTAAATAGGAAACACTACGCCGCCGCAGATCTAGGAGAATCTGGCCCATAGTCATCTTTAGATGATCAGATTGTGTCTCCCAGGTCTGGCAGTCCTTTGTTGTCAATGGGGAAACTCAGGATTCCCATACACTGTGGTTCTTTCTAGGCAACAGGCTTCCAGTTTGCATCAGATTTGGTAATTCACTGTGATGGCCAAATGATGAAAGATACTTGGAAGGTGCTGACTGGGAGCCAACTGAACCTGACTACCTACAAGCACCAGTGTGACCCTCTTAATTTACATCAGCTATTCCACCTTATAGACATTTAAATTGCCGGAAAACATATACATATAATTAACAAAGGTAACCAATTAGTGCAATAGCTGACCATTCATGTCTTTTCACAATATCACAACATTTCCGTCTACCTCTCGCTGAAATAGGTGCGAATTGTGCAGACAGAGAGGTGCTGATGTGATTTTATTGTACATTATCATGACTTCCTTCAAGCAATTTTTAGATGCTGTCTTTTGCCGCCTCCCTTTTTCGCCATCAATTAATCAACTTCTTTCTCAGCTTGTGAACATTTTACAAAGGAGAGATGAATCCGTTTCTCCAAGAGCAAACCCAAGACATTGAGTCGCGTGACAGCGCCGTCTCTTTGTCTTTTTTAAAACGCCCCTCTACTCTATTCAATCTGCTTGTGAAAATGTAATGAAACAAAGTAAAAAAAAAAACACAGAAGTCCAGCTTACATTGGAAATTATGTATTGCACCTTTTGTTGGCTAATTTACTTTCGTTTTTTCACTGGCTAATAAACTGTTTTAATCAACTAGTTTCCTGAAGTGCCTTAAGATAAAATCATTGCAGTGCCCCCTACTGGTGAGTGGCAGCTCGGTGCCGCTGTAGTGGCATTGATTGACTGAGACAAACCAATAGCTGACATAAAGCCAAGGGTGATGCTGAAGACTGCCAGTTCAAGTTACATCACATCATTAAATAAACAGAAGTAAATATCAATAGGAAAATAGCGTTCACCTCTCCCGCTTCATTTTTCCGACACATGACGGTTTGTTGCTGTTGGATTTGGCTGGGATAATGTGATAGCCGCCCGCATGGGAAAGAAAAAAAAAATATGAATACACACACACATATATATACTGTATGTGTGTGTGTGTGTATATATATATATATATATATATATATAAATTTTTTAATTATTTTTTTTTTTTTTACTACTACTTTTACAAGATAATATATGGATTTGCAAAGGCATTTGGAGCACATAAAATGAATTTAGATCCTTTTTGCCTTTTAACGGATATATATAAAATTTTAAGTTTTTGTGCCCAGAGTTAATCTTTATAGTGGTGATAAACCCACATTTAAAAAACTTGCTGACAGGCAGTGTATTTATGACAGAAGAAACACTAATGGTCTCTCCTATCATCATGCTTCCCCTTGCCTGCTAGCTGTAATGTACAATGAGCTTCACGTGTGCAGCTCAGCATACATTTATGGCCCCAAATCTGTGTTCTAGTGATGAGACTCCCTTGTGTATGCACAAAATATTAAAGTACGGAACTGTTTAGAACTTTAGATGTACCTCCTTGGATAAAGTAACCATCGACTGGTGAATTATAAAAACATAACAATTTTATTTGAAATATGACAAACTCTTAAAAGGGTTGTTTGTTAAAAAAACATATATCCACAAATCAGTCGTCCAGGATGGTGTTTGTCCTGGTTTGGGATCCGGTTAGTTTAGGCCAACGTGTTTAGCGGGAAAGCCTGCTTTATTAGGTTCCCAGATCCTGTCAGATCCTGTCAAATATAAGTTTCAGCTCCCTCCATAAATTTTTGATAGGATTAAGGTCTGGAGTCTAACTAGGCCATTCCATGACCTTCATGTCCTTCTTGAGCCACTCCTTTGTTGCCTTGGCGGTATGTTTTGGGTGATTGTTATGCTGGAAGACCTATCTTCAGTGTTCTGGCTGAGGGAAGAAGGTTCTCATCCAATATTTTACAATACACGGCCCTGTGCTTTGGCCCCTCAATGTGGCAAAGTTGGCCTGTACCTTTAGCAGAGAAACAGCCCCAAAGCATGTTTTCACCTCTGTGCTTGACTGTAGGAATGGCGTTCCATGGAACCCTAGGGTTTCTCCAGAGGTTGCCAGGGGTTTCTTGAGCAATTTCTGCCTCTCAGATAAGTTCCCACTGACACCGTTCATCTTTTTAGCTATCTGTAAGAGGGTAATTCTTCCCAATGACCACAAATGTAAGGAGCAGTCTTCCTATTGACCATCACACTAATGTATCATGAGTTGTAGATTAAGTCATTATTGGCAGGGGTTCCTGGGGACCAGAAAGTTATTTCAAGGGATCCCCCTTGTTGAAAAGGTTGTGAGAAGCTGATTTAGATGTTTATTGACAAACTTCAGACGGGCATGTACATGTACTTTCTTAAGCAGGGGGGACCTTGCAAGCACTGCTGAATTTTAGTCCATGATGGCGTTTTGTGTTACCAATGGTTTGTTTACCTTGAGATCATTCACAATTTCTTCCCTTGTAGTTATAGGCTGATCCCTCACTTTTCTCATGATCATCCTTGCCCCATGAGGCAAAATCTTGCATTGAGCTTCAGACTGAGGCCGATTGATGGTTATTTTGAATTTCTTCCATTTGCGAATAATCTCTCCAGCGGTTGTCTCCTCCTTACCAAGCTTCCTGCTGATGGTCTTGTAGCCCATTCCAGCCTTGTGCAGGTCTACAATATTGTGCCTGATGTCCTTTGACAACTCTTTGGTCTTGCTCATGATTTCTGAGTGCCTCCGAGCATCTCCGGCACCCCGTACCTCTGACCACATGTGTTACTGCATAGACAAATAGTGGCTGTGGAATGGATTATCTGAGTTTCCATTATTTCCTATTGGGAAACTCGCTTTGATATATGAGTGCTTTGGATTACAAGCATTCTTCTGGAAAAATAATGTTTTGTAATCCAAGGTATTACTGTATTTAAAGCAGAGCTCCAGCCGCGATTTTTTTTTCTTTAAGTCAGCAGCTACTAACAGTGTAGCTGCTGACTTTAAATAAGGACACTTACCTTGTCCTACTTGCCCGCGCTGATGGGCCCCCCGATGCCGGTCCCACGATCGCTCCGGGTCCCGCACCGCCATTCACACTATGGGAAACAGGCAGTGAAGCCGTACGGCTTCACTGCCCATTTCCTACTGCGCCTGCGTGAGTCTCACGCTGGCTTGTGAATGGGCGCGCTGCTCTCTGAGAACACACACAGTTCCCAGAAAGCAGCGCGCCCCATTCACAAGCAGAAGGACAAGAAGAAAAGGCACCGCGGAGTGGAAGAGGCAGATTACGGACTTCCGCATAGCAACAGGTATTTCGGGTGAGTATTTTTTTTTTTTTTTTTTTCAGGTTTTTTTTTTTTAAACAACATGGGAAAATTTTGTTTTCCTGGGTGGAGCTCCGCTTTAACACAAGTCCCCAAAGGTACTAATATTGGATGAGAAGACCTTCCTCACAATTGGTGTTCCAATTCATCCCAAAGTTGTTCAGTAGGGTTGAGGTCAGGGCTCTGTACAGGACACTTAAGTTCCTCCATACTAAACTGGTCACACCATGTTTTTATGGAGCTGGCTTTGTACAAAGTCATGGTGGAACAGAAAAGGGTCTTCACCAAACTGTTACCACAAGGTTGGAAGAGGACAATTATCTACATAGTCTTTGTATGATGTAATATAATCAGTACCCTTCACCGGAAACGCATTTGAGGAGGGGTTCATATAGGTTTGGCCATATAGTGTAACATTCTGGCCTGGAGTTCATATAATTGAATGCACTAGCTTCTCAACCAACTTCTGCTTACAATGGACAGATTTAAGTAGAACTCTTCTTTATTTTATTAATTTCTACAGAAGATGCATTTATGTACAATTCTTAGAACAGTTTATTTCATATATTTCATATATAAGACTCATTTTTCCTAAAAGTGTTCTAATAACAGTGTAGCTCTATTGCTGCATCCTTGTGAAGATTATATTAACCACTTCCCGACGGCCGTACGAATATACGCGGCCATCAGGCGGTCCTGAATCTCTGAAAGGACTCAAATAGGCGTCCTGTGCTCTTAATGGCCACTAGAGGGCGCGCGAGCGCCCGCTGCATTCCTGAGATACCGATGCGTGTGCCTGGCGGCCGCGATGTCCGTCAGGCACTCGCAATCGGCGGTTACAGGGACAAGACATGGATCTCTGTATGTAAACACAGAGATCCATGTCCTGTCAGGGGAGAGAGGAGACCGATCTGTGTCTCTTGTACATAGGGACATAGCATCGGTCACCTCCCCCAGTCACCCCCCTCCCTCCACACAGTTAGAACACACCCAGGATACATATTTAACCCCTTCCTCACCCCCTATTGTTAACCCCTTCCCTGCCAGTCACATTTATACAGTAATCGGTGCATTTTTATAGCACTGATCGCAGTATAAATGTGAATGGCGTCAAAAGTGTCCGATGTGTCCACCATAACGTCGCAGTCCCAATAAAAATCGCAGATCGCCGCCATTACTAGTAAAAAAAATAATTATAAAAATTAATAATAATTCTGTCCCCTATTTTATATGCGCTATAACTTTTGCGCAAAGCAGTCGCTTGTTGCGATATATATATTTTTTTTTTTTACCAAAAATATGTAGAAAAATACGTATCGGCCCAAACTGAAAAAAAAATATATATTTTTTTTTTAACCTCCCTGGCGGTATGATTCTGTCTGGAATTACGTACCAAAAGCGGTACAATTATTTGCATGGAAATTTGGCATTTTATACTGTAGGCCTGCATCTCTTAGGAATAACTTGCCTAAATCTGTCCAAACAAGACATCCCGGGTATGATAAAGTTTGAAAAACAAAATCATAATTTTTTATATAATAAAAAACTATAAATAATTATAACAAATTATAATGTAATTATAATAAAAAATATTCAATAATGTAATCAACTCAAAAACACTGAAATTTGCTCAGTTGCAGAATTGTCGCTGTCATTATTTTTATTTTTTTATGACGATTTTCCCACAAATCGCTATCGCTCAATTCTGCAAGTGATTAAAATTATTATCGCTGTTTTCTTGCTGATCTAAAACCATTTTTGACATAAAGGGACACTTTTGGTTGCTATGGGCAATCTACAGTTTCCAGGCAGAAAGAACACTTTTTATTTTATAAAAGTACATGTAGGGCACTGGACAGACCACTAGGGACAAGGGGGTGTGTATTTTTTACATACAGTACTGTAATCTATAAGATTACAGTATACTGTATGTAAAGTGTTTGTTTACTTTTTTGAATTTGGCGCCGTTCTCCGCTTCCGTGCGTCGTAACATCGCAGGAAACGGAGATCGGCGGCACACGGGGACGCTGTGTGAATCGAGCGAGCACCCGCTCGCTCACACAGCGGGGATGCATCGCTGGATCCAGGAAGAAGGTAAGCCAGCGCGCGCTGCAGGCTTTGCATGGCTACCCCGAGCGTGACTCGGGGATACCGTTCTTAGCAGAAAAAACCCAGCCCGAGTCACGCTCGGGGATACCGCCAGGGAGGTTAAAATGGGCTATTTATTATAGTAACAAATAAAACATATTGACTTTTTTTCAAAATTGTCGCTCTTTTTTTGTTTATAGCGCAAAAAATAAAAACCGCAGAGATGATCAAATACCACCAAAAGAAAGCTCTATTTGTGGGGAAAAAAGGACGCCAATTTTGTTTGGGAGCTACGTCGCATGACTGCGCAATTGTCATTTAAAGCGACGCAGTGCCAGAAACTGAAATTTCACCTGGTCAGGGAGGGGTATAAGTGCCCAGTAAGGAAGTTGTTAATAATGTCATTCTCCACAAGTCGATCACTGTGTATCTGCTTAGCACTGCAGTTTGCCATGTGATCTTCAATGAGTCACGCTAATCGTGTGTGTGATTTCTTTTTTTCCTTCTTTCCTGCATGTGTGAAAAGAAAATACAGCGAGACTCTACTGCATGTTGATTATGGATGTGCAGATTTATTTATTACAGGTATTTTATAGTGTCTTCTTATGCAGCGCTTTACATACTGTACATTCACACAGGGGCGTTTTATTAAATCCGTGGGCCTGTGTGCAAGAAGTTGTGCCACATTGCAAAAAAATTATAAAAATGTGGTGTGCTTGGTGTGTCATAGTAAAGAGTGGGCATGGTTTTCCTTGTGACAGGGGTGTTGCTAGGATTGTAAAAGACATGGGGCACCAATGGACATGCCAAGCAAAAGGCATGGCCAAATTGCGTTAACAGTAGGAGGGGCTTACGGAGTGTGGTTAAATCATACATGAGCTCAGTCTTTCACCCAGTACCATCCCCCAAGGTCAGTGTCCCCAATGTAATCCTTTCTTCCCCAGGTCCATCTGTCCCCCAGTATAACCCCCCCCCCCCCCCCCAAGTCAGTCAAACTGACCTAGGGGGATTGGATCAGGTTTAGGTGGTTATACCAGTGTGAAGCCTGCAGCTACAAACATCATCCCGGTGTCAGAATTTTCTGGGGGGGGGGGGGGGTTATATTGTAGAAGTGATTTGAGTGGCTGTACAGCCACTCGGTCACTTTTACAGGTGGTGGAGGGTTCACAAAAGATGTTCATAACTTAAGATGGCAATAACGTTGATTTAAAATTTAAATAAAGGTACAATGTTAAAAAAAAAGTTTTAAATGAAATACATTTAAAAGAACATGTTAAATTTGGTCCCAGGGTGGGTTTTAACGCTGAAGTGTACCAGTTAATCCTTTTTATCTGCATGTGAGCAGAGCTTTTTTTCTCAGAAAATAGGTGCAGGAACTCAACCACGACCCTGTTCAGATTTCACAAACAGTAGAAGGGTCTTAAAGTGGCATTAATTACCAGGATTGCATTACATACAGAGTTCAGGGGGGTTACACACAGAGTGCAGAGCTGTCACTTATAAATACAGAAACCAGACTTCTGTGATTACAAGTGATTGTGGTGAGCAGGCACCAAAGGGTCTGAGCCAGAGGTGGTGGAACTGAGTTCCCCTAAGTTCCCCCTGAAAAAAAGCCCTGCATGTGAGTATCCATTTGGTGGATTTAATAAAATTGCTTATGGTAATGCATAAGGTGTTTGCGCCCTCCTGAGTGTTTTTTGCAAGGATTTATTAGACTTCATATTTAGAATCCAATACTTAAACGTACCCTGTGTGAGGGCTGTATTTTGCCTGCACTGGATGCACAGGTGTTCCATGCATCTGTGTGCAGGCAGTCCTATATGTCAATTAGGACAAAGTGGCTGGCTGGACACAGGCCATGCCAGCAATTTGACATCTGTGTGGGAATGTGACGGTTCATGGGGGTGCATGTCCCTGGTACACAATGTCTGCAGTGCCTGTGCAACATCTGGGTCCCAATTAACATGAATTAAACTGACTGTACGCGGATACAAGGAAAACCTGTGAAACCCGTTCATGCAAAACATGGCCCTCACATGGGTGTAGGCTCAAGCATGCCCATATGACCAAGGCCTAAAAGAGAGAATCAAGTGATATGTAGCGATTGGTGGAGTGCTGGATGGTGCGCTCCTCCTAGGCTAATGAGTCTGCTCTGGTGTGGGTCGGTCCTGCTCAGTGGCTTGCTATGTGGCTGATGGATCACACCTTGACTGTTCATCCAGGATTTGAGCGGCCTAGGACCAATCCACAGTCTTCCACATACCACTTAACTTTGCACCCATCAACCTTGGGCCCAAGCCCCCTGATATCACTTAGATTGTCCATTGCCTCTTCACACACCAAAGTCTAACACTGGGTGTCACACTGCATCTGCAAAAAAAAAAAGAGGATATTTGCCCAAGCACATAAGCCAGAATTTATACAGATTAAAATGGAATATTTATAGTTGAACAAAAGACAATGTACTGACAAAATGAATAAAACATTGCCTGGGTGTAACCATATATTTCACACACCCGAGGTGTGGGATGTTTCATAAAGCCCTTAAGCTTTCCTCACAGCGTTTCATTATCCAAAAAAAAAAAACCTCGGGTGGGGATCGATTTTAATGCGAGCAGCTTTTTCCACCCTTAAATTATGCATAATTGCACCTGTAATTCCAGCTTCCACTGCGTAATTGCTAAGAACGCACGCAGCCTGTGTTATTGTTGATATTGTCAGTTCCTTTATTTATCTGTTTGATTTGCATCATGCAGTCTATAGTTGGCACTGTCTGTACATTTTTCTATCCGCTGTCAGTTAAAACATCTTGTGAAAAGTGAAGGTGCTACATTCATGGAAACACTTCTCAGCCAATGCGGTAGATGTTCTTTTGCTACAACTACTTACAATGATGTTCTACTATGTATGAATTTTCCCAACATAGCTACTGTGCATAGTGTGTGCAGCGCTGCCCAGGAGTACCCTGAGCCCAGGCTGGTGTGATAATATGTTCATGATGCTGGGCTTCATTCGATCTGAAAAATTATAGGCGAAAGGAGGATGAAGCAGTGCCTGTGGAACAGCTCCAGAGTTTCGGAGAGTATTACACCAGGAACTGCTTTTTTTCCCTCACATGTTGGGCAATAGCTTTATTTTTATTTATGTTTTCATTTTCTAAAAGGTGAAGTTGGGCTGTAATCTGAGTTCTATGAAAACCACTGAAATCATATTCCAGACACCGCATTACATACATGTGGATAGGTGGCCTTTTCCCATAGCATTATCACTCTGTGTCACGATCAGGCGTCAGGCTTGAAGACCAATTGGGTTGTTGGTATTTTATTTTTATCTAGGATCTTTTCGTTCTTGACCTCCTACAGTATTTTCCCAACACAAAATTAGCTTTGTGGATTATGTTGAGAGCAATCCATGAGGATTTTCAATGACCACATACTGCCTAGAGCAAATTGCGTCAGAGCCTATGGGCAACAGTTGCTAAGAGACGGCTCCTTTCTCTATCATGTATATAATTCTTGCCTCTCTAAAAAACATTAACAGGAGAAAAAAAATGGATTTGTGAACCTAACCTTAAACTATGTGTTGATTCCTAAATTTTTTTTTCCTCTGTCCCTAAAGTAAACTTTTCCCATAAAAAACTAATTGTTAATTATGGCACTATGTAAAAGTTATACATACAGTATAAACCTGTCCATTTTACCTGTTCTCATACTCCTACTGAAAATGTAAATAAAGCCACCCCATACATCTTTCCAGCCTTCGTGCTCCAAAGGCTGGCCAATCTAACACCCAGTCTGAAAATCTTTAGAATTCTTAGTATTCAATTTAAGAAAAAGTTACAGAACAAAAAACATTAACATAAGAAAGCCAATGCAGTATTCTTCCAATAGACTAACATCTGAAACACAACACAACATAAATACACTGACAGACATTTACAAAAAGTGAACCTCTGAGGACCCTATCATAAAAGCAAGATGTGTTGCAATTCTTCTCTATAGAGGAGTCCAGAGACCGTGGACACCACACATCCGGAAGCAAAAAATCCAACTGGTCTTTCGCCACCAAGAGAAATCTGTAAGTTCCAATATTCCTGGAAGGGTGGTGATGTCGTAGGCAGGGGCAATTTTGTTTCTCCACTGAGAAAGTCAGGAGGAACCCTGTTCCTCTATGGTTTACTGGGGAAGCGATCCAATTGGATGCTGTTGCCCCATGTGACTCTGGCAGCCATCTGCCTTTTTAAGTCTCTTACCTCCCAGATTTTGACCCGCTTCATGGGGTTCAGGGAAACGTACCCCATCTGTTAGGGACAGTACTAGCGATAGGGAAAGGTTTCTGATGAGGAGAGAAAGCGTAGGGTCCCATCTCTTCTGGACATCTTTCCGATTACGCACGAGATGGCCAGGCCGCATTCTGCCCCTCTCTACAGATGCTGTCACTTTGGCTGGAACCTGCTCTGGTTGCGTTGCTGTAACCATGAGTGCACCTGGTTGGGCAGTCTTCCCACTTGGGATTGTTGTGAACTGTTGGGGCATTGGTTCAATACAAGTTTTATTACTGCACCTAACTGTGTGAATTATTGTTGCCGCAGAGCTCCACCCAAAAGGAGAAGCTCCGCTTGTTCCCCCCCCCCCCCCACCACATTTGGCAAGTGCGCCAGAAGTTTGGTCATCCTCAACTCCCAACCCCCCCCCTCCCCCGCAGCTGGCCCATTCAGAAAACACAGGGCAATTCACGTATGCACAGTTAAAATCTGGCTGTGAAGCTCCAAGGCTTCACTGATGGTTTCCCTTAGCCAATATGGCAGCGCCGGCACCCAAGAGCCGATCCAGGTAGTACTCCTCTGGAAGCCTGGACAGGAAAGTGCCCTAATGGTAAAAGTCAGCAGTATTTGGCGGAAATCCTCTTTTAGGACAACAAGGGGGCCTATCCCTCCAAAAGATGTGATCTAAGCTTTAACCCCTCATGACTATTTATATCACAACAGTCGCTCTTCTATCTATAGTTAGTGTCATGGATCTAACATTTTCCTTTATACTGTATTTGTATCTCTGTAAGTGTTTTTTTTTTTGTAAAGCTGCATAATTAACATGTAGCTGGGTCAGCCCTGGAGGCTTGACATTGCACCTCCTTATTTTATAACATCCCCTCTCCAACACTTCATCTCATGTTATCCTTTCTATGCTGTTTTTTTTTTTTTAACTTGCAGTAGATGAGGGTCCTTTTCCCATCTGCTTGCCTGTTTTTTTTTTTTCTTTACTCGCTCTCCACTATTTTTCCCCCCCTCTTCCATCCTAAGCAGATCATCTTCAGGCAAGAACGCTCCAGGCAAACTCATCTAAAAAAGGAAAAAGGAGGATAAGCAGATCCAGATCATTACAATTGACATATCAAGGCTTCTCGCCGATTAATGTTTTATACTCCGCTCCTTGCATATCATTAATAGAAAATCTAGCTAAAAACTTTTTAGGATGTATTTGTTGCTCTTTACGTTTTGATCTTAATGTTGGCAAACTAATACATTAATATATAGCGGCTAGCCTGGCGGGAAAGTATTTGCATATGTAACGCTTTCATTTCATTTCAGGTAGCTCTGCTGTCTCTGAGGCTGTTGATGTCAACTCAAGTTTTTTTTATTTTGAAATAGGGGAAAAGGAATGCATGCGTAATTTGCTGCTAATGGGAAAAATCTCTAAACAGAAACACTAATCAGTTAGAGCTGTTTATATATTATTTTTTTTTGGTACTTTAATATGATGGGTAAAATTTACCTCGATGGGTGAATGTCATATAGAGTACAGTTACACTTAAAGGAACACCCCCAATTTTAATGTGACTTTCTATAAGCTCCACCGATCATATATAGGGATGGAGAGTTTATATACTCACAACATTTCAGTGATAATTTGGAGATTTTGATAAAATTTTCAGCATTTTGGGGCATAGCGTACATTAACCTCCCTGGCGGTTTTCCCGAGTATGGCTCGGGGGTTAAATTTCTTTACCATTATCGGTAACCCCAAGCCACACTCAGGATTGCATTGCAGAATGCTGATGAAGGTTACTTACCTTGTCCCCAGGATCCTGCAATGTGGTCCTTCCCCCCCCACGCTGTGTCCTTCGCAGTGTTGCTCATCTTACTTTAAAAAAGTAATTAGTTACAGTTACAAATTACTTCTCCGAAAAAGTAATTGCGTTAGTGACTCAGGTACTACATTGAAAAAGTAATTAGTTACTCAGCAAAGTAACTGAATTTTTTTTTAATATTCTACAATGCTTTGTTGAGAAGCAGATGACGGGCACTTGCCAGGGAGCAGTGAGTTAATACTCCAAGACAAAAGAATGCCAGATCCTTGAGAGAAGAAACCGGAAACAAATGGTGATCTCGTGTATATCCCAGCCTAGGTGCATCCGTCCCACCATGTATGTGCAGCTAATAGGACTTAAAACCCTTATCCATCTGCTACATATTACATCCAAATTATAAGCTGGATTAAAATGTATGTTTATAATATACATTCCCTTGACGTTTACAGAGTCTGTAATTTAAAATCTTATATTAGGCTTTATTAGAATTTTTTATAGTTTATTGTTTATTATTTTATTTATCTTATATAAGCTTTATGAGATGCAAGGGATCTGGAATGGGGATGTCAGATTTTTCTTTGTTGTCTGATGAAGAGATGAGATCACTGACCAAAAATAACCTGCTGATCATTGGTCTGTCTGTATAGGTGTCCTGCACTTACCATGTTGGACACTAGATGTCGCTGTGTACACTGTGTTGTATAGGGAACGTTTGTTCTGTGGAACATTTTGTTCCGGCCATGTGTTCCCCAGATCATTGATCAGGTTGCGCACACAGTGTGTGTGATCGATGTGAGTTGTTCCCCGGTGAGTCAGTGTGAGGCAGTTGGAGCTCATTATATCCAGGGCTCCTTGCGAATGGGAGTTTTCAGACCGCTGTGACTGGCCATGACAGCGGTCACATGATTCTAAAGCGGAGTTCCACCCATATTCATGTTCACAGCACCGGCAGAAGCAATTACTCTGCTGCCATCTAGTGGCGGTAGATGTAATTGCGGTAATGCCGCCCAAGTAATGGGAACTGCGTTACCGTGAGGGGAAGAGTAATCAGGTAGATTACTCGTTACCCTCAAAAGGGGCTGCGTTAGGTAACTGCGTTTATTGTAACTCCGTTACTTACAACACTGGTCCTTCACAGTGATGGCCTCTGTGTGCTGGGCTCCGTTCCCTGCGAGCGTCGCACGGGGCAGAGCCTGGCAGCAAATTCAAAAACGACTAAATTCACACATACAGTACACTGTAATCCTATGAATTACATTACTGTATGAAATCATTTCACCTCCCTTTTGTCCCTAGTGCTTTTTCCAGTGCCCGGCATGCACTTTTATATTATATATAATGCTCTTCCTGCCTGGAAACTTGAGATTGTTCATGGCATCCAAAAAGTGTCCCTTTACGTTCAAAGTGGTTTTAGAGCAGCTAGAAAACAGTGATAGTAAATTCAGTTGCAGAATAGAGCGATAGTGAATCGTGGAGAAATTTTCTTTTCTTATTATTATAATTTTTTTTATAATTATTTATAGTTATTTATTATATTATAATTTATGATTTTGCATTTCCAACTTTATCATACCCAGAATATCCACTAGACTCTTGTTTGGACAGATTTAAGTTTAATTTAATTTAATTTAATTTTAAGTTTAATTTAAGAGTTATTACTAAGAATTACAGGCCTCCAATATAAAACGCCAAATTTTGTATGTAAAGAAATTGTACCACTTGGAGTCGCAAAAATCTGACATAATTGTACCGCCAGGGTGGCTACAGGTGTTTTTTTTGACAGGAGGGAAGGGTCGAAACCCATGGACCAACCTTTTATTTATTTTGTACTTTTATTATGATGGATAAAATTCACCTTGATGGATGAATGCCATGTAGAGTACGGTTACACTTTAGCTACATGCCTACCTGGGCAATTCTGACATTCCTCTCATATATGTTAAAATCTGTGTTTTTTTTTTTTCTAGAAAATAACTTAGAACCCCCAAACACTATCTATATATATTATAAGCAGAGACCCTACGGAATAAAATGGTGGTTATTCCAATTTTTTATGTCACAGAATATTTGCGCAGCAATTTTTAAACTGCCTTTTTTTGGAAAAAAACAACTTGCATGAATGAACAAAAAAAAACAAAACACAATATTTACCTAAATTTTTTCGTATAATGAATACCCAGAAGAAAATGCATGTTGACCAGGGGAGTGTAGATGAGGGCGGGGAGTCTACTGACATCACAACTCCACCCACCGAGCTCCAGACAACAGACCCACCCACAGAATCTGCAGTTTTTTAGTTCTTATAAGAGACATTTGACAGGTAAGTATACATGCAGGAGGTATCTATATCCTTATAGATCAGCACTATGGCAGGAGTTTAGAAAGGATGAGAGTGGCTTTACATCCACGTTAAGCTTTGACAAAAAAAACCTAGAAGCTGATTGGTTTCTATGCAGAGCTTCCCCCCCATCTTGCACTCTTCAGTTTTACTAAATCAACCCTACTCTTTTGTGCAGGTCAGAAAACATGTTATTGTGTAAAGGCATAGTAACTTCATAGTACCATCAGGAGATTGGTGAGTGTAGCACATGCTCAAGCATAGGTTATCCTTCATTTTTTCTTAAAATTTTTACAATAATTTAGTGCCTTTCGCAACATTACTTCTACACCCTTCAACGCGTTTACAGTGATCATATGATTGTGTGATGTGATGTGTATTTGTAGAGGCCTTTAGGCAAGGGTGCATTCATACAGCTTGGCCCTAGGCTCCAAAACATGCCCTACCACTGAGGCTGTCCACCCACTAGTTCCTAATCTTTTTAATGTTGCGACACACCTTTCTCATAATTCATGTGTTTGTGGCACACCTTTAATGCTTTATAAAACTGGAGTAATGAATTTTTTATTTTTTTTGCTGAAATGGATCTTTGATTCGTATAATTTGTTAAGCTACAGTTCATACCAGTGGCGGCTGGTGCTCAACATTTTTGGGGGGGCGCAAACGGAAAAAAAAATATTGCAGCCTCACTGTGCCCATCACATGCAGCCACTGTGCCATGCCACCAAATGCAGCCACTGTGCCATCAATTGTCACCACTGTGCCATGCCATCAAACACAGAAACTGTGCCATCAATTGTCACCACTGTGCCATCAATTGTCACCACTGTGCCATTCCATCAAACACAACAACTGTGCCATCAATTGTCACCACTGTGCCATGCCATCAAATGTAGCCACTGTGCCATCAATTGTCACCACTGTGCCATGCAACACAGCCACTGTGCCATCAATTGTCACCACTGTGCCATGCCAACAAATGCAGCCACTGTGCCATCAATTGTCACCACTGTGCCATGCCATCAAACACAGCAACTGTGCCATCAATTGTCACCACTGTGCCATGCCACCAAATGCAGTCACTGTGCCATCAATTGTCACCACTGTGCCATGCCATCAAATGCCACCACTGTGCCATCAATTGTCACCACTGTGCCATTCCATCAAACACCACCACTGTGTCATCAGTTGTCACCACTGTGCCATGCCATCAAACGCCACCACTGTGCCATCAATTGTCACCATTGTGCCATGCCATCAAATGCAGCCACTGTGCCATCAATTGTCACCACTGTGCCATGCAACACAGCAACTGTGCCATCAATTGTCACCACTGTGCCATGCCACCAAATGCAGTCACTGTGCCATCAATTGTCACCACTGTGCCATGCCATCAAATGCAGTCCCTGTGCCATCAATTGTCACCACTGTGCCATGCCATCAAACGCCACCACTGTGCAATCAATTGTCACCACTGTGCCATGCCATCAAACGCCACCACTGTGCCATCAATTGTCACCACTGTGCCATGCCATCAAATGCAGCCACTGTGCCATCAATTGTCACCACTGTGCCATGCAACACAGCAACTGTGCCATCAATTGTCACCACTGTGCCATGCCACCAAATGCAGTCACTGTGCCATCAATTGTCACCACTGTGCCATGCCATTAAATGCAGTCCCTGTGCCATCAAGCGTCACCACTGTGCCATGCCATCAAACGCCACCACTGTGCCATCAATTGTCACCACTGTGCCATGCCATCAAACGCCACCACTGTGCCATCAATTGTCACCACTGTGCCATGCCATCAAATGCAGCCACTGTGCCATCAATTGTCACCACTGTGCCATGCAACACAGCAACTGTGCCATCAATTGTCACCACTGTGCCATGCCACCAAATGCAGCCACTGTGCCATGCCATCAAATGCAGCCACTGTGCCATCAATTGTCACCACTGTGCCATGCAACACAGCAACTGTGCCATCAATTGTCACCACTGTGCCATGCCATCAAATGCAGTCACTGTGCCATCAATTGTCACCACTGTGCCATGCCATCAAATGCAGTAACTGTGCCATCAATTGTCACCACTGTGCCATGCCATCAAATGCAGTAACTGTGCCATCAAGTGTCACCACTGTGCCATGCCATCAAACGCAGCTACTGTGCCCATCAATTGTCACCACTGTGCCATGCCATCAAATACAGTCACTGTGCCATCAATTGTCACCACTGTGCCATGCCATCAAATGCAGTCACTGTGCCATCAATTGTCACCACTGTGCCATGCCATCAAATGCAGTCACTGTGCCATCAAGTATCACCACTGTGCCATGCCATCAAACGCCACCACTGTGCCATCAATTGTCACCAATGTGCCATGCCATCAAACGCAGCTACTGTGCCCATCAATTGTCACCACTGTGCCCTTTAATTGTCACCACTGTGCCCCATGCCACTGTGCTCATTGTCGCCTCTGTGCCCTTTGTCACCACTGTGCCCCATGATGCCACTGTGCCCCATGATGCCACTGTGCCCCATGATGCCAGTGTGCCCCATGATGCCCCTTTCCCTGTAAAAAACACTTACCTGACGCTTCCATGTCCTCCCTCGATGTCTTCTGCCGCCGTGGAGAAGCTTCAGCCAATTGGGTTCCTGATAACCAGAATCCGGGAACCTGATTGGCTGAAACGGCCTTCAGTCTTATGCAAGGAACGCAGGTTGCCTGCGCTCCGAGTATAGACTTCCGAGAGTCGGAGGGCGGTACTGGAAAAGCCTATTGGAGCCGCTGGCTTTGATAGGCAGTTCCCCTCAGCCAACCAGCTGCCGCTATTCGGGTAACCGGCGACCCATGTCCGGTTATATGAATAGACCAGGCAGCTGGCAACAATAACTCACATTTAATGCATTGCATTGAATGTGTGTTATTTGCAAGAGGGGGTGGCGCTGCAGGGCCCTCTATAGACGGCCGCCAGAACTTCGGCTAAAATGTCAAAATGACATTTTAGACAAATAGAAGTTCTTAAAGGGCCCCTTTTTTTTTTTGTGTGACAGCGGGAGTGGGGGCGGCGCCCGTGCGTCCCTATGGACGGGCCGCCACTGGTTCATACCTATTCTCATAGCTCTTACTTGCATCTCTTATGCACCCAAATCCTGTGCCCCCCCCCCTACAATTGGCCCCTCTAAGATATATACAGTATTATAGATTTGTATCAAAAAATTAGGATTTTTATAGCGCCAACAGTTTAAGCAGCGCTTAACAAATTGAAGGCAAACATTCCAGTTACATTACAATTTGGTACAAGAGGAATCGGAGGGCCATGCACATTAGAGCTTACAATCTAAAAAGGGAGGGTCAATTCATGCAAAAGGTATAAGCTGTGCGGGGTGAGCTGATGGAGGAACTAAAACAGTGTAATAGTTAGAAGCGCTTCTTTAAAGAGAAGGGTTTAAGGGCTTGTCTAAAGATGGAAAGATTAAGGGACAGTTGCACAGATTGGGGTAGGGAGTTCCCTGAATTGCAGGCACAATAGCCGGCTCCTGGCTACATATATATTTTAGTTTTTTCTTTTTGTTAACCTGGACTTCTCCTTTTTAAAGTAGAATAGCCAGGCTATGGATAATTTAAATAGTTGCATATTTCTAACAAATGGTAGGCTTTAAAACAAGCTCCCACTGATCTGTTGTAGATCCAGATGCAGGGCAATTCATTCTGTACATTCACAAGAGATGCAAGGAAGTTGTTCAGGTATCAGCACTCTTCCTGTGCACCTGCTTTGTTTACATTGGAGATTAGAAATTTGACAGGCTGCCAAATCGCTAAAGGGATGGGAATAATTATGACCACAGCAATAGTAATAATGCTTTATTTGGACATCAAACACAATATTGGCATTTATTAGCAAAAGTAAAATTCAAATTTAAAACCTCATAATAAATAGTCATATCAGTTTTAATGTATAAAAATTCTCTTATTTGTTATTGTGTAATGCTTCAATAAAACCTTTGATTGAGAAAAAATTCTCATTATATAAGAATATATAAGTAAAGTACATTGAAGAAGCCATACTTATTATATATGCACTCTGTGTTAAAAACCCAGAGGTGGTCAAATACCACTAAAATAAAGCTCTGTGGGGAAACAAAAGATAAAAAAGTCATTTAGGTACAGTGTTGTATGACCGCACAATTGTCGTTCAAAGAGTGACAGCTCTGAAAGCTGAAAATGGTCTGGGCAGGAGGGGGGTTTAAGTGCCCGGTAAGCAAGTGGTTAACAAAATGTTCCTTCTCGCATAAAACAACGCAAATGTAAGACATACATTAGTGTACCTATCTCCTAAAATAGCCTCCATATTGCTTAATAATAAAAAAAGGGGCTCCAGGGGTACGACAGTTTCGCATACGTCACTCAGCGTGTTAAACACCGACTCCAAATATGAGCGTAGCTTAGAGCAAGGCCACACCATATGCCAAAATTAACTTCAGTCGAGCACCTAGTGCACACAGGATGCCTCTGAGGGTAAATAGTGGCTAATCTTTAAGGAGTAAAATACGCCCTGTGAAGACATTTTACTTGTAGGTACCTGCCCCTGGCTGACATCATGGAGGGGACAGAGGAAGAAACACAGTCATCTCACTCATCCTCACTAAAGCCCTGTACACACAATCGGTTTGTTCAGTGAAAACAGACCGATGGACTGTTTTCATCAGACCAACCAATCGTGTGTGGGCCCCATCAGTTTGTTTTTCATCAGTGGAAAAAAAATAGAACATGTTTTACATTTTTCCTATGGATAAAAAAACGATAGTAAAAACGATCATCTGTGTGAAAGTCCATCGGTCAAAAATCCATGCATGCTCCGAATCAAGTTGACGCATGCTCGGAAGCAGTGAACTTCATTTTTCTCAGCACGTGGTAGTGTTTTACATCACCACGTTTTGGACACGGTCGGATTTTTGACTTATGGTATGTAGGCAAGACTGATGAAAGTCAGCTGCATAGGATATCCGATGAAAAAATCCATTGGATTAGATTCCATCAGATAACCGATCGTGTGTACGAGGCTTAAGGGTAGGAATGTATTAAAGATCCTATTAATTTGATATTTTAGTGGTGGACAGGGAGCAGAATCTTTACGCGTTTCATAACTGTTGAGTATAGCAGTGTCACACCAGGCCAGCCACACCGGATACAAGGACACACCCAGCACTCACACTGTAAAATAGGGAAGCTTGGGACATCTCAAAGAGCCCAATGCCATGGAACCTTATGACTCACTGCATTCAACAATAACATATAGGTGTTTGGGAGTTGCCTTTTATGTACTCCAAATTCCAGTTCCCGACCTTTAGTAAGCTGCTCATAGGTTATTATATGGTTTCAGATAACAAACACTGCAACCTTCATAGCAGGGAAAACCAATTTTTAAAGTGGTGATTAAGCCACTAACTGATCATCCTTTATATTTTTAAGAAGTGCACTAACTGTTGGCGCTATATGAATCTTGTATAGTAATAATAATAACATATGTGATACATTGAATTTAGAATTGTTGCACTTCTATATGCCCAATCACATGTTGAAAAATCACATGATCACTTCATATAAAAAGCATCTATATGTTTAAAAATATATATATTTTTGTAAAAATCTATTATTGATTGCCATCAAGGATTAGTTCAAAATTTGAAACTGTAATTGATGTTGATGCTTTAAAAAAAAACAAAAAAAAGGAAGTGGTATTATTTGATCTATACGATGTTGAATTACACCCCCAAATGTACACCGTTCATCTTCAGATAAAAAGTCAGCGCTGAGGAAGGTTTCTTGAAGCTTGCGATAAGCCAGCCGCCCCCCGCAGCTATGGAGAAATTCACTGTCAGGTTCAGGTAGCTCAAATCTGTGACTCTTTCCACCTATAAATTATACTCAAAATGCTTGTAGATCAGAAATGATAATAACATCTCGCTCAGATATGTCTGGGGAGGAAAGAAGTCAAAAACAAGCGACAGGAGTTGTGGCTGGCGGGATGGGCAATTTTTCCAGAATCTTATGTTTATCTTTTTTCCTTGTTTCTTGACATGAATGGGCTCTTGTTTAGTTAAAGTAGAACTACACCTTTGGAATCAACATTAAAGGAACACTAAAGGCAAAACATTTTTTTTTCTTTTATTAACAAACATGTTATACTTGCCTCCACTGTGCAGCTCGTTTTGCACAGAGTGTCCCCAAACCCTGTCTTCTCGGGTCCCTCGGCGGCTGTCTCAGGTCCTCAGGCCCCCCGGTGCACCGCATCATCCGCTGTGATTGACAGCAGCGGCAGCCAATGGCTGCGCTACTATCAATCCTTCCAGCCTAGCCAATCAACGGCTGAGGGGACACGCACGGGACTTTCGAGGGGTCAGGTAAATAAAACGGTGGTTCGGGGGGGGGGGGGGGGGCGATACCGTCGGATGTTTTTTCACCTTAATACATAGGCATTAAGGTGAAAAAACATTTACCTTTACAACCCCTTTAAAGTGATTGTAAAGTCTTGTTTGTTATTTTTTTAGGAAACAAAAACATGTTATACTTACCTCCTCTGTTGCAGTGGATTTGCACAGAGCAGACCAAACCCTCCTGTTCTCTGGTCCCTCTTCTATGCCTCTGGTCCCTCTTATGTTCAGTGCCCCCAAAACATATACCAGTCCAGGAGTCCAGTGCTGTCTTCACCGGTCTTCACATTACCGGTGCCGTCATCTTGGATGTGAGAAGCCAGCGGTGACTTCCTGATTTTTCACAACCAGCTCCCCACTGTGTATACAGTTTTATTCAAAATTATTCAACCCCCCAATGCTGTAAAGGGTTTTAGGGAATTTAGTGTACATTTGTAATTGTATTCAGAATGAAATCCTACAAGGACTTCTTAAAGAACCATATGCAACGAAATGACATCAATTGGTTTTGTAATACAGTAGTAAATGTTTCTTTTGTGAATTCTTCATTTACACAATTATTCAACCCCTTAACTACTTCAGACCCGCGCTACCGTCAAATGACGGCAACAGCGCGGATCTGAATATCCAACATGGCGTCTTTTGACGGCCGCCCCTTTGGGCGTTCCCAGCGCGCGCTGTAGAGCGTGCTGCGGGGAAGCCCTGTGTTGTCCGTGTCCCTTGGACACGGCCAATCACAGATCGCGGCGAACGGCCAGTCAGAGTGGCCGTTTGCGATGCGATCTGTGGGTGAATAAGAGATGATCTCATAGATCATCTCTCATTGCCGTTTTACACAGAGACAGCGTCCTGTCTCTGGAGAGGAGGAGACCGATCTGTGTTCCTTGTACATAGGGACACAGATCGGTCACCCCCCCCTCCCCCCACAGTTAGAACACACCTAGGATACACATTTAACCCCTTCCTTAGCCCCTAGTGTTAACCCCTTCAATGCCAGTCACATTTATACTGTAATTAGTGCATATTTATAGCACTGATCGCAGTATAAATGTGAATGGCGCCAAAAATGTGTCAAAAGTGTCCGATGTGTCCGCCATAACATCGCAGTACCAATAAAAATTGCAGATCGCCGCCATTTCTAGTAAAAACAAAATAATGAAAAATAATAATTATCTCCCCTATTTTGTAAGCACTATAACTTTTGCGCAAACCAGTCGCTTATTGCGATTTTTTTTTTTTTTTTTTAACCAAAAATATGTAGAAGAATACGTATCGCCCTAAACTGAGAAAAAAAATGTTTTTTTTTTTTTTTTTAATTGGGATATTTATTATAGCAACAAGTAAAAAATATTTTATTTTTCTTCAAAATTGACGCTCTTTTTTGTTTATAGCGCAAAAAATAAAAACCGCACAGGCGATCAAATACCACCAAAAGAAAGCTCTACTTGTGGGGAAAAAAGGACGTCAATTTTGTTTAAGAGCCACGTCGCACAACCGCGCAATTGTCAGTTAAAGCGACGCAGTGCCGGAAGCTGAAATTTCACCTGGGCAGGAGGGGGGTGTATGTGCCCAGTAAGCAAGTGGTTAAAGACTACCACTCTGAAAAACCGAGGTTCATTGAAGTGTTTTCAATCAAGTATTGAAAACACCTGTGGATGTCAGGGAGCAGCAATAAAGCCTAATAAGCACCAATTAGGCAGCTTTAAAATGACTGTGATACTCAGCTCCTTCTAGACATGGAAGACAAGAGAAGAGGTGATTACTCTTCACAGGAAGGGCAATGGCTATAAGATTGCAAAGATGTTAAACATACCAAGAGACACCATAGGAAGCATCATTCGTAAATTCAAGGCAAAGGGCACTGTTGAAACGCTACCTGGTAGTGGCAGAGAGAAGATGCTGACTTCGACTGCTGTGCGCTACCTGAAGCGTAGAGTGGAGAAAAGTCCCCGTGTGACTGCTGAGGAACTGAAAAAAAGATTTGTCAGATGTGGGTACTGAAGTTTCTGCTCAGACAATATGGCGCACACTGCGCAATGAAGGCCTCCATGCCAGAACTCCCAGGCGCACCCCCTTGCTGTCTCCAAAGAATAAGAAGAGTCGACTGCAGTATGCCAAAAGTCATGTGGACAAACCACAGAAGTTTTGGGATTGTGTTCTGTGGACTGATGAAACAAAATTAGAACTGTTTGGGCCCATGGATCAACGCTATGTTTGGAGGAGGAAGAACAAGGCCTATAAAGAAAAGAACACCTTGCCTACTGTGAAGCATGGCGGGGGGTCATGCTTTGGGGCTGTTTTTCTTCTGCAGGTACAGGGAAGCTTCAGCGTCTGCAAGGTACCATGAATTCTCTTCAGTACCAGGAGATATTGGATGACAATGTGATGCAGTCTGTCACAAACCTGAGGCTTGGGAGACGTTGGACCTTTCAACAGGACAGTGATCCCAAGCATACCTCCAAGTCCACTAGAGCATGGTTGCAGATTAAAGGCTGGAACATTTTGGAGTGGCCATCGCATTCACCAGACTTAAATCCGATTTGAGAACCTCTGGTGGGACTTAAAGAAAGCAGTTGCAGTGCGCAAGCCTAAGAATGTGACTGAACTGGAGGCTTTTGCCCATGACGAATGGGCAAAGATCGTGTGATCCCTTTTATAGGGAAATAGAATCGATGACATCACACCTACAGCCACACCCCCCTACAGTTAGAAACACAGATGAGGTCATACATAACCCCTTCAGTGCCCCCTTGTGGTAAACTCCCAAACTGCAATTGTCATTTTTACAGTAAACAATGCATTTTTAATGCATTTTTTGCTGTGAAAATGACAATGGTCCCAAAAATGTGTCAAAATTGTCCGAAGTGTCCACCATGATGTCACAGTCATGAAAAAAATCACTGATCGCCACCATTAGTGGTAAAAAAAAATCATAAAAATGCAATAAAATTATCCCCTATTATGTAAACGCTATAAATTTTGCACAAGCCAATCGATATACGCTTATTGCGATTTTTTTTACCAAAAATAGGTAGAAGAATACGTATCGGCCTAAACTGAGGAAAAAAACTTTTTTTATATATATTTTTGGGGGATATTTATTATAGCAAAAAGTTAAAAATATTGCAAAATTTTCACTCTATTTTTGTTTATAGCGCAAAAAATAAAAACCGCAGAGGTGATTAAATACCACCAAAAGAAAGCTCTATTTGTGGGAAAAAAAGGACGTCCATTTTGTTTGGGATCCACATCGCACGACCGCACAATTGTCAGTTAAAGCGACACAGTGCCGAATCGCAAAAACTGGCCAGGTCCTTTACCTGCCTAAAGGTCCGGGTCTTAAGTGGTTAATAATCTAAAGCTTTTTTGAAAAGTGACACTGTTGCTGTATATTATAACATGTCAGGCATATAAATCTGTAAAGTCAAAGATCCACTATAAACCGTTCACACACATACAAACAAATACACACACACACACACTACATACTGTGTGTGTGTGTGTGTGTGTATATATATATTCCAACTGTGTGCTTAACCTCTTAGCGGGTGTTTCATATAAATATTTCTAATTATTGTTTATGTTAAAAAAAAATCTGTCACATGGGTTTAAAAATTTGTTATAAACTGTAATTTTGAATGTAAGCAGATTGTTTTAGCTAACCCCCCTTCGTGTCATTTCAGCGAGCCCGGTTACTGACATACAGGCATCTGCGGCTGTTTGCCAGAGTTTCTACTGACACATTTTCCAATGTTTTTGCATTTTCAGTCGCAATCAAAAATGATGATGGAGACCCGTCAGAAGGTTGTGTACACACTAACCGGCATTGCAATGTCAATTAAAGCGCAATCTGCCGTCGTCAAATACTAATTACTCAGCGGAAAATTTGTGTATGATTGAAGATTGGAAATGTTTAGACAGAAGTTCACATCAAATCTGATTACCCATATTTTCGCTGTGAATACATTTATTTATGAATAAATATGTTCTATCAATTAACAACATAACATCTGGGGCATTAAAGTGAAAATTAGCATCATTAGGTTTTCCAGTTCTTAATTACTGTACTACTTAACTTTTCAGATCTATTAAAAATGTGAATGCGGCGAATGTATAGTAATTCAATGATGTTTACTCATTCTGCTTTGGAAACATAATTTTATTATTGGGCTACTGAGAATTCTGATTCTGAATTGATGAGGTTGAAGAACACCTAGTATCAATATCCAGGCTGTCATTGGATGATGTACAGTGGATGATGTCTTTCTCAACTTTAAAGTCCAAAAACAAACATATAATTCTTACCTGCTCTGTGCAGTGTTTTTGCACAAAGCAGCCCCGATCCTCTTCCTCTCTGGTCCCCTGCCGACGCTCCTGGCCCGTCCCTCCTGCCGAGTGCCCCCACAGCTTGCAATCTGTGTGTCCATTCACACTCTCAGTACTCTTTATTGGGAAATAAGGGGGGGGGGGTATCTTCTCTGCCCTAGAAAGCATCTGATCACTCCAAGATTTGTGTGATCAGATGCTTTCTTAAGCCAAAATTGACAGTGACCATAGACATGTGCACAGGGTGTGCCGAGACACACGCTAATCACCCCTTATGGTGCATATTTCCCCTGTTTTAGACCCTCAATATTTCACCAAAATACAAGAAATTCTCCTTTTTTCTTTTCCCTATTAAAAAAAAAAATCATAATAAAATAAATACATTTGTAAAAAATAATAAAAAATCAAAACAACTGAAACCGTCCAGTGCCTTACTGACACCAATCTCTGCCCTTTTTGACACCATCCACTGCTCTACTGACACCGTCGGTATATATCAACATGCACACAATGTGTGTGTTTGAGCTTTGGGGTGTACACTCTAACAAAATAGACAGTGCACACCGATGGAAGTGACCAAATACTTCTCAGTCTGGTTTCTAATACCGGAGATGATCAGGCACGTTTCTCTCCCCGTTCAGCTGTATTGCCAGCTTCAGTTCCGTATTCTGCAGTGGGATAGGAGAGCCTGGGAAGGCACCCCTCCTGCCGCTTGTAAAAGCAATCCAGCGACTAATTAGCCACTAGGATTTCTTTATATTACAGCAGCCATTTTAAACAGGATGCCCAGGCACCCTTGGGTGCCTTGAGGTCTCTTCAGGGGTGCTTTGGCCAAATGCCTTACAATTGCCCAAAAACTGTACACAAGACAGAAAGTGGATGAAGCCTCCCTTATAGTTATACAAAGGCACAGGTTTTGATTGTACACCATTATGACCTTCTAGCCGCTGGCATCCTAACAGCCAATTACTTCATCAATTGATAAGGATGATGTCGGTCACCTGGACAGCATCCTTTTTTGGCCCTCCTCTGCCCAACTCTGTTAGCATTGGGATCACATTGGCTGCCGGTATCTCCACTCAAGGTCTAAGACCTCATATGATTTTCTATGGGTGGGAAGTGGTTAAATATGCATGGAATAAACATAGGACTATACTCAAGAAGGTTAAATAAATAAATTACAATTAAAAACCCAAGTGTTAAAAAAATATGGCAGACTCTATGAACCTCCTAGCCTTTATCTGTCATCAGTCTTCAATGTTTGTAATGGTTCACATTGGAAACACAAGGGGTAGATCCCTGGTGTAAACAAACAAAAAAAAAGAAATTAAAGCTGACATATTAGCTATGTGTGACTCCTGTCAAGGTGAGTCACATGTTGACAAATTCAGTGTCTTGGGAACTCCATTAGTGCGTTATCCACTTCAGAATTCCCAGCTTATTGTGCAGCCCAACTGTGACTTTATAAGGGGTGAACTGACAACCCATGGGGCCCCTGGGCTTACAGATGGCCACCACGCCAGGAGGCAGTGCAGAGGCAGGGCAGCTAAAATCTCAGGATTTTCACATCAAAAGCATGTCGGTTTTAGACATAGCAGGGACAGATGTAAAAAAAACACAGATTTTTACACACTGTCCCTGGTTTTATTGAGCCTGGCAACCCTGATGGGGCCCCCTAGTGGCATGTGGCCTTCGGGCAGTGCCCGAAAGTCCCAATGGTCAGTCCGCCCCTGCACTTTATAGAAGGCCAGATGAGTCCATTTATTAAGCAGGTGGGCTGGTATACATTGAAAACACCACATCCTTTTTTTTTTTTCTTTTTTTTTTTTTTTTACTTGCTCCCCAAAATTATTCTTGGCATTAGGGGTGAGGTCACATATTTTATGTACTTTTAACTCATGATTTTGAGGAGAAAGTGAAAATATTTAAGAAGTATACCAGCCTACCTGCTTATTAAATCCTGACACAAGTAGTTGGTGGACAAGGTTGTACTCTGTTGGCTTTACAGTGTCCCTTGCACAGAGGTCATGTATGTGATTCCGCCCACAACCTACACTTCCAAACACATGGGATCCCGCTTTTAATAAAAGCAAGCCCATTCATCGCTGATATCACACACAGCAGTATATGTTTTTTAGAATGTCCATGCATATAGACACAGTATATTTACGATCCCCAGACAGTATGAAAATGTGTGATTTTTTTTTTTTTTGTGGTGTATTTACTTATAGGTAAAGTAATTCCTCGTTTCACGAACGCTTCTGTTCACAAACAACTTGGTTCACAAAAAATTTGATCCGGTTCATGAACTCAGTTTTGATACACGAACTGCGGCCATCTACCCTGCTCTGACATATTCATATTGAGAAGAGCAGTGAACCTGTCCACTCACATAGGGGTTTCTGCCCCCTAAATACCATGACGGTGGGCTCACTTGATTGGGAATCATGGAAATTTCATGGAAAGTTTTCTGGCCCCTAGATTAGTCATTTAAATTTGGGGTTTGGGATTGTTTTAAACAAGGATTAAAGAGGAGCCATCGTTTTTATTTCATTTTTGTACATATATTTCATAATTTTACTGTATATATAAACAAAAGTAATTTCACGAGTTAATCTAGTGGACCGAGGTATCACTGTAATTATTAGGAGAAAACACCTTGTCTATCGTAATATGGGACATATAAAACCTCTATGTCTATACTTGCCATTAATACTGGTAAATGTGCATTATCTGATTGTATTCCTATTAACTTGGACATTTTAGATCCTGACGTATCATAGGGGTAGATATACTAAACTGGAAAGTGCAAACTCTGGTGCAGCTTTGCATAGAAACCAAAGGATAATCCAAAAAGTTCAAAAAATAAAAAAATACACTTTTTTTTTATTGAATGTTTTATTTTTTTTATTTTTTTCATACCATTGCCAAATTCTAAGTCCACTATTTAATATCCAATACATTTAATATGTCTATTTCACACACCACAAGTTCTAGACTCTTCCACATCAATCTTTCCATATCTATTTTACTTTGTTGTTGATCTTTGATGTAATATTCTATGGGACCTTTGCAACCATATACAGCATTTTTAGCATTAATTATCTTATTATTTTTTGACTGTAATTCGATTCACATCCATTTAAGAAGCTACATTACACATCCAGCTTTTCTGCGTTATATTTATAACAAGTTTATTTTAGTTCACTACATGTGCCTTGGAATTTTGTTTACATGTTTTGAAAACATCTTTTCTTTGTAAATAGTAGCAGCTGACTTCTCTGGCACCACTACACCTATGAGTTTTTAAAGACAATTGGTCCATTCACCTGATTCAAAAAAAAATAATAATAATATATTGCGCAAGATCAACAAAAATTCTAGGCAGCCAACACAACAAGTGGATATTGTGAAAACATAAATGATAAATAAAGTGTAGCGCCCAATCAGGGAACCCCCTGTATGGAGGATCCACTGTAGGTCAAGTGATCATAAACCTTTTAGTGCTCTTCCAGTATACAGTCTCCTACACTGTAACTCAATAGTCTAGGGAGTGCATTGGAAGTGAAAAAGTGAAAAAAAGGAAGGTAAGTCAATCCAAGTAACTTAGAGGAGGGGGCTAATTAGGACACTCCTACTCCAGTAACTGGTTAACATACATTCACCTGGTTGTCATGCGGTTAATCAGCTGCCTCCTATAAATTCCCGGAGGTTTCCTCAATCAAACAGGCTGATGAAGGAAGCATGGCTTGCTTCCAAAATGTGTTCACATTGGCTCTCCTTGCGGACAGACTTGCGGCTTCTCTCTACACTCCTGCTGGAGATACACACTTTGGACATACATCTGAACGCCGGACGGACCATCGCGGCCACACAGGCCAGCTCGAAGCCCGCTTTCTGTATATGGCTTGCCTTCTTACTTTACGGATAGAGACCATAGCTCCTGGTTCATACTTGGACTTCCCATCCACTGCGTATGTTCATCCCCCACGCTTGCGAGTGCCATTGCTGTTTATATAGATTTTTATCTTTTAAGAAATGGTGCTACATGATGCCTGCTTTGTGCTTTTTCCCCTTCCCTATTACCTTTTTTGTATCTCTTGACCTTCCCTCTTAGATTGTAAGCTCTAATGAGCAGGGCTCTTTGATTCCAACTGTATTACAGCGTATTGTAGTTGTACTGTCTATGCTCAAATGCTCAAGTTGTAAAGCGCTGCGTAAACCATTGGTGCTATATAAATCCTGTACAATAATAATATATCCAATCAAATCCCTCCTTTCATTTATTATTATCTCCTTTACTACCTCTTCATGGATGGGGTCTATTTTTTCTAAATCGCATAACGAAGTCTCACTCTTGGACCCACAGATGTTACTAGTGTAAGGGAATGAAAAGCAGACAATATGCCTAATGATTGTTATGTCATGAATATGCTAATTTTAAAACACATCTAATCAGCCCCCAGCTATACCACTTAGATGCTAATGAGATACATAGTCTGCCACAAGCTACATTGCCTAGAAGAGGAAAGAATACATAGGGCTGTGTCTAATAACCTTGTGCAAGGATTGGTGACGTGCTGTCGGTGGGTTCCTAAAAGATAGGGGTACATGTGAACTCACTACTGCAGTAATAAAGGGTTTCTAAACCCTTGTGTTTTTTCACCTTAATGCATCCTATGCATTCGGGTGAAAAAACACCTGGAAATCACCGGCCCCCCAGCCCCCCGTTTTACTTACCTGAGCCCCAAATTTCCCTCGGTGGGGACATGCTGTCCTTCTCTCAACGGGGTTCCGGCTCTTGATTGTATAGATTGATAGCAGCGCAGCCATTGTCTCCCGCTGCTGTCAATCAAATGCAATGACGCGGGGGGCGGAGCAGAGTCCGGCATTCGTGTCTATGGCCGCAAATGCTGGACTCGGGAGCGCGCCCGCAAGGTACACCCCCCCCCCCCCTGAGGAGAGCGCTTCTCCTAGGGGGTTATCTGATACGGAAAGGGGCTCAGAAGTCGAGGATTAGGGCCACACTGTGCAAAACGAGCTGCACAGTGGAGGTATGATTATCTTGATATGTTTGTTATTTAAAAAAAAAGAATAAAAACGTAGCTTTACAATGATTTTAACCCTGCTCTATTAGGGTTCACAAGCCCTCATATAATTTCAGTAGTATTCTTAGCATGCTGCCTTGTCATCCAAGTTCTTAAAGTGTATGTAAAGCCCAAACTTTTTTTCTACTTTTGGTTAGGGTAGGGATAAATCCCTAAAGATTTATTTATTTATTGATGCCTGTATCTCTTCACTTCCTGTCCTGTAGATGAAACAGGAAATGAGAAATGGAAATTAACATCTTAAGGCCCGTACACACGGTCTGACTTTTTGCCAACAAACTTCAAAATCAGCAAGTTTTCAAATTAGTCCGAACGTGTGTATGCTCCATCGGACCAACTTTTTTGGGTTTCATCGGACAAAAAAGTTCGGTCTGCAAACAGACAAACTTTTCGGCAACAAAAGTCCGATGGTGCCTAGTTCGACCATGTGTACAGCAAGCCATTTGTACAAAGTTCAAATACGCATGCTCAGAACCAATGTTAAAATCAACCAACAATAGCAAAAGTTAACCAAAGGGTGGTGGTAAAGAGCAGAAAAAACACGTGATGTTGGGAACGTTTTTTTAGAAAAGTCAGAGCGTGTGTATGCTATGGGTATGACCGGACAACTCCTTTCGGACAAAAATCCAAGGGAAAGTTTGTTTGTCCGACCGTGTGTACGAGGCTTTAGAGTGATTTGTAGCACGATTTCTGAATCGATTCAATACTCAACATCAAAATGTACATTATATTTTAATTGTGCCCATTCATCTCCTATAGATCTTAATGTGAGCACTTGAAAATGCATGTAACAAGCATTTTTATTTTGCATGCATTTTTACCTGTCATTCTCCCAGTAACTAGCTTTCCATTGGCTAAAACAACAATGCTCAAGCCTAAAAACAACTGAAAATTCTAGACAGCTACATGAGTTTGGCACACGCTGCACCACTTTTAGAACGCATGCAAGACACTTTCACAAAATCTATCTCTGTACACCAAAAAAAAGCTGGTTTTAGCTAGCTACAGTTTAGTTTTTTCATTTTGAATTTTGCGCAGGTGTTTTGCAACAAAATGTAGTAGTGGAGCACAGTAGAACTACCTGAATGTGATGCACAAGACGCTGTCTGCGCCAGTCTTTGAGTTTCAGGGAATGTTTTTTTTTTCATGGCGTACAAAAGCCGCTTCCTCAGGTTTATTGTTTGAAATAGACAGACATTAATAAAGTTACGGCACCTCAGCCAAGCCAAACAAGGCTATTTTTCTTCCTTTCATCCCAGTTTTCTATTCAGGCCATGGCCGTTTTCTAAAGAAAACAATCCGTAATGCCCCGTACACACAATCGGAATTTCCGATTGAAAAAGTCAGATGGACTCTTACCATCGGATTTTACGATTGTGTGTAGCCCTATCAGAGTTTTTTCACCGGAAATTCCAATGAATTTTATTTTTTTCCAATGGAATTCCGATGTGATTTGGTCGGGCAAAAGTGTGTACGCTGCATAAGACTTTGCACACCTTTTTGGATGACCCACAAATGTATTTAGTGAATTTAAACTTTATTTTTAGTTAGGATTTTGGACCCTTTTACACTAATCCAGTTTTTGGTAATTTTTTCTGTTAAATTACTTCTCTGGGGACAACACAAAATTTGGGATTTTCTTTTAGGTTCACTTTCAATGATAATGGCTAAACGGGACAAATAGAGAGGATGAATCTCCCTAATGAGTTCTAATCCTTCTCCACTCTATCTAAAACTAGAAAAAAAATACTTTTGACTTTAGTTATACTTTATATTATATTTCTGAAATAAGGGGGTGAGTATTTCTATGAGTTTAGTTCTGCTTTAAATTTAACTAAATCAACCATTTTATCCTGTTCCCATAACAATTGCATTCAAGGCATGCCGTGAATAACAACTTTCACAAGTGCTTGTCCTTTCAACAGAACTGTCAAGCTATCAAATGGTTGCTATCAGTGCCGGGACAAGGTCATCTAGAGCCCAGGACAAACATGCCAAACTACGCCCCCCCCCCTCCCAAATGCATGATCATTTTGTGGCAGTAAAATTGCACCCACAAAACCACTGAGCACTAATCTCCCCTAAGCATAAATCCCCCTCCTCCCAGTACAAATCCACCCCCTGCTTAAATCTCCCCTTCTCAACTCAAATATTTGCCGCCTCACACCCCAAATCTCTCCAGCTCAAATGCCCTCCCCCACAAATGAATCCCTCCTAACACAAGTCCTCTACCGCTAAAATTTCCCTTCTTAGTACACATTTTCTCCTCCCCACTTCGAATCTCCCCTCCCAGCACAAATCCCCCCCCAAATTCCTCCTCCTACCACAAATTCTCTTCCACCATCCCCCCTGCCAACACAAATCCCTCTAAATCACCACTCTTAGCACATTCCCCCCCCCCCCCAAATTTCCCCTTCTAGAACAGTACTTATGCCCTGTTGCTCCCTCAAATTTGCCCTTCCAAAACAAACCACCCCCCCCCAATATCCCTGTGGTGCCCCCCACCTCACATGATACCACAGTGTCCAGGGCAGCCGTCCCTCCTGCCCACCCCTTGTCTCCGCCCTGGTTGATATCCTAATTGATTACATGTGCAGTACCCTGTCAACTGAAGATCAAACAGAAGCTAAGATGGCAGCTTCCATGGCTATAAAGGATAGGAGCGTTTAAATCTACATTAAAGTGGAACTAAACAATCCTATCATTTTCAGCCAAGGAAGCTACCATCTTGGCCTCTGTTTGATCTTCAACTGCCATAATGCTGCACATGTGATCAGTTATGACAACAGCCATTAAATGGTTTGACGGTTCGGTTGAAAGCACAGCCAACGTCACAGATACGTGGTGGGAATGTAACTCTCTTTTGTGAAACTGTAGAAATAGGAAGAAATGGCCCATCTGCCGCACACCTCACTCGACCCTAGTGGTTAGCAGGTAAAGGAGCAACCTCTGCTCGATTCATCCAAGCAATGCCCCCAACATGTTTTGCCCTGTAGCCTAATCACCATGATTAAGCCCCAGGGGTGGGGCGAAACATGTTGGGGGCACTGCTTGAAAGAATCAAGCAGAAGTTTCTCTTTTACCTGCTAAGCACTCAGGTGAGGTGTGCGGAGGCTGGGCTATCTCTTCCTATTTATACAACATGCTTTGGACCTGGATGAACATTTCCCCAGGCTGCACCCTCACTAGCCAGCAGCATCCAATTTATAAGAACTTGTTAGCCTTCACATGGGCCACTAAGCATTTATCCTGTTAAAGCCATGGCTTTAGTTCTGCTTTAAATAGTACCTCCACGTTTGTTGGGAAAAACAACATTCCCCTCTAGGTGTTCAATGTACATAACAAGGATATTAACAAGTTTTGTTGCAGATTCCTACCCTTTGTTATGCTGAAGAAATCCCTGTGTGTTTGTCTGTGTCCATGTGTGAATCTAAGAAGAGTGGTTTTCTTAATTATCAATCAACTGCTTCACTTGCAGGGCTCTAATGAGGAAATTGGCAGGGTCTGCATTCCTTTTAACATGATTTTTTATTGGGAGTATCTTACCAAAAATGAAATTTTTGTTGCAAGGGATTCCGGAAATCTGAATTGTATCTTCGTGCAGACTTCTGGGAAAATCAGTGAGCCAATCACACCATCAGGAGATTGTTTCTGGGGGGCGTTCTGTATAAATTCTGTGTATAAAACACCTCCAGGTTGCCATATCGCATTGCATTTTTTAATTTACAGCTATGCAGATTGAAAAAGAAAGGTAATTTTTAATAACCTTCAATCACAATATGATATACAATTGTATATGCTATATTTTTTTTTATTTGCTATATTTTTTCCCACGAAAGTGGACTTACCCTTTAATTGTTTACAAGTATTGATGAAAACTGACACAGGTCCCCATGACCTGAAGGAGGCAGAAATTTTATTTTTCCCTTTTAAATGTTGTAGAAATGTGAAATTAAAAATCTGGCTTCTTTTGGCATAAGGTAACAGGTAACTTCCTTTGCACCCATAGGTGTGCGCAGCCTATTACATTAGGGTGTGCACCCCAAAGCCCAAACACACACTACCGATCACTCAGGATGTTCATTCATAAAAGGAAGCTGGTAAATTACATATTTACTGGCCCCTTCCCCACTCCTAAAACATCCCAGCAGCAACAGCTGGTAGGACTCGGGTGATCACAGGACGGGGTAAAGAGCAATCACAGTGGCCCTTTACCATGTGATCAGCTGTCAGCCAATGACAGCTGATCACACGATTTTCCCCCCTCATGCTGACAGCGTAAGGAGAAAAGCCAATAACTGGCTTCTGTTAAAGGGACGTTGGTCCCAACATTACCGACCAGTGCTGCTAATCAGTGCCACCTATTAGTGTAGCCTCATCAATGCCTCCTGAACAGTGTCCACTAGTGCCGCCTCATAAGTGCCCCTCATTGCCACCCATTAGTGCAGCCTCATCAATGCCTCCTGAACAGTGTCCACTAGTGTCGTCTCATCACGGCCACCTATCAGTACAGCCGCGTCCATGCCTCCTGAACAGTGTCTACTAGTGCCGCTTCATCAGTGCCGCTCAGTGCCACCTATCAGTACAGCCTCATCAATGACTCCTGAACAGTGTCCACTAGTGCTGCCTCATTAGTGCAGCCTCATCAGCGCCCATCAGTGCCGCCTCCTCAGCGACCATCAGTGCAGCCTCATCAGCGCACATCAGTGAAGGAGAAAAATTACCTGTTTGCAAAATGTTATAACAGAATATGAATTTGCTTTTTTTTTTTTTTTCAACATTTTCGGTCTTTTTTTATTTGTTTAGCAAAATTTTTAAAACCCAGCGATGATTAAATACCACCAAACTAAAGCTCTATTTTTGTGCAAAAATATAATAAAAATGTCATGAGTACAGTGTTGCATGACTCCGTTATTGTCATTCAAAGTGTGACAGCGCCGAAAGCAAAATAATGGCCTGGGCAGGAAGGGGGTGAAAGTGGCCAGTAGGCAAGTGGTTAATAAGGACACCCATGTAAATTCTAATTGGTTACTACTACCTCTTACAAGTTGAAATCATCCACTATCTGTTTAGTGGTCACCCATTTTTGCAGACCAGTATTAATGCCAATGCAGTGTAATATTTCCCATGGAATTATTGGCGCCGCCACGTCACTAGGTTTTGGTAAACTGCAAGACTGAATACCAGATTAAAACACGAAACCACCGCTGTCTGTCTGCAGGTGATGGTTTTATGTCGATGTCTTTATACAGCTTGTAAATGAATATATAAGGATACTTTTTAATACCTTAGCCGCGGTATTTGTTCTCACGTTGGCCTCCAATTCATCTCCCCCTTCTTTTGTACTTTGCATGGGTCACTCCAGGCTATTCTTTGCTGTGCTTTATAAAATAAATAAAATTTATGTACCGGGATGTTTAGCATTTTTTTCACCCTCCACCAAGGTTTTCTGTTAGGAAGGTCATCCCTTACAAAGTAGAATAGGAGTGCTCCCCCTCAAAAAAAAATAAAAATAAAGCAGTTGCTGCTACATCCTCATTTACTGTCCTCGCTGATACAGCGCTGATTTTTTATTTTTTTTTCCATCCTGAAATTCCTTTTGTTCTCTCTTGCACTAGGGGCAGCAACTTCTGTCACTTAAGGAAAAAGAAAAGCAGCTTTGGTGCTGATTGCTGCTGTCCCGGGGCAGTCTTCGGTTTCCTAGTGCATGTATAGCTCCTTTGCCTTGGCACAGACCCATCGTGTAGCAATGTATAATTCATAACAGATCCAGCAATGTATATTTTCTCCTTCTGAATGATCAGTGTGGAGCGCGAGCCTTTGATTAGAGCAACGGAGCACTTGATAAATTATTTCATCTGCTCGAGTCACCACAGAAGTAGACAGTTGCTGCCGCAATTTGTGTAGTGAAGATAAAACACACAAACTGGTTTAATCCATTCTGCCTGTGTACATTCCATTCAACGGCTGCTTCTCCCTTGCAGGACTGTCCACAACTTTATCTAATTAGAGAATGAGGTATTGCACTTGAGAAAATGGTTTTGAACTTTCCAATTTTTTCTTGTTTTATTTTTTTTTTAAAGCAAAAAACTGCAATATTACCACTTATAATGTAAATTGCTTGATCGGTTAAAGCCGCTTAGTTTTTTTTTTTGTAAAGGATTTTTGCTTCTTTTTTTTTATTATTGTGTTGTGTTAGAAAAAGGCCACGCGGTTGCCTGGGGCCTTCCCTTTTTGTGTCTGCTACCAAAGGATGCACAAATATTAGAAGTTGTGATGCTGCAATGGGGCTCCGATGGATCTCAAATTCATAGCCCAGAGACAGTTGGCCCACCCTTTTATGCAGGGGCACTTATGAAAAATGCATGCTTCAGGGCTACCTTTTTATAGCTTATCTTATAGGTTCCATGTTGGGAGAAAATTACATATTTTCTTTATTGCCTTACATATCAGACGATGGAAAAATCTCAGTACCAGCGCAGCTAGGCCAGGATTGTTGGTAAAGGCATTTTAAAACCACATTATTATTTTTATTTATTTTTCATTTTCTTTTGCTTAGTGAAAACTGCATGAGTTTGGTGAAGATTCATTGGAGGTCCTACTAGCTTTTAGTGGTATATTATAGAGCTCTAAAATAGGGCTCTAGGGTTTCTAAAAGGTCAAGTGGGTGATATTCAAAAGACGAACTGGGTGGTAGATGTTAGTTTTAGTTTTTATTTAGAAACATAGGAATTTCAATATATTTGTCCACACACACGAGACCGGAAGTAGACAAACCCAAGAATTAAAAGGAAACGGGCAAACCCAAGAATATTTTCAAATATACAGGTGTAGCACCCTCTAGAAGTGTAGTTTAGGTAAAAGCATTTGGCTGGCTCTAGAATTAAAACCTGAGTCACTGAATCTGGGTCAGGGTTACTAGAGGCCATGGCTGGATGACTCATCCTGACAGCTCTCTGGTCCCTCCCCCTGGTATCTGGAATATTAAAGAGTGTTCTAGAACCAAAGGGCGGAGGCGAGGAGGAGCTGGATCCCACCGCAAGAGGCAACTAGAGGGATTCATGCTGGAAAAAGCAGCGGGAAAGAGCAAGCAGAGACAGTGAGTAATATCAGCACAGTGCAGGGACAACACAAGGTGGAGAAACTCACAGCTGTGGCAGTGCTCTTTGAAGACCGTGTTGTGCTGAAATCTTTATCCTTGCCCTGGGGAATCTTCATGGAAGTGTGCCAGTCAGGAAGGACTGTGGAAGCGTGTGCCAGTCAGTAGGACTGTAGAAGCAAATGAAAACAAAAGTATTTCCTATAGTTCTACTTCAAGCATACATTTCTGATTTTATGGAAAGGACTAAGAAGATATAAACCATGCCAATGGTGCAGCAGAAAACATATAGCACAGTGAGGAAGGCTTGTGGTCCAGGATGATGGGACAGTCAAAATTAGAAGCGGTGCTCCCCCTCAGTTGCGGAATGCCGACTGCCCACATATCAGAAACAGTGCGACCGCTGCATGGGGGCGCTAGACTAATTTGCCTCTCAACCCAGTCTAACAGTGTAGCGGAAGCCGGCAGGGGCTCTTTCCTTGCTGCTCCCCTGCAAAGTGCTGCCCTAGGCCTGGGCCTTGTTGGCCTAGGCCAGGATACAGCGTTTGTCTGAGGTACAGCTCCCAGGTGGGACATGGGTACCTGCTATTTGTCTCTGAGTTGTCTCAGACTTGCTACTCTGATTGCCATTGTATGAGTGCACATAGACAGTGATCTGGCAGGATGCCCCCTGCGAAAACAAGAGATTCATTTTTCTAAACATTGGTAAGCAAAAATGTGTTTAACCAAAAAATGTCTTTCATTTTTTTCCCTAGCAAGTATGAATCAAATGGTTTCTTCTGTTTTCACACATTGCCCCTGGTGGCAATTCTATCTATGCTAAAAAAGAAAAGGGAAAAAAAAACAAAAAAAAAACATTAAAATGAATGAGTTTCTCAGCTGCGTAGAAGTCTAAAGTTTTCCAGCTGGGCTCTTACGAGGCAATCTAACTGTTGTACATTAATTTAAGGAACTTTCCAGAGCCTGTAAATACATGGTCTAAATGGCAGATTAACACTAAGCTCTAGGCGAAAGTTCGTCTTTTTTTGGCATTCCCATTGCACATACCTGCCCTTTTTGTAATATTTTATCATCTTTGCCTCTAGTATTGTGCCTGGTGTCTCAGCAGATAATGGTTATTGATGAGGATTACTACCAAGATTCACTCTTCCTGAGATCTACCTAATGGGACCTTGTAATCATTTTTGATGGGCAGATTGCTAGTGGATCTGTTGGCATTTATGTAAGCTGGTCTTTTGGACATCTAGTCAGCTAGTGGATGGGCCAGTCGATGTTTCCATCAAGTCACTTACACCGTCGGATCTTAAATGCAATACTACGCTGGCTGCTAGGTGGCGAATATGCAAATGAGCATGATACGCCGATTCCCGAACGTATTTGTGCCGCGTCATCGTAGTTTACGTCGTTTCCGTAAGCGTAAGGTTACCCCTGCTATATGGTGGTTTAACTTAACTTTACTTTACATGCCTTGTTAAGTATGGACGTCGGGACAGTGTCATGTTTTTACGTCGTTTACGTAACTAGTTTGCGAATAGAGCTGTGCGTTAATTACGTTCACGTCAAAACCAATGTATTTGCGGCGTACTATGGAGCATGCGCACTGCGCTACATTTACGGCCGGCGCATGCGCAGTTCGTTCGGCGCGGGGGCGCGCTTAATTTAAATACATGAAGCCCCCTTTGAATTACGCGGGGATACGCTGGGCCATTTACACTACGCTGCCGCAAATTACGGAGCAAGTGCTTGGAGAATAAGGCACTTGCTCCTGTAAGTTGTGGCGGCGTAGTGTAAATAGGAAACGCTACGCCGCCGCAGATATACAAGAATCTGGCCCCTAGACTTTATAATATTTGACTACTCTTTTTTTTTTATAGAACTACAAAAAATTTTGTCTCATCTGACCATTGCACCTTTTTCCATGTGGCCTCAGAATCGCTAAGGTGTGTTTTGGCAAAGCTCAGTGGTGACTGTATGTGGCCATTTTACTTGCACTTCACAATTTTGTGCCACTTTGTGTTTGCCTATCACATAAAATCCCAATAAAATACATTTTTTTTGTAATTTTGTGGTTGTAACATGACTAAATGTGGAAAATGTTAAGGGGTCTGAATACCTTTTCAGGGTGCTGTATATGTGATGTTGAGGCCAGTGGGCAGAACTACTGAGCACTTCTTAGAACATGAGAGGTCAACACTTCTGGAAGAATAACTTTGTGCACCCACAGAAGATTTCTCTGCAACAGAAAGGAGTTTGGCAGTAGTGACAACAGTGGAAAAGGTGAACATTACCTTCTTTACAGGGAGTAGCTTTATTTAGACATTTATTAAAAGGATATTTGTAGGCACTATGTATATATCCACAAAAGCATGCTATGAGCAAGTCAGTTTTTGTTATTTTTTAAGGTACTACAGTAGCCTAGGAGGGATTGCTTTGACACAGTTGGCCAGTTTGAACATGTATTGAAAGATATACAAATGCAGAATCCCTGGTTTTATGCAAAATGTACCTAGAAATATTTAAGGGTTTATAGCAGTGTGTAAAATGTTAATTCAGAATCCTCAATGACATCAGTCTGCTAAAATGGGCACTTGTAGATTCCATTGGAAGCCCATGGGACATGTTGACAGCACATGAGCCCAGTTAGTAAGAGAGCATTGTCACAATCTAGCAGAAAGTGGCAGGATCACCAAGGATTATTTTAATGAAGGATGAAGATCTAAAAATTTGGAAATTACTTTTGAGAATTTATTGATTGGGATACAAATACTTGAATCATATTCTGAGTTTCTCAATCCAGCCTTTCGTTCCATCTTGTAAAAATCATATTTGAATCACTGATTTCCAAATCGATGGCCTGCACTCCTTGGTTGCCTTGTACCCAGGCCTGCCTTTCAACGGACTTCCACCACTATCCTGTATAAACCCACCTTTGTAGTGCACATAATTTGCTTTACTTTCAGAATTTGGCCCGATTCTTCTGTAAATCAGCCAAATGTTTCCGACAGATATGTCCTTTATTTCTACATTTCCATTTCTCTGCGGCCGAAGTTATGGATTAACGTGTCAATGTGAATATCACCTCAGACATTGGGACAAGAGAAAAGCATATCTATTTCATTGCAAGGATTAGATGTTTTTTGATATCGTCGGAATGTGTCAGACAAGTCAATAGGCTGTATAAAGGTGTCAAAAAATACAAACTAGAAAATCAGGTGCTAATTGTATTCAGGTACACAGAAAGCTCAGGTTGAGAGCTGTTGACAGAAAAAATAGTGCTAATTCTGTTTACACCACACGTACCTGCTTGTTCAACATATTGCAGTGCGATTATCTTTGTTCTAGATAGAGGTTAAAGTGAAACTCCAATTTTGTTTTTTGTGAAAAAACAGTCAACACCACTTCAGAGCTATACATTGCACAAATTTTACCAAATTTTATTGTAGAGCCTTAATGTGGTTCTAATGGTATTTTTTTTTCCCCTAACATAAAAAAAGATGCTATGTTCACCTGCTCTTTACAATGGTATTGCACAGAACAGCTCCTTACCTGCTCATCCGAGGTACTCCGCTGGTCCTCTTCAAATCTGAATCCCTACCCAGCAAGCTGTGTGCTAAGGGGGTACCCATGCGTGTCTGTTACTTTCAACTTTTACAGTGCCTTGATAAAATATTCATACCCCTTTACATTTCCCACATTTTGTCATGTTACTCATCCACCTTACCAACCACTCTGTGTCTGCTACTCCTTTTTGTCAATCACTCCACTGGCTTCCGCTCTCCCAACAAATTAAATTCAAAATACTAACTACTTACAAAGCCATCCACAATTTAGCCCCCAGCTACATCACTAGCCTATTCTCTAAATACCAACCTACTTGTTCTCTTTGTTCCTCTCAAGACCCCCTGGTCTCTAGCTCCCTCGTCACCTCCTTCCATGCTCACCTCCAGGACTTTTCCAGAGCCTCTCCAATCCTATGGAACGCCTTACCCCAATCTGTCCACTTATCTCCTACTCTATTAGCTTTAAGACAATCCCTGAAAACCCTTCTGTTCAGAGAAGCCTACTCTACCCACACCTAACAAGTGTATTTTCATTTTCTCCACCAGCTCACCCCCCACAGTTATTACCTTTTGTTCCACTTGACCCTCCCTTCTAGATTGTAAGCTCTAATGAGCAGGGCCCTCTGGTCCCTCCTGTATTGATTTGTATTGTAAGTGTACTGTCTGCCCTCATGTGGTAAAGCGCTGCGTAAACTGTTGGCGCTATATAAATCCTGTGTAATGTTGCAACCAAAATCGAAAATTTATTTTATTGGGATTTTATCTGATAGAAAAACAAAGTGGAACATAATTGTGAAGTGGAAGGTAAATGATAAATAGTTTTCAATTTTAGGAGAGATTTGCCATATGCGTTTTCGCCAATGTCATTGGTGCATGCGCACTGTAGTAGGAGCATGATCGTGCCTTATCTATAGGGCTGTGCCGTGACCGTCGGTCCCCGTGCGCGACTCTGGCCAGTAACAGAGCTGGTGTCCATGGCCCGAAATAAAAAGGGGTTGAAGATAGACGCGGTCACACAGTGTGGACAGCGGTGACATCGCAGGCTTCTTCTGCAGATGAGTGCCACCTAATGGGCTAGTATGCAATGCATACTAGCCCATTATGCTTTTACTTTGCTGTCGCTGAGAGCTTGAGCCGGCCGCTCACAGCCCAGCGCTCAGGTGAGCGAGGAGGGGGCAGAGCAGAGACTGACAGTCAGCGGCTCTCTGCTCAGGGAGCTGTGAGAACAGAGCGATCAAGGGTGTTAGGTTGCTCAGTTCTCTTAGTGGTGCCGGGGGACAGATGGTCTGATGCTGCATCCAGCTAGGTAAATATAATCTTGGAAAAAAAACATAACCCCGTACTTCTCTTTAAGACTAGGGGCGGGGGGAGAAAATGTCACAGTTAAATATCCGTTCAGATCACAGCTGTTATTTCTCTAGTGCAGGATGGAAAATGTACACCAACAGCTAAAACAAGAAAACACAGTAATATCCTTCTGTGTAATTTCATCCAGGAAATAACACATAGCGAGTGGGTGATGCAGAGGAGTCGGTGTTGCTGCTGTCACACATCTGGAACGGTGCAATATGATGGGATCATTGTTGCTAGCCTTTACAATCCCTGTATTTAACCTTCAATGGCATAAAGAAAACAAATCAACATGTAAATTATGCAAGTGTACTTATGGTTGTATGTGCAACAGTTGCGACAAAGGCAATTTCAAGAATACTAGTGGAACAATACAGTACAGAACACAAAAAATTAATATTTTTGCTCTTGCTGCTGTACTTAGTATAACGTATGTAGCGCCCTGCTCCTGTTGAACAGGCGGTGCTTTAAATTTATTGGGGGTCTGAGCTGTTATTTGGCTCAGACTAGAGTGATTAAGGGCAATTTGGCCTCTGTTCCAGCCATAACTGTGCTGAGAGTATCCACCATTATTCGATATATAAATTTACTTAAAGCGGAGCTACAGCCGCGATTTTTATTTTTTTTTTCAAGTCAGCAGCTACTTACCTTGTCCTACTTGCCCGCGCTGATGGGCCCCCCGATGCCGGTCCCATGATCGCTCCGGGTCCCGCGCCGCCATTCACACTATGGGAAACAGGCAGTGAAGCCGTACGGCTTCACTGCCCATTTCCTACTGCGCCTGCGTGAGTCTCACGCTGGCTTGTGAATGGGCGCGCTGCTCTCTGAGAACACACACAGTTCCCAGAAAGCAGCGCGCCCCATTCACAAGGAGAAGGACAAGAAGAAAAGGCACCGCGGAGTGGAAGAGGCAGATTACGGACTTCCGCATAGCAACAGCTATTTCGGGTGAGTATATATTTTTTTTTTAAGGTTTTTTTTATTTAATTTTTTTAAACAACATGGCAAAATGTTGTTTTCCTGGGTGGAGCTCCGCTTTAAATAATAAACATACTAAGTTATGTGTTTAATTTCCAAAACACCAGACCCTAAACAAAAACACCATCTATAACAGTGCTAATAAGTAACAATTGTTGAATTTACATATGCATAAGGGACCAGTAGGAATCCAATCAAAATCCTTATGTGAGGTGTCCCACTGGATAAGAGACACTGAACAATAAAAAAGTGAACTAAATTAAAAGGCTGAAAATGCTAGTGAGCATACAACAATCCAATAGAACAAAAGTCCATAGAAGTTCTTGTGCAATCAGATGAGATAAGCATTGTGCTATTCCACCTTCGCCAACAATGGATAACAACACCCGAAGTGATCTATAAGAGGATGGCTCCTTACCAGATGGAGTTGACCCTTAATTGATATAAAAAAAGGAGTCAAATAGGCTTTGTCAAATGAACCTGTATGGTTGGATGAATCCTTGCACTTTAATCCCTTAATGACAGATATTTCCCAGTCGGATATGTAAAAACAAGCATGGTACCAACATAGTGTAAAACTGTTTAATGTACAAAATATGGGTAACATCAAAGAGCCAAGTGGCTGCTTACTTTAAAAGTGCCCCGAACCTGACACTGAGGTTTGCTCACTTGTCTGTGACAAGAATCCAGGTCCCGGCTAGTTCATCTGTTGTGGCGTGCGTGCGTTCCACTTGGCTGACGCCTCAGACCAACGGGACAGGAAGTTGTGTCGGATGTGTGCGTGACCAGGTACCGCCTCGACGTATGTTTCGTGTTACGTCCTCAGGAAGCGTACCCGGCCACGCACTGATAGGTCATTTAATTAGACTAAGGGGAGGAGAAAGGTGCAAGCGTCTGTTCCGGTTTCAGCAGCGATGCCTAGTAACCAACAATGACTCCTACGCCTCAATTCTTGCAAACCAATCAAAATATTGATTTAAAGCTATGTCACCCCAGTAATTAAACCTGGAGTACTTAGGCCCGGACCAAGTGTAGAACAAGATCAGTGATTGATGATAATACAAAAAATGTATTACAATTATAATAGATATACATTGCATTGTTAAAAATTATTAAAAACATAATTTTTAATGATATTGGTTTAATAGTTACTTATAATTTTAGAGGGTTTATTTATAAGAACTATTGAAGTTCACCAATCTTATTATTAATTTTTTTTTTTTTTTTTATAATTTATATTATAATTTATAATTTCAATACATTTTTTATATTATCATCAATCACTGATCTTGTTATACACTTGGTCCGGGCCTAAGTACTTCAGGTATTATTACTGGGGTGACATAGCTTTGAATCAATATTTTGATTGAGTTGCGAGAATTGAGGCGTAGGAGTCATTGTTGGTTACTAGGCATCGCTGCTGAAACCGGAACAGACGCTTGCACTTTTCTCCTCCCCTTATGTCATTTTATACGTCAGATCATATAGACTATCAGTACGTGGCCTGGTACGCTTCCTGAGGACGTAACACGAAACGTACGTCGAGGCGGTACCTGGTCACGCACACATCCGACGCAACTTCCTGTCCCGTTGGTCTAAGGTGTTAGCCAAGTGGAACGCACGCACGCCACAACAGACGAACTAGCCGGGACCTGGATTCTTGTCACATACACGCGAGCAAGCCTCCGTGCTGGATTCGGGGCACTTTTGAAGTAAGCAGCCACTTGGCTCTTTGTTGTTAACCATATTTTTTACATTAAACAGTTTTACACTATGTTGGTACCATTTTCGTTTTTACATATCCGACTGGGAAATATCTGTCATTAAGGGATCAAGGTGCAAGGATTCATCCAACCATACAGGTTCATTTGACAAAGCCTATTTGACTCCTTTTTTATATCAATTAAGGGTCAACTCCATCTGGTAAGGAGCCATCCTCTTATAGATCACTTCGGGTGTTGCTATCCATTGTTGGCGAAGGTGAAATGGCACACTGCTTATCTGATCTGTTTGCACAAGAACTTCTATGGACTTTTGTTCTATTGGACTGTTGTATGCTTACTAGCATTTTCAGCCTTTTAATTTAGTTCACTTTTTTTATTGTTCAGTGTCTCTTATCCAGTGGGACACCTCACATAAGGATTTTGATTGGATTCCTACTGGTCACTTATGCATATGTAGCGCTACCCCTGAAAGGAGCCGCTGGTTGATTGTTGGGACCGGCACATTACGTAGTTCTAGCGTTGTCTAGGGGTGTGATGCATGAACAAAGTAGTGAGCGGAGGTCCAGACATTAAATAAAGTTTTCCAAGGCTTTTTTTTTCAGGCCAACATAGCCAACATCAACTTCAGTTAGGAGAGAAAAGGTTGATGTAAAGGGATAAACTTGCAGTGTCAGGCCTGGATGTGAATGGGCAATCCAGCCCTTAGTAACAGCGGTCCGTAATGGATGAATATAGGGGCGAATCCTTCCAATGGACTCCAGCCCGGGTCACCGGGAGACAGTAATGCGTACCTGTAACATCCCGGTCACCAGATCCCCGATTAGTGCGGCACTCAGCCTGAGATCCGTTTCAATGGAACCTGGAACCCAGTGGATTACTGGGGTCCTCTTTCGCCTCCGGTTGAGGCTCAATGAAGCCTGCAAGCTTGGCCAGGAGGGCCGCACCGGCGGGGCCCACAGGGGCGCACATCCCAAAGGTGGATGCCGCACCCAGCAGTGGGACCCCGCGAATATTTTAGAACACTTGACACCTGTCACAGATATACCCCTCCCCAGCATGCCCTGCGAGGGAAGAACTCCTCTAATTGGCTGCTGGGGAAGACTTGCTCTGCCAGAAACCCTGCTGGCACCAACTGCTGGCCGGAGATGATACCACATCCCTAGAATGCAGATTGGTCCAGGAGACCTTTCTGGACCGACAGGGGCCATAGTTTAAATAAATCACGATTGGGAGCAACGTAGCTCTCCCATTCTAGCTAACTTTGGCGTAGTGCCCTTGCTGAAAGTAAGGGGGCAATACACATATGTAAATTCAACAATTGTCACTTATTAGCAATATGTTAGATGGTGTTTTTGTTTTGGGTCTAGTATTTTTGAAAACTATACACATAACTTAGAATGTTTATTATTTAAGTAAATTTATATATTGAGTTACATTTACTAGCGCCCCCACTCCCACATTTACTTCTGTTTATAATCATTTGATTATTTGGGGAAGCAGCTGACATTATTATTTATTTTTTATTATTTACAATTTTGGCGCGAGATATTGTCTTCATTCACCATTACTCGCCTGGGGGTGTTATTACCACCCCAGGCCAAAGGTGGCAGCAGCAAGGTCAAGGTGTATTGAGTGTCTCCTTCGACAGGGAATCAGTGGGAGTGGTTGCCCTGCTGTGCATGCTGGGGAGGGGTACTTAAGGGGCAGATGCCATTTTTGCGGGGTCTGTTGTCCATCCGCGCCTCGTGGCCCGCCTGGCCTGAGGTGTGCATTCTGAATCCTAGTTTTGGGACCACGTTGGCCCGGGGCTGCGGCTTCGCCTGTGGGCCCAGTTGTCTGTCTGGGGCCTGTACTGCAAAGGTGATCCTGTGCTGTCCGTCCTGCGGGAGGAGGTCACTTGATAAAGGAAGCCAGAGGAGGACCTATCCTGGAGAGGGCCATGCAAGAGACTGGTACCTTGGGAGAAAGCCTGGAAACTTCATCGAAGGATGCACCGTACACCGATAAAACACAGTGGACCAACACCAGCAGATGACATGGCTCCTCAAATCATCAGTGACTGTGATTTTACATTTTATTTGGAAATCAAGGTTCCAGAGTCTGGAGGAAGAGTGGAGAGGCCAGAATCCAAGTTGCATGAGGTCCAGTGTGAAGTTTCCACTGTCAGTGATGATTTGGGGAGTCATGTCATCTGCTCTGGTTGGTCCACTATGTTTTATCAAGTCCAAAGTCAGCGCAGCCCTCTAGCAGGAAATTCTAGAGAACTTCATGCTTCCTTCTGCTGACTGGCTTTATGGAGATGCTGATTTCATTTTCCAGCTGGAATGGGCACCTGCCCACACTGCCAAAAGTACCAATATCTGGTTTAATGATCATGGTATCACTGTGCTTGATTGGCCAGCAAACACATATGACCAAAACCCCATAGAAACAATCTGTGGAGTATTGTCAAGAGGAAGATGAGAGACACCAGGCCCAACAATGCAGAATTGCTGAAGGCTGCTATCAAAGAAACCTGGGCTTCCATAACACCTCAGCAGTTCCACAAGCTGATCTTCTTCATGCCACAACACATTGATGCAAAAGGAGCCCCGTCCAAGTATTACAAGTCCAAGTAATTACATACTAGACTGTACATGGATATACTTTTTAGTAAGCCAACATTTCTGTATTAAAAATCCTTTTTTTTTTATTGGTCTTATGTATTCATATTTTCTGATATACTGAATTTTGGTGTTTCATTAGCTGTAAGCCATAATCATTAAAATTAAAAGGAAGAAATGCTTGAACTATATCACTCTGTGTGTAATGCATCTATATAAAATATGAGTTTCACTTTTTGAATTGAATTACGTTTTGATCATATTCTAATGTTATGAGATGCACCTGTATGTTTGTGATTGGGTTTAGATACACTTTAACATCTACTGCTGCCCTTCATCCATGTGTGGCTCCTGAGAAAAAGAGGGCGCTGATTGTTCCAAATTAATGGCGCTCATCCTGGCTCGTCTGAGCCGCTCATTATTAACATTGTGGAACATATGCTTCCAATTCTTGTTGGCTGAGCTTGATAGTAATTACCTTCTGCTGTTGGGTTTCAGCAAAATATAGTCTGGTGGTGGTGGGCTTGCTGGGATAGTAAGTGTTCCTGACAGGTTGTCTGCCACTTGCGTCCAGCGTGCACATGGAAAATGAGAGTACCCATGCTTGCAAGCGAGGAGAAACACTTTGATATGCGCTGTTATGCTCTTTGCATTCATGTACACTAACAAATATTTTACTCCTAAACTGGCACAGCACAGGATTTATCTATATATTGTTATGAACAGAGACAGCACTTTCTACTGATTGTGTGACAGTTGTAATACCTGATGTTAAGATGTCCTGGGCCCATTCACACTTCATGCAACATAAGGTGCTTTGGGGTGTTGTGTTGCTCATGTTGAGGGCATGTGGCCTGGTATGGTGTAGGAGGGGGACACTCGCTTGTCCCCTTTTCTGGCCTGCTGGGCTGTGTGCTCAGATAAGGGTCTGGTATGGATCCTGAGGGAACCCCCACAACGTTTTTGTTGTTGTTGGGGGATTGCCCTTAAGATCCATACCAGAACGAATGGTCTGGTATCATCCTGGCGGGGACCTTACCCATATTTTTTTAATTTTCGTGGGGTTCCCCTTCAAGGTTCGCCGCACACGAGTCACCCTGCAAGTCGGATCATCTTGATCAGACTTCTGGTGCGACCTCTATTCATATCAATGGGCTCCCATAGGGAACCATTGATTTTGAATAGAGAAAGAAAAACGAGTCTGAAAGCTAGCGCGGCGAAACTTGCATTGAATTCAATGCAAAATGCGGAAAAAACCCCCATTAAAAATGCATTTTTTTTCCTGGCGTCTCTACTACCTTTACAGCCTGTTTTTTTGAATGTCAGTGGGCATGAGGCCTAAAGCAATAATGAAATGGCCAAATGGCTCTGTATTTTCCATGTATCTGGTCAGCACTGCTATTCAGGTGTTGACCTCGGTCCTCTTGACCCTCTAACTGTGTCCCTGTTTGGTACCCACTCTGTGCCTCTGGTGACACTCTCTCTTACAGCTTCCTGGCTGCTACAGCCCACTGGCTTGGGCCCTCTGTCTGCTTTTTCAGACCGTCCTGTGCCAACAGGCACGCCTGGACTCCTTGGGAGGGTGGAGCCCAGAACCCTGGTCCTGGCTCTGCTATAAGCCCAGGACCCACCTGCACAATCAACAAGCCTGACTCCTGGCTGTTCCCAAAACCAGGTCCCAGGATTGGAGATTCAGTCCCCCTGAGATCGCTATGAAATCTTCAGGCTCCAGGTCCACAACGATTTTACCAACCACAGAGGAAACTGATAAAACAGTTTCCTTCAAATTAAATAATCCTCCTAGAGTAAGGTGACCAGATTTTTAAAATGAAATCCGGGGACATATTTTTTTTACTAGTATTGGTGGAAATCAGCGACTCTCTGCCCATCGCCCACCTGCCTCACATCCTGTCAAGTCTCACTCTCCGGGCCCCCGGCTACTACTGGGTGGGAAGTGGAGGAAGATCACTCCGCCAGGGAAGGGAAGGAGATAAACAGGCAGACGGCTGACTAGGACTTGAGCCAAGGCAGAAGAACATGCAAGTGGAGCTGAATGGTCATGCACCCAAAACTGAAGCAATATTCCCTCCACTCCGACCAGCACATGATCATCACAAAGGGGCACAGATAATGGAAAAAAATACACCCCCCTAAGCTTGTAGGAGCGGCGGAGCAGGGGGGGGGGGTGTAATTCAGATTTTTTTTTTTTTATTCTGCACTGACTGTCTTTGAAATTGCCCCAGCCCCAGGGCTGTCTTTTCCATTGGGCACACTGGGCAGTTGCCCGGGGGCCCCACTTGCCTGGGGGGGCCCCCATCGGCTGCCCAGCGACCCCAGTAAAAAATGGTGGAGAATGGCGGGTCAGAACTGTAGAACTGTATCATGTCTACAGTCTCTGAGGAAGAGTCTGGAGAGGAGTTAAGAGTGGGAGCGCCGCTGGGATGGGGGTCACAGGAGAAGTCAGACATGAAGAGACAATAGGATAAAACCAGAGCAGCCAAGCTGGAGCCATCTGACTGAGCCTTGCATGGTGCACCTGAGAGGAGGTCAGTGTTAGCACCACCAGGCCAGTCTAAGGGCGGGTGGTTGCTAAAGAAAGGGGGGAGTGAATACAAAAATATTAGTGCCCCCCCTTACCTTAGTGTATTTACTCTACGGAAGGTGGTTCCCCTTTACATCAGAGTCTGCAGGATTCCCCCTTACAGTGCTAGGGGGAACTCAGTCTGAGGACCGTGATGTAAGTGGGAACTCTGATGTAAAGAGAAAGCAGTCTCTGGTCACCAGAGCCCCCCTCCACATCAGAGTTCCCCCTTACATCATGATCTGCAGTGTTCCCCTTTACATAAGAGTTCCCTTTCACTGTAAGGGGGAATCCTGCAGACTCTGATGCAAGAGGAAACTCTGATCAGGCTGGGTTACAGTAACCTAACCTTCATGCCAATGAAGAAATTTGTAAAACTGTAATTTTAGGTACTTTTTTTGCAGTGCCAATAAAAAATTGTGGTTCTGCCAGTAAATTTCATGATTTTTGGCAGTAAATTCTTGTGCGTGGTTGTGTAGACAGGGCCCCAGTGCACTGTATTGCCCGGGGGCCTATAATGAACTTAAGATGGCACTGCCCAGCCCCTTGGTCTGGGGACAGTGTCCTCAATCCGGGGACTGTCCCCTGAAACTGGGGATGTCTGGTCACCCTATCCTGGAGTCTGTCTCAACCTGCCTATTTGAGAAACCTGGGCGACAACCACTAGGACAGGGAATTGTACTATTCCCCAATTTCCCCAATCGTAAAGGTATTGGGGCTCATATATATATATATATATGTGTGTGTGTGTGTGTGTGTGTGTGTGTGTGTGTGTGTGTGTGTATGTGTATATATTTATATATATATGTAGTGCCCCCTTACTTTCGAAAGGGATGCTATTGTACATTAAGTAGGGTGAGAGACTTGCCTGCTCTCACCCAGGTTGATTTGTGGTAAATTTGGGCTGCGGTCTCATCTCTGGGCAGCAGATGGCACCAGAGGGGTTCAGGCAGAGACGTTTTTCCCCAGCAGCCAATTGGATGAGTGTTTCCCTCGTGGGGCATGCTTGGGGAGGGTATATCTGGGGCAGACGCCATTTTTCGGGGTCTTCGCGGGTTCCTGGTTCTAGGTCCAGCACTCACCTTCAGGGTGTGCACACATCACAGGCCCCACCACTATGGCCTATCTGGCAGGGGCCCGTACTACGCGGAGTTCCAAACTCTGGGCCCTCATGACTCAGAGCAACTGAAATTGCCAAGGGGCCCCAGTGACTTACTCGGTCCCCCACTTCAAGAGAAAAGGATCCCAAGCTGGGTGCTGTTCGGTGGGGAGTTGGTCTGAGGTGAACCCGGAGGCAGATGAACCAATAGGGCACAGACAAAACCATCGAGGATCTGAGTGACCGGACACTGACAGGTTGTATGCAGAGACCCTTTACTAAATCAAATTCTATTAGAGCCAAGTCGGTGGCAGAGACTTGTTCCTTCTTAGCATTCTCAGTGACTTTCTGACAGCCAGGCCTGTGAGAGGGGCCTGTCCAGGGGCGCTATACCCACTCCGGCTGGAGTGGCGACGAGACAAACACATTTGTTGGAGGCAGGATTGCTATTATCCACAGCCTGTATCTGCAAGGTTATTCTTTTGTTCACCAATCTACTCTATCTACCTCAAGTTGACTGTTGGTCGTGTTGGACCAGAAATAAAGCATTGAAAACGTCAACCAACGATCTGGACATTCTATTACTGTTCTCATCACCCCTAGACACCATCACAGAGGTAACTTAAATACGCCGATCCCAAATCTAACCAGCGGCTCCTTCGGGGGTAAGCGCTACACATATATATATTTTATTCTGTACACTGGACGTTCTGCCACTTTTATTTTTTTGGATGGATTAAATTAGCTACAAACTTCAGACACAACAGAAGTCAGAGAAACTAAAATAAATATTATTACATTTAGCTGGAGGCTCTGCGAAAAAAAAAAAAAAAAAGCCCAAATACCTTTTGTGATTGGGGAATGGCGTACTATTCCGTATATACACGGCTCTAAAAGCATTTTTGGAACAGGGAAGCTTACACCGCAAGAGCTGTTCCCGTCCTGATAATACCGTATTGTGTAACAGGTAAAAAAAATACATTAAAACCTACAGACCTAACAATGACATGACAGACTATAGAGGGATATTTGATATTCCTATTATAGGAGAGTGTAACTGCAGAGCAGTAGAAGCTGCGGCTAATTACGCCTTTTACAATGGAGCATTGTGCTTTAGCGCTAATAGGTCCTGAATTATAATGATTAGTGATTTTTTTTTTTTCTAGAGCCACCAAGCGTTACATTATCTCAGTGTATGTATTTATCGCTCCTACTACAAACATGCAAAATATTCCAATGGCGTTCCATCGCTTTTTTTTCCCTCTAGTTCCTGAAATAAGAGCGCCCACCGCAGTGCCTTTTTATGTTGACCAAAAATCCTCACACCGGCGCCGCGCACGCTAGTTTTCATTGGCTTGTCATGTTCGCTAATTAGGAATCGGCTGCACGGTTCACCTTGTTAATTAAAGGGGCTTGCACACACAAAAGGGCCTTAGGGCACAGCGATGGAACAAGCCTTGCTGTACTGCCCTGAGATAACTGCAGCCTGTGATGTAAGGGTCTCTCTCATCTACCTTCCATTTTTTTTTATTTGAAATGAATAAATCATTGAGATATTTTTTTTTTTCCTGGCGGAGTGAGAATGCAAGATTTCACATCTTTTGTAAGATGCAAATTATATGTGATCAATAGAAATGGGATGATTCTCCCGCATTGTGCTTAGCAGACTCCTTAATTTACTGCTTGTCACTTAGCTATATAAAAGAAAACACTGAAGCATGGCTTGATATTTTTCATCCCCCAATCTGGCAATTTATTTTTTATTTTTTTATTTCATGGCCTTGATCTTTCCCAGAAAAGCAGTATTTGTATCAGTGTTTAAACTTGTGTTTTAAACAGCAGAGCTAAAGACTTTTTAAATTTTAACTAGGCTTGTAGGATAGATGCAGGCTGAGCTTAAGAACACAGAGAGAAGGTTTAGATAATTTTATTTATTTATAAAAGGCCATGAAAGATTATTGCAGCACAGAAATTCCCCCCTTTTTTTTTCTGTCCCACTTTTGTTCAAGCACCATTAAGTCTTAAAAACAACACAGTTTACATGTAGTAGCTGTTGATGGCATTAATATGCATGCTAAGTGTTTCCATATCTGCAGAATTACATATTTCATTCCGTATTAAAGGGCCAGTCCAGCCTAAAAGTGATATTTTTGTTAGAGGTGGAGCCTGGTGGGCTGAGTGGGACAATATTTTTTTTATATATCTTGGATAAACCAACAACAAAGGCTCTCCATGCCACAGTTCCCTGCTCTGTTGCTGCACACCTGTGAGTTTTGGGTGTCCCTGCCCACCTTTCTGTGTCCTGGCTTCTCCTGTTTCTTTCTCCATAATTTAACCATTTACAGACTTGAAGATTTTCCCCCTTAATGACCAGGCCATTATTTTTTATTTTATTTTTAAATCTGAGTTCTGTTGAATCCAGTAATACAAGATTTCACAGAGAATCTCACATGTGAAAACTGCTATGCCCTCCCTATGGATCTGTGTTGTGTAGGTACCTCTCTATCTTTTTTTTTTTTTTCGAAAGAGATTCGAAACTTTAAGGCAAGTTTGAAGTTTGGTTGTAAGAAACTGCTTAGTACTGATGTTTTGCTAGATTTTTCTTATATTGGAAAAGTTACAAGCACATAGCTGTAAGCCATGCCTGAGGCTTGTAGCATATGTAAACACAAGAACAAAAATGTCATATATATATTGCAGCATACCAGTCATTAGGACAGTAAAAGGTCTCTGTGCGTCACTTTACGACAGATGTATGCAACCTTTTAGAGGTTTTGATCTATCTGGACATCTGAGAGGAAATTAAAGATCTCGGAATGCCCTTCACATCACCCCCACCATTTTAGTGTCCTCTGCCCCCCATATCAGTGTCCTCTTCCCCTTTTCACATCACACCTATGTAACGTCTCCCCCCCCATAGCAGTGTCCTGTTCTCCCCTTCACATCACCACACCATAGTGCCCTCTGTCTCCTTTACAAACCCCCACAGTAGTGTCCTCAGCCCCCATAACAGTATCCTGTGCTCCTCCAAGCAATGTTATGTGCCCCCCTTCACATCAACCCCACCATTGTAGGGTGCTCTGCCCCCCATATCGGTGTCCTCTTCCCCTTTTCACATCACCCCTATGTAACATGCCCCCCCATAGCAGTGTCCTGTGCCCCCTTCACATCACCACATCGTAGTGTCCTATTTCCCCTTTTCAAACCCCAACAGTAGTGTCCTCAGCCCCCTATAACAGTATCCTGTGCTCCTCCAAGCAATGTTCTGTGCCTCCCTTCACATCAACCCCCCCCATAGTGTCCTCTCCCCCCTTTAAAACCCCCCCATGTAGTTTCTCTCCCCATAGCAGGCATTGTCCTGTGCCCCCCTTCACATCACCGCCCCATAGTGTCCTCTGCCCCTACATACCAGTGTCTTCTGCCCCCTCACATCTCCCACCCACTGTAGTATCCTCTAGCATTTCCCCTATGTGTCCTGTCCTCCCCAAAGCACCCTATTAGCTCCTCAACTGTAATGTGCCATGGGGGCAGAGCAGCAGGAAGGGTTAGCGATTATGTGATCAGTGGTCACATGATTGGAAGCTGGTCTTGCCGGCTACCAATTTTTTGTCCAGATCAACTCAGTCTTTGTGCTGGGAGCGCACAGTAAGTGCGATCTCAGCATATAAACATCGACATACATATGTATTGGGTGTCCATAAAGGGGTTAAGGATTGTAAACCAATCTTTCTGTTTTATTGATTGAAAGCTTTTTCTCTCTTCAGCAACAATTGCACTAGCTGCCCGTTCTGTCCCTCCTTGGTCAGATATATCATGGTACCGGCCCGGGGCTCTATTGCGGCTTCCAGTGAGTTGTCTCAGGTTCTCAGACTGTGTTAGTCTAGTTAGAGCCGTGTTCCTGAGTCTTCACGGTCTTCAGAAATAAGAGGCATTTGTTTATTTTTGCTGAATTCCCAGCATTACTCTTGGCTCCGCAGCGTTGCGTTGTCAGGTTATGTGTTATTACTATAGTGAAACAAATGTTCAGGGGAGAAGAAAATGGGGAGTTAGGATTTTCTAAATTCCAGCTATCTGTCAACAAAAAAACGCTCTATTTCCAATATGTTTAGATTTGGTAGTCTTGGTGTGTACATGTGTTTTGCATTTTATAAAAAAAAAACTTCTGAAAACCACAATAGATGGGTTGGAGGTGCCAGTGAAGGACATATAGCCAGACAGCAGTGTGGCAAAAAGCAAGCTTAAAAAATAGTCATTGTGTCTTCTTTTTAAATCGGAAGTTTAATGTGCTTATATTTGCTTCCCTGGTTCCTCCCTTTCCCCTCATCAATGCGGAGAGTTCAGGTAGAAGGAGATTTCCACTATATCCTGTATACACACCCAAATGTGTGATGTCAATATCATGTGACCTGGCTATGTGTTCTCTCCAGTATAAAATCACAGACATTGTGAGTGATCAGCAGTGTGTGCTTGAGCTTTGGGGTGCACCACCTAATGCTATAGGTTGGGCACACCTAGGTTTCAGTGGCCCATCCGTTGTCTACTCTTCCTCTGCTCCCTGAACCCTCGCTGGTTGATACAGGGGAGATCACGAGGCTGGAACACAGTGACCTAAAAATAGACAAGTACAGTTGTGCTCATACGTTTACATACCCTGGCAGAATTTATGATTTCCTGGCCATTTTTCAGAGAATATGAATGATAACTCAAAATGTTTTCTCATGGTTAGTGTTTGGTTGAATCCATTTATTATCAATCAGCTGTGTTTACTCTTTTTAAATCATAATGACAACAGAAACTACCCAAATGACCCTGATCAAAAGTTTACTTACCCTGGTGATAAATGTACACAAGTTGACACAAAGGGGTTTGAATGGCTATTAAAGGTAACCATCCTCACCTGTCATCTGTTTGCTTGTAATTAGTGTGTGTGTGTGTGTGTGTATAAAAGGTCAATGAGTTTCTGGACTCCTGACAGACCCTTGCATCTTTTATCCAGTGCGGCACTGATGTTTCTGGATTCTGAGTCATGGGGAAAGCAAAAGAATTGTCAAAGGATCTGCGGGGAAAAGATAGTTGAACTGTATAAAACAAGAAGGGGATATAAAAAGATTTAAAAGGAATTGAAAATGCCAATCAGCAGTGTTCATATTCCAATCAAGAAGTGGAAAACGAGGGGTTCTGTTAAAACCAGGTAGACCAACTAAGATTTCAACCACAACGAAATTCAGCCATCATAAGCTTGCTATAGGGGACACTTGGCTCGAGGCAGGAGCGTTAGCGGGGGACCCGTGAAGAGGAGGATCGGGGCTTCTCTGTGCAAAACCTGACACAGAGCAGGTAAGTATAACATGTTTGTTATTTAAAAAAATATAAATGTAAGGTTTACAGGGATTTTAAGTTGTTGGCAATCATGGCTAACTATAGACTAAAATGGAATGGTCATTTTAAAATGGCTTGTGTAGCAATTCTGTATGTTTTATCAATTTTAAATGAAACTGGACTTTTTTCTTTTCTTACAAAAACAACAGCAACATCATCACATCCAGATTGATGAATTCTACTAGGTTACATATTGCAGGTTAGCATGTTTCCTTTTACAAAGCTTTCAAAAATGATTGGTACACATTTCTGGGTGAGAGATGTCGTCCACAGATAGTTATTATGACGATGCAAGGGAAGAAGATGGCTTTTGACAAGAAGGGTTCGGAGCAGTAGTTTATCAGCGATGAAAGTCCTTTCTACAGGCTGAGAATGGTTGCAAAGCTTATCAGAGGCACTTGGGTGACTTGAGTGTGTTGGGATAGAAAGCATTTGTATTGTTTACTTTACTGAAACCTAATTCCAACAATGTATTTTTTTCCATTATCTGTTCCTCTTTTTAATGGTCATGTGCTGGTCGGGGACCCGGAGAGTAAGACTTGACAGGCTGTGCGGCGGGCGGCGGTGACGCGCAGAGAGTCTCTGATTGCCGCCATTATTAGTAAAAAAATGTCCCCGGATTTCATTTAAAAATCTGGTCACCTTAGTTTAGTAACACTTTAACTCCAGCCATTCCCATTTTCTTTGGCATTGGATAGTGCCGAGAAGAGTTAGAACTTTCTCATGTTTAAAGGCTCTCCCCATAAAATAGATATTTCTTCTCTCCCTGTACTATCCGACACCTGTCACCTGGACAGGAAGTGTTGAGAAATCTCTCTCATAAGAACACAAAGGTTCTAAATCTAGAAATGTTTTATTGTTGCAGTTTTAGTTTTATTGTTTGCGTCCCTGTTCAACAAAATTCCCCTCACTTTCTCTTTTATCTGTGTAGCACCCCTCTGACAGCCCAAAGGCAGAATGGCACATCTAGAGGCCAGGGGCATGCTAGCATTTTACCCCAGGGCTTAGTTCATGGCTAAAATAGGGAGACCGATAAAGGATATTGGGCGGCAGTCACTTCTGTCTTTAAAGTTTTAGTGCAAAACCGTTAAGGAGGTGATTGTGAGGAGTCCCAGATACTGTAGCAGATCACTTACAGATGACAATCCATATCTAGATCAATGTCCAGCTTCACAGTGTCAGAACCTTTAAGCTGACCCGACAACACTGTAAGCGTGTTCCCAAATTTCAGTCCTCTAAGTTAGTCACCAGGTCCTTCTGATTGACCAGCCTTCTATCTGGCTCCAGACCAGACAGGACGGCTTCATGACCACTTCAGCACAGGTTAGGCCCCAAACCAGGCTATTGGGCCTAGCAGAAGGGCTTCATCCAGAAGCACCTCCCTAGGCCTCAGCCTAGGGAAAGTGAGTGAACACATGGCCTGCACCAAATATTTATATCCTCCCCAGCATGCACCAGTGGCCAAAGCCTCCTACTGGGTCAACTTTTTGTTCTGGCTGATGCCTGAAGAATCTCCCAAATTTGGAAGCAGCAATAAAAAGTTGCATGGTTCCAACGCCCTAGTTGGAGATGGGCTTTAACCGCTTAAGTCCCAGCACCGTTTAAAAAGAAACACACCTGTGGCTCCTGCAGTTCCCTGCCAGGATGTAGGTTGAAATTACTGTCTTTCATCCAGCTGACATCAAACATTAAGAAAGACCCATGCTCCACCTAGTGTAAGCCAGCAAAGAAACCTTTTGTTAGATATCATTCCACTCACTTAAATCTGAAATATAAATCAGTGCCTTATAAATCACCCGAATTCTGCCTCTGTGGTGTCATCACATATCGTATTGTCACTCACCACTGACGCGTTTCGTCAGATGGCGTTCTCAAACAGCAAGGGCAATAATGCTGCATGTTTCTACACGTTTACACATGTATAGTATTGGGTGTATACAGGGGCGGACTGACAACTCATGGGGCCCCCGGGCAATAGAAGATTATGGGGCCCCTGGGCTTACAGAGGGACACCACGCCAGGAGGCAGGGCAGCTAAAATCTCAGGATGTTCACATCAAAAGCATGTCGGTTTCAAACATATCAGGGACAGATGTAAAAAATCACAGATTTTTACATACTGTCCCTGGTTTTATTGAACCTGGCAACCCTGATGGGGCCCCCTAGTGGCATGGGGCCCTCGGGCAGTGCCCGAGAGCTTCAATGGTCAGTCCGCCCCTGGGTGTATATTATATGTAATATTTATTACATTATTAATTTATTCTGGCTATTTGAATACATGTACTCTTATATGTGCATGTTTATGCACATGCACACGTAAATTATGCTCTAAATTCCTCTCTGAACACAGCTTTGGTGCTGTTTTCTTTACTTGCCTACAGTTCAGGTTTAATATACAAGTCGTAATCCTGATTTCACTGGTTGACCCTCTGCTTAGCAAATAAAAGATGCTTAACAATTACAGAAAGGATAGGGTTATTATAAGGTGTATGGTTCAGATTTATAGCCAGGGCTGAATGAGAAGCAAAAAAAAAAATTGTAGAATTTGCAGCTGCCTAAAGAGCAGTTCTCCGGTCGTACATCCATGTGTTAATCAAGCAAGCTTCACTCACAACATCTGATGCCAAATTATCTCTCTCTCTGTCTCTGCATTATCATCAGAGACCTTATCTGATGAATTGTGCCTTCCTGTTTATGACATTTGTTAGCCTGTAGGGACTGATCAAGAGTGATCTCAGTTCATCCTTATAATTTTTCATTCTTTACATGGTTTCGAGCTTAACACACACTGCACCCAGCGTCTATATGGAGCCGGTCAGGGCCCTTGTTTGTGTTGATGATGGTTAACCCTTTTTATCATATAGTTTCAAGTCACCCAAACTAGAACGTCACAACCCTGGTGTGCTGGCCAGGGAAAAACCACCATACCGCTTGTGTAAAAATGATATAATTTATTTGGTACGACAATATAAAAAATACATAAAACCTTAACCCCTAAAGACAATTAATAATCCCATATAGTTCATCAAGGAGCTCTTTAACATTTACAAATATAGGCTTGTTGAAAAATGTTACACTACTTACATGCTTTATGACAGCCTCTCTATAACTGACAAATTAGATTATATTACTGCTTGGAGAGAGGGTTGTTGTGAAGATAGTTCATAAGGATAGACTTAAGCCTCGTACACACGATCGGATATCTGATGGAATCTAATCCGAGGGATTTTTTCGGCAGGTATCCGATGAAGCTGACTTTCATCAGTCTTGCCTACACACCATCAGTCAAAAATCCAATTGTGTCAAAACGCAGTGACGTACAACACTACGACGAGCCGTAAAAAATGAAGTTCAATGCTTCCAAGCATGCGTCAACTTGATTCTGAGCATGCGTGGATTTTTGACAGATGGAGTTCCATACAGACGAATGGATTTTTCTATAGTTTTTTTATCCATAGGAAAAATGTAAAACATGTTCTTTTTTTTTTTTTTTGACCGATACAAATCAAACCGATGGGGCCCCCACATGATCGGTTTGTCCGATTAAAACAGTCCATCCGTCTATTTTCATTGGACAAACCGATAGTGTGTACATGGCTTTAGGGTCTGCAGCTGTGGATTATTTTTGAGAAAACCACATTACCCAATTAAGCATAGGGAATAATCCATGTTTATAATGGTCTCAAATTAGCAAAGGAACCACCAACATTCAAATAGGCTTTCTTGTACTCTGTAGCACAGAACTTAGGAGTCTTTACAGGTTTCATGAACACAGTCTTCCTCCTGCAAAGGCAAGTCTTGTTCCCCTTCCTAAGCAGAGGTTATGTTTCGGTTATGATGGTGTCCACTGTCTAAAGCCTCGTACACGCGATCAGACTTCTATCGGACAAATCAGTGGATTTTTGTTCGAAGAGCGTTGTCTGTGGACTTGTTCTGCATACAGACGGCAGAACTTTTTCAGCCAACATTTACAAAACGACATGTTTTTTCAACTCTTTAGCACCACCCTTTGGGCCATGACTAAGCACTGATCGAGTGCGAAACGCGTCGGCTGTCCTGTTTTCTGTGATTGCTGTGACTGTACATGTTTTTGGATTTACAATAAAGACAACTTTTTTCGTTTGAAAATCCTTGGAGTGCGGCCGTCCTTCCCTCTTTTCTTCATCATCATCACCCTTTGGGCAACTTCTGCTATTTTTTGTCTTATGGTTAGCATTGTTTCGGAGCATGCGTGTTTGTACTTTGGATTTTAGTCCAACTGACTTGTGTACACACAATCGGATAATCCGGCAGAACACATTTGTTGTCAGACAACTTGAGAGCATGACCATCCAACATTTGTTGTTGGAAATTCCGACAATTGTCCAATGAAGCATGCAGACGGTCGGATTATCCGCCAAAAAACACGTCCATCGGACAATTGTTGTCAGAATGTCCGATCGGGTGTACAATGTAAATCTCTCACTTTGAAGAGATTTCGTCTCTTTTCCTTTGGGCTGTAGGAGGGGCAATTAAGGGAAATTCACACAACAAGACACAGATGGCAAAATTAAAAAAACACTGAGAGGGTTTTAATCATCTCTTATGCCAGCCTTCCTCAAGCAGGTTGGCCACCAATGCAATAGGTCACTTTTACACTGACCACCAATGTAAAGCCTCATACACACGATCAGACTTCAAACAAACTTTTCCATGAATTTTTGTTCGAAGAATGTTGGCCGTGAACTTTCCCAAAATTGCGTGTTTTTTTCTGCTCTTTACTGCCCTCCTTTGGTCAACTTCTGCTACTGTTGATTGATTTTAACATTGGTTCTGAGCATGCGTGTTTGTACTAAAGTCTGATGGACTTCTGTACACACGATAGGATTTTGCAGAGCGAACATTTGTCCAATGAAAACCAAAAAAGTTTGTCCGATGGAGCGTACACACAGTCAGATTTTTTTTGAAAACCTGCCTTTTTTGAAGTTGTCAAAAAATCTGACTGTGTGTATGGGCCTTAAGAGGTCACTCCTACACTGACCACCAATGTAAGGGGTCACTCCTACACTGGCCACAAATGAAAGGGGTCACTTCTTTACTGACCACCGATGTATCAAATTCTATCCCGTCTATAGATGTGTATCTGTTGTTAGCTTTTGGACATGTTTATTGGTTTCTTTGGTATTCGAATAGGAAGAGTGACCTTTTCTCTTGGTACTCCCAATTCCTCTTACAATGGGGTTCTGAGGTTCTGAATGAAAATTGTATTTGTCCTTGCTGTGCTGCTAAGATGCTGGCGAACAACATGGAAGCACACAAAATTACAGGAGGTCTTTAATATAACCCATCCAAAATATACTTCAACCTACTTCACAGGAAGAATTGAGCAAAGTGTCTTCTACTCCTCTGCTTTAAAGCATTTTGTTTACTACTAAATTACAGCTGAGATTTAAAATAGTTCAAGTCCTGCAGTAAGTATAGATGTATACTCAAGAACAGAAAATCAACTCTGGAAGTTCAAAGTTTTTCTTTTTTTCTTTTTTGTCTTTGCTCTGTTCATGATAAATGCTTGGGTACCCCTGCTAATGCATTGATCAGAAAATGCCTTGCAGGCAGCTCTGTTTATGGAGAGATTAGTGCAATTTATTCAGGGAGCCACAGGGAAGATTGGCCTTGTCTAGAGGCTACAGGGTTGAGCAGTTCTGTGGTTAATGAGGCCCTTTGCCTTGATCTATGCATGTGCATATTTTTAATTTTCCTACAGGTCTGTTTCAACTTCTCTGTGCTAAACATGAGTGAGAATCATCAAAAGCTTAACTAAAATTGCCCATACGTATTGGGAAATAGCGTTTCATTAAAGCACATCTCCACTAAGCGCCATCTGTAGCCAAGATGGACAGGTAACCTAACCGTCAATTTCTGTGTATATATATATATATATATATATATATATATATATATGGGGGGGGGACCTGAAACTACCCCTTTCATGATGAATAACAAAGAAAATGGCCCCAATAATTTAAAGCAGACTCCTTTTATGTGCCTGCACATGCCTTTATATGTCTGCTCCAAAACCCAGGTGCCCAATTTATTATCTATCAATTCAGAGAGTTTTCCCCCTAAACTTTCAATTGTCTCATCACTATGATGTTTGACCTTACTGGTCAATGGGAAGGTGCAGCAGTGTATGGGCTATCCCTCTATGTTGACATGCACCAATCAGCCATTACACCATGACCACTATAAGGTAAAGGGAATGAAATTGACCTGAATGGCATCTGAAAGCAGGTAGGATATATTTTGCACTAATTGAACATGAAGTGATGTGTTGAAAGCAGAAAAAAAGGGTAAATGTGAAGATTTGAGCGACTGTGACAAGGGCCAAATTGTAATGGCTAGACAACAACTGGTTCAGAGCAACTACAAAAGTGCAGCTCTTGTGAGATGTTCTTGGTTAATGCTGGTTCCGATGAAAAGGTGTCCGAACACACAGTGCATTGCAGTTTGTTGCGCATGGCGTTGGATAGCTATAAACCAGTTAGAGTGCCCATACTGACCTGTGTCCACAGCCAAAAGTACATACAAATGGGCACATGAGCATCAGAACTTGACCACAGAACAATGGAAGAAGGTGGCCTGACCTGTTTAATATATGAATGGTTTGAGGAGCACAACAATGAATTTGAGGTGGTGACCTGGCCTCAAAATTCTCCAGATTTCGATCCAGTCTAGTATCTGTGGGATGAACTAGAAAAAAATATGTTGGATGCATGAAGGCCCCACCTTGTGACTTACAGGACTTAAAAGATCTGCTATTGATGGCTTGGTGTCAGATTCCACAGCATACTTTCAGAGGTCTAATGAAGTCAAAGCTGTTCGCTTTGAAAGAGAATTTTCACTTTGCAAGGAAACTTACCATTAGCTTAGTTCAAGGCTCAACAAACCCCGGATGCCAGGTTCCCATGGCGTCAAGATGTTTTGCTTTGGTGCCTGGGGTTCCATCCGAATCCTTGCCCCCCCAGTATGTATCTGCGGGCCCGGGACCGGCATAGCACGTGCCCCCGGGTAGAGGGGAGGGAGGAGAGTGGACACTTTGTGCAACTTCTGCTTTTATATTTTCCCAAACAATTGAGTACTGTCCGTGATACTTTTTTTTTTGCACTAACATACAGTTTTTCAGGACGAGCTTGGTTGTGGAATCAGTTAACTACTAATACTGTATAGTCTGACAGTTGCACTTTAATGAATTACCCCTATTTTTCTATAATGTCTCCATGATTTACGACTATTACTGTTGGGCAGTGGCAGCCCGTCCATTAGGGGTGCCCGGGGACTGCCCCCTTTATCGCCGCCACCCCCTATATAAATAATGGATATATTCACGCATAGCATGAATCTATCCATGGCTGCCACAGCCACCCCCTATTCAGGTGGCCGGCCCCTTTCAGGACACCAGGCACCTGAATTGCAGCGGCAGGGGTGTTTTTTTTTTTAGCACATGATTAGAGTCATAGGCTCTAATGGGCTTTGAACTAGGGTGGCTCGTGGTGCAGAGCATTGTGCCATGAGTCCACCCAAGTGTTACATCAGCGAATGAATATTCGCTGTTGTAACACTGATCCTCAATCCAGCCAATCGGAAGCGAGTGCGAGACCCGTTTTCAAGAAGGAGGGAGGAAATGGAAGCAGCTGCCGTGGAGAGCAGGGGAACGGGAGGCCACCACCAAGCATGGGAAGCCACGATGGGGTAAGTGCGACCAACCATCCCACTGACCGTCTGAATGGCAGTTCACCGGCCACCACTGCTGTTGGGACAAGTTAGAAAACCGCATAAGAATCAGATGAGTTAAGGTTATGGAGATTTGATGGCAAAAAGAAAATCTTTCCAGGTCATAGTCAGTATACAGTTTTTCTTAGTTGCAGTGCGTATATAAAAGGGAGTCCTCATTGCAACTTTTTACAGGGAATTCTTACTGTTGCAGCACCTGACCCAGGTAATGATATTGAACATCAAAACCAAACACATTAAACATCATAAATACTACAAGATCACACAAATTATTTTGGAGTGATATGGCCACAGCTTTTTTTAACTACTCTCCTACCGAGGCAATTTATAAATTTATAATTTTTTGCAAACACGTTACAATTTGCATTTTTTGGTAGAAAATTACTTGGAACCCCCAAACATTCTATATTTTCTAAAAGCAGAGGCCCTGGAGCATGAAATGGTAGCTGATGCAATTTTTTTCTTATGTCACAGAATATTTGCACAGCCATTTATCAAACATACATTTTCAGGAAAAATCACACTTAAACTTATTTTAGTGCACACGAACACAATATAATACCTCATTTTTGGTAAAATAGAAAACATAATAAAACGCTGAGTAAATAGATACCAAACATGTCGAGATTCAACATTGCACATCTTTTTCCATAGGTGACATTCCAAAGCCTTCACAGGTTATCAAGCTAGTCAATTGTGAATTATAGCTCCAGAATTATTGCTCTCCCTCCAACATTCATGCCAATACCCCACGTGTGTGGTGTAGTCACTGAAAACATATGTATGCTGTACTTACGTTTACGTTTGCATGTATGTGCGGGGAATTGGGGGAGTTTTTAATTGTTTTAAATAATTTTGATTTATTTTATTATAATTATTTTTTTCACTTTTTCAAACTTTTTTTTTTTATTTAACTTTATTGCTGTAACAAAAAAGGCCCCTTGTAATAACTTTAGGCAGGGGACAGGTACTTTTTATGGAGACATCGGGGGTCATACATCTGTCTCCCCTTCCCATTAAAGCAACAAACCAAGCACAGATGGTGCTTGGTTAGATATTCCCCTTGCTGTAACAGCCAGGAAATGGCAGGTCTGAAACAGGAAGTGACAAAATCCTCATCACTACTGGGATCATTCATCACAGAGGAGATGGGGGAATGGATGTTCCTCCATCTCCTCTTTTGGGAACTATCCAGACTGCTTACTAAAGAGAGCCCGGGAACTATTGTGTGCATCGCAGGGGGCCTTTAGAGCACTGTAAAAGTGATCGTTTGACTGTAAATGGTATCAAGATCATGGCTGCATGACGTTTATATACGCATGTCAGATAGGAAGTGGTTAAATAACAAGATAATAATGAGAGCCTAATTTAGATATCAATTCTTCAAAACATGCATGAAATCTAATACAATAATTAAAGCCAGGTCCTTGTCAGTGCCATCCAATTATAAACCCGTATTGACCACCAGCCATTCACAACCAGCTTGGTGGGTACACGCCAGTCATTTTACACTATTTGTTCACCTTGAATAAACCTTTAGTAATTAAGTTGTTCATGAACACCAACCACATAATTGTATATATTTGTGACCATTAAGGCCAATCCACCCGTCCAAACATTACCAGTGATCTTACTTTTTTGGCACTATTAAGGACCTGCCGATGCTGTGACAACATTTCAAGCTTTCCTACAAGACCTCTCATCGTCTACCCATACTTAAATTTCCCAAAACCTATGAACTCCTAATCCTAGCCATATTGTGATTGTTGTCAAAAGGAAAGGTGAGCCAAATTACTCCCCTTGCTTTCTGTTCTTCCCCCGAGATCTCCATAAGTTATAACCATCTTCTCCCTGCTCCCTACGTTGTATCCTTATTTCTATCCTCACCCATTAAACCCTTTTCTGCTTTCCAGCCCAGGGAAGGCCTGAAGAACGTCTTATTTGTTCGCTAATTCTCTATTGATTCTTGAGAGGGCCTCTCACAAATAATAAGCCCTCTAGAGAGCATACTTCTTCCATTGTCAGATCTTGCCAGCTGTTAATAATACCTGTGCTTCATGGCAGTTCTCAGGGATCTTCCAAGTGCAGGAGTTCTAACTCCACTCCAGGACATCATGGAACAGCACAGGCTGATCTGCTCCAGAATGCAACACCTCACCACTGCCTTTTTTGTTTCCTTATATTGTTCACTAGTGGCGTGGTCCCCTGGAATCCATTTCAGATCAGTAGACTGGAGCCCTTGTTTGGGTTTTTGGATTTGCTGCAATGGAAGTTGTGCTCTCATATCAAAGTGAGGCTTTGGATGCCATATCTCATTCCACTCTGCTGTGGGACATAGTATATAGGGCAAAGACACTTATCAAAAAAGCAAAAACTTTGTTGTTTTAACTTTTAGATATAATGTGGAAAGATTGGACCTCGTTGTTTTTTGTTGCTGTAGATGTGCTTGCTAGGAATATTAACTCTCTCTTTTTCTTGCTGACCACTGTCACATAGTTTCCCTAATTTAAAGTTTTTTTTCTCCTAAATAGCTTCCTTTACCTTAGTGCAGTTCTCCCTCACTTACCTCATCCTTCGAATTTGCCTTTAAATGTCCTTATTTCTTCTGAGAAATCCTCACTTCCTGTTCTTCTGTCTGTAACTCCACACAGTAATGCGAGGCTCTCTCCCTAGTGTGGAGTGTCGTACTCGCCCCCTTCCTTGGACTACCGGAGAGTCAGCATGCCCACTAACACACAGCTCCTTTCTCTATTTGCAACATAGAGAGCATCCTGACTCTCCTGTAGTCCAAGGGAGGGGGAGAGCACGACACTCCACACCAGGGAGAAAGCCTCCCATTACTGTGTGGAGTTAGACAGAAGAACAGGAAGTAAGGATTTTTCAGAAGAAATAAGGACATTTAAAAGCAAAATGGAAGGATGAGGTAAGTGAAGGAGGACTGCACTAAGGTAATGGAAGCTATTTAGGGAAAACATTTTTTACCTTTACAACCCTACAGCTAAATCTAACAGTAGCACCGTAGCAGGTGACCTAGAAGAAAAAAATATCCTTTTGTTAAATATTTTTCTTTTCTGAAAAGTAAAGCAGTAAATAAATCTGTCAGTCCATGCAAATAACCTTAAGGTACAAACGCATCAAAGGACAGCTGCAGGCAAGAAAGAAGAAAACCTATATTCAGGAGGTTCTAACAGACATGCCTACCTATATAATTGTTTGCTGTCTGTCAGCCAACTCTTTTCATCCCAGAATTTTCTCCATTGACAATTGTTTCATTAAGGAGTTCCAACTTTGTTTCCTGAAACATGCCTGGCTTGGGCATAAACTCTGAGGCTCCTTTCTCACATGCTGCCCTTGCATGACGCTAAATTCTTCAGCTGAAAGCAAAGGGTGCACATATATTATGTCTATTGCTCCTGCTCTGTAAAATAAGCAGCCGCCAGAAGTACTCCAGTTATCAGCTATTATGCACGGGATGATAAAAAAGCTGCGCAAACTGTTGGTGCTAAGTAAACCTTGTATAATATTATAAATAGCAATATTAAAGGGATTCTAAAGGGTGTAATAATAAAAAAATAAAGTGTTCTACTAAACTGCTCTGTGCAATGGTTTTGCACAGAACAGCCACGATCCTCTTCTTTTGTGTCCCACGCCAGCAGTTCTGGCTCCCCCCCACTAAGTGCCCCCAAAAGTAAGGCTCTTGCTATGGGGCACTCAAGCAGGCTCGCGCCTAAGCTGCGCTCCTGTGAATGAACATTGTCCATTCACACACAGAGCGCTCATCCCTGCTCCCTGCTGTTTCCTCATTGTCTCACTGGTTGTGATTAAAAACAAATAAGGTGCGGCGCTACAAATAGTGATAGACTCAATAACTGAATGTCTATATTAATTAAGAAAAGTCAATCAACACAAGAAGAAAAAAGTCCATAAAAAAACTTCTGTCCACCCAGTGAAAGGAAAAAACATCAGTGATTGATAGAAGCTCCGTCACCAGAGATATGTAATTGAGCTTACCAGAAGGTGAGACCTAACTGAGTGTATACTCATCAGGTCATTCGGGCTTAAAAAGTCACAAATCAATGTAACATCCAATGGTCAGAAACTTGTATGTCCCGCAGAGCAGCTTGATGCAGTCTTCACATAGGACCCACAGATTTTCATACACCAGTATCAATTGTGCCAAAGAAAAATAAAATGCACATAGCGTGATAAAGGCCTGATTCATTTTCAACAGTGGTTGTATCTTTCCGTTACAGGTCATCAGGAATAGTCACAGAAATGTAGGAGCGAAGCATTGCTGATGCTGAATATTTGGGACCAGGTCCAGGGAAATAATAATCTAAAGCACAGTACTTGTATGGTCCCTGCCTCCAGGACACTCACTGTATTCCAGCCGACTGCTCAGATTGAACTTTCCCATCACTGGTTGTGATTGACATAGAATGCATTAAAGCGGAGTTCCACCCAGGAAAACAACATTTCACCATATAGCTCAAAAAAATTAAATACAAAAAAAAGTGAAAAAAATAAATAAAATACTCACCCGAAATACCTGTTGCTATGCGGAAGTCCGTAATCTGTCTCTTCCACACCGCGGTGTGTTTTCTTCTTCTTCTGCTTGTGAATGGGGCGCGCTGCTTTCTGGGAACTGTGTGTGTTCTCAGAGAGCAGCCGCCCATTCACAAGCCAGCGTGAGACTCACGCAGGCGCAGTAGGAAATGGGCAGTGAAGCTGTACGGCTTCACTGCCTGTTTCCCATAGTGTGAATGGCGGCGCGGGACCCGGAGCGATCGTGGGACCGGCATCGGGGGGCCCATCAGCGCGGGCAAGTAGGACAAGGTAAGTGTCCTTATTTAAAGTCAGCAGCTACACTGTTAGTAGTTGCTGACTTTAAAAATAAAAATAAAATTGCGGCTGGAACACCCCTTTAAAGAGGAGCTCCAGGCTCTGTCAGAAAAAAATGAAAAGTCAGGAGCAACAAATACTGTAGCTGCTGACTTTTAGTATTAGACACTTACCCGTCCACGAAACCAGCGCTGTCTTCACCCAAGCTGATTTTTCAATTGGCTCTTGGGTTCTTCCACCACCATTTTGGGTAAGTTAACTGGCAGTAAAGCCTTGTGACTTCACAGTGGGTTCCCTACTGCGCATGCACGAAGCAGGAGGAGGAGGAGGGGGCCGATTTTCCAGATGACTTTGCCAAGGCACCTGGAAGTGGGAGCGGTTACCTGTCGAAACCAGGTACCCGCTTCCCCCCCCCCCCCCGAAAGGTGCCAAATGTGGCAGTGGAGGAGGGGAGGCAAATAAGGGGAGCTTCCCCTTTTGTGTGGAGCTCCGTATTAAGGTAGAAAACCTTCTGCCTTTAGAACAGGCAGGGAAGCCCTGTTTCTCATTAGTACAGAGCTTTACTTGAAATCTGTGAACCCTACCTTTTTAAAAATGTTCTCCTTCTGCCAGCAGAGGATGCACTAGATTAAGGTCTTGATCTAGATAACAATTCATATGCACTGTAGTGATGACACCACAGTAAAATGGCAGCAATTATGTCCCTTCTGGTGCCATTACAGGTCAAAGCGTGCACTTGTGGTGGACATCAGCATCTCTCCACCTACCCATAAAATTTGATTAACAACATAGTATCTCCATGTGTCTTGCGTTATTGGGTGTTTGCAGAACACATCTCCTTCCAATGTCATGTAAGTACATTATATGTTAGCAACTTGGGCCTCTGCAGCAATGCCATCTTCTAGGCTGGCCCTTTGATATGAGAAGTGGACCATTAGGATTATGTGGTCTTTTAGAAGCCCAATTTATGGTATTTGGGTGGGGGAGTTCTCTACTCTACACCTTTGTTCTGGTGTCTCGATAACTGCTGTAATCTTAAAAAATAATTACAGCATACTATACTACAGTTTTGTTTATTATAGACCTTCTCAAAGAAGTGCACCCTAATACCATACATTACTAGCCCAGGTACAACTGTAAGAATAATATAAAACCATGTAACTCAATGAATAATCTACTTGTAATGAAGTGTTGCAATGTCTGTTTGTGGGTAGGTGTAAACTTAGACCTACTATGTGATCAGCAGAAGGAGTTCCCCATCCTGGAAGATCAAGGAACTGAGAACCTCGTTCCCTTAGAATCTTCCGAAGCCTTCAGAAGCTCCCAAGGAAACAGTTGAGCAGTATCAGCCAGAGTAACACTTTTGCCTTTGATTTGATTGCCTCATCAAGATGTTGTATTTTAAACATGAGAGAGAAGTATTACATACAAGCTCTTGAGCACTTATCTAAGTGTTCAATATCTCCAGGAGCACCAAAATATAAATTGGTGGATTTGAAAGTGTAGTTAACAGTAGTTTAAGGAAATGGAAGATTGGGTAGCAGGTGCGGTGTGAAGAAGCTTCAAAAGTTTGGCCACTTTGGTCTTCCTGCTTCTAGACCTTAAGTAGACATCAAAGGGGGTTCAGCTTTTGGAGAAGGATGTGGCAAGCCTTCTGGATTGATTCCCAGATGTGAAAGCTACTCCATATCTGCAAAAATATGTGGTTAAGCCTGTGTTGCTTGGGTGCTATGGCTAGATGTGCAACCCAGCAGCTTACAATGTTGTAATCGGGATCTAAGTTTTCATAAGTTGTACACAACATTTCAGCCTGCACTTTACTTATAGCCCTTTGGCCTTGACATTGAAGGTCTCCCACTGCCAACCAGATCTTAGATGCTATTCCAGGGTTAGGGTGGTGGAGCACTGGACTCCAAGCTTAATGGAGGTTTCAGATGAATCAGATGATTGCTAAAGTATGGCACCTCTCTAGTTGGACTCCCACATGTCCCTGTTAGGATTAGTTTATGTGGAATTTACATAACTACATTTGATTGTAGAAGAGAATGATGCCATGGTGTACTAAGGTATTTTGGAAAATAACTCTACCTACTTGGCTGCCGTTAATATGGAGGAAGGTATGAAAGAGTATGTTGTCACTGACATGGAAGTAGTGAGATGCTAAGTGCCAGCTGAGCCATTCACACCTTGATGTTCCTCCAGTCTCGTCTTCTGGCATTGCCAAGGTAATGAACACACAAAGGACCAGGATAGGCTTTAAACGTTTTTTACCAACAAAATATGCCAAAACCTTTATTACCGAACAAACTACATACATCATATATTTGCCCAGTCCTCCTTCTATGCAGCATTATGCCTTTGACTAAATTTAAAGCTAAACTGTCTTTCATTCTAACCAATCCTTTATTTTATCATTTCAAATTTTGCAACATTAATCTCTGAGCCGTAATTCCCTCTCTGAGGTATTCCTGGTGTCATGATTTGCCCATCTATTTGCAATTGCCTGGGAGCGTCATAATTTCAATACAGCTCTAAATGGCCCTTTTCTTTCCCTGACTACAAATAGGGATCAATGGAATTCTAAATGACTGCTCACGGCCTCGCTTCCGATCGTGACCTTTTGCAAATGATCGGCGCTCGACACCGTTTACATCTACCTGGAAAGGATAAGTAGACCTGCTTGTCGATGTGGCATTTAGTCTGGAGACACGCCAACCACACTGATGCTTAGAGTCTAACTTGACTTGGCAAAAGCAAGAGCAGACCTTTGCATTGTCATGCCGATATGGCTGTCGACACATCTTGCCTGCTGTTTGCTATTTTTTTTTTTATCTTTAGTTTTTTTGTTTTTTTTTCTTGTTCACTTTCCACTTCTCAAGTCTGCCTAAACACAGCTTCTATATCTAATTGAACACAGAAAAGTCTTCAAAGACATATTTCTGTGGGTGGAAAATAGAGTAAATGCAACAGTCGGGAAAAGCTTTCTTTAAATCTGTTAACTAACCTTAAAACATTGCTCCGAATCTGGATAAAATAACGTCCCGGACATATGGTTTGATTTTATCGAATCCATTAAAGTAGCAGGGAATAATAGGCACCATTTTATTATTATAAAATAATGGGCGGGTATAATAAAAAGCACATTCAGATTGCAGGTTTTTTTTATCTTTCTTATTTTCAGGCCAAGCCTTAAACCCAGAATACTTGTAGTATAAGCAGAGGAGGACAAACAGAGCTGGCTGTACTTTCTAATACCTTGAAAATATTTTCTTATCTGATATGATGCTCCTTTTTGTCTCGACTCCTCAGTGGCTAGGGTTTTAAAGTGTACCTAAAGCCAATTTTTTTTTCTCATTTACATGATTCAGATACAGATATTGGGTTATAATTTAGTCTTCATGAGGAATTGGACACTGGAAGCACAAAAAAATATTATAATTATTAGCCATAATCTTTTTTATTATTATTATTATTTTATGCTTCAATCAAGACTTCATCTATGTGCTCTTTAAGTTGGTCTCTTTACACAGTCATCAGGATCGGCATATCCTTAGCAGCAGCTTTGGAGGCCATACCAAGATCCCACCAAAGATGCTCATTCTGCCTGAAATATGACCCTTGGATACTGGGCTCTGCTTGTGGTGTTTTTAGGACATTTGTTAAACCATTTATTAAAACATTGGGGCCATTATTTCACAGTATTCCACAAAAAATCTCACATGCTGGCTGTACCCAGGTTGATCAATCAACTTAGGTACAATCAGCCTGCCCATACATGGTTTGAATCAGCTGGTCCTTGCTGAATTGGCCGAGATTCTAACTATCAATGACCCTTAGTTGGACTGCTTTTGAAAGTCCTAATTGTATCTGAATCCTCTGTCCCTAAATGAATAAGAAAGAAAATAGAATTTTTGTAATTCGCATAAATCTTACCCCTCTGTAAAACCTAAAAAAACACATGCGCTATATAAATGAAATAAAATAATAAAACAATTATAACCCAAGGGTTGCTGTTTCTGTCACAAGCTGTCCAGGCAACTCAATATTTAGATATAATATATATAAACCTATAAAGCGTACAGCGCTGCCAACCCCCACATTGCTAATAATATATACAACTCAATTATAAGCTCTATAGCAATTACTTTCCATGCAATAAAGTCCAATCATTCATTCAAGTGCTCAGTGTTGTGTGTTATTCTCCATCTGTCCACAACAATAGTAACTTCTCGTAATAAAATAAATTATGAAAACTGTGTCCGTGTTCACAAATCCACTCCACGTGACCCCCCAGCTTCTCCCACACTCACCAGAGGTAATTTAACAAGAGGGTCTGATATGCACCTCATAATCTCCAAAGATGGACAGCTTCAATAGTCCCACTATACTCCAGCGTAACTGCACTCACAGATCAAGTAGTTCATACATTAGGCAGAAGAGCGCATGGTGTGCACAAAGGGAAGGAGAGAGAACTTTGCATGGTGAAATATTGTTTATTAAATATCAGAAGTAAAAGCCCTACAATACTTACAATATGTCAGAATACATTTCAAAAGTAAGCCAGGAAGTTCTGCCCAGCATGCACTTCAAACAGAGGAAATTATGTCACCAGAAGCCTTGCCCAACGTGTTTTGTCATCAGTAATGGACATCTTCAGGAGTCTTCCCACCCCTTCTTTGTTTTTGTTTTGTGAGCTACTCGTAGCTTTTCTGCAAACTGAGACATGCTGGGAGTGAGAGGGGTTATACCAGGCTGGTCACTGTTTTTTTGTTGTAATGGCCTGTACACATGATTGGATATCTGATGGAATCTAATCTGATGGTCTTTTTTGTTGGGTAGCCGATGAAGCTGGCTTTCATCAGTCTTGCCTACACACCATCAGTCAAAAATCCGACAGTGTCCAACGTGGTGACGATCGGTTTGTCCGATGAAAACGGTCCATCGGTCTGTTTTCATCAGACAAACCGATCATGTGTACAGTGCATAAGTCCAATTCCCTTTTAAAGATGACAGTATAACTCAATTGTATTTGAGCCCAGTGTCCCTTCAAAAATAAATGTTATGGTAGCAGAACAAAATTGTACAAAAACCTTTTATATTTTTTTATTTGCCCATTTGGAATTTGTCAATGCAGGAATAATTAAAACGCTTTGTCAGAGGAGCAATGAGTATAAATCACATTTGTTTATGTAGGAGATTTAAAGGGGTGTTCTACTAAGTTAAACATCCCTTTTGTTAAAGGAGTTGTAAAGTTGTAAAGGAAAAAAATGTTTTTGCCTAAAATTTATGTCCGCAAGGTAGACAGACAGAATAGTGTAATGATTCTGTTAAAAAACGAGTAAATACCTATTAAATTCCTTTATCTATATCACCTCCGGAGTTCTAGTTTCTGTTCTCTCACTTCCTGGTTTGCGGCGCTCGTTCATGTAAGAACTACATTTACCAGTATGCATTGTGGCACGCCCAGTAATTCACACCTCCTTGAATTCTCTAACACGTAGCGAGCGTCCTGCCGCACAAATGTAGTTCCCAGGAGGGGGCGAGCACGTCACTGACCACAGCAGTAAAACCTCCCTTCACAGTGGTGAGTAACAATCAGACAAGCAGGAAGTGGTCAGAAGAAATAGAGCAACTTCTGAGCAAAAATGAACAATGAGGAAGTGAAAAGAGGAATGTCTGCAGGTAAAGGATGCTTATTATGAAAAAAAATATCCTTTACAACCCCTTTAAGGGAAAAAACAAAAAGTATATTAAGATCGCTACTATACATTGCAACGTTTTTTTTTTAATACTACTTTAGATGACTAGTGGCTGCTTCTGTTCTGTTTATTAATAGGCAGCCATTTGAGCAACTTCCTCCATTGTGTCTACATTAAGTGGGTGGAATTTTCTTCCATAATTACTAGGGTTGTCCCGATACCGGTATCGGGACCGATACCGAGTATTTGCGGGAGTACTTGTACTCCCGCAAATACCACCGATACCAAAATAGCAGCATCATCCTAATTGGTTGCATACCAGTCCAGTACCATCCAACCAATTAGGATGACGCAGCTGCTCGCTCCACCCCCTTCTAAGCTGCCGCTATACGCCCGCTCGAGGGGAGGAAACGAAAAAAAACACACCGCCGCCGCCAACCAATTAGGATGATCGCTCGCCCCCCTCTAAGCTCCCATTCTCCGCTCGCTCTGATCGCTCTATGTACCGCTCAGCAGCAGCTCGGTAAAAAAAAAAAAAAAGTCAAATACATTTACATGCCAGTCCAGTACCATCCAACCAATTAGGATGACGCTGCCGCTCGCTCCACCCCCTTCTCAGCTGCCGCTATTACTAATATGTGATGTTCTCCGGGCGGCTGCTGCCAGGTATGGGGGAAATGGCTGCGGGGACATGGATGGATGGATGGAGGGACATGGCTGCGGGGACATGGATGGATGGAGGGACATGGTTGCGGGGACATGGATGGAGGGACATGGCTGCATCATATGTGGGGGACATGGCTGGGAGGACATGGCTACATATGTGGGGGACATGGCTTCATATGTGGGGGACATGGCTGGGGGGACATGGCTGCATATGTGGGAGACATGGCTGGGGGGACATGGCTGCATATGTGGGGGACATGGCTGCATATGTGGGGGACATGGCTGGGGGGACATGGCTGCATCTGTGGGGGACATGGCTGCATTTGGGGACACATTAAAAAAAAAGTATCGGTATTCGGTATCGGCGACTACTTGAAAAAAAGTATCGGTACTTGTACTCGGTCCTAAAAAAGTGGTATCGGGACAACCCTAATTAATTACATAACCAGCCCCAGTGTTTTAGTAAAACTATAAATTCTGGGAAAGGCAGAATGCCCTCAGTGGTGACATGATTTAGGGAAGAAAGGTTTGAATAAGAAAGCGATAGATGGGTGCAGTCTGAATAAAGAGGCAATTTTTAATACAATTAAATCACAAAATTACTTGTATAACTGGCATACATGCTCTTAACAAAATTGGAATAACATCCTCTTTCCAAGATTTCCTTGGAGCATTTACAAAGCCATTGACATGGCTTTGTTGATAAACAAAGTGGTAGGGCTGTTGCTTGGTTAATGTTGGGTTAATCTTATGAATAATGTAAGCATTGGGTTTTTGATTGTTTGTGTAGCGCCCCCTTACTTTCAGTACGGGCGCTACACTAACGTTAGTGGGTGAATGGGAGAGTTATTTGGCTCCCATTCATGATTTGTTAAATTTCAGGCTGCTGTCTTCCAGAACTGTCCTGTGGGTCAGACTGCACTCCAGTAATGCGATCCCATCCCTGGGCGGCAGGTGGCGCTAGAGGGGTTCTGGCGGAGCCACCTTTCCCCAGCAGCCAATTAGAGGAGTTGGACCTCGCAGGGCATGCTGGGGGAGGGTATATTTGTGACAGACGCCATGATTCTTTGTTCTCTTCGTAGAGTCCAGGTTTTCGGGCGCGGCATCCACCTTCAGGGTGTGCGCGTCCATGGACCCTGCCGGCATGGCCCACCTGGCCGGAGTTGCACGCTACGCGGAGCCCCATCCTGATGTTGAAAGGGGTCCCGGTGACTTACTGGGCCCCCAACTTTATTGAGAAGATCCTAAGCTGAGGGCTGAACGGTTAGGGGATTGGCTCCAAAAGCAGGTTATCCAGGAGACCTGAACGAACCATCGAGGATCCGGTCACCAAGGCCTTGACAGGTACATGGCAGCTGTCAACCAGTGACCATTCATCACCTTTACTGGGAGGATTTGCTCAATCCATTTTTGTCCCGTACTGAAGTACTAGGCCTGTGGCAGAGGCCCAAGCCAGGCCTGTGGCAGAGGTCTAGGATCATTGCAAGGAGCTTATATAACTGGAGAGTGAGGATCAAGATTAGCTTTATTTTGGCAATATTGGCACTTGGCAGAGTCCAAACTAGACATGTGCAGACTGGAATATTTTGTATCGTTTTTTTCGTTTTCGTTTGGATAATAAATTTATTTAGTTACTCCCGAAAATCGTTTTGATTTATTTTGTTTTTCGTTGGGGAATAGCTTTCGTCCGAAAATCCAATAATACTTGGTGTCGAATGGTCAAAAGAATATTCGACGGATCATCAAATCTTTACTTCGAATCGTACATTTCCGTTTGAATATTCCGCCTACAAGAATTCTAATGTTGTATGACTAGTAATAATGTCGAATCTATTTTCTCATAAATCGAAATCTATTCTCTGTAATGTCGAATCTATTATTTCTATAGTGTCAAATCTTTTCTCTATAATGTCGAATCTTTTCCCTATAATGTCGAATCTTTTCCCTATAATGTCGAATCTCTCTATATCGAATTTTTACCGCAACGAAAACGAAAATAAAGCATTTTTTATGGCGGATCTTTCGGTTTTCGTTTCTTGCCTTTTGTTATCAATTGTTAAAACGATAACGAAAAAAAAAGATTTTCGGATGAAAATGCATTCTAATGAAAACAAATGCACATGTCTAGTCCAAACCTATTTATGAACATAAACTATGGGGGTCAATTACTAAAGGCAACTCCACTTGAGTGCAAAGTGCACTTGAAATTGCACTGAAAGTGCACTTGGAAGTGCAGTCACTGTAGATCCGAGGGGAAAATGCAAGGAAGATAAAAAACAGCATTTTAGCTTGCACATGATTGGATGATAAAATCAGCAGAGCTTCCCCTTATTTCAGATCTACCCCTCAGATTTACAGTGACTGCACTTCCAAGTGCACTTTCAGAAGTTTGCACTTGTAGTGCAAAGTGGATTTTCCTTTTGTAAATAACCCCATATATCTCAGAAATATTTTATAGATAAAGGCAGACCATAGGCTAAGTTGATCTAATTTCAGTTACTTAGACTCCACCTCTCTGTACACGCCTCCCTATAAAAAAACAAAAATGAAAAAGAATTGAGAAAGATATCATAGAATTATTTGTGAAAATTGTCAGCAATGCTGATAATTTAAACATTGCTTTATTTCTCAGTTCTTATGCCCCGCAGAGTTAACTGCTTTGCAGAATGCAGTAACATTGTGTCAGCGCCGTAATAAACAAAGCAAAGCCGTGGCCCCTTCTAAATTATACTTTAGTAAACATGCAAGTGAAACTGTATAAAAAGAGTTCAGACTTACTTTATTGTTTCTATTGAACATACAGTTGTGCTCATAAGTTTGCACACCCTGTCAGAATTAGATTTCTTGGCAATTTTTCAGAGAATATGAATGATAACACAAAAACTTTTCTTTCACTCATGGTTAGAGTCGGTTCACACTGGGGCGACTTGGGATCCGACTTGAAGTCGTCTCAAGTCGTCCCAAGTCGCGCTGTAGAGATAAACAATGCAAGTGAATGGGAGCGGTGTTAATACACACTACTCAAGTCGCTCCGACTTTTGAAAAGGTTCCTGTACGACTTCAATCCGACTTGTAGGCAATTTGTACCCATTAATTTCAATGGAAGTCGCCTCCAAGTCTGATCACTGTCTAAATTGAAGCTACTTTCCAGCAAGATAACAAACATTTCTCAGGCAAACTCCTCCCTCCCCCTCCCTCTCCCAGAGCTGATTGTTGTTTTATTGGCCACTGGAATGTCTCTTGTCCTGGAGATGACTTCAAGTCGTGTTGTAAATCTCCCCAGATCGCCCTGTGGTTCATGCTCAAGTCGTGTCGCAGTCGCACTGGAAGTCGTGTTGCCCCAGTGTGAACCAACTCTTAGGCCTCGTACACACGAGCAGACAGATTTGTTCAAATATGTCCGTCCGACAGATTTGAACAAATCTGTCTGCTGGGATTTTGGTTTGCTCGCGTGTACACACGAGCAAACCAAAATCCCCGCCAGCAGAGAGCGCGCTGACGTGTCGGTGACGTTGACGCCGCCACGTCACCGCACCAGGAAGTAAAACACTTCCGCGCATGCGCCGAATCCATTCGGCGGCGGTGCGGCGGCATGCGGGACGACATGTCTGCTGGTAAGTGTACTAACCAGCAGACATGTCGGGCGGACGGATTCCCACCCGATAGATTTCAAAGCATGCTTTGAAATCTGTCGGGTGCCCAAATCCGTCGGCTCGGCCGTACACACGATCAAATCTGTTTGCTGAAACGGTCCAGCGGACCGTTTCCAGCGGACAGATTTGATCGTGTGTACGAGGCCTTAGTGTTTGGCTGAAGCCATTTATTATCAATCAACTGTGTTTACTCTTTTTAAATTATAATGACAACAGAAACTACCCAAATGACCCTGATCAAAAGTTTACATTTGTGATTGCTGCCCTGATGTTTCTGAATTTTGAGTCACAGGGAAAGCAAAAATGTCAAAGAATCTGTGGGGAAAAAGGTAGTTGAACTGTATAAAACAGGAAAGAGATATCCAAGGAATTGTGAATGCCAATCAGCAGTGTTCAAGCTCTAATCAAGAAGTGGAAAATGAGGGGTTCTGTTAAAACCAAACCACGATCAGGTAGACCAACTTAAATTTCAGCCCTCAACGTGGAAACTTCATTGGCCTTCACGCCTAAGGGTAAAACAAATTTAGCGCTACCACTTCAGGAGCAACTAGATATTTCACCCAGATCTTCTCCAATTCCACTTCTACAGCCAGGTGCACTCTTCCACTTGTTTCTTCAATAATTAGACTAGGGCAGTGATCTCCAACCCTTTGGGCACCATGGACCAGCTGCATGGAAGAAAATTGTGCCATGGCCCGGCGGGGGGGCGGGTGCAATGCAAATTGTCACATCACCTGCCAGTGCCACCAGATGAGGAATGCCACTTGCCATGTCATCTGCCAGTGCCACCAGATGAGGAATGCCATTTGCCACGTCACCTGCCAGTGCCATCAAATGAGCAATGTCACTTGCCATGTCACCTGCCAGTGCCATCGGAAAAGGAATGCCACTTGCCACGTCATCTGCCAGTGCCACCAGATGACGAATGCTTCTTGCCACGTCACCTGCCAGTGCCACCAGATGTAAATTATCGCTGCATTGGTGGCACTGGTTAATTTAGCACAGATTCAGGCATTTATGCAGTGGTCGTTCTTGAGTGAGAGCAGGAGAGCGGAGAAGTTGGCCAGGCGGTGAGAGATGATGTCCTCTCTATGCTCCCCGCTGCACCTCCGACATTCCGCACACTGTGAGGGCAGAAGAGCAGTGATGCTAGGCGGGCAGAGAGAGATGATGTCATCTCCCTGACGCACCTCCGAAATTGAGGCTGTCAGGTCGGAAGAGCAGTGATGCGGGGGGTGGAGAGAGATGATGTCATCTCTGCTTTCCCGCCTGTTCGCTTATCTCTTCCACCCGAAGCTTATATGCTGGCCGCCCGGCTGTGTCATGCCAGCTGCCGGCTCTCTCATGCCGGCCACCCGCACCCGCGGTTCGGCTGCAGAAAGGCCATGGCCCGGGGATGGATGACACCTGGTCTAGGGGATTTGGTTATTTTTGGTATTTTATTGAGAACTTGGATAGGGAAGGGAATGTAGCAAGTGACAGGAGGATCTTCCAGTCCCATGCTGGTCACATGTTCAAAATAAAAATAAAAAAACAGCCTTTGGGATACAGAGGAAAAATAAATAATATCAATAAACTGTTATAAATTTCTAAAACAAATATACAGTATATTGGAAATCAAATCTTTCTTTTTTGGGTAATAACGTGGTATGGGCAGATTTATGCCGGTTCCAGGATATGTCACTCCCCTCCAGCCTGAGTCTTACAATAACAGGGAGGTGAAGCCTCCATCAATTAAGATGTAATATCCTACCCCCATTGTGTTTAGCTGGTTATTGGGCATATACAGGAGGAGGAAGGGAGTGGGCTGTCATTTACACTGTGTATACACCCGCATGTGTGACTCTATAGTCACATGGGCTACTCAGATGCAATGTGGATATAATGTTCATCTATAAACACAAATCTATCTCCAATACAACTTTCAGTCCACCAAACAAATATTAGTAATGGGACAAGCGGTCTTCTTTCAACTAGAAAAGAACTATGGGAAAACGACTTTGTTTTGCTATGCGCTGGGGTCAAATTTTTGTTCAGCCCTGACAAATCTGGAAGGTGTAAAAAGTTTAATTCATACAGTGTAAACATATTCTTCCTATCAGAAAGCATACTTACCGTATGGAATCCTGTAGCAAAAAGATTAAACCTTTATCTCCAAACAATTAAATTGCACATATCACGTATATTACATTATTTACATATTTATCCCGAAGCCATGTAGCTCTCATTGCCTGACCAATAAAGTTGTTTGATTTTTGTTGCTAGTTTTATTCCTTCTTTTAGTGGACTTTGTTTTTCCTTTTGCAAGAAATGTTTTGGGCTCTTTAAGCCACTGCAAAAAAAAAAAAAGAGGAAAAAAAATGAGGAAATTCTATTTTTTACTCTTTTTTTTCACTTCATTTTCACATCCTCACATTTCCTTATTTCACATGGCTTTAAAGAAAAACGCCTCTGGCGTTATTTTTCCTTTCTCAAGAGCAAAGTGAATGTGACTTTTCTAAAGGGGTCACAGGATGCCTTCAGGGCCGGTGGGTGTAGCTGGACTGCTGCCTGCTTTCAGCTTAACTGAAGGGCTTGTCATGCTTTTCATCTCGCAAGAAATTAGCCCCGGGCCCTGGCCAGCAGCAGGAAAAGGCTGCATTATGGATCCCACGCTGGCTATTTCCCACTGACATCAAACCCTGAGTTTTTTAAATTAATCCCTCACAAAGACATGCCTTCATTTCGTTGCCAGCTCAAAATTAGCCTGAAATAATGACCTTTCAGAGACGTCTAGCATTGTCGATAAACCCCGGCCTAAACCTGAAGGTAATCATCACACTCCATAGGCTGGACAGACGTGAAAGGGCCCCTGCGCGTTTTGCAGAGGTGACTAAGAGTCAGGACCAGTGGCCTGACCTGCCTGCCGCTTACGAAAATGAAACCAGTAGCCAAAAGGGACCTTCTCTCAAGAGCGCGGCAAAACAGGCAACAAGCAGATTAGTATATTCTTTTTTTTTTTTTCTCTTAACAAAACTGAATTCCTCTACCTCTGCAGCTACGCTAACTGGGTGTGGATCGATTTTATGGCCCCTAATCTGCGGCAAGTAGGAAAACAAGGCCAGCTAAACATTACCATTAGTTCTCAGAGTTAACATATGCGTGCAAATAAAATTACATGAAAATTGTGTTTAAAGGAAAACTCGGAGGCTGCAACATACTTTTTTTTTTTTTTTTTAAAGTGGCTGCTAAAATCTATTCTGTTTTCTTGCCATAAAAAAATCCACCTTATACAATCCTTACTGTTTTCTTTGTGCTGAGTGAAATAAATACGTTCCAATTGCTGACATGTACCTAAAGGGCTAGTTTGCCTTTACCAAAAAACTGTCTATGTAGGTAAGAGGCGCCTGTAGATATAAAGAAACTGTGCTGATTTGACCACACTTGAATACTGCCCTTTGTATAAGTGTATGTTATCAATGTGCCTTCCAAAGCCTTTGCCAAAAAACTCCCGGAGATGGCTACATCCATCATCATACGTTTTTCTAGGGTTCTGCTAAGACACTCCCAGCTATTACTGCTAACGCCATCTCAGCACATGTGTAATCCAGGCATCATAGGCCCCTGGGAAAATTAATGCTCTGTGGCCCCTACAATAATGACAGTGCAGGTAAACAGATATCAAGTGGGTAGGAGGCAGACTGCCTCCCCTGTGTATCTATCACTCTCAGTACCATCATGGGGCCCCCAATTTTGGGGCAGTGTGGGCTCAAGGACCAGCTGCTTTGGGGAAAGTGCAGGGGCCTCCCATGCAGCTGGGGCCCCTGGGCTGTGCCCAGGCGTGCCCTCTTATTAAGACAGCCCTGGTGTAATCCACTATCTTCTCTGTTGCTGCATCAGTGAACTCGGAGTTACTGCAACAGGGAACAGAGGGTGGCAAAGGGTTCGAATTTGCTGGAAGTGTCTTAGCAACATCCTAGCAAAAGACAGGGATGGGATGATTGCATCTGTAGGAGTTTTTCAGCCAGGCTTTGAGAGGTACATAAATGGCCTACACATATATTAGGAGCATTATTTAACTTTGGTCAAAGCTGCACCGTTGGGTTTTATCTACAGGTGCCTCTTAACGCCTCCCTGCCCGCATTATATCCAAAATACGGCTACAGTGCGGCTCTACAGTTCTCCCCCTGGTGTGTATATCGGGCGGGCTCTGTGACCTTTGGACACAACTGATCACAGATCGCAGTAAAGGGTCAATCACAGTGGCCCTTTACCATGTGATCAGCTGTGTCCAATCACAACTTGCCGGTTATCAGCATTCCTCACACTCTGTCACTGTGTGAGGAAAGAAGAGACGATAACTGTCAAGGCAAGGCTGATAGGGCACAGTGAGTACATTATTTACACTGAATTTCAGTGCAGCCCCATCAGAGAATTTCAGTGGCCATCAGTGCTGTCTAATCAGTGCCCTGATTATCAGTGCAGCCCCATCAGTGTAGATATGTGCCCATAAATGCAGCCTCATCAGTGGCCATCAGAAAGGTTTAAATACCACCAAAAGAAAGCCCCATCTGTCTTAAAAACAGAAAATTGTACCATACTTACCGTAATTTTCTTTTCCTGGTGCCTATCAATGGCAGCATACCTGTGACAAGCTCCGCCTTGGCTCCTCCCTCAGGACTAGTGAATATTATAAAAGTAAAGGTTAGCGTAGCCCCCACATTCTCCGTAATATAGAATACCGAGGGTGGGAGCATATGCTGCCATGGATAGGCACCAGGAAAAGAAAATTACGGTAAGTATGGTACAATTTTCTGTTTTCCTGGTGCCTCCATGGCAGCATACCTGTGACAAATAAATAGCTGAGACGGGTGGGATAATGCTTATAGTGAAAAATTATTCAGAGAAGAGTTTAGCTAGAGGAAGAGGTAACAGCTAGCTTCAGTGCGCGTCTGCCAAACTCCACAAATGAGAGAGCTCCTGGATCGACCCTATAGTGTTTTAGGAAGGTATGTTGCGAAGACCAGGTTGCTGCCCTGCAGATGGTTTCAATCGAGACGTTGGCTCTAGCAGCCCAAGAGGTCGACACTGATCTGGTGGAGTGTGCCCTGATGATTGAGGGAGGTTCCGTACCTCTCGCCCTGTACGCCTTTTGAATGAGCTTCACAATCCATGAGGCGATTGTCCTTGGTGAGGCTTCCTTGCCCCTGTATTTGCCCCAGGGGATTATGAGTAGCCGGGATGAATTCCTAAATGGTTCCGTGGCTTGTAGGTAGTATCTCAGAGTGGAGGAAACGTCTAGCTCGCATAGCGAGGCTGGATCCTGGTCTGTGAAAGTTGGAAGCGTCCAGAGTTCCGACATGCTTGCTGTGGAGGCAACCTTGGGGATGAATCCCGGGACTGTCCTAAGTTCGACCCTATCGGGGAAGAACAGGACGTGGTCCTGATCTGCTCCTAGGGCTTGGAGCTCTGAAACCCTCCTGCCGGAGGTTATAGCTAACAGGAAAGTCAGTTTCAGGGTTAGGTTCCACAGAGAAATAGATTCCGAGGGGGCAAAAGGGTGGCCTGTGAGGGAATCCAGAACGACGCAGAGATCCCAGGTAGGGAAGACTCTCTTAGCTGGTGGACGGATCTTTTTGACGGCTTTAACCACTTAGCAACCACCTGCCGAAAAATAACGGCGGCAAGGTGGTTGCTTAACTCTGGGATCACGTTATATAACGTGATTCCAGAGTCGCGCTCCCGCGCGCCCCCTGGGGCGCGCACATGGGAATGTCCGTGACCGCCGGGTCCAGAGGACCCGGCGGGTCACGGATCACGGTAAATCGCCGCTGATAGCGGCGGTTTACCACGTGATCGCGCCGTCCAATGACGGCGCGATCAGATGTAAACAGACCGGCGTCATTTGATGACGCCGGTTCCTCCCTCCTCTCTCTGTACCGATCGGTACAGTGTGAGAGGAGAGGGGAGGGAGCGGATGGCAGCGCCAGTGCTGCGGGCTGGATCTGTGACAAATGTAGTCACAGATCCATCCATCCACCCCTCCCTGCTCAGCCATCCCTGCTGCACATACTCTGCAATGCTGGGCAATACTCTGGGGGGGGCAATACTCTGGGGGGGGCAACACTCTGGGGGGGCAACACTCTGCAATACTCTGGGCATACTCTGGGCATACTATGGGCATACTCTGGGCATACTATGGGGGGCAATACTCCGCAATACTCTGGGCATACTCTGGGCATACTCTGGGCATACTCTGGGCATACTCTGGGCATACTCTGGGCATACTCCGCAATACTCTGGGCATACTCTGCAATACTCTGGGCATACTCCGCAATACTCTGGGCATACTCCACAATACTCTGGGCATACTCCGCAATACTCTGGGCATACTCCGCAATACTCTGGGCATACTCCGCAATACTCTGGGCATACTCCGCAATACTCTGGGCATACTCCGCAATACTCTGGGCATACTCTGGGCATACTATGGGGGGCAATACTCCGCAATACTCTGGGCATACTCCGCAATACTCTGGGCATACTCTGGGCATACTCCGCAATACTCTGGGCATACTCCGCAATACTCTGGGCATACTCCGCAATACTCTGGGCATACTCCGCAATACTCTGGGCATACTCCGCAATACTCTGGGCATACTCTGCAATACTCTGGGCATACTCTGCAATACTCTGGGCATATACTCTGGGCATACTCTGCAATACTCTGGGCATACTCTGCAATACTCTGGGCATACTCTGCAATACTCTGGGCATACTCTGCAATACTCTGGGCATACTCCGCAATACTCTGGGCATACTCCGCAATACTCTGGGCATACAGCGCCCCTGTCCCCGTGAGCTCGCATGCAGAAGCGAACGCATACGCAAGTCCCGCCCACATATGAAAACGGTGTTCAAACCACACATGTGAGGTATCGCTGCGAACGTTAGAGCGAGAGCAATAATTTTGGCCCTAGACCTCTTCTCCAACTAAAATGATGTAACCAGTAAAAATATTTAAAGCGTCACCTATGGGGATTTTTAAGTCGCAAAGTTTGGCGCCATTCCATGTGGCCACGCTGTGTCAAAAAGTCCCACACATGGGGTATCGCCATACTCGGGAGGAATAGCAGAATGTGTTTTGGGGTGTAATTTGTGGTATGCATATGCTGTGTGTGAGAAATAACCCGCTAATATGAAAATTTTGTGGAAAGAAAATAAAAATGAAAAAAATCTTGATTTTGCAAAGAATTGTGGGAAAAATTACAACTTCAAAAAACTCACAATGCCTCTTTCTAAATACCTTGGAATGTCTTCTTTCCAAAAAGGGGTCATTTGGGGGGTATTTGTACTTTTCTGGCATGTTAGGGTCTCAAGAAATGAGAGAGGCTGTCAGTACATCAGATGTGATCAAATTGATCAATTTTCAGTAATTGGTACCATAGCTTTTAGACCCTATAACTTTCACCCAGACTAAATAATATCTAATTTTTTTTTTGTTTTGTTACCAAAGATATGTAGCAGTATACATTTTAGGCCAAGTTTATGAAGAAAAATTACTTTTTTGCAAAATGTTATAATAGAAATGAAGAAAAATTCATTTTTTTACAAAATTTTCGTTCTTTTTTGATTTATAGTGAAAAAAATAAAAACCGCAGAGGTGATAAAATACCACCAAAAGAAAGCTCTATTTGTGGGAAAAAAAGGACAACAATTTCATTTGGTTATAGTGTTGTATGACTGAGTTATTGTCATTCAAAATGTGAGAGCACCGAAAGCTGAAAATTGGTCTGGTTATTAAGTGGGTTTAAGTGCCCAGTAGTCAAGTGGTTAAAGAATTGTATGATTAAGGGGTCCTCAGCCCACCTTTTGCTGGTTGTTGCCGAAATTGCCGAAACTTGTACTTTCAAGGTACTTAGGCCCAGGCCCGAGTCAAGACCTGCCTGTAGAAACTCAAGGAGCTCGGAAGGTAGTGGTGATTCCGGTTTGAAACCTCTGCGCCTTGCGAAGGAAATTAATTTGTTCCATATCCTGCTGTAGATGCTGCTTGTTGATGGTTTCCTCGCTTTGAGTAGGGTAGCAATGACCCCCGCGGAGCAGCCTAGGGATTGGAACCTCTGCCTTTCAGCCGCCAACAGTGAAGATTCAGCCTCTGTGGATCTGGATGCACGTGATGCCCCTGTGACAGAAGGAGAGGTATTACCGGGACCTTGACAGGTGGCTGGGTACTGAGGTATAGTGCCATGGGAAACCATGGGCGTTTCGGCCAATACGGCAGGATTGCTATCACTGTTGTGGTTTCCCTCATCAGCCTCGATAGAAATTTTGGAATGAGTGGGCGAGGTGGAAAAGCGTAGGCTAGGCCGTCCGGCCAGGGGGCTAAGAGGGCATCTACATCCACCGCCTGCGGGTGAGGGAATCTTGAGACAAATCTCCGCAGTTTGGTGTTGTGAACTGTTGCGAAAAGGTCCAGTTCTGGGAGGCCCCACTGATCTGAGATCCAGTCGAAGGTCTTCTGGTTCAGTGACCACTCGTTGGCATCCACAAATTTGCGGGACAGGTGGTCTGCCCTCAGATTCAGACGACCAGGGAGGTAGATTGCCCTCAGGTCTATCAGATTCCTCTCAGCCCATAGCATAATAGGCTCTACTTCCCTCAGCAAGGTGCGGCTGCGTGTCCCACCCTGCCGGTGAATGTAAGATACTGCGGCTCTGTTGTCCATTCGAAGGAGCACTGGCTTCCCTGCGACTTTGAACTCTAGGGCTAGTAACGCTAGGTAGGCTGCTCGGATCTCGAGGATGTTCGATACTAGGCCAGTTGTGTGGAATGACCATCTCCCCTGCATCGAGATTTGGTCGCAATGTGCCCCCCAGCCCGCCGCACTGGCGTCTGTGGTAATTGTAGTCCAGTTGGCAGGACCTAGCGGGCGAGTTTTCAGAAGGTTGAGCCGCGACATCCACCAGTGTAGGCTCCTGATCATTAGCCCCGTGAGGCGTATGGATTGTGATAGGTAGCGTCTGCTCCAGAGCCTGAGAAATCCTGTTTGGAAATATCTGAGGTGCCAGTGCGCCCAGGGGACCATAGGTATGCACGATGACATCTGCCCTATCAGGCTCAGGCAGCTCGAGGCCGTCATGCATGTTCTCGAGCTTACCTTCTTCATCTGCCGAATGATGGATGTTGCTTTCTGGAGCGGTAGGGATACCGTGCCGTTGGCTGTGTTGAATAAGGCGCCCAAAAAGATCATTTTCTGTGTAGGGACAAGCTGGCTCTTTTCCAGGTTGATCTTCCAACCGAATTCTGCCAGCGTTGATGTTAGGGTATTCCTGTGTTCTATCAGCTGGACTGGGCTTTCTGCAAGCAGAAGGATATCGTCTAAATAGTGGTAGACTCTGAGGCCTAGCTCTCTCAGGGGAGCTATAATGGCGATCAGCGTCTTTGTAAAGACTCGGGGAGATGTGCAAAGGCCAAATGGCAGGCTTTGAAATTGAAGGTGTATCGGCCCCACCGCGAATCTGAGGTATTTTTGGAAGGACGGGAGTATGGGGATGTGCAAATAAGCGTCTTGAAGATCCACCGATAGCATCCAGTCTCCTGGTTGAATCGCACGGACTATCGTTTGTAGTGACTCCATCTTGAATTTTTCCAAGTGTATATAGCGGTTTAATCTTTTCAAGTCTATCACGGGCCTCCACCCTCCGTTTTTCTTGGGAACCAGGAATAGGGTAGAGTAAAAACCTGAACATTTCTCGGATGGAGGGACTGGAATCACTGCGCGTTGGACCTGTAGTGATAGGAGGAACTGGTGTATGGCCTCCGCCTTCTGAGGGGACCCGGATACCCTTGTTTGGGTAAAGAAGTCCCTTGGGGGCTTGTCCAAAAAGGTCCAGGAGTGTCCATACTTGATTGTGGAAACCACCCAAGCGTCTTTGCACTTCTGTTCCCATATGCCTGCAAAGCACCTGAGCCTGGCGCCCACCGGGATCCTCTGGGCTGACTTGGCGTCAAAAAGGCTTTGACGCATCCTGTGGTGCGGGTAAGGCCCTCTGGCCACGGGTCTTGAGAAACGTGGATTGGGTGCTTCTCCAATTCTGTCTAAAAGACCTGCCCTGTCTGGATTGCCTGAAGTCCTTATTTTTGAATTGATGGAACCTGGATCCGAAAGTCCTAGTACGTCTGGGCCGCCTGTCTTGAGGTAGTAGGCCTGATTTTCCTCCCGTGACACGGGAAATGGCCTTGTCAAGTTTATCTCCGAAGAAGGCCTTACCGTCAAAAGGTATTCTGCACCAATTTTGTTTTGAGGCGATGTCCACCGCCCAGGGTTTGAGCCACAGGGCCCGCTTGGCCATCACTGTGTGGAGCATTGATCTGGCCATGCAGCGAACTGAGTCGATTGCGGCCTCCCCGATGAAGTCTGCTGATAGTTTTATTTCATCTAGAGCCTTAATAATGTCCTCCTTGGGAACTTCTTGGCGGACCGCGGTCTCGATGTTGTCCGTCCAAATTCGGAGGGCATTGGATACAGAAGTCAGGGCTATAGCTGGTTTGCAGGCATTGCCCGCTAAGTGATAAGCCTTTCTCAGGTCCAGATCCATCCTTCTATCGAGCGGATCCTTGAATGAGGTTGAATCCTCCATGGGCAAAGTGACGTTTTTCGCCAGTCTTACTACTGCTGCATCCACTATTGGCGGGGCGTCGAGCATTGCGGAGTCCTCCTCTGAGAGGGGGTAAAGCTTCCCTATACGGTTGAGGGAGAATCTTTTCTCCGTCCTCTTCCACTCCTCCTCTATTACGCCCTTGATTTCGGACATGAGAGGAAAAAAGGATATTTGACGTTTCAGGAACGGGAAATACGTTTTCGGTTGATCGGCCTCTGTAACGGCTTCATCCCACCCAATCGCTTGTTTTACGGCTTGGATATACGGCTGAACCAGAGAGAAGGCGAAGCCTGATGCCTCCGCCTCGTCGGAGGATTCCCCTGAGGCAATACCCTGCTCTTGGGGCTTGGATGAGGGGGGTGGTGCTGAGCGATAACCCTCGGCTGTGGAAGGACCAGGGAGTGAAGCGACAGCCAGTTCTTCCTGGGAAAGAGAGGGTGGGTGTTGCGTTGGAAGTGCCGCTAACAGTTCTGCGACAGAGTCTTTGACCGCCTTTTTAAGCAGGTCTGCCACCTGCAGCCCTTCTGACTCCCTGTCCGCTGCATATTCCCTGAGACAACCTCGACAAAGCAGTTTATTCTGCAGGGGAGTGGCTCCACAGGCTTGACATCTTGGTTGCCGGGGCCTTGGAGAGCGTGAGTAACGGCGTTTTTTGGCCGATGCTTTTCTGCCATCTCCGCGATGCGTGAGCCTGGATGACCTCTCCCTGCTGGGACTGGAGTCATCAGAGTCTTCATGTCGCCTTGAGGTCCCTTTGGACGTCTTCTGGCGTACAGGGCTGAAATACAGAAAAAAGGTACCAGCCTGAGTGCACTCTTTTGGATGTGTTTTTCCTTTCTTTGGTTTTAAGCTTACCTGGGTGTAGGTCCCTACCTTATATGTAGAGTAGGATCTTGGTCGGGCAGGGAGTGGCTCATCTTGGGTGATCTGCAGGGCAAGCAGCTAGGAAGGGTAGGGAAAGGGTTACTACCAGCCTGCTGGGCGGGAGCTAATTTTCAAATACTGAGGACACGCACATATACTTATACACACATACACGCATGTACCCGAGATAATAATACTATTATCCCCTCCCCCATAGTTCTCCTCCCCCTCCTTTTCTTTTCTACTTTATACATATATTTTTTTTTTTTTTTTTTAACGCAAATAGGAACCTACGCTACTGTGTATCCCCTTTTTTTTTTTTTTTTTAAATAATAAGATACGCGCAACTTTGAGAAAGTCTGGTCCTTAATTACCTTGTGAAGGGGGTGGTGTCCTCTGGAGCTCTCCCTCTTTGCTGACCTCCCTGAACGGCAGCAGGCATATCTCTAATGCTGCCAGGGGAATAAGAAGGGAACAGAGGCGAAGGTAACGCCTCTGTCCCAGGCGTGCGGTGTGCTCCTGGCAAGGGCTATGTATTTGCCCTTTGCCAAGATGGCCGCCGCGACCTCCGTAGCCACTGCGCATGCGCGAACCGGCGGCACCAGGACCCGACGTCCACGGCCGCCCGCGCATGCGCAGAACGCCGCCGGGGGCCGCCGGAGAGCTGAAAACGGCACCAGAGAGCGCGCGCCCCCCCTAAGGAGAATGGGAAAAAAGGAGCCGTCCAGGGACGGAGTGTGATGGAGGGGAGATCCGAGGAGGAAAGGGGGGCATGCCTGGGCGGGGGGGGGGGGACGTGAGGGGAAGGAGATAGGGCAAAGGGAGAGAAAGGAAGCAAATAGGTAAAGGGAGGTGAGCACAGGTAGCTGCTTGCTCTGAAATCGTCCAGGCCAAATGCCTAATACATATAGCATGCAGAAGTACTCTTATTTAAGAGACAGTACCTGCTTGTCCCAAAAGATCCTACAGAAGGGACTCCCCACCTTATCAGCGCGTTTAGCAGCCCAAGAGAGGGGACTGCGTCCGGGAGAGGCTCGAACCCGGCCGGAAGCTGCCGACTGCAGAAGGTAAGGACATCCATCCCAGAATTCACTGCCATGAGGTATGAGGAAAAAAAGGAGAATGTGGGGGCTACGCTAACCTTTTCTTTTATAATATTCACTAGTCCTGAGGGAGGAGCCAAGGCGGAGCTTGTCACAGGTATGCTGCCATGGAGGCACCAGGAAATAATGATAACATTTTTATTTGAGTACAGTGTTGCATGATTGAGTATTTGTTATTCAAAGTGAGACCGCGCTGAAATCTGAAAATTGGCCTGGCCAGGAAGGGGGTGAAAGTGCCCAGTATTGAAGCGGCTAAACTGCATAGCCAGTTAGATAAAGGTGAACTAACTCTTTAAGAAAATGCTTGGTTGTTTTTCATGCTGATCTCTTAAAGATCAACTCTAGGTAGGGAGTATAACCTTCCCTATATGTCCGTCTCTATCTCCTGATGTCAGAACACAACCAAAAAAATATCTTGCTGTGCTCCCAATTTGTGATACAGCAGTATACAGACCCGGTGACATCATCGCTTGGTCTGCTTTCTGACTCTCATTTGTGGCTGCTGGTAGAGGAGCCACAATTTGTTTTGGTGGACCTGTAGGTGGCTAAATAGGTGGTAATAGAGTTGCTTAAAAGATACAAATTAATCCACGCTATGGAAATACCTTATCAAAAATATATATACTGCAGGAAGGATGATGAGTATATAGCTGCAATGTAGTAATATATAAGTGGCTGCTCCTACTTAAATATTCCACCGAAGTGGGATATAAAGTTGAAAGAAGAGGGGGTGTATACCGTTTTTTCTATGCATAAGATATTTTTATTTGCACTGACTCTATTTAGAGCAAAAACATCACCAATCATTTATCTTAACTTATTTTTATTCATATCAAAGAAGGTACTAACACCTACACACCCCCTCTTCTTTCAATAAAGTTGCTTAGACTCCCCTGTCATTAATGAAGTTGGGAGTTGGTAACAGAGACAGCAATGAAAGCCTTGTATTTCTTTTGTCAGTACTGTGGTCTTGCCTGTAAATTGTGGAGAATCCCTTAAAGTAGAACTAAAGGTAAAGGAAGAAGAGGGGGTTATAATCCCTGTTTGTTTTTTATTGACATCTGTGCTCCTTTGGGGAGATTTTCCTTAGCTTATTGTCCCATAGCCAAAACAGACAGCCAAAGTACAGAGTACAAAGTACAGCCAAAGGCAGAACACTGCAGCCAGACTGGTAACAGGTAACAAAACCATGGGAACCAATCTCCCTGGTCTTGAGGACCCTCCACTGGCTAGCCGGAAAGGATCAGGTGACATTCAAGACCCTCTGCCTCACCCACAAATGTACGCAAGGAAACGCGCCACATTACTTATGCGAGAAAATAAACCACTACACCCCAATTCGGGCCCTACGATCAACTTATCAGGACCTCCTCCACATCCCCAAGTCCCGCTACAAATCTAAAAGAGGACGGAGATTCACAGTCCAGGGACCACGGCTATGAAACACTCTACCTACAGACATTCAGTTGGAAGTGAACCATCGGGCCTTCAGAAAAAACGTAAGACCCATTTATTCTGAATCGTGGCTGGACGACGACATTGGATTTAGTTTGCCTTTGTAGCGCTATACAAATTACTCACTCACTCAAAGTGGCGGAATTCCTAGTTGTGGCAAGAACTAGTGTCCCCATTGGAAGATTTCCCCTCTATTACTTTTGGTGATAATGGTGACCAGGACAAAGAGAGAGGGTGAACCTCACTAATAAGGCACAGACCGTATTAAAAGCCTGACAGGGGTTCTAATCCCTCTCCGCACTAAATCTAGAAAGAAAAATGTCTTTAGTTATACTTCAAAACTGGAGATAGGCTTTAAAATATTTTCCAAAATAATACAATTTCTAGATTTTTTTTTGTGCAGGCTAGAAAAATGGAATGGAATGGGGACAAAGGGGCTTCTTCCCTTCTGAGCTCCACAGAGATGAATAATTTGCAGGCTTCATTCCGAAAACTCCTATTGTTTTAACGGTGAGGGGTGAGAAGATGCCCATTTGTACTTCATTAAGATAATGATGATCAGTATCCAGCCCTAGCCATATCGCATGTGACCTAATAGTTCAGCCATGTTAGTTTATCCCTTGGAAAGCAAAAGTTGTCTTACTAATGGACCAAAACCTTCTGAAATCCATCCAAGTTTAATTACGCATGTCTGTTTCATTATTATGCTAAGAATAGGCTGGAATTGGAAAAGTGAAGAGTGAGCATGGGAACCGTTTAGCCATCCAGATGTGGAGGCACCACTCATCCAAGCATGCCCTTAGATATACATTGCCTTGTAAAAGTATTCACCCCCCTTGGCTTTTTACCTATTTTGTTACATTACAGTCTTTAGTTCAATGTTTTTAATCTGATATATGTGATGGATCAGAACACAATAGTCTAAATTGGTGAAGTAAAATTAGAAAAATATATACGTAAAACTATTTTTCAGAAAAATATATATATAATTGGCAGTAATATTTGTTACTCTTAATTTTGCTAAATTTGGGCTGCTGTGATTTCGGAACTGTCCTGTGGGTCAGTCTGCGCTTCGGGGGTGCGATCCCACTCCCGGGCGACAGATGGCGTCAGAGGGGTTCTGGCAGAGCCACTTTTCCCCAGCAGCCAATTGGAGGAGTTTTCCCTCGTGGAGCATGCTGGGGAGGGGTATATCTGTGGCAGACGCCATTTTTCGGGGTTCTTCGCGGGTTCCTGGTTCCAGGTGTGGCACCCACCTTTGAGGTGTGCGCATCCAACAGACCCTGGCGATATGGCCTACCATAGTGTTCTAGATGAAGACCTCTGCCACAGGCCCAATGTTGGACTGTAGAGCGAATCCTCCCAGAAGGTTCTCTTTTAGTAGGGGTCACCAGTTGACAGGTTATCTGTCAGTTCCTGGAAACCAATCCCAGTATTTAACCAGCGGCTCCTCAGGTGGTAGCGCTACAAAGTATAGCAATAAGAAAAAAAAAGCATGTCTTTGTTGTTGATATACTGTGCTTTAGCTAGCTACATTGTAAATGGTGTCCAGATGTACTTTAAATTACGTAAGAATTTGTGGAATGGATACCACAGTGGCGCTACTCATCTGCGACAAGCAGCTCCTTTTATAAGCTTGGTCTGTTTTTGTCTGAACATTGACTGGCTGAAGATTGATGCACCCGGGCCCATACTTACCATAAAGCATATGTGGTTGATGCCTGGGGCAGCACAGTAAGAGGGTGCATCACCAAAATCCAGGGGTTGCTTTGGAAGTCAGAAGACTCTGTAGAACATGTAACATATATGTCCTCCTTCCCTGCAGGCTGCAGAACGGTAGGTTGAGGGAGGAATGTATTTGAAGCATACTGCAGTCTGGTATTCATTTTCACAATGATAAATAACATGGAGAGAAAAAGGAGACTCTTTGCAAGGAGCGTATTAGTGGCCTGTCTAGGACAGCATGTATGTAAGCTATAGCCCTGGATAGAAAACCATCTTCTGCCATAGTAGAATGGAAAAGCACTAGAAGCTTCCAGATGTTGCTATAAAGTCGGCATAAACAGCGGTCCATACAGATACACCTTTACTGAAAACACCCTAGAAAAGGTAGAGGCCACCCTGGGTCTCCCCTAAAATCCATACCAGACCCTTATCCGAGTGTGCATCCCCCCTCCTGAACCATACCAGGTCGCTTGCCCTCAACATGGGGAGGGTGCTTTGGGGTCCCCCCAAAGCACCTTGTCCCCATGTTGGTGGGGACAAGGGCTTCATCCCCACAACCCTGGCCCGGTGGTTGTGGGGGTCTGTGGGTGGGGGGCTTATCGGAATATGGAAGCCCCCTTTAACAAGGGGGCCTCCCGATCTCGGTCCCCATGTGAATGGGTACGGGGTACATTGTACAACTGCTGTCTCTTGGCTGTAACAGCTGTTATATAGGCAAGGGCCGGGCGACCCGGTGACGTAACTGAGTGACCCTGCCCCTTCTGACATCATGTGAGAGGGAAGCGCAGGGTCATCCGGTTACGTTAGCGATCAAAGGGAAAAGACAGCAGTCGGCGGGAGCAGAGTATTTATTTATTTGTTTTCAATTTTTTGTGTCCGTCAGGGGCGGCGTGATTGATGATGGATGTACATTGCAGAATAATTCTTTTTTAATAAAGGAATTGTCAAAAACTGTCTTTTGTTGTTTAACCACTTAAGACCCGGACCAATACGCTGGCAAATGACCCAAGGGGTTTTTGCGATTCGGCACTGCGTCGCTTTAACAGACAATTGCGCGGTCGTGCGACGTGGCTCCCAAACAAAATTTGCGTCCTTTTTTTCCCACAAATAGAGCTTTCTTTTGGTGGTATTTGATCACCTCTGCGGTTTTTATTTTTTGCGCTATAAACAAAAATAGAGCGACAATTTAAAAAAAAATGCAATATTTTTTACTTTTTGCTATAATAAATATCCCCCAAAAATATATAAAAAAACATTTTTTTTCCTCAGTTTAGGCCGATACGTATTCTTCTACATATTTTTGGTAAAAAAAATCGCAATAAGCGTTTATCGGTTGGTTTTCGCAAAATTTATAGCGTTTACAAAATAAGGGATAGTTTTATTGCATTTTTATTAATTATTTTTTTTTTTACTACTAATAGCGGCGATCAGCGATTTTTTTCGTGACTGCGACAATATGGCGGACACTTCGGACAATTTTTACACATTTTTGGGACAATTGTCATTTTCACAGCAAAAAATGCATTTAAATTGCATTGTTTACTGTGGAAATGACAGTTGCAGTTTGGGAGTTAACCACAGGTGGCGCTGTAGGGAATGTGTACCTAATGTGTGTGTTTACTACTGTAGGGGGGTGTGGCTGTAGGTGTGACGTCATCGATCGCGTCCCCCTATTACAGGGATGACGCGATCGATGCTCCGGCCACAGAGAAGCACGGGGAAGCCGTGTGTACACACGGCTCTCCCCGTTCTTCCGCTCCAGGGATGGATCACCGCACTGCAGCGGCGATCGGGTACGCGAATCCCGCGGTCCCGGAGCTTCGGACCGGGTCGCGGGCCCGCGACCCACGGCTGGGTACTAAAACCAACGTATATATACGTTGATGTGCCCAGCCGTGCCATTCTGCCGACGTAAATCTGCAGGAGGCGGTCCTTAAGTGGTTAAAATTGTTGTCACTTTTTTTGGTGAATGGGTAGGACTACAATGTACCCGATACCCATGTACACGTGGGGGGTGGGATCTTGTTAAAGGGGACTTCCAGATTTCGATAAACCCCCCCCCCCGCCCACAGACCCCCACAACCACCATGCAAAGGTTGTGAAGATTAGGCCTCTGTCCCCATCAACATGGGGATAAGGTGCTTTGGGGGGGACTCAAGCAATTTTAAATACATTTTTTCCTTTAGAAATGTAATTTTGCTGCGGCACTGTAAAACACATCACACAGATGCACCACTTTATAAGCAAACTAAGGGGACCCCCCCTCCCCCCCTCAGGCATGATATTTACAGGAATATTCAATTTTTTGTTGCTTAATTTTAAACATTATTAAAATCACTGCTCCTGGCACCTATAGCTACTTTGGTTCAAAAACAACCTTTTGCTTCCCTTACCACCAGTCTGACTTAAAGCGGATGGTTCACCTCAAAAAGATATTAAAAGCCAGCAGCAACAAATACTGCAGCTGCTGACTTTTAATATTAGGACACTTACCTGTCCTGGAGTCCAGCGGCGTCCGTAGCAGAGGACGAGCGATCGCTCGTCACCCTGCTGCTCCCCCCTCCATCCACGGTGAGGGAACCAGGAAGTGAAGCGCTGCGGCTTCACTGCCCGGTTCCCTACGGCGCATGCGCGAGTCGCGCTGCGCCCGGCGATTGGCTCCCGCTGTGTGCTGGGAGCCGAGAGTTCCCAGCACACAACGGGAAAAGCCCGTCTTTTGCCCGAGACTGCGGGCCGGAAGTGGGTGCGGATACCTGTCTTTAGACAGGTATCTGCACCCCCCTCCCCCCTGAAAGGTGTCAAATGTGACGCCGGAGGGGGGGAGGGTTCCGATCAGCGGATCTTCACTTTAGGGTGGAGATCCGCTTTAAGTTATCTAACCAGGAAGGTCAGGATGGGCTAAATATATCTCTGATTACTTCTCTGCTTATCACTCTAAGCTACTTGTACCAATTCTTGTTTTGGCTACTTTGCTCGAATGTTCTCAGTTCCGGGGAGGGGGGTCCGGCCCCGGTCCTGGACACGGTCTTGATCCCGTAAGGGGTGTCCGGGGGAAGCCTGTCCCCTTTAGTATACGTCACATGTGGTAACATTTAGGTTGATATGAATGTCAATTGTTAACTTGGATTTTATGCTTTCTACTGTAATACATGCGGTGTTGTTCTACCACCTTGCATATCCTATGTTGTTCATCTGTACTGTACTGATGGTTTATTGCCTTACTATGTACATGTTATTTGTAAAACCGAATAAAAATGTATTGCTTTAAAAATCACTGCTCCTGAAAAAAACTTTTTTTTGTTGCATTGATATATGTCCCCTGGGGCAGTGATTTTTCGTGTTTGTGTCCCATAGACTTTAATAGGGTTTGCATGTTTGCACAAATATTTTTGCCTGTTCGCATGTTCTGGTTCGAACTGAACCGGGGAGTGTTCGGCCCATCCCTAGTTAACGTAGAGTCCTGAAATCTTTAAGCAATATGTCATGACACGAAGGGTGGGCACAAGGCTGGTCAGCTGGGCAGCAAACAAGATGGAGAAAAGCTTCTGATCACCAGTCACCCCTCCTGGAAGAGGTGCTGAGGCTGATCACATGACAGAGGATTTAGGTATGTGTTTCTGGGTTTTACAGGCTTCCAAAAAACAAAACTGTTGGTTAGATGCAGGTGGAGTGAGAACAATTTTTCCTCAGGAGTCGTATTTTAAATGCCCAACGTGGCAACCCTGAGGACATTGCAGGAGACGCCTAGACTTTTGCCTCCAACCCTATGCACATTTTTGAGAGAGGCAGTGAGCCAATGACAGAATCAAGAGGGTGAGAATTCAGGACATTTTCAAAAATGCTTGTAGCAATTATATTTGTTGATACCTTTTTTAAGGAAATTAATGCATCCTTTTTTTTTATATATATATATATATATATATATATATATATATATATATCTCATAGCATTCTTCACTCCTTAGTATAAATACCTGTAAACACTTTACTTCTTTACTACTTTGGTATTTTGGCATTTGCTGCAAATATGCAGTTGTTCAACCCAACCATTTGTGATCAGAGATGTTAATGTTTAATGCTTCTTTGTAGTTGTTTTTTTTTTTTAAACACAGCATTGCCTAGGGAGACCCGGAGAGACTCCCAGACATACATTCTGCGTCTGACAAATGAATAGAAAGTCCTCACCAAGAGTGGAAAAAAACCTAGAGACATAAAAAAAGACTACTTGACATTGAGCATAATTCTTTCATTTAGTATTTCGTAGACAGCTCGTTTACTGGCTACACCTACTGGCCACCATTGGCTAGTCCTTCTGTTCATTTCTCTAAAGCTGAGCGGTCTGAGATTATAGATCCGAAAACTGATGCCCTCTCCTGCAGCTAAATTAACTAGAATCACGTGGAAAACAAACCGAGCCTTGTATGAAAAGGGGGAGCCATTAACGTTAGCCCGCAGCTATGGACTGCACCCAATATGACTGGAGACGTGCTCAGTGCAGATGTTGGGAGGCTGGCTCTGAGGCAAAACTCAGCTATGTTGTATAGCTACAATTAAAATCAACTCCTCTGCCAAAAAAATAAAAGGAAGGAGGGTAAAGGGAGAACATCAAAGACAGATTGAAATGTGTAGTTAGTAATAAGAGTGGTCTCCTCTTGAACTGAAGCCCTGCAGCGTTCCATGGCCCCCTTGTTAATGAGAAATCTTGACCTCTGGTTTGTAAGTTAAACTTGTAATCCCAGCTAATGAACTAAATCAATCCCAACTTCACCGCTCGCTTCCCATTTTTCTTTGCACACTGCGTGTCTGAGAGTTTGTGTTCAAATGTATAAATCTTGGAAAGAAGGGGGAAAAACGGTGAAAGAAATATAGATTTATTCCAAAGAAAGACGACATTCTCTGTTTTTCAAATTGACATTTCATTAACTCCCTTTCTCCACTGATGGGGCAAGGGAGAAAATGAGTGCGTCAAAAGATTGTTTTAGATATATATATATATATATATATATATACACACACTATGTGAATGTACATCTTAAAGTGGACCCTTCAGTAACGTTCATCTTTATCTTCGATCTTACAGTGTCATTTTTCAGAAAAGGTCCAGCATTTATCATGAAAGAGCTGTCCTTGTCCAGTAACTTTACCTAAGTTCAGATGATGTCATCAGTTTGCTGCAGGCACGAGGAAGAATTTCCTTAGTCTCTTCTCCCCCAGTGAGACCCAGTTCACACTGGGGCGACTCGTCAGGTGGCATAGCCGCCTGACGAGTCGTGTCCCATTGAAGGCAATGAAACCATTTTAATAGGAGCGACGCAAGTCGCTCCGACTTAGAAAAAGGTTCCTGTACGACTTTGGGGGCGGCTCGGAGCGACCTGCATTGGCTTCTATACAGAAGTCGTTTTGCAGGTCGCCTCTAAAGTCGTCCTCAGGACGCCTTGCAGAGCCGCCCCCGGAGTCGCGTCGCTGCAGTGTGAACCGACTCTAACTGCGCAAGTATGAAAACATTCCTGCCATTATTATTATTTAGTATTATTTATTTAAAAAAGCTTCACCTTTTGTAAAAAAATAAAAAAAAGCCATCCTTGAGCTTCAGTCCAGTAACTTTGCCTAGGCTAAAATTATGTCATCATTCTACTACATGCAGAAGGAAGCATTTCCTCAGTCTCCTCCCCTCCAGTGATCAGACTGCAATATTGTAACTTTGTCACGAGGTAAGAGACTGCAATGAGGGCTGATGTATATCAAATATTTGTGAAGCTCTAACGACCAGGCTCTCTGCTTCCTACTGTAATAAACTGTATTGTATTGTCTGCCCTTATGTTGTAAAACGCTGCGTAAACTGTCAGTGCTTTATAAATCCTGTATTATAATAATAATAATAACACATCTAAGAAATGCACACCAGGTTTTATATGAATGTATCATCCCTGAGCTGCCATCTCAGTCCAGGATGTAGATGGTGGCTTGGGATGATGCTTCAACAAAAATGTCTGTGTCCTTCTGTAGACAGAAGGCTATGATGGCGTTGTCAGGGGGGTGTACTGTGATCTCTCTGAGAGGTAATAAATAACTGGAAGGGTTGCACTGACACAGGAGTGCCCGTTCACACTACCGCGACTTGAGATCCAACTTGTGTCGCCCCAAGTCGTGGGAAATGAGAAATTACATTAAAGTGAACAAGAGCCGTCTTAATGCACACTACTGAAGTCTCTCTGACTTCAGAAAAGGTTCCTGTACTACTTACTTCAAGGCGACTTGTACCCATTGATTTCAATGGAAGTCGTCTCCAAAGTCGGATCTGTGTCTTAAAGCGGATCTCCACCCTAAAGTGAAGATCCGCTGATCGGAACCCTCCCCCCCTCCGGTGTCACAATTGACACCTTTCAGGGGGGAGGGGGGTGCAGATACCTGTCTAAAGACGTTTTTTTTGGCGACATCCCGTCGCCCCCCCGTTGTGTGCTGGGAACTCTCAGCTCCCAGCACACAGCGGGAGCCAATCGCCGGGCGCAGCGCGACTCGCGCATGCGCCGTAGGGAACCGGGCAGTGAAGCCGCAGCGCTTCACTTCCTGGTTCCCTCACCGTGGATGGAGGGGGTAGCAGCAGGGTGACGAGCGATCGCTCATCCTCTGCTGCAGACGCCGCTGGACTCCAGGACAGGTAAGTGTCCTAATATTAAAAGTCAGCAGCTGCAGTATTTGTTGCTGCTGGCTTTTAATATTGTTTTTTTGCTGAACCATCCGCTTTAACTGAAGCAACTTTACAGGAAGAGAAAATAGTTTTCTCAGGCAAACCCCTCCCTCCCACAGAGCTGATTATTCTGTGATTGGCCACTGGCAAAGTTGCCTGTCCTGGAGAGGAGACTTGAAGTTGCCTCGAAGTTCCCCTGAAGTTGCCTCGCAAAGTCGTGCTAACTTTCATGTCGCTGTAGTGTGAACCGGCACTTACTTAGCATGCTGTACTTACTCACAAAAAATATATCCAAACACAGGTCCACTTTAACAAACAAGGTAAATAAGAAAGAGCAAATTCTGCCTCAATGCACCTAAAAGCGATATTTTAGTTGTCGTAGTTATTGAGTAGTGGAGACCCCCTTCTAGCTTTTGTGTTTTTGAAAATTCCAGCTATGAGATCTCCTAAAAAAAAATTCTGCCCACCTTTTGTCATTCCTATTCCTCCATCGGTCCTTCCTATTTTTGGGTATTGGCTTCCTTCCCATCAGGTACTGTGTCAGTGTCCACTGGTCCATCAGTATCCTTTAGGTGCTTCTGGGCTTTTGCATCATCCTCTTTGAGTTACCACGGAATTGGCTCAACATCACACTACAGTGCTGTTAAGTGTTTGGTGGAGTATTGGCTTTATGACATCATGGCCGTTGATTACATGTTTTAACTTCTGTGCATTTGCTATTAAAGTGGATTTTTTTTTTGCCATTAACAGTGGGTGAGTGTGGATTAGACATTGGGGTTTATTTAATAAAGGGAAATCCACTTTGCACTGCAAGTGCACTTGGAAGTGCAGTCGCTGTAGATCCGAGGGGGACATGCAAAGAAAATAAAAGACAGTATTTTTGCTTGTACATGATTGGATGATAAAATCAGCAGAGCTTCCCCTGATTTTAGTTCTCCCCTCAGATTTACAGCAGCTGCACTTCCAAGTGCCCTTGCAGTGCAGAGTGGATTTGCCTTTAGTAAATTAACCCCTTTTACTATTTTAGCCTTTACTATTTTAGCCTGGACATATCCAGCTTATTCCACACCCCTGTGAGCGGCACATTCTGACGTTGTCATTTCCTACCAATAGACTCAGTTGGCATTGTTGGCTCCACAAGGTTCGGATTTCTATCCCTACGGCTGGTGTGTTCAATGCAGTCTGCCAAGTCCACTCCTCTATTTGCATTCCCTATAATATCAGATGGAATGATAAGCATTGAAAATTGATGGTTGCTCTGGGGCCTGCACCTTCAAAGACCAGTCAGCAATGGAAGCTTCCAAGCTAATATCTTACAAGTTCTTTTGTAACACTCCTGTCTCTACCAGAAACTGAAATAAAAGTTTTCAGCAGATCTTCAAAGCTGAAGCTCTGGGTACGATCTTAATTGCACATTTACATTGGTCAAGCCTGGGCTGAAAGTTGATAATTAAGGTATAGCATTTTTGCCTCCTTACTCTAAATGCTGCTACTATCAGGAAGCTCAATTTCAGCCAGCCAGCTACCAGCCCAACTCCTGATCCTACAGATTATACAAGAAAACACAAAACGTGGATAAATGTATGCATCTACGCAAAGGCTATAGAATGGGTATTGGTGGAAGGGAAGCAGGGGCAGACTGACAACTCATGGGGCCCCTGGGCAAAAGAAGATTATGGGGCCCCCCGGGCTTACAGATGGCCACCACGCCAGCAGGCAGTGCAGAGGCAGGGCAGCTAAAATCTCAGGATTTTCACATCAAAAGCATGTCGGTTTCGGACATATCAGGGACAGATGTAAAAAAACACAGATTTTTACATACTGTCGCTGGTTTTATTGAGCCTGGCAACCCTGATGGGAACCCCTAGTGGCATGGGGCCCTCGGGCAGTGCCCCAGAGCCTCAATCGTGAGTCCGCCCCTGAAGGGAAGGATGTATGTTGGGAAATAAATATGCTAAGAACTGGAAAATATTGTTTGGGAAAAGGGGCACACCTTAGATGCTTACAAATCCTCTATGGGGAGTCACTTGTGATGTTAAATTCTGTCCATTTTTAGGGCTAATAGGAAAACTACTGTAAAAAAAACATGGTAAGCTGGGCACTGCCACAAGGGACACGTACCAATGCAGAAAATTTTTTTTTAAGTATTTTTAAGTATTTAAGTATTTTTAAATTACTGCATCTTTTCATGTGGCATTGAGGGCAACTTTGCAAATATGCAAATCTTGGAAAAAAATACTTGGGGATGCCTTAGAGCATAGTGTTATGAAATTAGGCTTAGCTTACGTGTAGCAGCAATACCCCAATCTCATTAATTTCCTTTGGGAATTTTTTTTTTCCAGGTAACTTTAGCAACAACCAAACATGCTTAAACATGCTTTAGTAAATAAACTCTCCGGTTCTTTAAATTGACACTTGTTCAGGTTTGCATGCACATTTATGGCCATCTGTTGCCATCTGATGACCATTATACTGCACACTCTATCATCCATGTTTTTTGATGGGTTGCCCATGGGCAAAGTTCTACAAGTGGTTATGTGAGGAATATGTAAATTATGTGTATTACAATACATACACTATTTCAGGCCTTCCGAAATTAGTGGTTTAATTCTCTGATCAGCAGATAGCGACTGGGCAGTTTTTCTCTCAGGCTGTTTGTGTTCTTACTGATGCAAAACTGTTCTGTCACTAGCCAATTTCTTTCAAGTTATCATTCAGAATTAAGAGCACACAGCAGTTTAAAATTGGCCAGCAACAGGACAATTTCTATTAACATAGTTAGGCCCAAATTTACTAGAGACAAAGAGCACAGGTTGAGGTTTTTCTCCAAGAATTAAGATGTTGTAGAGAATACAGTAATGTAAACTGGCCAGCAGCAGGCCAGTTTTAATCAGAGATAAAAGAGCTAACTACCAATCTATTTAGTTTGTCTATCAGGATATGGGGGTATGGCAAATGTGATTGAAATATTGTCAGGTTGTTTGGGGGTTCACTATTCTTGCTCTTAGTTTATTTTTCTTTCAAATGATACAGCTGCTTTCTGCAAACAAAAGGCAGTTCAGGCTGGGTTCACACCATTGCGAATTGGATGTGGTTTCTACGCATCCGATTCAATAGCAGGAGATTTTGACTGTCTCTCTATGGAGCCGGTTCACATATCTCCGCTGCTGCTCCGGTGCAAATTTGCACAGGAGTCCTGTGCGTCTTTTGGTCCATTTCAGGTCTGAATTCAGCCCAAAATTTGGACTGAAATTAGACCTGAAACGGTGAACCAGGACGCACCAGACTCCTACTGGGGGCCACATGCGGCAATGATGTGAACCCAGCCTCAAAGCACAGATGGTCAGTAACAATTGAATCCACATTGAGCACCCCAAACTTAAAAAAGGCCCTACCCACATAATATGAAAATAAAACTAAATAAATTAAATACCCAAAATACCACTCTTGAAACAAGGCCTTTTTTTTGGATGCTTTGCAGCATTAAAAAAAAAGATACATCAAAAGTGGTCTATATTCAGTGGCTTAACCCTCGTTATTTATCAATAACATATGTAGAAACAACCCATAGCTTTTCAACCATAAAATCATAGACTTCTGTTTTGTAAAAGCAATAAAATTGCATGAAACCACTCATTTCGGAAGGCCTGAAATAGTGTATGTATTGTAATACACAGAATTTACATATTCCTCACATAACCACTTGTAGAACTTTGCCCATGGGCAACCCATCAAAAAACATGGATGATAGAGTGTGCAGTATAATGGTCATCAGATGGCAACAGATGGCCATAAACGTGCACGCAAACCTGAACAAGTGTCAATTTAAAGAACCGGAGAGTTTATTTACTAAAGGCAAATCCACTTTGCACTACAAGTGCACTTTGTAATGCTAATGCATAGTCCCAACTGGGAAAAGTTGAAGTCATAAGTGGACATTCACTTAGACTAATGGACCGTGCACACAATCCAGAAATCGTACTTTCAAATGGATTGTACGATAGTCTGATCAAAAGTACACAGCTTTTGATAGCTGATCACAACAGTTCATTTTTATCCGATTGAACAAGCACGAAAAAATTTCTCTTATGATACCAGATGTCAGGTGCGTTTATGGAGACCGAGATGCTAAGAGGGCTCCCCTTGCAGCTAAGCGCAGTGCACCCCTGGAGTTGGGAACAGGGAGCGCAGTGCTCAAAGAAGCATGGTTTGTCAGGTGCTTGCTTGTAGTCAGATGAGCTGATCACTGAGGGATGACTGTAGCAGGCTGGTAGCAATAGCTGTACTTGCGGTACTTGGTAAGGGGAGAAACCAGGAGCCAGGCCAAAGGTTATAAGGGTAAATTAGTCCTGAAGCATAAATGGGGGCAAGCCAAAGTCATACAAAGGAACAGAAGCAAAGCCTAGATGCAAGCCAGAGGTCAAGCCGGGATATCGTAGAACAAGGTCAAGGCAAGCCGGTCGGTAATGGGTAGTCCACAGATAAGGATACAGAATCACACAGGACACAGAGAAGCTGAGATAATCCAGCAATGTTCTGTCTTTACTGGGTTGTTTAAGTAAGGCAGTTGGCGCCAGCGTCTGCCACGCCGTGTTGCATTGCGCATGTGCGAGCCCGATCCATGGCACGCACTCCCATGCACACCTGGACTCTCTGTGGGCGCCCATGTTGGATTTGAGTGACATTGCCAGTCTGTCCCTGACACCAGGTCGTAGGATTTTCATTTAATCAGTATAGTTGTCGTCCGAAAATGCAATACAAATACACTAAAACACATGACATCATACCCAAATTTGTATTCTGTTGTACAAGAATTTGTATGGAGCATTAGAATCCAAAAACAGTCTTTGGCATTCTCATGATGGTGAAGGCCAACAGTATGTAAAGGGGGACTGTATGCTGCTGTTTTTTTGTTTTTTTTTGTTTTATAATGAATGGATTCTCTTGTTATTTTAAGTAGATTTCACCAAAATATTATTGATCTGCGGAAATAATCTGACCACCAATAACAGAGATTTGTTTTCTAACTCTGGAATTACACTGGGAATTCATTTACTTTTTTCCAACTGGTACTAAAATTAGTTAAACCTGAACTGTGGTCTTTTCCAACCTTATGATGTTATAGATAGAACATATACTGTAGATGTATTATAAGCTTACACATAGAGTTATATAATCATCATATTTAACTAAATAATGCAAGGTAAAGCAGATGATATTGTCTTCCTAAAGTGCTCTCTTGCCTGGCTTTAGGGTCTGTTGGTCAGTTGTGGCAGTGATGTTGGCCTAGGGATGAATGATTTCGGCCAAATTGATTTTACGGTGAAATTTTGCTGACACAGTTACTATCATTTTCACTCGCAGAGCTGCTTAGGCAACATTTGCTATAACAAAAAATCTACTAGTATCACTCTCTTCTTTTTTTTTGGGTGCGTGACTGAATTTCAGGTAGTTTACATTTAGGGCCAGATTCTCAAAGTCTTACGACGTCGTATCTCCACGTACGCCTTCGTAAGTCCGAATGTGTGCCGTCGTATATGCACGCCTAATTCTTAGAATCAGTTAAGCATAAATTCGGCCAAGATACGAGCGGCGTAAGTCTCCTACGCCGTCGTATCTTGGGTGCATATTTACGCTGGCCGCTAGGTGGCGCTTCCGTTGATTTCCGCGTAGAATATGCAAATGAGCTAGATACACCGATTCTCGAACGTACGTGCGCCCGTCGCAATTAGTTATGCCGTTTACGTAAGACATACGCCGGCGTAAAGATAAAGCAGCTCTCTAGGTGGAGCAGCCCATGCAAGGTATGGACGTCGGAACAACCTTATTTTTTTACGTCGTTTGCATAAGTCGTACGCGAATAGGGCTGTGCGTAAGTTACGTTCACAACGTAGGCAGTGTTTGACGTATCTTAGGCATTTTATCCGATGCATGCGCACTGGGATACGTCGGGATATGGATACATACTGATATGTTTTATGGATTCCAGAGGAACGATGTTGCATCACAGAGTCATTTTTGGATGGATAACTTGATGACCTAATGTGATTTATATCTGACCAAGTATTCTGAAGTCCATTCTATATATATATATATATATATATATATATATATATATATATATATATATATATATATATATATATATATATATATATGTATATATATATGTATGTATGTGTGTGTGTGTGTGTGTGTGTATCTTATCTATGTTTTGCTTTAAGATTTTCGATTTGAAGCTTGTATGCCTTGCTATCCTTATTTTTCAGCTATATTATCTTCTGCCACATACTCCATACTGCGTTTTGACCCAAGTAAGTTCACAGCAATGAAGCTGGATGGTCCTTTTGGCAGGATATATATTACTTAAAATTTTGATTTATATGAGACTTACATATTTTCATCTAGCGGGGCTGTCTTCTCTTTTTTTACCATCTGAACTGTGGTGTTTGCTCTTGGTGTGCACCTATGGCCGCCCAAGGCGTTTTGGCTGATTAACCTGTTATCAAGCTTTATTGGTAGGAGTACATGATACACTAGTGTGAGTTGTACAATAAAGATGTGTTACTAACACTATGCTCTTCTAGGTATCTCAAAAAACTGGCCATGTGTCTGGGTCCTGAAGAAACCAAGTTCATGGCAAAACATTGACCATACAGACAACGCTATATCATACCACTGTATAGACCATGGTAATTGAATCTATATATGTTAATTTTTCATTGTATGTATATTTTTTTTATGTACTTATTTCCCCTGTTTGGGTACTACAAAAATCTTTTCTCAAAACATTTTCACTGTTTTCTAAATAAAAATATGATGATTTTTCTGTGGCCAATATAGACCATCATTGTTGGATATTGGGGGAATCTCCGGTTATTTCTATTAGTTTTGAAAGAATCGGGTAAATCGGCAAATTTCGATTTTTTTATTCTTATTTTTAGATTAATGAATATATTTGTATGGTCTGCAGAGTCGCAGTGTTCCTAAATCACAGTTGCCTGCATTTATCAATTGTGCAACCCTCTGCAGCTTGGACAGACATGAATGCAAAACACAAACATTTTAGAATCTGCAATACATTTGGACCAATCTTTTTTTGCACATTTGGGTGTGCTTTGTACTATCAGTATTCGAAAATTATTTATAGGAATAAGTGCCCAAAATATCAGCCATAGTGTAATATAATAGATGGCAAATAAATTCCTGACAGTAGATGGCCTCAAGTGCCAATATCAGCTTCATCCACCAAAACAGGGGGTGTAAAGTGATAAATAGATAATTTTAGCATACGTTAAATATTATTTTTAACTTCTGAGTCGCCATGGGGGTCTTCAAAACTGATAAGGGTGCCTTTAGCAATAAAGCTGTTAGTTACAGGTCTCTAATTAACAGTCACAAATGGAATAGTTTTCTTGTAGATGTCAATCTACCTAGCACTTTACCATCATAAATGACAAGGACGCATTATCACAGATAAATAGGAATATTCTCACCTGATTGTAGATGACAGAATGTGCGATTTTCTTAATTTACTGATGGTGAGAAAATACACCTGACAGACATTTGATCACGGCAAGTTAAACTGTGAAAACCCCATTGTCAAATCGCTGCATCTTTTTTCTCTTTTAGGCAACACTAACTCTTCACCTGCGTCTGACATTTTGACAGTTTCCTTCTATACAATGGCAAGGGAAATAATTGTAATTCCCTGTATTTATTTTGAATGGCGACTCAACACACTAAACCAGTGGATACCTGGTGCACCTTTGATAGAACACACCACAGCACACAGTAACCCACTACCATGCATTGTGGGCTTTGCCTCTTAAAAGGTGTAGGGCTACTATTTGGTCAGTTATGGTACAAACGGATGGCAACCACCCCAACCTATAACTGGCCTTTGCAGCAAGGAACGACACATGGCAAAAAAACAAAGAAAAATTCCCAGCTCATTTACCAACCAGCTGGCAAAAAAACGGATTCTATCTAACAGTTCACGTTAAAACCAGGGTTTTAGTTGGCACACATTTGAAAATATATGAGTAAGCTGCAGAACCACCTCATGACACCCTAGTGTACTTCAGTACATACTTTATGCATATTGAGAGTCTCCAACATTGGAGCACACATATATATATATATATATATATATATATATATATATATATATATATATATATATATGTATATATCGGTACCCCTGTAGGGGCTGCTAAGTGATGTGGCCCACCTGTCACCCTACCCAGCCCAGCGTTCACTCTTCAGTCACTCTCAGGCAGAAAACAGTCCATGTGCTTGTTTTTGTTATTTTTATTAGGGAATTTAACTTGGATATGGTAAAGGGATTATGAGATGCCCAGCAAGTTGTATATCAGTCAATCTGGACAACTATGTACACAATACTTCTCCAATCTCCTTCTGCACAACTCTTGCTTCCAGACTATTGCTCTTTCTTTCTCTCTCCCTTCCTGCACAACTCTTGATCCCCCAGGAGCAGCTAGCACATGTTTAGGCCTGACACTGGCTCAGCCAGGCCCAAGTAACTTTCCCTTTGCAGGCAGGGACTACAGGCCCCTATGGTGTAGCATAAAATAGAAAATATTTTTGTGCTAGCTGTCCTATAGGTGGGCTTCTGCTTCCAGTGAGTTCTCTTCAGGCCCTGCCAGCCCTTCTGGCTGCAGCTGCCCGACTTCACTGCCCATGACATTGCAATCCTTCCTACTGGCTCCGCACCCAGTTCTGTTTCCTCTTCTCTGGCATGCCTCTCCAGTCCTCCCGACTGCACATGTCACTCACCAGCCCTCCTGGCTGCAACCGGTGGATGCCTCCTAAAGACTTGCCCGGCAGTACTAGCTCCTGCTGTCCTCTCTTGCTCCTCCTGTTCAGAGCCTCCATGAGTTCCTGGATGGCTCCATCCAGTCACCCCCTCAGACTAGGGAGCTCCCTCAAAGGCCCTGACAGTATAGTACTCCATCCTCAGTTCTTCCACCCAACAACTCCTCCCCAGCTGGGCTGACTCTGCGTATTTAAAGAGACCTTCCCCCTGCCAATCCAGATTGGGGATTGGTCAGGGCTCCTTAACACACCCCAGGCAGCGCCACCTCTCATCTCCTTCTCTCTAACTACTACCTTCTAGAAGGCTCTAGAAAGAAGAGAGAGGTCTTAGTGATGTTATCTGTGAATCACCACACATAACACGAAAAAATTAAAACGCAGTGGTGATCAAATAGGAATAGTGGAGAAACTTTCATAGAGGGACAACTAACAAGAGAAGATTTCCTCTTACTTCCTGTTGTGTCTACAGGTTGGGGAAGAAAAGGAAATCTCATGGGACACACACACCACAATCAACAAAAAGAAAAAAACAGGAGTACTGACCATTCCGAATTTAAAGTGGTTGTAAACCCACTTTTGTCATTTACATCTACAGGTAACCCTACATTAAGGCTTACCTGTAGGTGTTAGCAATATCTCCTAAACCTACACGGTTTAGGAGATATTCGCCAATGACAGGCACCGCTGTCTATGGCGCTTGCGCCTTAGACAACGGGGCGCAGGCGCACTGAGAATAGCCGTCTTAAATACGGTAATGCCGAATTTGACAGCTCCCGCACGCATTCGCTGAGTGACGTTATCACCGCTCCGGCCAATCACAGCGACGGAGCGGCGATACCCAGAAGTAACCTCCGGGTATTGCCCATGGATGCGGCAGAGGCGGGCATGAGGACGGCTTCTGGTGCTTCGTTCTAAGGTAAGTACATGCATAATGAGCTAGTATGCTAGTCATACTAGCTCATTATGTCTTTGTGTAACTGGGTTTACTTCCTCTTTAATCCAAAGCAAACAACATTTTGGCTTTAGATATACTTTAAAGCAGTGGTTCTCAACCTCAGTCCTCAAGTACACCCAACGGTCCTCAAGTACACCCATGTTTTCTTTTACTTTGCACAGGTGCTATAAATCAATATCAATGACATGGTATTGATGAGAGCTATTTTTTCTAAGAGAAGTTGCCAAAACATTGCCCGTTGGGGGTACTTGAGGACTGAGGTTGAGAACCACTGATTTAAAGTATATTTACATTCCCAATAATGTCAATAAGGCATTTTTAGACTACTATTAGTGTGTAATGAGTGAATTTATTTTGTCCATTCTGCTAAGACAGTCAGTACAGGTGCATGTCTGATGAAGGCCTGGGGCAAACCATGAGTACAAGTTACAAGTCAGGTGCTGCCTTCATCAGTACGAAAGCGCGAGAGAGAGAGAGAGACAGGTGGGTTTGCAGATTGATATACAAACGCTCCTGGAATAAAATTCACATATGTGATAGAAAACACAAATCCTAATTAGCTAAAAATTCTGATCACTCGCAAAATAAATCATAGTTTCCTTTATTCTAACACTCAAACCAATAAGCTTAATTGAACATTTTTTCTTCTGTCACAATTGAACATTTTAGGGCCCTTGCACATCTAGGTGTCTTAGCGGATATCCACACATGTGCTGTACATAGGATATGCAATGTTTTGTTTGTCTTTTCACAATTTTTATTTTTATTTTATTTTTTCAATTTTTTTAATAAGCCTATCAAAATGTGGAGGTAACACATCAGATTACCTCACAAGTGCACACTTCCATCATCAATATGACTCAGAAGATGGGCCAATGGGGAAAAATACTACCAGTGAAGGCAGTCATCTCAGTAAAGGTAGAAAAAAGGGGCGAATGCTCTGAAGCCTAAAGAAAAGCACAGTGCTGAAGGTAAACAAAAGAGGAATGGAGGATGACTGCCTGGAAACCTTGTTGGACAGTAGAGAAGAGAGGAAAGTAGAAGGGTGGGAGGTTTACCTGAGGAAGTTAAGGGGCAGATTTCCATGCAGTCTAGATCATTATACAGCTCAAAAAATGGGCCATTCAAACGGTCATATGGAAAGTAAACAACAGTCCAGGTTTAAGTGATTGTTGTAGGTTATCCATAGGTTCCAAGTCTTCAAGAATTTGGTGTGGGTATCTGAAGGTATAGAGGTGAGCTTCTTGTGAACCATGGTTCCCATAAGCCGCTGCTTAAAGGGTCACTAAAGGATTTTTTTTAGCTAACTAGCTTCCTTTACCTTAATGCAGTGCCGTTTTCATGTCCTCATTGTTCATTTTTTGCTTTGATGTTGCTGTAATTCCTCTCTGTTCTGAACACTTCCTGGTTGTCTGTTTAACCACAGTACTGGGAGATTTCTCACTGTGGTCACTAATCAAGGAGGTGTGTGTAAAACCCCTCGGCACCAATCCAGTTTCGTTTTACAAACCATCACTGCCCTCTATTGGCTCTCTGGCTCTGTACATCAGGGAGACAGGAAACAACAGCAAAAACGAAACAAAGTACAGGCACATTATATGATTGATTTTTATCTATTTTTAATCATTTTTAAAAGGAATCAGTTAACTATTATGTCTCTATACCCTGTAAACAGTCATTTCAGTAAAAAAAATGTTTTCCTTTACAACTCCTTTAACCTCAGTGAAGTGAAGAAATGGCTGGCAGCATTCCTTAGCCAATGTCTGCAAGAATGCTAGGAATACAAACCCCGCCAGCTTCCTCTGGACTTTAGTCAGGGATGGGATCCACTTGTGCAGCAAGGCTTCCCAGGGGTCGTGTGCCAGAGAGACACTCAAGACTGACTGGATCCAAGTCTAAAATCGCAAAGCCTTCCAACAAGACCACACGATGTGGAAAAGGATGCCTGATTCACTGCATCCCCAAATGTGCGTTATCTATTGTTTGATGCATCAAAACTTTTTATAGGGCCTATGGAACACAATGGTAGTATATAAAAATTCTTGATTGGCGATAATATGCATAAAACACCTGAAAATGTGCCTGGAAAGGAGTGAATCTCTTCTTAGCCAAGCCAACATTTCTTAAAAATGTTAAGACTCCCTTCATTAGAGCTTAACCACTTGCCAACCAAGCCAATTCTGTAATTTTCCTCCTACATGTAATAATCATCATTTATTTGCTAGAAAATTACTCAGAACCCTGAAACATTATATATACACCATAATACCAAAAGTATTGGGACACCTGCCTTTACATGCACAAATTTCATGGCATTCCAGTCTTAGTCTGTAGGGATCAATACTGAGTTGGCCCACCCTTTTGCAGCTATAACAGCTTCAACTCTTCTGGGAAGGCTGTCCACAAGGTTTAGGGAATGTTTGACTATTCTTCAGAAGGATATTTGTGAGGGTAGGCACTGATATGGAAGAGAAGGCCTGGCTCGCAGTCTCCGCTGCTCAATAGGGTTAAGGTCAGGACTCAGTGCAAGTCGGTCAAGTTTCTCCACCCCAAACTCCCTCATCCATATCTTTATGAACCTTGATTTGTACACTGGTGCACAGTCATCCTCCAACTCTTCCCACAAAGTTGGGAGCATCTAATTGTCCAAAATGTCTTGGTATGCTGACGCCTTAAGAGTTCCCTTCAGTCTACCTAATGGGCAAAGCCCATTGCCTGAAAAAACAACCCCACACCAAAATCTACCCACCACCAAATTATTTGGAGCAGTGCACAAAGTAAGGTCCATAAAGAAGGGTGAGCGAGTTTGTGGTGGAAGAACTTGACTGGCGTGCACATAGTCCTGACATCAACCTAATAGAACACCTTTGTGATGAATTAGAATGGAGACTGTGAGCCAGCCAGGCCTTCTCATCCACATCCGTGCCTGACCTCACAAATGCGCTTTTGGAAGAATGGTCAAACATACCCATAGACACCCTCCTAAACCTTGTGAACGGCCTTCCCAGAAGAGTTGAAGCTGTTATAGCTGCAAAGGGTGGGCAAAATTAATATTAAACCCTACGGGCTAAGACTGAGATTCCAATAAAGTTCATATGCCTGTAAAGGCAGGCAGCCCAATACTTTTGGTAATATAATGTATTTTTGTAGCAGAGACCCTAGGGCAGGGGTGTCAAACTGGTGGCCCTCCAGCTGTTGCAAAACTACAAGTCCCATGAGGCATTGCAAGGCTTACAGTTACAAGCATGACTACCGCAGGCAGAGGCATGATGGGACTTGTAGTTTCGGAACAGCTGGAGGGCCGCCAGTTTGACACCCCTGCCCTAGGGAATAAAAAGGTGGTTGTTGCAATTTTTATATCGCATGGTATTTGCAGAGCAATTTTTGCCACCTGGTCCACGGACAGCTTTATGGTAAACCTCTGCCCTCTGTGAATTCATTCTCCAGCTCCCCAATCACACTGGAGAGACCAGAGAAGCATCGGAGGGGACTGAAGGGGACTGTAAAAGGGATCAAGTGCTTTAGGCTTTAGGCTTTAGGCCCAGCTGTTATGGATTTTAGATTGCAGGAAATCATCTGCTGAAAAAAAAATATCTCGATGATGCCCATCGTCCAGATATCTCCACTCAGTCCACAACGTCATATGACGTCAACCCATGGGAAGTGGTCAAAGAGCAACAAAACTTTTTCTAAACACCACAAACTGAAAATACTGTTTAGTGAATTTTTAATATCTAAAGCAAAACTCGCCCATCAATGATTTATTTTGTTAAGAAGCCACTTTAAAAAACATCTACCTATTTTTTCTAGCTTTGGCCATCTTGCTAATTAAAAATAAATAAAAAAATCAGGAGGTACCTATTATTATTTACCATCAAATAAAGCCCAATTTATCATGAAAACAAGATATAATTAACCTGGATACATGAAGTATACATAGCTTCTATAACTATCCCTGATTTTGAGGGACTGTCCCTGATTTGGAACAATGTCCTTCTGTCCCTCTTTCCCCCTCATTTGTCCCTCATTTTGGTCTGATCCATATAGTTGTATATAAAATAAACTTTTTATCTTTCAAAAGGTGTTTCCCAGCACTAAAACTTTCACCCAATTTCTATATTGCTGCATTTGTAAATGTCGAAAACCAGTAAAAAGCAATAATAGTGGAAAAAAATAAAAGAATCACTTGTAGGTTTAACTATTAATTATTATTATTTTTTGTCAAATTCTCCTTTTAGGGGGCGTGGCAGTGTTTTTGTCCTATGCCTACATACGTTTGCTAATAGGTGTCCCTCGTTCCCATCTCAAAAAGTTGTGCGGTAGGAGTATGGGCAAAGATATTCACAGTTTTACAAAACAACGTTTTAAAACTGTGTTCAAGCGTTAAGATGTGTTTTACCTTCGCCATGAAGGTATTAAATGTTCAACCGGTCCTAGACATTTATAATTGGCTGATGCTGGTGTGTGTCGCTTTAATGAAACCTTGAATTTAACTCTTGTCCGTTGTTCAAAACTACCTGCCAATTTAGCTTGTGAAACATAAAACATTTAAATTTCCCCAACAAGTAGGAAAAAAAAAATACACACCACACACACAAAATTCAATCGCACAAACTCTAGTATGCGTTGAAAAAAAAAAAAAAAAAAAGATTTCTGATGTAAGGGAACTTTGAAAATATTCACGCTTTGTTAGCCAGAGCCCCAAACCCTTTGTTTCTATTCATTTACTTCTAAGTGAAACAACTCAGCATGCAAAACTAAAATTAGCTACATTAGAAAAAAAAGAAGGTGCAAGCTTACAAACAGTCAGAGCCATCGGAGGGGTTGGGTTATGGCTGCCTTGACTTTCCTCACATGGTAGCCTATTAAAAGTGGTAATGTATGCCTAAAGCTCTGCTCGGGGGGTAGAGAGAGAAGGCCAGCATAGGCATATTTCAAATGCATCAGACACAAGAATTAAATAGACCGTGTTCCCTAAAAGACTGAAGTACATATCTTTCTGACGTTCATTGCAGGCAAAAAAAAAACCATTGATCTCAGTATATCCCTTGGCAATTATAAAATATTAAATCCAAGTCACACTTTTCTCGTTGGCTTAATTTTTTCTCTATTCACAGCTTTCTATTTGATCAATTTTAACAAGTTGGGAGACGCGCTCGGTGTAATAATAAAAAAAAAAAGAGTGAAGTTTGTGCGCACTCTCTCCATGCCGTCGTCTTTGCCATCCATTGCGCCATGCGGTAGCGGTATAAAGGGCGCGCAGACATGTTTAGGAAAATAAAGAACAACAAACCGCATTGGAGTCAGCCTGTCAATATGTATTTATATTCAGATCTAGATCTTATTGCCTGCCTGCCCTAACAATGAGACGTGCTCGCTGTTCCCTTTTAAAAAAAAATAAGTTTAAAAAAAAAAAGTATTATAATTAATATAAGCTAAATAAAATATAAATTAAACCATATAAATTAACCTTAAAACTGTTCTTCAGTCACACCCCCTCCCCCACTAAAAACACTGTAGCTGCTGACTTTTAATAAAAGGCCACATACCTGTATAGGAATCCAGCCCTGTCCTCAACTGGGTCAGTTCTTCACTGGTCTTCAGGTCCCCAGTGCAACTTTGCTTATTGTGGGAAGCAAGCTGCGACTCCTTGTGGCTTCACAGCCACAGACTGCACTGTGCTCTGTAAATGGTCCTGCAAGCATGGGACCTGTGACGTTTCCCAAGAGGCTGCGGGCAGAGGGGAGGGAAGGGCGGAACTTCCACTCAGATCACCTAGGCCAGTGGTTCTCAACCTCAGTCCTCAAGTATCCCCAATGGGCCATATTTTGTGAACTTTCTTTAGATAAAATGGCTCTTATCAATACCATGTCGTTGATATTGATTAAAAGTAGCTGCACAAAGTAAGGAAAACCCAGAAAATATGTCCAGTTGGGGGTATTTGAGGACTGATGTTGAGAACCACTGGCCTAGGCGATCCTGGTGGAGGTTGGAGCGGGCTATTTGTCAAAACCAGGTACCTGCTCCCTCCCAAAATAATATCTTTTTGGGTGAAGTTCTGCTTTTTTGTAATTTTCCGTTAATTTGCAGCCATCTGTAAATTACTTTAATAGCCAAAATGTTTCATATATAAAATATAGAGCAAAGAGAGCCCCAAGCAAATGATGAGGTCAAAGGAAGAATTTTTTGTTTTATGAGAAAGCTGTTGAAACACCAATATGTTCCAGGGTTATTCGAGACTCCCTTCATCAGGGCTTCAAACGTTCAGGAGATAGAAATATTTGGATTGCAGATAACCCAATTCAAAGCTTTAGGAAATGGAAGGTTCACTGGTTAGCCAACAAAATCCCAGAAATGGGTTAGCTAGTAATAGTAGATGTAAACCCAAATCTCACATAAGCTTTAATATGTTCATGTCATTTCAAAAGTCCTTTTAATCTTTGTAAATATACAGTTTTTATAATTAAAGCAGCTGATTAGGCTCTAATAGGCTTCAAAATAGGGTGTGCTTGTGGCGCAGAGAATGCAAACCGAGCCCACCCAGATGTGTTACAATAGTGAATGAATATTCGCTATTTTAACACTGATCATCCTCCCAGGCCAATCAGGAAGCGGGTCTTGAGACCCGTTACCCGATTGGCTGAAAGGACCGGTGATCCTATTGGACGCCTAAGAGGTGGGCAGGAGCCGCACGGCCGAAGCTGCCGTGATGGAGGAGAGGACACGGGAGCCGCTGCCCGCCACCTGCCAGCTTGATAAGGTAGGTGCCGGACACCAGCCGCCACTATATTTCAGGCACCTCCTTTCATAGGTGTAGCACACTCTAGTGGTGCTAGGTTGTTAGAGGAGGAAAATGTAACTTTAGCGCATAGCTAAGCAACTTTAAATTGCGTTATAAGTTGCTCCAAATCCGCCTTGCAAAGTTGCCCCTGTGTAAACCAGCACTTAGTGAAGAAGAATTTTTTTTTTCAAAATGTTCAGTCTTTTTTAGTTTATTTAGCAAAAAAAAAACCCAGAGGTGATTAAATAGCACCTAAAGAAAGATGTAGTTGTGTTAAAAAAATGTAGTTTGGGTACATTGCTGCATGACTGGGCAATTGTCATTCAAAGTGTGACAGCGCTGAAAGCTGAAAACGGCCCTAAGCAGGAAGGGGGTAAAAGTGCCCAGTATTGATGTGGGTATTTTTTCCTAATAAAAAAAAAATATGAATAATATTTTACTTCACTTTAAGAGAGAAAAGTATATTCAGGGTAAAGCATGTCTTGTGTGAGCTCTCAACTAGATTGCTACCAATTTAACTCCAGGGCAGGGCTTGTCCTGTCTGTGCCTTTAACTTGATGTGTAGCAAAGTATCTTCAGGGAAAGGTATGTCCTGTGTGAGCCCTCAACTAAATTGATAGCAAAGTGCCTCCGGGGCAGGGCTTGTCCTGTCTGTGCCTTCAACTTGATGGGTAGCAAAATACCTCTAGGGCAGGATTTAGGCTGTATGAGCCCTCAACTAGATGGGTAGTAAAAAAAAAAATCTCCAGAGGCTTGTTCTGTATGACACCCCTACTTGGTGGGTATTTTGTGTAGTAGAATAATTTATTGGGATTATATTATTATTTCTGAAAATATGATATTCAAATTGTTTCAATTTCTTTCTCGTACATCACGGGACACAGAGCGGCATATTCATTACTATATGGGTTATATGGAGTACCTTCAGGTGTGGACACTGGCAATCTCAAACAGGAAGTCCCCTCCCTATATAACCCCCTCCCCTAGAGGGAGTCCCTCAGTTTTTTCGCCAGTGTCTTAGGTGTTGGTCACGGAACAGCTTTGCTCCACATCCTTGGGATTAAGGGCGGGCTAACCGGATCTGTCCAAGGAGCCTCAGTGCCAAAGTGGACAGTACCCGGGCCCCAAACCGTGGGGTTTTGCCTATAATGCTCCTCTTTGGAGGGCTGGACCCTGGGCCCAGGACTTTGAGTTCGTAAAGACCATAAGTTCCTGTTTGCCAGGGTGCTATATAGGTCCAGGACAGTGGGTACCTTCATAGGACCCCAGGGCCTGAAGGTCTATTACGCTACCCACGGAGATGGGAGAAGATTGGATCGTTTTGCCAGACAAACATCCTGCAGCATGGAGCAGGTAAGAGGGGAGCCTGCGGGACTTGGTTCGACAGCAGGCTCTCCGGGGTAACCTAAAAGGGGGGGTAGCCTAAGTATGCTCTGCATTGGCAACCTTGCTCACTATGTCTGAGAAGACAGGATGATCTCATTCCCCCATCACTAGGTTCTCCTGTCTAAGAAACAATTGTGTTTGCTAGCTACCTGCTGCTTTCTTCCTAGGGCTAAGTAAGGACCCCTATGGGGCCTTTTGGAGAGTCCTACCTGGCCGGGGGTTTGATTCTGCCGCTTGGACTGCAGTCCTGGGTCTCCAGCAGCGCGGCTCCTCCATGTTCTTCCTGCTCCGGCATACGCGTGCGCGCGCACGTCTTATAGACGTTTTTCGCGCCGTTCGGAGGGGAGGGCGGGGGGGGCGTGCCTGCAGCGTCATCAGGGGCGCGCCTTGTGCTATTATACATCAGCAGGCTATAGTCAGTGCTCAGTCTGAGGCTGATCTGAAAGGGAGAGGACGCAGAGCGGCAGAACAGTGACTCCCGGTGGCGGAAGAGGGGTAGTACATACTGGACTTGGTTCCAATGCTTTTCTGTTAAGCCAAAAAATCCCCCTTTTTTGCAACAGGTTGGAGGCTGGCAAACTAAGTTTGGGGTCGCTGTATGTTTAAAAAAAAAAAAAAAAAAAGACTTATATATTAAAAAAAAAAAAAAAAAAGAAAACATACGGGGCCCCATCAGTTTTTGGGCATTAGTGATCTATTGTCCCCTAAACCCTAGTTTTGTACTCCTGGCCACTACAGTCTGCTGTTGTAGGCGGAGTCCCTCGATTTTGTATTATGGCTTCCAAAGGTTCGGGGTCAAAGGGTACAAAAAAGACCAAAAAACAAAGGGATTCTGATGATATGCCGATACTTTCCCCGCAGCTTATTCCCATGAAGGTCACCTTGGATGAGCCATTAGGGGGGTCTGGTGCTGAGGCTGGCCCAGATCAGCCCAGCCCTGTGTTTATCACAGAGGAGATGCTAGCTGTATCCCTAGGGGGGCTAGAAGAGAGATTAGCAGCGTTGATCGCTAGATCTATTCCTGGCAAGAAACGGGCTAGATCCCCATCACCAAAAGGTGTATCCTCAGATGCTGAAATTCTCTCTCCGGAGGAATTGGAATCACAGGAGGATCAACTAGACCTGAACCAAGAGGGTTCAGGGATTGAGGGATCTACCTCTGAGGAACCATTTTCAGACTCCCAGACAGAGAGACTGTGGGTGCAGTCTTTGACGGACATGGTCCGCTCGGCATTTAATTTACCATTGCCAGAGCCTCAGGTTCCTGCGGTATCCTCTCTGGGCTCTTTGAAAGCTCCTTTAAGCAACGCAGTTTTTCCGGTCCATCCTCTCTTGGAGGAATTGATCTTTCAGGATTGGGTACGACCGGACAGGATTTTTCTGCCGCCGAAGAGATTTGCGGTCATTTACCCTATGGAGGAAAAATTCTCGAAGAGGTGGAAGCTCCCAGTGGTGGATGCAGCCATCTCATGTGTGAATAAATCACTAACTTGCCCGGTGGAAAACATACAAATGTTTAAAGATCCGGTTGATAAACGGTTAGAGACACTTTTAAAAGCATCCTTTGCTACGGCAGGAGCAGTGGTGCAGCCAGCTGTGGCTGCGATTGGAGTTTGTCAGGCGTTAAAGGACCAGACAAAAGAAATGCTAAAAGACATGCCTACCCAACAGGCAGAAGAGTTTTCTGACATTCCCAGAGCTCTGTGTTTTGCGGTAGATGCTATAAAGGATTCCATCCAGCAGGCCTCTCGTTTATCACTATTTTTGGTGCACATGAGAAGGCTCTTATGGTTGAAGAACTGGGCGGCGGAGCCCCCATGCAAAAAGCTTCTGGCAGGGTTCCCTTCCATGGAGGACGACTCTTCGGAGAGGATCTGGATAAATACATTCAGACTATTTCAAGTGGCAAAAGTACCCTTTTACCAGTCAAAAAGACATTCCGGGGTCCTACATTTAAAAGGCAGCTCTTTCCTGTCTCAGGGCCCTCAAATTCCAGGCAGTATCGACGGCCACCTGCGCGATCCAACTTTAACAGTAGATCACAGGGACAGGCCCCTGGGGGTAAGAGACCATGGTATCGCAAGCCGACAAAACCAGCCCCTAAGTCTGCCTTATGAAGGGGCGCCCCCACTCTCGCGGGTGGGGGGAAGGCTTCGTTTCTTCTCAGAAGTTTGGGAAGCCAAGATCCCCGACAAATGGGTCCGGGCGTCTGTAACCACAGGCTACAGACTGGAGTTTCTAAAGTTTCCTCCGCCTCATTTTCAAGAGTCAAGGCTACCAAAGGATCCAGCAAAGAAGGCCTCGATGCTGGCAGCTTTGGATCACCTGCTTTGCCAGGACGTGATAATAGAGGTGCCAGCCCAAGAGCAGGGGCTAGGTTTCTATTCCAATCTCTTTGTCATACCAAAGCCCAACGGCGAGGTCAGGCCAATCTTGGACCTAAAGAGTTTAAACGTTTACCTAAGGGTTCGTTCCTTCCAGATGGAATCCATCCGGTCAGCAGTCGCCACGCTCCAGAGGGACGATTTTCTGGCTTCCATAGACATAAAGGATGCTTACCTTCATGTACCAATCTTTCAGTCGCATCAAAGATTTTTACGCTTCGCAGTGGGGCAGCGACACTTCCAATTCAGGGCGCTCCCCTTCGGGCTAGCCATGGCCCCCCGGGTATTCACGAAGATCCTAGCCCCAGTTTTGGCCAATCTAAGGATCCAAGGGGTCACAGTCCTAGCATACTTGGACGACCTTTTAATCATAGATCACTCATGGCCGTGTCTGCAACAGGCAGTAAACCTCACGGTTCAGTACCTCGAAAGGTTCGGCTGGGTCCTAAACCGGGAAAAGTCAGCGTTCCAGCCCACAAAGCAGTTGGAATACCTCGGCATGAGGTTAGACACAGAACAGCAAAGGGTGTTCCTGCCCCTTGTAAAGATCGAGGCTATCAAGGGGTTGGTTCAGTTGGTTCTAAGCAAGAAAAAAACAACTATTCGCCTGTGTATGCGATTACTAGGCAAGCTAGTGGCCACGTTCGAGGCAGTACCATACGCTCAGATCCACACTCGCGTCCTACAGGCAGCCATTCTAGCAGCCTGGGGCAAGAGAGCACATGCCTTGGAGTCCCCTTTGACGCTATCATCAAGGGTCCGACAAAGCCTGGCTTGGTGGTTGAACCCTCAGAATCTTCTAAAGGGAAGGTCCTTCAGACCCGTTGTCTGGAAGGTAGTTACCACAGACGCCAGCCTGGCAGGCTGGGGGGCGGTCTTGGAGGGGTTCTCTCGCCAGGGAACTTGGGTGGAAGCAGAGAGGCAGCTACCCATCAATGTCATGGAGATCAGAGCTGCTCGCCTAGCCCTCCTGGCATGGACCTCCAGATTACAGGGGTCCCCGGTGAGAATCCAGTCAGACAATGCCACAGCGGTGGCATACATAAACCACCAAGGGGGAACCAGGAGTCAGGCCGCTCAGAGGGAGGTGAGCTTGATTTTTCAGTGGGCAGAGGTTCATGTACCCTGCATTTCGGCGATATTCATTCCCGGAGTGGACAACCTGCAGGCAGACTTCTTAAGTCGCCAGATTCTGTCGCCGGGGGAGTGGTCTCTGCATCCCCAGGTCTTTCAGACAATCTGCCAGAAGTGGGGAATGCCAGACGTAGATATAATGGCATCCAGGTTCAACAAGAAACTAGACAGGTTCGTGTCTCGAGCGAGGGACCCTATGGCCTGCGGAACCGATGCGTTGGTTTGCCATTGGCATCAATTCAAACTTCTATATGCATTCCCTCCGCTACAGTTACTTCCGCGCCTGTTGCGCAGGATCAAAGTGGAGCACAAGCCAGTCATTCTAGTAGCTCCAGCTTGGCCCCGGAGGACATGGTACTCACTAGTCCTAAGGATGGCAGTGGGAGACCCTTGGACTCTTCCTCTACGACCAGACCTACTCTCACAAGGCCCGATCCTCCACCCTACATTACAGCGTCTAAATTTGACGGCCTGGAGGCTGAATCCCTGATTCTCAGGGGTAGAGGTCTGTCTAGGCAGGTAATTCCTACCCTGATTAGGGCTAGAAAGCCGGCCTCCAGGGTGATTTATTACAGGGTGTGGAGGAACTACGTAGGCTGGTGTGAATCCAAAAGATGGAATTCCCGCAAGTATACCATTGATAGGGTGTTAGGTTTTCTCCAGCTAGGAGTGGATAAAGGCCTGGCTTTAAGCACAATCAAGGGACAGATTTCAGCTCTGTCAGTGTGGTTTCAGAGGCCGCTGGCCACCCACTCGCTGGTAAAGACCTTCATACAGGGGGTCTTGCGTATTAATCCTCCTGTCAAGTCACCAATTTGTCCATGGGACTTAAATCTTGTCCTGTCCACTCTACAGAAACAACCCTTTGAGCCGTTGGCTGAGATTCCTTTAGTTTTACTGACAAGAAAGTTGGTATTCTTGGTCGCCATAGTTTCGGCCAGGAGAGTGTCAGAGTTGGCAGCCTTATCGTGTAAGGAACCATATCTCATTCTACATAAGGACAGGGCAGTTCTCCGGCCCCATCCTGCCTTTCTACCAAAGGTTATATCCAATTTTCACTTGAACCAGGATTTGGTACTTCCATCCTTCTTTCCGAAACCCACATCTAGAAAGGAGGGGTTGCTGCATACCTTGGATATTGTCCGGGCCATGAAGGCCTATCTTAAAGCTACAGAAAAGATCCGGAAAACAGATGTGTTGTTCGTTCTACCAGATGGCCCCAAGAAGGGGCAGGCAGCTGCAAAATCCACCATCTCGAGATGGATTAGACAATTAATCATTCAGGCCTACGGTTTGAAGAGGTTGCCTCCTCCTTTGTCGGTAAAGGCCCATTCTACCAGGGCCATGGGCGCCTCCTGGGCAGCACACCATCAGATCTCTATGGCTCAGATATGCAAGGCGGCGACGTGGTCATCAGTCCACACGTTTACAAGATTTTATCGACTGGACGTGAGAAGGAATGCGGATTCAGCCTTTGGGCAGGCAGTACTACAGGCTGCGGTTTAAGATCCTCGGGATCAGGGGCACCCTTGGGTGTAAAAAAGAAAAAAAAAAAAAAAAAGTTTTTCTTGACTAAGTTGGATTTATTATTATTATTTGAGTATACCTCTAAATTAAATCTCTTTTGAGAAGATGTCTCCCTCCCCTCATTAAAGCATTGCTTTCGGACATCTCATATAGTAATGAATATGCCGCTCTGTGTCCCGTGATGTACGAGAAAGAAAAAGGGATTTTTAAATACAGCTTACCTGTAAAATCCTTTTCTTGGAGTACATCACGGGACACAGAGCTCCCACCCCTCTTTTGGGGAACATTTTTGGGAGGCATACTGCTTGCTACAAAACTGAGGGACTCCCTCTAGGGGAGGGGGTTATATAGGGAGGGGACTTCCTGTTTGAGATTGCCAGTGTCCACACCTGAAGGTACTCCATATAACCCACATAGTAATGAATATGCCGCTCTGTGTCCCGTGATGTACTCCAAGAAAAGGATTTTACAGGTAAGCTGTATTTAAAAATCCCTTTTTCTCAGGCACACATATCTTACCCTCTTCAAATATTTTCTTAAGGAATAGTGATTTATTTCCTTTGTCTATTACAATTTACAGTATTTGGCATTGATCACAACCCAACATCACTTGACAACTTCATGAACATCTGAACCCTACAAATCTCAGACTATGACTGAATAGCAATGAGTCTGAATACATGTTTTTGACACGCGCTGTAAGACTTCATTCGCACAGTTGTATGTAAGCTCATTTTTCATTGTGACTTGGCGAATTCCAAATCTGAAAATGTGATGGATGGATTTCTTAACTGGTTGTAATTCTAGTGGAATTTCTATATATGTATTAAGGCAGCTACATCCCGGGCCAGTCTCCTGTGTGTTTAGGAATGGTCCGTCAAGTGGGAAAGGTTATTAATGAGCGCAATATAGATTTTATTACTGGACATTCTGTCCTCTGCCATGGCCTGACAGATGCCATTTTCAGTGTATTTAATGGCAGTATTTAAAGTGCAAGCGCCTCCTTGAGAGATTTCAGTGGGAAGTCTGGACAGTGAAATCATCAATGTTGTAAAAAGTATTTAAAGGGAACCTGACCTGTCCTTAAATGTAACAACAGTGCATAAATGTTGTCTGTGGCTTTATTACTTTGCAAAATTGAATCATGTGTCCCTGTGGAGCATCCTAGGCACAGCTATACATGGAGCTTAGAATTCTGCTTAAAGTGGTTGTAAAGGTTAACAATAAATCCCCTAAATAGCTTCCTTCACCTTAGTGCAGTCCTCCTTCACTTACCTCATCCTTCCATTTTGCTTTTAAATGTCCCTACTTCTTCTGAGAAATCCTCACTTCCTGTTCTTCTGTCTGTAACTCCACACAGTAATGCAAGGCTTTCTCCCTGGTGTGGAGTGAAATCCGGGGACATATTTTTTTGTACTTGTAATGGCAGCAATCAGCGACTCTCTGCCCGTTCCGCCCGCCTCACAGCCTCTCAAGTCTTACTCTCCAGGCCCTGGCTACTACTACTGGGGAGCGAAGGAAGATCACTCCGCCAGGGAAGGCTAGGAGATAAGCAGGCAAGCGGCTGGCCGGGACTTGAGCCAAGGCAGAAGAACATGGGATGGGCACCGGAAACTGAAAAAATATTCCCTCCGCTCCGACCAGCACATGATCATCAGAAAGGGGCACAGATAATGGAAAAAATACACCCCCCATAAGCTAGTAGGAGCAGGGGAGCGGGCATGTGTAATTCAGAATTATTTTTTATTTTTATTCTGCAATGACTGTCTTTGAAATTTCCTCAGCCCCTGTTCAAAACCGGGGACAGACTTGGTTTGGGGACAGTGTCCTCAATCCGGGGACTGTCCCCTGAAACCGGGGATGTCTGGTCACCCTACTTTAACCTCAAGACTGTGGCAGGAACCAGATATTCTAAATTTTGTCTAAAGTTGAGGTCCAATGTACAGCCCAGGCCTAGGATCCAAGTGGTTCTACAGGAACACAGGAATTTAACCACTTGACCACTGGGCACTTAAACACCCTTCCTAACCAGACCAATTTTCAGCTTTCGGTGCTCTCACAATATGAATGACAATTACTCAGTCATACAACATTCTACCCATTTGAAATTTTTGTCCTTTTTTTCACACAAATAGAGCTTTCTTTTGGTGGTATTTGATCACCTCTGGGTTTTTTATTTTTTGCGCTATAAAAGAAAAACGACTGAAAATTCTGTAAAAAAAAAATAAAAAAATCTTGTTTCTGTCATATTAGCGGGTTATTTCTCACACACAGCATATGCATACCACAAATTACACCCCAAAACACATTCTGCTATTCCTCCCGAGTATGGCGATACCCCATTTGTGGGACTTTTACACAGCGTGGCCACATACAGAGGCCCAACATGCAGGGAACGCCATCAGGCGTTCTGGAACACCAAGACCAATTCTGACATTTCTCTCCTACATGGAAAAATCATCATTTATTTGCTAGAAAATTACATAGAACCCCAAAACATTATATATTCTTTTTTAGCAAACACCCTAGAGAATACAATGGCGGCCGTTACAACTTTTTATCTCGCACGGTATTTTCGCAGAAATGTATTGAACGCGTGTTTTTTAAAAAACTGTTTTGTGCGTAAAACAAAACAGTAAAGTTAGCCCAATTTTTTTTCATAATGTGAAAGATGAAGTTACGCCGAGTAAATAGATACCCAACATGTCACCCTTCAAAATTGCGCACACTCATGGAATGGCGCCAAACTTTGCTACCTAAAAATCCCCATAGGCGGTATTGCAGAGTATTGGGGTATTGCAAAGTATCATGCAGGGTACTGGGGTATTGCCGAGTACTGGGGTATTGCCGAGTACTGGGGTATTGCCGAGTATTGGGGTATTGCCGAGTATTGGGGTATTGCCGAGTACTGGGGTATCGTTGAGTACTGGAGTACTGGGGTATTGCCGAGTACTGGGGTATCGTTGAGTACTGGAGTATTGGGGTATTGCCGAGTATTGGGGTATTGCCGAGTATTGGGGTATTGCCGAGTATTGGGGTATTGCCGAGTATTGGGGTATTGGGGTATTGCCGAGTATTGGGGTATTGCCGAGTATTGGGGTATTGCCGAGTATTGGGGTATTGTTGAGTACTGGGGTATTGTTGAGTACTGGGGTATTGTACTGGGGTATTGTTGAGTACTGGGGTATCGTTGAGTACTGGAGCATTGGGGTATTGCCGAGCATTGGGGTATTGCCGAGTATTGGGGTATTGCCGAGTATTGGGGTATTGCCGAGTATTGGGGTATTGCCGAGTACTGGGGTATTGCCGAGTACTGGGGTATTGCCGAGTACTGGGGTATTGCCGAGTACTGGGGTATCGTTGAGTACTGGAGTACTGGGGTATTGTTGAGTACTGGGGTATTGTTGAGTACTGGGGTATTGTTGAGTACTGGGGTATTGTTGAGTACTGGGGTATTGTTGAGTACTGGGGTATTGTTGAGTACTGGGGTATTGTTGGTATTGTATTGCCGAGTATTGGGGTATTGCCGAGTATTGGGGTATTGCCGAGTATTGGGGTATTGCCGAGTATTGGGGTATCGTTGAGTACTGGAGTACTGGGGTATTGTTGAGTACTGGGGTATTGTCGAGTACTGGGGTATTGTCGAGTACTGGGGTATTGTCGAGTACTGGGGTATTGTTGGGTACTGGGGGATTGCTGAGTATTGTTGGGTACTGGGGATTGCAGGGTACTGGGGATTGCAGGGTACTGGGGGGATGGCAGAGCTGGGATGTTTTGAGGGATGGCTGGATCTGTGACTGCATTTGTCACAGATCCAGCCACAGCTCAGCTGCTGACACCCCGCTCCCCCCCCCCTCTCCTCGCACACTGTACAGAGCGGAGAGGGAGGAGAGGGAGGAACCGGCGTCATCAAATGACGCCGGTTTGTTTACAAGTGATCGGCCGCGATCAGCGGCAATTTACCGTGATCCGTGATGCGCCGGGTCTTCTAGACCCGGCGAGCACGGACACTTTCGTGAGCGCGTCCCAGGGGACGCGCAATCGCGAAAGTGAAGGACGACGTCCCAGGGACGTCGTCCCGAGGTAACCCCGCCGCGCCGTAGCAGTAAAATGCCTATGGCGCGGTGGGAAAGTGGTTAATTGAAGTCTAGCACAGGTAATCACAATCGGCACAATGTGCTACACTTCAGTTGTTACCTATGGCACTTTTTAGGCCAAGTAAGGTTCACTTACCCATCTTGTTCTGCTATGTCTGATCAGGAATTTGAAGCATCCATCAGAGATGCTGCAGAGATTCCAAAAGACTTAAAACATCAGCTGTATCAGCTTCATCGTTATCCCACACCTTACTAATGCCTCCTTCACATGATCCAAATATCGTACAATGGATCGTACAACTTTTTTTGCTTAATAGTCGCAAGTAAAATTAAATGGGTTATTAAAGTCACGAAAATGTATTTGTATTGTATTTTCGGGTGACAACTATACTGACTAAACAAAAATCGTACGATCTGACATCGTACGAGGAAAATTTTCATGCTTGTCCGATCGAATACTATTGGATGAACTGACTCCCTCCTTCCCTTTGCCCCCACAGCCAGCAGCTTGATACAGGGGACCCCAAAGTGAGTCGCTGCTCTGTGTATCCATTCAGACACAGAGCTGCAGCTTGGCCCCACCCTCTCTCTCTCCTTATTGGCTTACTGACTTTGATTGACAGCAGCAGGAGCCAACGGAGCACCTCTGCTGTGTCTCAGCCATTCAGGGGGGAGAGTCCTGAACAGCCAAGGCTCTTGTACAACATTGCTGGATAGAGATGGGGCTCAGATAAGTATTAGGGGGGCTGAGGGGGGTTTCTGCACAATGCAGGTTTTCTATCTTAATGCATAAAATGATGAGAAGAAACAAGTGTTTTGATTGGTTAGTCAGAACCATTCATATTTGCTATGTTCTTGCTTTCATAAATCACCCACTGTGGCTTGTGCTGGTGTTTTCCATTTGCTCAAAAGTCTCCACTTCACTGGAAAGATTACAGTTTATGCGTCTTATGGAATAACTGTTAATAGCTTTCACAGCTGTTCATGTACACGTCCTCACAACTGCATGGAGATGCTTCACATATGTGTAACACGATGTAGAAAGAAGGGCACCACCTCTAGACCTCAGTAAACCACATGCTTTGACAACAAGAGGAAAATAATAATGATAAACATATACTGTAAATCAAATAAAACCCTAAAAATAATGATTTGTAATTGTGATGATGGGAAAGAGAAATCAAATGCCCCATAAATTCTCTATAAAGTGCAAAAGCAAATCCAGGATACTGTGACAATTACACTCAGTTGGTGCACAAAAATCTAGTAAAAATTAATTAAGTATTAAAGCAGAACTAAACCATAGCTTACAACTGTCTCTGATTTCAAGGGACTGCCCCCTCTTTCCTCTAAATTTCTAAATTTGTAAATGTCAAAAGCCAATATAAAGGAATATAAGTAGTAAAAAAGCACTTGTTGGTTTACTTAATCATTTTATTTTTGTATACTTCTTCTTTAAGAGGGCGTGGCAGTGGGGTATGTCCTATGCCTACTTACTTCTGCTTATATCTGTCCCTCGTTCCCATTTCAAAAAGTTGGTAGGTATGCTAAACTGAATCTGAGCACTACAAACTGAAAACACTTTTTTTTTATAATTTTTTTTAATATTCAGAGCAAACGCCCCCATTCCATCCATGTGTCCATACTTTATTTTGCTGAGAAGTCACTTTGAAAACACCTCCTAACATTTCTAGCTGTTGTCGTCTTGAGTAAGGGCAGATGATTCATGTAGCATTTACTCGGCCATCTGAGACTCTCCTTCCTGATTGGCTGAGGCACAGCAGTGGCACCATTGGCTCCCACTGCTGTCACTCAAAGTCAGCTAGCCAATCGGGGAAGAGAGGAGGTGGGGCCGGGGGTTGGGGCTCTGTGTCTGAATGGACACGGTAAGCTGTGACTTGGCTCAGGAGCCCCCATAGGAAGCTGCGTCCTGTGGGGGCACTGAACAGGAGGGAGGGGCCAAGATCACAGAAGAAGAACCAGAGAAGAGGAGGAACAGGGCTCAATATCATTGTGGGATTGAGTACTTGTGCACATTGCCGCAAAGGGTGGCAGCGCACACTACTTGTGATAGTGCAGTGCAATTCATTATGAATAACACCCCAACAATCTATGCCTAGAGAGGTAAGCTGCACTGCAGTGCAATGTCTGGCAATGCTATAATGTGCATTGCAGTGTTGTGTGTTGGCTACAAAGGTGTGAACCTTGCTTAGTGTGGTCAGTTTTTTTTATTTATAGGAAAGCAGAGGGACTGGTAGGAACACCAGGGATTTCATACAAAGGAAGCAATACAAAGAGAACAGGATACTTTCTCATACAAGTACATAATACAGCAGGCACATAACAGGAATATGAAATGCTGGGGTAACAAACGCTTTAACTTTGTATCAATATAAATTCATGCATCATTGAAGTAATTGGGTCTATTGAAATGGTGCATTCACTAGAACATTTCACAGGCGGGGGTGCTGGCAGTATAGAAATGACAGGTTTCTGTTAACAGACTATCCATCGGCCTAATTTTCCTTTGCTATAACTGCATATTAATTGTAAAGGTCATTATACCTTAGTTACCATAGCACTGACCTATATCTAACCCTCCTGCTCCATCCACCTGGATGTCTGCCTTGTGTTAGTACTCAGAAAATATTTCTTTTTTTTCCTCCTCCACTTACAAGTCCAGCACCGAGGAGTCCCAGCCCCTAGAGCCAGACTCATAAAGAAATCGCTTGCAGACAACATGGTCTGTTTCCAGTGTAATAATCGAAATTGAACTAAATTGCAATGGTTGCGTTAACTACTCGACTGCTGCTTCCTTCCTCTGTTTCGTCCTGACTCAGACGTAGAAAGATGGCCCTGCGAGACTAATTGCCCAACAGTGGCCCCCTGCGCACATATTAAGCTATGTTACGTGTTGCTGTCACTGCCCTTCTGCGACCTTGATGTTAACTGTAGAGCAGGGAAAAGCTTAAATGGGAACAAAGGGATGTGATGAAACTACAACACGATAAGTCTGTAATATGTTACCAAATTATTGGAAAGATGGGTCTCTGGTTGCTGAAATGGGTGTGGAGGAAAGTAAGCTTTTCATGGGCTTTTGTCTGTTTTAGAGAGACTGGGGGTTTGGACCACAGAAGGAACAAAACTTAAAGTGGTACTAAAGCTTAGATCTTTTTTTTTTTGTACATAACAAACATATCATACTTGCCTCCACTGTGCAGTTCATTTTGCACAGTGTGGCCCCCGATCATCCTCTTCTGAGGTCCCACGGCGGGTCTCACGGCTCTTCCCCGCAATAGATAACCCCCTCTGGGAAGCTCTCTCCAGAGGGGGTTACCTTGTGGGCGCGATCCCGTGCCATACAATCTGCGTCCATATCCGTCCATTGTATGACTCGGCCCTGCCCCCCCGGTGGTTGCGTCATTGGATTTAATTGACAGCAGCGGGAGCCAATGGCTAAGCTTCTATCAATCTATCCAAAGAAGAGAAGATCAGGCATTGGGGGGAACGATGCAGGATCGCGCCCTTGGAAATTCGGGGCTCAGGTAAGTAAAACGGGGGCTCTGAAAGGTGTTTTTTCATTAAGGTGAAAAAACACGAAGATTTACAAATCCTTTAAAGTGGGTCTAAACCAAAAAGGCTTAAAATGTACAGTATATCCTAACTGAATACTATTTAGTTTGCTAAATTATTTTGCATCCATCAATTTTTTTCATGCTTTCTTACATTACAGTGCTCCTGATCACCTTCCTCGTTGCAGCCACTACCTGTCTGCTTGCATCAAAGGAGCTTACATTCTAAAGTCCCATCACAGTCGCACACTATTAATATTATACATTTATAGAAAACTGACATATTTCGTAGTGCCGTACAAAGAACAATAAACCAGTCACATCAACCTCTGCACCAGTGGCGGCCCGTCCATATGGGGCGCAGGGGCGCTGCCCCCCTAATCTGTGTCCGGCCCCTAATTTACATGCAGGGCACAGGACGCATGGATTCCAGTGTTTTTTTTCTTTTTTCTAGTACCACGTGATTAGAGCCTGAGGCTCTAATTGGCTTAAAATAGGGTGGTCACTCCCGCCCCCAAAAAAATATGCCACCAGCCGTCACTGCTCTGCACCAGAGGAGCTTAAACTTTAATGCCCCCCACCATTCACACATTAATATTATTATACATGTATATAGCTCTGACTAATACTGCAGTGCTGTACAGCAACACCGAGCCTGTCACATCAATCTCTGCGCCAGAGGAGCTTACACTCTAATGTTCAACCACAGTCACAGACTATCAATATTATTATTAAACATTGCTAGCATGCTGCTGTAATTGCATTGTCAGAATCATACAGTGCCTATGTGTGAATAAATAATTTTAGGGTGTGCTTTGTGCATGGACTAATGTCCTACCCACATCTGTTCCTTCTTTGTTTAAATAAGAACTTTGCTTTATATAAAAACATTTTTTTGGCAGGGCTGGTTAACCTATTAACTTTTTTTCCTCAATTTCTGGTTCAGGGAGGTCTACTGTGCTAGTAAATTGATCTCCTAAACCAGACACCCGGTATTAATGGTTGCCTGTGCCCACCTTAAGTGTGGGTGTCATCCTGCGTCTAGGCTGTCCCCAATTATTGTATTCTCATTACTGATGCGGGACAATAAATAATTGATTGTATTTTTTTTTTCTCTATACCTTCTAAGCTTATTTTTCTTGATATTCAGCATATTCCCAAAGAAGGTGGCCCTCATCAACCAGTCAAGCTAGGGACGTATCCAGCATAATAACCACAGAAGAGGGGCCAACCAACCACTTGAGCCAAAAAAAAAAAAACATATGTCATTCCTATTGTAGCGCTTCACCTGTAAGAGCCACTAAGTAGATTTCCCGGATCCGTTTCCCAGTAGTTTGCTCGCAGCAAATCACAGTCCAATCATTCTTCAGGCTCATTAACCAGTCTATGGTTATACTTTTTCTGATGCTTTGATAAGAACTTGGATAGGTAGTGGGCAGTGGCGGCTGGTGGTATAATCAGTCGCTCGGTTACCAGCCCTGCACTTACCCCATCTATGGCGGAGGCAGCGGTTCACTACGGGCGTCGGCTTACCCTGCATCTCCTCCTCGGCATTGCGGCGGCAGTGAGTCTCCTCCCTCTTCCTAGCCCAATAGGATCGCTTCTCTTTTCAGCCAGTCAGGAAACGGGTCTCATGACCCGCTTCCTGATTGGCCTGGGAGGAGAATCAGTGTGACAATAGCAAATATTCATTCGTATTGTCACACAAGTGGGCGAGCACACCCAATTTTGAAGCCTATTAGAGCTTCTGGCTGAAATCTTGTGCTTAAAAAAAAAAAACTCATTGGAATCTATGCGTCCGGTGCCCAGCATGTAGACAGGGCGCATGACTAGGTTGGCAGCGCCCCGCATTACGGGCCACCACTGGTAGTGGGTAACAGTAGGATAATCCAGTAATCATAAATAAAGATTTGAGGACACTGAACTTTCTCTTGTAGAGCTGTGAACCAAGTTCTTGCTCAAGTAATGGTCGAACTGAGCTATGTTGTAGCAACTTGAGGAGATGAATCTAACTCTCTGGACAGCCTGAGCAAAGTCCTTTCACAAAGTATTAAATAGACTGCGCTCTTCAGGATTCCAGACATACGTCCCCTTTAAATACACTGACTCTAGCTTAAAGCGGATCTCCACCCTAAAGTGAAGATCCGCTGATCGGAACCCTCCCCCCCTCCGGCGTCACATTTGACACCTTTCAGGGGGGAGGGGGGTGCAGATACCTGTCTAAAGACAGGTATCCGCACCCACTTCCGGCCCGCAGTCTCGGGCAAAAGACGGGCTTTTCCCGTTGTGTGCTGGGAACTCTCAGCTCCCAGCACACAGCGGGAGCCAATCAGTGGGCACAGCGCGACTCGCGCATGCGCCGTAGGGAACCGGGCAGTGAAGCCGGAGCGCTTCACTTCCTGGTTCCCTCGCCGTGGATGGAGGGGGGAGCAGCAGGGTGACGAGCGATCGCTCATCCTCTGCTGTGGACGGCGCTGGACTCCAGGACAGGTAAGTGTCCTAATATTAAAAGTCAGCAGCTGCAGTATTTGTTGCTGCTGGCTTTTAATATTTATTTATGGTGAACCATCCGCTTTAAGAGGATCGCAACAGCACACAGTCTCCAGGATCTCTCTTACTAATCTGTACTCACAAATGTCCTTGGAAAAATTGATTGCCTCCTTCCAATATACTCGAGACACTTTCACCCTATGGTACCAGTCTAGATCCTCAGGTGACAGCCCCTTAGCTTCAGCAACTCTCAGCAAAGTAGGTCTCAACAGAGTCTTTGACAACCCGTAGGCACGTGGCAGAATTGCCTAAGGGGCTAGCAGCTCCCCTAAGCTGTGATCTCCTGCTCAAGGAAAAAGACCTGGCTGCTCTCAGTTTCAGAGTATTCAGAGTATATACAGACTCCCAGTCACCATCTGGGAACCTCTCCCTGAGGTTGGCCAGAGCTGTTTGGATCTTCAGCTGCTTATTATACTATTTCGGCCCACTAGCTTCCAGAACATTTCTGTTCTGAACAATTAGTCAATCCTGCAGCCACTGAAACGCAGAACACTCCAGAACAATCAACACAGCCACATTGATTACAGTAAGCCAAAACTAGATTTGCCTAAAAATCAAATATAGCTCCACTGGATACAGTGAGCCAGAACAAAATGTATCTAGTCCTTGCGCCTACCTAGGAGGTTGATGCACTATTATTTACTAAAAATATGCCTTTAAAGCTATTGTAACCACCAAGTCACCACAATTAAATGTTCTTCTCTGTGGTTAATATACTGGATTTCTGGATGCATTCATCATTGGGAACATCGTCCTACGTTAAATCAGTAATATATGTCTCATTGGGTTATTGCTGTTCAGGGTTGTCGCCTTAGTATTCCTGGAGAAGCAAGCCTTGACCTGAGAAACATGTTTAATATATTAATGACTTGGTACCTTTTAAAATCCTGGGGTTTTCCTTCGTTAGAATTTCTTTACATTTATTCAATTTAGGATATGGTACCATTAATAATAACATTATAGCTGTTGCCCCCCTTTTTCTTGGCATTATGTGCAGCAATACTGTGAGCCCCGAGCGGTCTGATGAAATGCCTCTATGGCAGGCCGGACTCACAGAAAGTGAGTTAAATGATACTGGGTGTAGCTAAACAAGGGAGCCGTGTGTCTGTGGGGAGTCAACATTGGGGTAAAGGTGAGTATTTTATATCCAAACCTTTTTATTTTACTTATTATTTTTATTATTATTATTGTTATTATTGTTTCGGGGGATAGAATAGGGAGGGAGGAACCCCTGACAGATTTTTATTCAGCATTGGGGTAGGTGAGTATTTTATATCCAAACCTTTTTAATTTAGTTACTACTATTATTATTTTTTTTGGGGGGGGCAGGGGTAGAATAGGGAGGGAAGAACCCCCTAACAGGTTTTTATTGTTGTCTTATGTCTCTCCTAGGGAGATCTAATCTTTTTCTTGGTGACCACTGTCACTCAGACAGAAAGTCAGGGGAAATCCAACATATTAGACTTGTCACTATATTTTCCCCTCACTTTGTAGAGATTTCCTCTCACTTCCTCTTGTATCTCTGGTGCAGGAGGTGAAGTAAAAACTCCTCTATGAGAGAATAACAAAGGGGTTTGAACCTTCCTTAAAACTATTTTTTTTTTTCTGATATTCTTCTTTTCACCTAACAATTGTTTTTTTTAATCTCTTTAAGTACTAAAACATGATAATCATAAAACAAACAATGTTTAAACAGTTATTTAAATAAAGGAGGACATGTCATTTGCCTCCTGTGCTCTTATCAAATATGTTTACTTCCAGGCATGTATTGGATTTGTCCATTCCGCAAATTCTTAGCCAAAAATATTCCCCGATCCACCTACAGTGTAAATAGACAGACTAAACAGGGTTCAGTACAGACGACACATATCCCAAAACCAATGTCATTTCCATCATCTCTCCAGGCTATTCTTCTTTTATCAAGGTACTTCCCATACCTGACCTGTTTTTTACCCCATCATGCCTTTCAGCTTTCATTTTATTTTACATCAAGACATGTTTTTGACATACAGCCCACCTTCCTCTGTCTTTCCGGATTCCACGGAATTTAACAATTAACTTGCATCAGGATTTCAACACTTATTAGTATTATGCTTAGGTTTTTTTTTTAATATGACAAAGTAGCCAATTAGGCCTAAGAGGAGGCAATTGCTGACTTGTTTTAAATGATGCATGGCCCAGGGCTGTCCTCACTTTCCTTCTGTCAATACTTGACAAGTCCCTGACCTGGAACAAGCATCTGAATATCAGATTTTTAGCCCCGTGACACATAGGTTTGTTTCACTAAATAGCGATACAAGTATACCAGTCACAACCCTGAAGCCTGACAACTCAAATATTTTATCTGACAGTCAAGTTCTCTTTAAAGAAAATCTGCACAAAGAGAGGTATGGAGGCTGCCGTTGCTCTGTGGCTTCTAAAACTGCTATACAGTGGGGAAAATAATTATTTGTTCCTCTGCAGATTTTGTAAGTTTGCCCACTTACAAAGAAATGAAGGGTCTATAATTGTTAAAGGGGTTTTTTAAATGATAGAGACAGAAAATCAAAGAAATATCCTAAAAAAACACACATGGTACAAATGTAATAAATTGCATTGCAGTTCAGTGAGTAAAATAAGTGTTCTACGTATTACCAACCAACAATAATAATTATGGCTCCCACAGATTGGCTACAGTATGTGCTTATGTGATGCACAGATTAGTCCTGTCAATTTAAGAAGTTGCCCCTAACGACAACTCCTTATGTGTATAAAAGACACCTGTCTACAGAATCTCTTTCTTTCTTTCATTCAAATCTTACTATCATGAGCAAGACCAAAGAGTTGTCAAAGGACATCATGGACAAGATTGTAGACCTGCACAAGGCTGGAATGGGCTACAAGACCATCAGTAAGAAGCTTGGTAAGGAGACAACTGTTGGAGCGATTATTTGACAATGGAAGAAATACAAAATAACCATCAATCACCCTCAGTCTGAAGCTCAATGCAAGATTTTGCCTCATGGGGTAAGGATGATCATGAGAAAAGTGAAGAACTACGAGGGAGGAGATTGTGAATGATCTCAAGGCAGTTTGGACCACAGTCGCCAAACAAACCATTGGTAACACAATACGCTGCCATGGATTGACATCCTACAGCTCCCGCAAGGTCCCCCTCCTCAAGATGGCACATGTACAGGCCCATCTGAATATTGCCAATAAACATCTAAATGAGTCAGAGAAGGACTGGGAGAAAGTGCTGTGGTCCAATGAGACCAAAATTGAGCTCTTTGGCATCAACTTGACTGGCCGTGTTTGGAGGAAGAAAAATGTGCACTATGACCCTAAAAACACCATCCCCACAGTCAAGCATTATGCTTTGGGACTGTTTCTCTGCTAAAGATACAGGCTGACTTTGCCGCATTGAGGGGCCAATGTATTGTAAAAACTTTGGATGAGAACCGTCTTCCCTCAGCCAGAACACTGAAGATGGGTTGTGGATGGGTCCTTCAGCATGACAATGACCCAAAATATACAGTCAAGGCAACAAAGGAGTGGCTCAAGAAGAAGCACATTAGGGTCATGAAGTGGCCTAGCCAGTCTCCAGACCTTAATCCTACAAACAATTTATGGAGGGAGCTGAAACTTTAAGTTGACAAGCAACAACCAAGAAACATTAAGGATTTAGAGAAGATCTGTAAAGATGTGTGCAAACCTGATCACCAACTACAAGAAATGTCATTTTCAATTTCCCTATACTTTTTTGTAACTGTGAGGTTGGCACGGTTTTTACTCACCTTTTAGTTAAGTGGATAAGTGCAGGATTTCGTTTTATTAATAAGAAATGTCTTACCTCTGTGCTTGCAAACAAAGGTTTGTCCACCAAGTACCAAGTCATGTTTTGCTTTTGGATCAAATACTTATTTTATTCACTGAACTGCAACTCAATTTATAACATTTGTATTGTGTTTTTTTAAGATTTTTGGTTTAATATTCTGTCTCTATCATTTAAAATACTCCTATGATAAAAAATATAGATCCTTCATTTCTTTGTAAGTGGACAAAACTTACAAAATCTGCAGGGGGCTAAATAATTATACAGCCAGCCCAGATGTGTTGCTATTGGGAAGTAAGATACAGTAAACTCAAGTGTGTTATTATGGAGCGTAAGATACAACTCCCTAAATTGTGGTATTGTGGGGAGTAAGGTGCAGCCAACCAAAACATGTTACTATTGGGACTAAGATAAAGCCACCCAAAGTTGTTGTAGGGGGGTGGGGGTAGGATACAGTGACCCTAAATGTGTTGTTATTGGGAGTAAGATACAACCAACCCAACTACGTTATTGGGAGCAAGATACAGTCAACTCAAGTTTGTTATTATCCGGGCTAAGATACAACCAACCCAAATGTGTTTTAGGTAAAACACAGCAAACCCAAGTGTGTTATTATTGGAGGTAATATACAACCAACCCCAGTTTATTTTTTGTATTTTTATTGGGGTAAGATACAGCCATCCTAATTGTGTTGTTATCCGATGCAAAATACAGCCACCCCCTGTGGGGGGGGGGGGGTAGGACACAATCACCCCAAGTGTAGAGCTGCTTCATAACGGTGCCTTTGTCTTGTGTAACACAATTTTATTTTTCACCACAGGTAAAACCAGAAACATTCCACAAAAATCTGGTGGGAAGCCCATAATCATGGACATTATTTTGTACATTCACTACAAAGGTGAGGTTTTTTTTTTACTTAACTTTATTGCAACTTTTCACATAAATGCAAATACTGTGCAATAAGAATCACGCACATCATAAGCACATGTCAATCCATGCAGCAATGTATCAATCGTGTTTTACTGCATGCGCTTCACAATATCGGGTAGGTCAACCCTACTATATTATGATTCAGGGTAACAGTCACTCCAAGCTTGCTATTACTGGGGGACTTAAACACGGTGCATTATCTTTGTCTGCAGTTCTGTTTTTAACAATCATTTAGAACTAAAAAAATAATAAATCTCATTCGCCTGAGACTTTTCTCTGTACAATTTCCAGGCCATGCAATCTATACATAATTCTGGAAGCCATCTTATCCTCTTCAGGCGCAAAAAAACAATATCATGTGGAATTAAGAATCTGATTAATGTTAAACAGAGGAGGTTTGCAAAAATCCCTTGCATCGCCTGAGCAATGTGTCGGAGGCTTCCCGGCAGCGCAGGGGTTAATCAGAAATTGAGTGGGTACGCTCCGGGGCAGCAGTGCTTCAGAACATAGCAGTGTTTCGTGAGAAGGAAAAGTCATTTCCCGAAAACACTGCAGACACATGGCCTGCGGCGGTCTAAAACCTTTGGAGACCAAAATGGCTCGCAGGAGTTAGAAGTAATAAGGTGTTTTTTTCCCTTTCTTTCTCCTTGACTGAAATTCTGTAAGGTTCTATGGCTTTCTGCAGAAACAATGGCACCGTCTTTTTTTGTGCTTTCTATCTGGGTATTCAGATCTGTTACCAATGTGACATTCTAGAGATGGGTGACGGGGTAGCATGACCTTACATCTTTGTGCTTTATCCTATTTTGTTTTATTACACATCAGAGGAGCCGTTTGTGTTAGTATCGCGTCATGTTTTGCATGTAAACAAAAAAATTCCAAATAAAACGATATAACTTAGTAAAACAGATCTAAATTCAATCACAAACATCTCATAGAAGCTTTTAACATGTCAATGTCATTTCGAAAATCGTTTGCAATCTTCTGAACTCTGGGAAAATATGAAGGACACAAATTAATGCTACTTTGTATTTATTAATACATCATTAAGAGCTAATGCACACTGGAAACTGCATGTTGGTCATGTATTTCCACTAGGACTGTTACTGATTAAAAATTTTGTGTTCGATTAATCGATTTTTTTTTTAATCGACTAATTTCGATGAATTATAATGCACATACAGATCCAACTACTTTTAGCTGATCTCCTTGCAGGCTGATTCCCAGTGCAGCTACCAACCACTGGAAACATGGATAGCAGGATACAAAAAACACACAAAGGCAGCGCTCAATGGGAATAGCATTAAAACTGTTATAGTCTTCAAGTAGGTAACAATATAAATATTGCACTGGAGATAAAATCGATGTAGCTACATAAACTGTAAAAATGGTGCGAGTAATAACAAATGGTAGGAAAAGCAGTCATAAAAACGTGTAGCTAAGTATGATACTGGTATAAAATTGTGTACAACGATACCACTGCTGAATCCAGATGAGGAGAGGTTAACATTAGTCCGTCGGCATGTAGATGTCCCATGAAAGAAACTATCACAACTCCCAGTGGATGGCTGTAGAATCCCAGGTTGATAGAGGGAAGTGATAGAGGGAAGTGTAACAGCCCTTGCGTGTGGCAAATAGTAAGGTCCCTCTGGCATGCAGATATGAAGGCACAGCAAAGGAGCCCTTCAGATGGACGTGGGAAGCCCCGCTGGTGTCCATGACGTCAACGGATCTCCGACGGAACTCCCTGAAAGCCTGAAGCTGGCGGAGAGTTGAGTACCAATCAAAACAATTTTAATCGATCAAAAAAATTAAAGATTAATCGAGGAATTAATAGTTAATTTCCATAGCCCTAATTCCCACATATTAGTTTACATGCGCTTGACATGTTCATCTTGCAGTGTTTTTGTCTTGGAGAGCTACAGGTCATCCACGGAGTCAAACTTGTTTTTTGTTCCCAATGTCATATTTATGTGTGTTGAATTTGCATGTGTTTATGTGTTTATTCACATTTGTGTTGCAAAATATGCAGCTTGTGTGTGTGTGTGTGTATATACATACACACGGGGCTTTTTTTCAGTTGGAACTTGGTGGATCCAGGTTTCACCACCTCTGGCTCAGACTCCCTGCTCACCACTATTCCTTAAAAACACAAAAGCCTGTCTTCTCTGCTTACAAGTGACAGCTCGTTCCCCCAATAGCTCCCACAGATCTGATCTCCTGAGCTGCTCCTACTGAGTGAATGATGGGGACAAGGGAGATGCAGGTACCCGTGCTGCAGTGCAAATGCCAACATCACCACTGGATAATCTCCCCGCAAGTGAGAGAGGTGGAGCCAACTACAGTATACAGTGAAGTACTAGAGCTGTCTGGGTGCTTCAGCTTAATACAGCAACAAAAATAAGACATGTGGAAGATAGTGAAGCTTTTAGGGAGATGGGCAGAAGATGATGGCAGTAGAAAGGGGTTGCATGCAGAGGTCAGAGCTTAAGAGAGGTAAACGTGAGATGTGGATGGGGATGCAGAGGTAAGCGGCTGTGGAAGAAGGCTGAATTCTGCACACCTCTGAACTCTGCAGTCTGTGTGTAACCCCTTTCCTGAACTCTGCCTGCACTCTATACATAATGCACTCCTGGAATTTAATGACCCTGGTAAGACCCTCCCACTGTTAGTAAAATTAGACCACACCTACTAATGCAGTTTGGATGGTGTGTGTAAGGGGCAGGGGGGTCATGATTGAGTTCCTGTACCTAATTTAATGAGAAAAAAAGCCCTGTATACATATAGCTATAGATATGTTTTTTTTTTTTTTTTTAATGCAATGCAATGGTTTGAACTTTTCCAACATTGATATTGGGGTGAGAGTTGAAGAGCATCCAGTACAAAAGTTTAATCAAGACACTTCAGCAATTATATAGATATACTGTAGATCATCAAGAAAGGCCAACACATGATTAGGGTACCACAGATGTATGCCCCCATACATAATTCTACTGTAAATCTCCTACACATGTAACTATGAGCAAATAACGAATGATGCTGATCAGGATGGCCTGAACTCAGAGCAAGTGGATTAAATGATGCTGGCCATCGGACAGAGGGCATCTAGTGGCAGAAACATGTACTGTAGTGGAAATATTTAGATTAAAGCTGAATAATGCAGCAAAAGTTGCTTTTTTATTTTAGCTTTTTAGGGCTCTTTTTTGGCTGGGGTTCTACAGTGATATGTGGGGGGCCGTGAAGGAGAAACTGTGATGTCAAGAAGGGTCTTTGACGTGAAGCAGGGGCTGTGATGTAAAGTAAGGGCATTGATGTAAAGAAGGGACTGTGACGTTAAGGGGGGACTGGAGACATTACTGGGAGAACTGATAAGAAGGGAATGGGTGGGCTGTGATGTGAATGTGGGGCTGTGATGTGAAGAGGGGACTGGGGACATTCATAGCTCCCAACTGTCCCTGATTTTGAGGGACTCTCCCTGACTTCAATCACAGTCCCTCTGTCCCTCTTTTCTCCTCATTTGTCCCTAATTTTGGTTTGATCTACATAGTTGTATATAAAATGCACCACTTCTCTACCAAAAAGTGTTTTACTGTGCTAAACCTTTCATCCAATTTCTAAATTGCTGCATTTGTAAATTCCAAAAGCCAAAATAAAGGAATAGTATTGTTAAAAAAAAAGCACTTCTGGGTTTAACCAATATTTGTTTTTGTATAATTCTCCTTTAACGGGGTGTGTCCTATGCCTACTTACTTTTTCTTGTAGGTGTCCCTCATTCGTATCTCAGAAAGTTGGGAGGTATGGGGACATTGATGTAAGGGTAGACTGTAATGTGAAAGAGGGGGCTCTGAGGACATTCATTTAAATAGGGGAGTATGATGTAAAGGGGATAGGGGCTGTAACGTGAAGTATCTGAGTTATAGCACAAACATGAGATCTGGACCACTGCTGGAATTTTTTTTTAATGACCAGACCTCCCTGAATTTTAATTCAATACTTACCCCTGTCTTAGACTGAATCTTTAACCTGAAATCACCACCAAACCTAGACCAAGACCTGAAGCTTAAACTTGGACCTAACCACTTTTCTTTACTCTTTGGTCATTGCCCATTACTATTTATACTATTGCAATGATACTGGTGCAAAAATGTTCACTGCCAACTTACAACAGGGAAAGAGAATAATATTAAAGAGACGGTTTCAGCCTACCTCTGGGCTTTGCTCCTCAGACATGTTTCGCCCCGGCTGCAAGGCTTAATCATTAAGGTTCTCAATGTTCCGTATCGTCACCTCTCTACATAGTGGCTGGGTTCTGGCATTTCTAATTTTTGTCTTCTGATCTGTTTCAGCTAGCCTGAATGAGCTTGTTTGAAAGTTGGCACCCAATCTGTGCTTTGGACTACAGGGGGAAGTTTTGCAGTGCCTTGAGCAGCGCTCCAATTTTTTTGTATGGATCCAAAATAATAATACCGTAGTAGCAATGTACAATGCCTTTTGAGGAGTTGATGATGGAGAACAGTATTAATTGCTTGATAGCCAACCTATGCAACATTCACAATAGTTCCTCAGTCAAGACAAGACTCTCCAGTCTGGCTCAGCAGCAACCCATGGTCATTGGCTATAACAAAAGAAGGCAATAATGTATTATGTAATGAAAGCAAACAAATTAACTGTTCCCAGAGTTCTGTTCTTTATTCCAGTCTTAAATATCTGAAATAGTGCATGCCTGAATATCTGTGATATTTTTATTTTTTTGCTATGGTCATAGCTGTGTAAAACTCATAACAACTCCCACAGAATGAAAGCATTGGGCCTGAAACAAATTGATGTCAGTATAAAAGTGTTTGCAATTTAACTGTTTGACTTCTTGTATCGTTATTCTTTGAAGATTTACTTTAACCACTTCAGCCCCTGCTCAATGACCGGCCATTTTTTGCGATACGGCACTGAGACGATTTAACTGACAATTGTACGCTTGTACAACACTGTACCCAAAGAAAATTGATGTCCTTTTTTTACCCCACAAATAGAGTTTTCTTTTGGAGGTATTTAATCACCTCTGTGGTTTTTATTTTTTCCCCTATAAACAAAAAAGTGCCACAAAAAAAAAAAAAAAATACAATATCTTTTTTACTTTTTGCTATAGTAAATATCCCTGTTTAAAAAAAAAAAAGTCACAATAAGCGTATATTGATTGGTTTGCGCAAAAGTTATAGCGTCTCAAAATTATGGGAAATCTTTATGGCATTTAAATGGTGTTTTTTTTACTAGTAATGGCAGTGATCTGCAATGTTTTGCAGTATTGCGACGTTGCGGTGGACAGGTTGGACACTTTTGACACATTTTTGGGACCATTGACATTTACAGAACGATCAAGGGGTTAACTGTGTTCCCTATTGTGTGTTCTAACTGTAGGGGGAAGGGGACTGACTAGGAGAGATGACAGATCGTGGTTTCTACTTTGTAGAAACACACAATCTGTCTTCTCTCCTCTGATAGCACAGTCAATTCACACACACAACCCCCCGTGCTGCCGCTCGTGCATGCGATCGCGCCTGCTCCCAGAGGTTATGGCGGGAGGTTCAAATAACCAGCAAGAATATTTATCATGCTCCAGTCAATCTCTCAAGAAGGGGTGTCCAGAGGGGGTTTGGAAAGGTGATAAATAGTCTGAAGCGCTGGAGAGCAGAGTTCCATTTGCCCAGAAGGATTCCAGAGCCAGAGGGGCCGTTAACCTCAGGTAGCCTATGGACTGTACAGCTGCTCTTGAAGTCTTAGGCGCCGTACACACGGCAGAGAACCTCGACGGGCAGAACACATCGTTCCGCCCGTCGAGGTTCTCTCCCGGCCGTCGGATTCCGCGACCCGCCCGTCGGGAATGGCAACCAGCCATTCTTCCAGGCGGGCCGTCGAGGAAATAGAGAGCGTGCTCTCTATTTCGGCTCGACGGGCTTCCTGACAGGAAGCTCGCTGAGACCGTACACACGGCCGAGGTCCTCGCTGGAATGTGCATTCCAGCGAGGTTCTCGCTGATTTTCAGCGAGAACCTCGGCCGTGTGTACGGCGCCTCAGAGGTGTCAGGGCTGAGGGGCTGGATAAACTTTGCTTGGAGTCGATTGTCAAACTTCACCACAGGGGATTATGTCTGGAGAGGTGCTGTTTCACTCCCTGGACTGTGTCTGGAGGAAGCAGGTGGCAGCTGTCCTGGGGACTTGGGAGTAAAGGCCTTAAACTGATCCCTGTGAATGTGTAGTGTTCTGGAGGTTGCACTGTGTATCAACAGTTGAGCAGAAGCACAAGGTGACAGATGCCAAAGACTTGCCTCATGGTCTCCATCTGTGAGGCATTAGACTGTCCTGTGCCTACAATTACAATTAAGAAGAAGATTGTCCTCTTATTTCTGAATTCTACTAGTTTTGGTGTATCCCATGCCCTAACTCCTCTCCTGTTTAAAGTTACTTCAAGCAATAAATACTTCAAAGACAACCTAGACTGTTTATTTTTACTGGGATGAGTGCTCTGGTGCTTGGGTGGACAGGCAGCCTCTACACTAGGAAAGAACCAGCTAGTACCAGTGGCCAATAAGGGGTAGCGCTACACTTGTAAAATTGTTTTTTTAAAGGAAAACTGTTCCATCCAAATGCTAAATAAAGGCATCACAAACACCTTATGAGTGTTTCAAGCACATTGGCAGAACGTTGAGGTCTATTGAAGTTGCCAATACCTGGCAAATGTCTGCATGTGTTGGATTTCCTGGAACCTTGTTGTGCTGGTTGGTTCAGTGCACCATCCTGTGGTAGTTCAGTGTTGTGTCCTGTAAGGTGACCAGATTTTTTAAATAAAATCTGGGGACATATTTTTTTTATACTAGTAATGGTGAAGATAGGCAGATGGCCGGGACTTGAGCCAAGGCAGAAGAACATGTGAGTGGAGCTGAATGGGCATGCACTTAAAACATTATTCCCTCTAACCAGCTCCAATCAGCGCATGATCATCAGAAAGGGGCACAGATAATGGAAAAAATACACCCCCTAAGCTAGTAGGAGCGGCAGAGCGGGTATGTGTAATTCAGAATTATTATTTTTTTAATTCTGACTGTCTTTGAAATTGCCCCAGCCCCTGTTCAAATCCAATCCGGGGTCAAAACCATGGGCAGAGACTTGTTCCGGGGATAGTGTCCTTAATCCGGGGACTGTCCCCGGAAACCCGGAATGTCCGGTCACCCTACTAATGGTTAAGGGGTGGGCAAGAGGAACTACAAAGCAGAGGGGGAACCAGAAAGTACAGTAAGGCCCCTTTCACATGTGCGGACCGTATGTCCGCATTTTCATCCATCCGTTGCCGATGAAAACGGGACATACATTGGTCCCTATGTGATTGCGGGTGTCAGCGGATGACCATCCGCTGACACCCGTAATCACCCGCCTCCGCAAAGATCCGATTTTTCGGACGGAAGAAAATCCTATTTTTCTTCCGTCTGGTGGATCGGGTGAACAGGATCCAATAGAACCAACATATTCTGTAGCAGAGTGAGAAATTAGGACATCCAGATACTTACACTTGCCTACCCACTGCAGAGCAACATTGGGTGGAACAAAGACTTTGTCCAGTTCACTTGGAGGCCAGTGAACTCCGAAGAAAGTATTGAGGGTTTGCAGGGCACCTTGTAGATACGGACTTAGGTCGTTGAGGAAGAGGAGCAGGTTATCGGTGTACAGGGCCATCTTCTCCTGCAGCCAGCCAATATGTAGACCTTTGATCTCTAGATTGGCATACACTTTTTGAAGCTTAGTGGAAAGCCCATACGTCAGCATTGCTAACCCTATCTGGCATTGTAAGGGTCACAACTACCGAAGGATACCTTAAGCGCATTCCAAGTGAAGAAACTTGGATAAGACAAAACAAAACAAAAAAAATCCTGAACCATTTCCACACCTATTTAAAGTTTACAGTCTTGCTCCTCACCCTTTCCCTTATTTTCAATGTCATTGTTTGTAAAGTTATCATTTTATTATTACTTTGCACAAAATGCAAATACAACGTAGAATGCTCACTATTTGCACCTCCAGCGAATCCAAATTTAGTTTTCTTGCCACTTGAATCTTTACAATCGACACTTCCAAGCGTGTTGCGTCCCTGCTGTGCCTCCCCCTAAGTGTCTACATCACTAGCATCTAGTCCAATATTATCATGACTTGGTGAACCTAGGGGAAGTTTGGTAAACCAGGGCAGGACTTAAAGCACAACCAGTAGATTTTAAAATATGAGCAAAGTTTGCCATCTCACCCAGCCAGCCAGAGGCTGTTGAAGTCCATTGCTTACACATTCTCAAGTCTTCCGGAGTTGTACTATAGCAAGGGAGGTCTTTCAGCAAAAAATAAAAAAAACAACCTACAAGTGTTTCTGTAAGGGTGGAAAAAAAAATCACATTGATCTAGCTAATCTTACTTTGCATAAATTTTACACACCATTGCCAGTGGTGTAATGTTGATGAAGTGCTATGTAAATTCACACTATTCAGAGCTCAGCAAGACAGCATCCTATTACCGCAGTCTGTATAAGCAGGTTATCTTATCACTTAAGCATCGGATCTGATCCCGGCTTTTTTATAATCATTTTCATTGTCTGTAAGGAAAGTACTGATTATTTCTACGCTTATATTTTATTGTTCTGTTCCCCTCCCCTCCGATGCCAGTGCAATCACACAATGTGATTACTCGAACAGAACTAGTGTAGATTGTAAGCTCTAACGAGCAGGACGCTCTGGTTCCTCCTGTTTAAAATGTTATTGTAACTGTACTGTCTACCTTCATGTTGTAAAGCGCTGCACAAACTGCTGGCACTATATAAATTCTGTATAATAATAATTATAATAATAATAATAATAATGAGTAGGTTGGACATGTGGCAGAACTAATCAATTGTGATGAAAGATTGGGGATCTCAAGAATGCAAAAATGCAACATTGTGTCATGATCCCGAAAATAATGTTTTTGTCGTGGTTCACCATCTTTCTGACTTAATTTCTATGGCTGGCTCTGATGCCAAAGTTGTCTTTTGTCTTGTTGGGTGCATTTTTCCTAGGACCACACCTGCTGGACTCAAAGTGATTACAAAGTCTTGTTTTATTTTTTTCAATAAAAATAACAAACATGTTATACTTAGCTGCCCTGTGTAGTGGATTTGCACAGAACAGCCCTGATCTTCCTCTTCCCGGGTCCCTCTTCTGTGATTTTGGCCCCTCCCTTCTGTCTAGTGCCCCCACAGCAAGCAGCTTCCTATGGGGGCACTTAAGCCGAGTCATGGCTCCCTGTGTCCATTCAGACCTTTTCCCCCTCTCTCTCCTGATTTGGCTGGCTGACTTTGACATCAGCAGGAGCCAATGGTGCCGCCTCTGTGTCTCGGCCAATTAGGAGGGAGAGTTTCAGATGGTCAAGACACTCGTGGATGTCGCTGGACTCTGGGGGCTCTAGTAAATATAAGGTGGTGCCTGGGCAGCTGCTACACACCGAAGGTTTTCTTTTAATGCATAGAATGATAAAAATCATGTCATTAATTTCAAATATATATGTTTTTGTTTTTTGGACTAGAAGCTTCTCCTACCACAGACAGGCTGGGAGGGATCTGGGTCATGTGACAGCTGTTTATCAAAGGAAGGTACTTAGATTTATTTTTATTTTTTTATTAACATAATTACAGTGCCATCATCCACATTCAGAAAGAGAATGGATAATGTAAATTAACCACTTTCCAACCGCCCTATAGCAGATATACTGATACAGACTGTTGCTGTGCGCAGGATCACATTGATATACGTTATCCTGCACTTCTGGGTAGTGGGTGCGAATTGCCACCACCCTCGGCTTGCTCCCATTGTGATTATACACAGCAAAAGCCAATCAGCAGGTACCGCGGTCTTGATGTTCGCTGGCACCCACCAATCATTTGGTACAGAGGCAGAACAGCAGTCTACCTGTGTAATCAAGGCAGTTTTTTTTTTTTTTTGAAAAGCCTATGGCTTGTGAAACACACTCAAAAACTCCACCCGGTGCAGAAAAAATGTGCACACATAAAGAGTGTTCACAAAAACGTGCAGACAGGTGCAACGTCAAGTGGTCCTCCTGTGCAGAAGGGACCCAAACCCTGATCCCCCGGGGCGTTAGGCTCCAGACGGGGACTGAGGTACTGCCGAAACAGAAACCTCCAAGTACTAGGTGGGACTCCCCCGAAGGGAGACCCCATGAGAGCAGGCGAACTAAGCCAGAAGGCCATGTCCACCCACTCCCAAGACGTTCAGGGCTGGCCCGAGGACCGGCACCCTACTAATCACACTGTGTACAAAACGTGCACAAACAAAAAAAGACAAAAACGTGACAAACATAGGCAATAAATTAAATAAAGTGGGGGAAAGGGATAGTGGAGAGGAGAGTGAAAGAAGTGGTCATTGTGTTTAACAATGACAATTGTGTTTAACAATGACCAGGCCCTCCGGCCAGGAATAAAAAAATTCCTCCGGTCCTGGCCAAAAGGCCCGGCCCAGGAGGCAGGTGCTAAAAAAGCGTGTAGCTGGTGCAGTGACCGTGGTGTCGTTAAATCAAAGTGACCCTCACTCACAGTGATTCTCAGACACCCCTGGACTGCCACTCCAGGGGCACATGCACCATAGGCTTTTCCGTTCCAAATCCAACCCCCCCGACCGGCCAGTGCAGCCCTCCACCCCTGCCAGATAGAGAGCCCTTCAAGGTTTTCTTGGGGGAAAGCTGCCCCCACTTAGCAGCCTCCACCAATACTAACCCTTCCAGACTCCCTGTCAACCCAGCAGGATTTGCATGGTTCTACCCCGTCTCATCCCAGGGCAGTTCCAGCTCCTCCTACCAGATCTCTGACAGTGACAGCACTTGCACCAGCCAGCCAGAAGGCCAGACTAGAACCCGGCAAAAAGACCAGACGAGGCACAGCCACCCATCCTCAGCAGAAGCACCCTTCCAGGTGGCTCAGACGCAACCATTGGCCGGCCCCCAGTATCTGTCGGGCAGCACGGCGTAGTCCCTGCTGAAACCACCCTTCCAGGTGCAATGACGCTATTGGATTGCATCCACCCTCCACATATAGGAGGTGCTTCAGCGCTCCTCTAGCAACTGACGAGAACGGATACCACACCTGATCTTATCCAAAAGGCCGAGCAGTGGCAGGGAAGACACCTCGATCAGCCCAGCCGGAGTGCAATGGCCGAGCCTCGCCCTGGGAGAACCACCTTCATGATCATGGTGTCTCCCCTGCCAGGTAAGTAATCAAGGCAGATTGCCGTTCTGTCAGTAGGGAAGGCAGAACTAAAGACCAGTAAGGGAGGGTTATAACCCCTGTCAGTTTTTTTTGTCATCTGTGTCCTGTTAGGGAGATTTTCCTTCAAGAGGAAATCTCATCAAAGGAAAATCTCAGGTCGTCACCAGATATATGAATGAGTGAAAAAATATTGGTGTCTGCGCTGTGCTAGGGGTATGTGCCACAATAGTGCACGAACCATGGGGAGGGTCCTAGCAACTAGGTATATAATGAACAAGTGTAAACAACATGTGAAAAGTGGATACTGAAACACACAAATAAGGATAACACCATAAAACGTTATGACATCCAGACATCAAATGATTTCACAGAGTGAATAATACAAGAGTGGAATAATGAATAGTCTGTGGTACAAGTCCAAAAAAAATAAAAAATTCTGTGAGTGAAATGCACAGAGCAGAAAAAAAACTTCCAACATAGAAATAATGCAGATGGAGGCTTCGGTGCAGACACCCCTAGTGCTCTCTAACCGCTCACCTTCCGGCTATGTACAGATAGCCAACAAATCCACTCCAGCAGAGAAAACGCACAGCAGTAAGGGATGACGACAAAGGATCTCAATGGCAGATGAGCATGTAAAAATCAGAGACACAACATAGCATAATCCTACAGGAGAGTCAGGACACCCACTAACACACATGTCCTTTCTCTGCAATGTAGAGAGCATTCTGACTCTCCTGTAGTCCAAGGGAGGGGGCAAGCACGACACTCCACACCAGGGAGAAAGCCTTGCATTACTGTGTGGAGTTACAGACAGAAGAACTGAGGATTTCTCAGAAGAAATAAGGACATTTAAAAGCAAAATGGAAGGATGAGGTAAGTGAAGGAGGACTGCACTAAGGTAAAGGAAGCTATTTAGGGGAAACAAATTGTACCTTTACAACCCCTTTAAAGAAACATTTTTTTGCCTTTAGTTATACTTTAAATTTTTAACAGATTCCTAAACATAATTTGTTCAGTGTTATTGTGTCTGTGCTGTATGTATTCCTCCATAATCAACTTAAAGGTGGAGGCAGACTTTAAGCAACTTGCAGATTGTAGACGGGTAAGAATTCCATAAGAAGTTCCTTTCAGGTGATCACGGAAACGTGTTCCAGAGATCTGCAGCATGAAGAAAATACAACAAACTATCAGAAACTGTTTGATAGTGGAACATCCAAAATAACGAAGGCAGAAAATGAAGAAAATTCAGCTTTGGAGAAGCCTGCGGGCTGCAGGTTTCAGCACATATATTGCTTGTGTTCTGTCATATCCTAATACCCTGGATTCTCCAGAGCCAGATGCAGCGCTCTCTGTGTTCTTTTATTATCGCCCTTGGTGCAAATAGACCCCAGGCTTTATTCCATTTCTATTGATCATGCTACAGTCTAAATTGTAGAGGATCTTTTATTTTCTTGTGTTATCTATATATATCTATATATTTATTTCTCGAGGCTGCTGCCAGAACGGAATCCTATTGAGGTTACAGTGCTTACAAAGAAGGTGCGATCAGTTATATCAAATGAAGTTGTGCCAGAATTTTGTGGTGCATATGGACAAAGACTTAGCCAGTGTTGGAGCTGGTCTACTTGGAGTAAGCTTTGTTACTGAGACTTAAGGAAAAATTTCAGGTATATATTTTTTTACATTGGTTCAAGCTGAACCAATGTAACTAACTATGTATATACCGTACCAGTGGGATTCTTGTGAAAGCTGAAAATCACTGTAATAAGGAACCACCACTCAATTGATCTCCACTAATTTCCTAGTTCTGTGTTGAGTAGCTGCTCCCCAAAAGGGGAAGCTCCACTTGTTCCACTGCCACATTTGGCACTTTTTTTATGGGGGGAAGCAGATACCTGGTTTTAACAGGTACCCAATCCCACTTCCAGGTAAGATCATCGATCGCCGTTCTACGACATTTTCGGCCCCTCCTCCTTCCCACCGCTGCCATCTGGGACACACACAGATCCCAGAAGAAGGTGGGACCATTTAGAAAGCTTCAATGCTGGTTTCTCTTACTGACAATGCCGGCGCCTGCACCCAAAGCCAATTGACAAATCGGCTCAGGGTGCCGACATCATGGGATCCCTGGACAGGTAAGTGTCCTTATATTAAAAGTCAACAGCTGCAGTATTTGTAGCCGCTGACTTTTAATTTTTTTTTCACAGACTGGAAATGTTTTAAAAACCATTTATAATTTTCCTTCCACTTCACAATTAAGTGCCACTTTGTGTTCGTCTATCACATAAAATCCCAATAAAATACATTTACATGTTTGGTCGTAACATGACAAATTGAAATGTGGAAAATTTCAAGGGGTATGAATGCTTTTTCAAGGCACTGTAAATTGTACATCATAACAAGTTTTAGAGATAGTGCTTTACATTCTTAACGAAACAATAAAAAAAGGTATAAATCCCAATTACACTTTAAATTTAAATGAGCTAGATGTAATCACTGTACATAAAAAAAATTGTGTGTAAAATTATTTATTTACAAAGCAGCCACAGCCTGAGTAGAAAAGCCTGTTTCTGTCAGCATGGTGAAGAAAAGGACCATTGCTGTTTGTATTGAAACAGAGGTCTCATTGCAATGGCTTGACACCCCCTGACGGGTCAGAGACAGAGCTGTCCAATCAGCAGACTTCATGCTTGCTTTTGATTGGAGAGCTCTAGCTGTGACTCAACAGGGAGCGTGTCAGACCTCTACAGAGAGACCACTTCTTACATATAGAGAGCAAGGGTTCTGATTTGCAGTATACTGGCAGTTGACAGGCTTTCCTACTCAGTTTGTGGCTGCTTCACAAAGAACACCAAATGTAAGGCTTTGGAAACCTTTTTCATCTGAGATATATTTAGCTAATTTCAACTGAATGTTCAGTTTGGCTTTGAAACAAGCCTTAGGCTAATGAGGGGCTGTTTTTGGCAACAAGTCCTGTATAGTTAAAATAAGCTTCTGTAACCCTCAGGGCCATTTAAAGCCAACTGCACTCCCAAAAACCATCACCATTTTGCATTCCACATTGACTCCCAACATATTTTGACCAAATGGAAAAATTTACTCAAAATAACTTTATTTCTGTTGAAATGTTAAAGTGGTTTTGCATTCTATTTATGAAGGTAAAAAACCTTCAGTGTGCATCTCCCCCTCGCCCCCCCCCCCCCAATACTTGCCTAAACCTCGATACAGGTAAAACGGCTCCTATATGTAGCGCCCACCCCAAATCTAGGGGTGCTATTTCACATTTAGGGGAAGTCTTGGCCAATACTTGGGCCCAGGCCTATTTTATTAACACAAATTTGCCTCTGTTCTGGGTGTGGTACTGCTTGGTAGTTCCCCTTGTTGCCTGCAAGTGGTGTTGCCATCTTGGCTTTATGTTGGAACACAAGTGTACCATGGTGTATTGGGTGTCCTTTCTCGGCAGCGGTACAGTGGGATTGGTAACCTCGCTGTGCATGCTGGGGAGGGGTACTTAAGGGGCAGACACCATTTTACGGGGTCCTTCACCTCATGCGTGTGTGTGAGCCCGACTTGGGCCACGTTGGCCGGAGTTGCTTTGCTGTTTAGTAGGCCTAGCTATGCAGGCCTGCAATCCTAAGAGGGGATTCCAAGCTGTCTGTCCATAAGGGAGGTGCCTGAACCTTCCCCCTGCTCTTCTCCTCCTTTCTACTTTCTCTACTTCAAGTTACCCTGCAGTAAAAATAAAATCCAACGTTTGAAGGTTTTACATCTATCTGGACATTGCATTTCTTATGGACTTTCCCACCCTGACAACGAAGCTTTAAAGGTAACGAGCAAACCCAAAATCTAACCAGCAGCTCCTACAGGGGTAGTACTACATATATATGGATCTCATCTGTGTATGTAGTTGTTTGCTTGGAGTTCAGCTTTTTGGGTGCCCCAATCCGTAATCTCTTCCATCTGTATTTGGGTTTCTCTCTGGGCTCACTGCTGGCAGGGGAAGGGTTATGTGTCCTGTACAATCACACGTATAGTAAGTTGGGTCCTTGCTTCCCTTATTCTCCCTACCTGGTGATGATAAACAGATTCATACAGATGCAAACAGATGACCTTAACTGCCATTATGTTAAGTAGTCAGACAATGGAAACTGTCTCCAGATGGCATTCTCTAGGAAAGGTTAAGGATCATTTGCTTGCCCTCCGGCCCAGAAGATTCTGCACAAATGCCATTATCGTACTGTCGGCTGGTTATGAAGAAATGGTACCGCAATCAGGGAAAAACTATACTTGTCCCCTTGAGCATGAATACCAGGCACCAAATCCAAGGCTGTCAGACAGAGGGAACATGTGTCCTGGCATTGCAGGCCCCTCTAATCATCTTCTGTGTATGGAACCGACATTATAAACATCCACTTCGATTGTATTACTTACTGCTAAATGTGTTCTTGCAGGTATTCAGTGTAAAGGCTGAGAAACAGAGTGCATACTTGGCCTGCTGCAAGCAAAGACTCTTAAAAGCTCTCAGGCATTGGTCAATAGCTGTACCTGAAGGGATGCAGTTTGACACCTGCTATGTCCTTTAGCTATGACGCACATTGACACGTGAAGGATGGTCGGTCTCTAATCATCTTACTGGTAGGGGTGCATTCATGTGCAAAGGTGTGTCTGCAGTCACCTGCAATTCATTCAGACTACAGTAGATGTGAATAGACTGTCTTACATTCACCAACATGTATAGGAGCAGCAGGCATCATGATAGACCTTTAAAGGCCAACTTCTGCTTCCCCCACTTGGTGCACCCTTATCTCAAACTTTATTTAAAAATCTAAGTGCCTGCATTTTTTTTCTAATTGTCTTTGGTCTGATCATGTGATGTCCACTGGTGGTCACGGTACCTGTATGAGAAACTTAAGTTGATGAGGGTGGCCTTTTGCACAATTTCTTTGGGAGCACCCATGAAGGTTGAGACAAGGACTGCTAGGCAATGGAAGGGTGCAGGTGCCAGGAAGCTGGAATCGCAGACTTGAACTTAAAGTGCTGGTGTCAGGTAAGCAAAAGCGCAGGACATGTCAACTTCACCCAGACCAGTAGTGACCAGAGTCGGGTCACAAGTCAAGCAAAATGACACCAAATTATGAGCAGGATCAGGGTCAGAGATGAGCAGAGGTTGGCAATGTTCAGGCAATGAGGTACAGAATCTTAGTCAAGAGTCCAGACTGACGTCTGTTACACAGGTAGGTAATCAGAGGCACGTCAGATGGAAGCTGAGTCAGTAACAGATTCAAGCAGATTTTGATTCAAGGACAAGGCCCCTTTCTCACATGGGGCCCTTTACAGTAAATTTTTCTGTGTTTTTCGGCCGCTAGCGGAGGGTGGTTTTACCTCCCCCGATATGTATGCAAGACAAGTTTGAGTGAACATCCATCGAAAAAAAAAAAATATGTTTTTGATGTCGGAATGTCCGATCGTGTGTATGCAACATTATACAAGCTGTACCCTCACTACTTTACATTGTAGCAAAGTGTAATTTCTTAAGTGTTGTCGCATGAAAAGGTGAAAGAAAATATTTACAAAAATTTGAGGGGTGTACCGACTTTTGTCAGATACTGTACATAGTATAACCAAGAACCATACATAGAATCAAGATTTTCATAAATGTAAGAATATGTTCAACAAATGTATCACTTTAAAATAAAAAACAATGTATGCAACAACTAAGACCTGTGAAAGGATGATAAAAACGGCTTCTTAAAATGAAATTACCAGGACAGCGGCACTGCCCAGTATTGCCGAGAGTGATACTCTGGCCAGTTTTAAAAACGCAGAGCCTGTGAATGAGTCATGAGGTCCAGGCCCTCGCCATTGTTGTATGATGTATCACGCAGTCATATGTCGCAATTGTGTTGGTATTTTAGAAGCTTGTAAATACTCGTGCAAATCAAGCTTTCCTGATGTTCGGCTGCAGGGCAGGGCGTGTTTTTTTTTCTTCAGTGCCTGGGGAAAATGGGATGCAGTTACATCCAAGAGGGCGTAGCGTGCAAGAATATGCCAGATCTGAATGGTTTCAGGCAGTTTGCCTTAACTAGTTTGGGCTAAACATTCCAGCTCAGGAAAACAACAGGGAAAGACTGAGAATGTCTGCCGCATTAATTCGGCTTTTGTTACACACAAACCGTGGCTATTGTGTCAGCACTCCAGCTTATGAAACTCACTTTCATCACTTTACTTTGAGATGGTTACACAAAGGTTATTATAATAACCTTTATGGATTGCTGGATTTACAGAACCGCACAAAGCATCACTCACTTTTAAGGTCTCACTCAACATTTTAACCACTTCAATACCGGCACTTTCACCCCTTTTCTGCTTTCAGCGCTAACACACTTTGAAAGACAATCGGTCATACAACACTGTACCCATATGAAATTTTTATCATTTTTTTTTTGACAGAGCTTTTTTTGGTGGTATTTAATCACCATTGGGTTTTAAATTTTTTGTTAAACCAATGAAAAAAGATCAACATTTAAAAAAAAAATGTTTTTCCTTAGTTTCAGTTATAAAATCTTGCAAACAAGTAATCTTTCGTCTCCACTTATGTGAGCTGATGAGGCGGCATTGATGAGCACTGATAGGCTGCACTGGTGGGAACTGATAGGCTGCATTAATGGGCACTGATAGAAGGCACTGATAAGCTGCACTGATGGGCACCGATTCACACTAATGGGGCTGCACTGATCAGGGCACTGATAATCAATACCCTAATTATCAGTATAAAGAATGTACTGAGAGCCTTGCCGGTTATCGGATCTCCTTTCCACATACAGGCACAGTGCGCAAGGAAAGGTTTGCTGACAACTGGCAAGTCTGTTTACATAGACACAACTGATCACATAGGAAATGGCCACTGTGATTGGCCCTTTAACATGATCTGTGATCAGCTGTAGCCAAAGGACACAGTAGTCACAGAGCGTACCCGGTATGTGCCCCAACGTCCATTGACACCCTCCCAGAACTACAGAGCTGTGGTGTAGCCATCTTTTTGCTATAGCGCAGTACTAAAGTGGTTAAAGTAATATGTCACGGTATAAATATGTGAGCCTGACAGAACTTTAGGGTGGTGTAAAATACAAAAATTAAAGTGTATGTAAAAAAAAAATATATATTTTAAATCTGAACTCCAGGATAAGCAAATATTGTCAGCATGTGTATTCTTCCTTGAATCTGGGGAAGCGACTCCTACAGGTACATGATTCTGCACTTCCGGTTTGGCGACCAGCTCCTGCTGTGATTAGACAAAGCAGGAGTCAATCAGCGGGTCCGGTGGACTATCGGAAGACACTATGCAACATTGCTGCAGGGAAACTGTTTCCCTCTAGTGACAGCAAAGACTGTGGCATCACATCCTGCCAGCAGAGTGATTAACACCAGTAAGCAAGCATACAGGGATTTATAGTTTCATATTGAGAAACCAGAGGCCATGTACACACGATCAGACCGGTCCGATGAAACTGGTCCGATGGACCGTTTTCATCGGACCACGCTGAAGTGGTCTGATGGTCTGATGTGCGTACACACCATCGGGCCAAAAATCCGATCAGACCAGAACGTGGTGACGTAGAACACAACGACGTGCCGTCGGACAGATTTTAAAGCAAGTTTTAAAACTTTTGTCCGACAGACAACGATCCGATGGGCCGTACACATCGTCGAATTAGTCCGATGAAACTGGTCTTAAGACCAGTTTCATCGGACCGGACTGATCGTGTGTACGCGGCCTTATGCCGTGTACACACGATCACTTTTTGTGATAAAAAAAAAAAAACGTTTTTAAAAGCGTCATTAAAAATCACTGTGTGTGGGCAAAACGTCGTTTTATGTCTTTAACCACTTAAGACCCGGACCAAAATGCAGGTAAAGGACCTTGCCCCATTTTGCGATTCGGCACTGCGTCGTTTTAACTGACAATTGCGCGGTCGTGCGATGTGGCTCCCAAACAAAATTGGCGTCCTTTTTTCCCTAGAAATAGAGCTTTTTTTTGGTGGTATTTGATCACCTCTGCGGTTTTTATTTTTTGCGCTATAAACAAAAATAGAGCGACAATTTTAAAAAAAATGCAATATTTTTTACTTTTTGCTATAATAAATATCCCCCAAAAATATATAAAAAAACATTTTTTTTCCTCCGTTTAGGCCGATACATATTCTTCTACGTATTTTTGGTAAAAAAAATCGCAATATGCGTTTATCGGTTGGTTTTCGCAAAATGTATAGCGTTTACAAAATAAGGGATAGTTTTATTGCATTTTTATTAATTTTTTTTTTTTTACTACTAATAGCGCCGATCAGCGATTTTTTTCGTGACTGCGACAATATGGCGGACACTTCGGACAATTTTGACACATTTTTGGGACAATTGTCATTTTCACAGCAAAAAATGCATTTAAATTGCATTGTTTACTGTGGAAATGACAGTTGCAGTTTGGGAGTTAACCACAGGTGGCGCTGTAGGGGATGTGTGACCTATGTGTTTACAACTGTAGGGGGGTGTGGCTGTAGGTGTGACGTCATCGATCGCGTCCCACTATTACAGGGATGACGCGATCGATGCTACGGCCACAGAGTGTACACACGGCTCTCCCCGTTCTTCCGCTCCAGGGACGGATCGCCACACTGCAGCGGCGATCGGGTCGGCGAATCCCGCGGTCCCGGTCCTGGAGCTTCGGACCGGGTCGCGGGTGCGCTCCCGCGACCCACGGCTGGGTACTAAAATCAACGTATATATACGTTGATGTGCCCAGCCGTGCCATTCTGCCGACGTAAATGTGCAGTAGGCGGTCCTTAGGTGGTTAAAAAAACGACCAAAAAAAAATTCAAACATGCTTGAATTTTTTGTGTCGTTTTTCAAAACGTTGTTTTTTGTCATAAAAAGTGATGGTGTGTGGGCAAAACAATGTTGAAAACGACGTTATTAAAACCGTGCATGCTCAGAGGCAAGTTATAAGACGGAGATTCAATGGAACAGAGTCCCGTTGAACGTGGTGTACGTCACCACGCTTTGCTAGAGCATTTTGGAAAAACGATGGTGGTTATGCAACGTCGTTTTGGAAAATGAAGTTTGAAAAACGTCGTTTTGTTTCATCACAAAAAGTGATCGTGTGTACGCGGCATAAGAATACAACTTCCAGACTGCTGAGGAGAGAAGAACATACTGCTGGGAGAGGATATACAAAGGCTGGTCTAGGCCTAGATTGCTCTCTTGGGACGCCGGCCTGGATCTGTAAGCAGAGGCTCTGTGTTGGAGAGTTGGAGAGTGCTGAGGCTGCGTTGCGGCGCACAAGAGTCACCTTTGGAGCACCTGTGGACAGCACTGCTTTACTGTCCAGCAGAAGCCGGGAAGCCATTTCTGCTTCATCTGAATCACACAGTAGCAGATCCGGGTAGGCCGCGGCGGAGGTCGGACGCCATCCCTTGAGCCAGGAACCAAAGAGAGAGCCTGTAAAGTCACTTTTATCACCACCAGCTTCATCTGTTGCAGTATTGGGATACTTTCAAGTACACTTTGTTCATCCTGCTCAACAGGATACCAAGTGCACCAACGCCAGGCTAGCCAAATATCCTGGATATCTCCATTGTGAGAACCCTTTCTGTTCCTTATTTAGTACAAGTAATTTAGTGATCCCACTAATTACCTTTTAAGGGGAACGCTCACATTAATTGTAAACGTGATAAATTGCATTAGTGGCCTATTGCCTCACATCACCACTGGGTCTGTGATTTTAGGATTTGAGGGAAACAGACTGACTGTGTTTAAGCCACATCTGTTCCCCTTTATGCCTGAGTGCATAGGCCATTTTAGAGTCATTTAAGTTGTTTGACTGTGCTATTTTGAAGTCTACATTGGGTTTTGATTTACACAGTTAAAGATCACAGTTTGCTATTCTTTACTATTGAGTTATCAGACTACTGTTTATTTTGATTGCAGAAAGTCTCCCAGTAAACAAACTTCCTGTTCACTACATTTGTCTCTGTTATTTCTGTGTTTGCAAGTACACTGTTTGCTAGGTGTGCCAGAGGGGATAGGACAGTTCTAGGGGTTGATAGTCAAAGTACGCAACAAACATACTTAAGTGGCACCTGCAGGGGCAGTGCTAAATAAACAAGGCAGATTGCCCTTCTGTGACAAGGGAAGACAAGAGATCATGGGCCAGATTCAGCAAGACTTGCGCTGGAGTAAATCGATATGCGCTGCATAACTGTAAAGATGCGCCGTTGTATCTATGTGGCCCTACCCACCAACCTAGATGCGCCAGAAAACGGGCCTTTTCCGATCGGCTTAACTTTCCATCGCCAGAGTATCGTTAGCGCATATTTTCGCTTGTCGCATCCGTCGCGCCTATTGATTTGCCATGCAAATATGCAAATGAAGGAGATTTCACGATTCGCGAACGGATTAGCACCATACGCTGGCTACATGCGCCGCGCGTATGTGGAACGGCTAGCGCAAAGTTATTTCTACAAATAGCTGCTTTATCTTTACTCCAGACGGCCTCAGGTCAGCAGGAGAGCAGCTACAGCAGCAGCGTTACCGACGAAACTAGCAAGCTGAACAACCACACTTGCAAGGACAACACCTCTGTGTGCCAACATGCCAGGGGCAGTCGCGGTCCTAGCACTAGTACTGGGTCCCCCGGTACGGAGGAGGCGGGCACGTGAGAGGATATACCGCACGCGCATGAGCCTCTTTGGCATGGGGGATGAGGAGGTGTATCGCCTCTTCAGATTCAGCCCTGATGCAATACTTGAACTAACCACAACCCTGCAGGATGACATCACCAGCAAGACACACCGCTCACAAGCAGTGCAGCCACTGGTGAAGGTACTGGCAACACTTCATTTCCTTGCCAGTGGATCATTCCAGCGTACAAGTGGAATGGTGGCTGGGATGTCACAGTCCTCCATGAGCAGATGTGTGCACCAGGTTGTCCCTGCAATCCTCAGACGCATGTCCCACCACTTCATCAGACCCACCACTGAGGAGCTGCGGCTGAAGGCAATGACAGATTTCTACAGCATTGCCAGATTCCCACGCACTGTGGGGGCCATTGATTGCACACATGTGGCCCTACAGCCCCCTAGTGCCACAGAGCACATATACCGCAATCGGAAGCATTGGCATTCCATCAACGTACAGGTGATAGCTGATGCCCAACGCCTCATATGGCACGTCCGTGCCAAACACCCCGGATCCAGCCATGACAGCTTCATATACAATCAGAGCCCCATCCCAATGGAATTCGAACAGAACATGTATGGGGACAGCTGGTTGGTTGGTGAGTGACATGGGTGGCAGGCATGACTATCCCCTCCCATGATGCACACATCACAAGGGCCACATGCATGACTAACATCCTCCTGTCTTTTCCCTTACAGGTGACTCTGCATATGCACTGGGACCCCATCTAATGACTCCTTTCCGGAACCCCCAAACCAGAGGAGAGAGAAAATACAATGAAGCACACATCAAAACCCGTGCAGTGGTGGGGCAAACATTTGGGCTCTTAAAGTCCCGTTTCAGCTGCCTGGATAAGTCTGGGGGGGCCTTATTGTATTCCCCTACCTTTGTGTGTCAGATCATCGGTGCATGTTGCATTCTGCACAACTTTGCCATGAGAAAAGGCCTGCAGATTGACATACGTGATGACCTGACCCCCCAACCAGGCAGCCCCCCCTGCCAGAGGAGACCCATTCAGCTGATGGAAGAGCAGTCAGGAGGGTCCTCACCGTAGGCATCTTTGGACACTAAACAAATACAATGATCACACGGACAATGCACGCATGCACACCATCGATATCCCTAGATCACACACACCACATCCACATCACATTGGATTAGCCCAAGTCCAACATGTAGGACTTGGGAGCAGCAACGCCAGCGTCAAGGCCCCAATGATGTCGCTGTCCATTCATACACCTTTCACACGTCATTCACACAGCCGTGGGGATAACTTCTCCACCACGGCCGAGGGTGACACCCCTTACTGGCAGGAGTGCCACCCCCTCACATTCACACACCATTCACACTGCAACGTGTGCAGTATCAATAAAAAAAAATCTCATATCCTGAGCATAATCACAAATAAAAAAGCTCATAACCTGAGCATAATCACAAATAAAAAAGCTCATAACCTGAGCATAATCACAAATAAAAAAGCTCATAACCTGAGCATAATCACAAATAAAAAAGCTCATAACCTGAGCATTAAGAATAAAATAAAAATCTCATGTCCTGAGCATTAAGAAAAAATAAATAAAAAATCATCTGGGATGCCGGGGGCTCCTTCTGGTGGCCCCTCTCTGGCTCTTCAGCTGCCATAGAGTGGGTGGGGGTGGGGGGGGCATCTGGAGGTGGCTGATCCCCGGGTGGGCCACTCCTGGCAGGTGTGGCCTGCATGCCCTCCAAGGCAATGGCTATCCGGCCGAGGTAAGAGTTGGTCTGGGCCTGCATCCTGAGCTGCTGGGCCTGCATCCTAAACTGCCGGGTGACCTGGTATTGTTGGGCCCGCCGACTCTGCCTCCCCTGGTCCCGGATGGCAGCAGTGTTTGCCTGGACGGCTGCAGTGAGGTGCCTTATATCTCCCTGCACCTCCCCCAGACTGGTCACCACTGCAGCGCAGTTGGAGCTGACATCCTGCACTGCATTGGATATCTGGGCCACGGAGCACAGGTTGTCAGCCACTCTGTCCAGGTGCCCAACTATGTCCCCTATTTGCTGCGTCTGCCTGGCGTGATCCCTCGCCACCTGGTCCTGGACCAGATCAGACACCCCCCTGGTCTTACGGGTGGCCTTCCTGGGGCCAGGAGATGGTTGTCCCCGGGGGGATGGAGTCGCCCTTGAGGGGCTTCCTAGGATGGGGGAGGGTATTACAGAGGGCCCTGCAGAAGAGGAGGACTCCTCCAAAAATAAAATTATGTCCTGCTCTGCCACAACAGGCTGCTCCTCAACCACCTCTGCAGGTGAGGTGTGGGCACTCTCCTCCTCCACCTCGGTCTCTTCACCACCCAGGGGCTCGGGCACAGGATGCCGTTGGGGGGATGGGGTGGACTGGCCGCCAACAGATGATGGCCCAGCTCCGTCATCTGTGGATGACACAAAGCAAACACATGTTGGGTGGTCCCACACACTTGGCACATGTACCCTCCCCCCCCACATGCAACACACCAAAAAGGGGGTAAAAATCACTTACCTGTCCTGGAGCCTTCCTCCACTGAGTCATATCCAGGGACCCCCTCCAACTGCTCCCTGTCCAGGCAGCGCGCGACCACCTCCTCCTCCGTGGTCAGGCTGACCGCACATGGGGGTCCACCCGTGCCCCTCTCATGTCTCCTGATGGTGGCCACCTTGCCACGGACCTTGCGCAGCAGGTCATTTTTTTTTTGGGATATCGCCAGCAGTCCGGGTGGAGTACCCCAAAACATTCACCCTGCCAGCAATGGTCTCCAGGATGGCTTGCTTTCTATCCCGGCTGGTCTTCCGACTTTTTTTTGCCGTGGAGGAACTCATTAAAAGTCTCCATAGCGGAGATTATAACAGAGACCTCCTGGGAATTGAAATTGAGGTTCCTCCTCTCTCTGGGGGGAGCGGGAGCAGCCATCTCTTTGCAAAAGTAACTTCCCTGGGGTGGGGGGAAACGGAAATACTTTTGCGCCGGAATGGCGCTTTCGTTGGCGCTTTTATACACGCAACGGAACACATTGCGCTGACGTTTCCCGTGAAGTGGTGCCGACGGAAGTTGTGAGCATGCCCACAGGGGGCCGAGTGAAGCCTCACTCACTGCGCATGCTCCGTGGATGATGCGCTGAACGTAAGCCTCTGCGCTGGGCTCCGCCCATCATTTACATATGATCACACCCACTTCCACTTGCGTCGGGTTACGCCAGCGCATTTCCGTTACTCCGGCGCAAAGTAACGGACAGGCGCTTGGTGAATACTGTACTTCACTCGCTAGTTTGCGTCAGCGCAGCGTATATGCGATGCGATACGCTGGCGAAAAATATGCGCACATCTACCTGAATCTGGCCCCCTGTGTTTCTGCTAAGCAGGAACACTGATCTCTGTCTTCTCACAGTACAAGCACTCTCCACACCAGTTAGCAAGCCCTCCATAGGGACACATTCTGCCAGTGTCATTAGTACTAATCACTAAGTCACTGGACATTCTGCTAGAAAAAGTGTAAGCCATATTTTCAAATGCTAGTGACAAATTCATAAATTTTACTTGAAATTTTATCCCAGCCTAAAAAGAAAAAAGAAATGACTGGTTGCTGTTGTGGAATTTCCAGGGCTATAAATAAAAGCCTCTTTCAGCTCCAGTACAGAAGCTCCAGAACCTACACTCTTTCAATTGGCCTTCAGCACATTCATGCAAACATGGACCTGGCCTAGGAAAGCCAGACAATCGCATGGCCCTCAGACATTGAAGGCACAACTTGGTTTTAACAGCAATGAGCCAATAGGTTTCCTGTCTTTCCAAACTTGGTATGTGACTGTTAACCAGGGCTGCTGTTAGAAGTCACAGGGCCCCATACAGCCTATTTTACAGGGACCCCACCTCAAATTATATTTTTGCAAACGTGCCATGGCAAGCAGAAATTATACCCTTATTGGTTAATACCTATGCAGATGAATAGTGCTGCTCTGCAAGTGCCGCGCAATCATGTGCAAAGCATATAGTTGTGGTGTGCTAGTGTGGGGTTGAAGAAGGTGGTGGGGAGGCAATATAAAACACTTGAACAAGTTTGTAATGTTTTTCAAATTCATTTTTAGAATTGAATTTTTTATTTTATTTGTATACATTGTTTTATGTTTTTTTTTTAAAACTGCCCTGTTGGCGGTGGGGGGCTTTGGGGAACTCTCAAGAGTCTAAACCAGGGGTGGACAACCTTAGCCCTCCAGCTGTGATGAAACTACAAATCCAATCATGCCTCTGCCTCTAGGAGTCATGCCTGTGATTGTCAGAGTCTTGCAATGTCTCATGGGACTTGTAGTTTCACCACAGCTGGAGGGCCGAAGTTGCCTACCCCTGGTCTAAACAGACCTCACATTTGAGATAGAGAAAGGCACAGAGGACAGAGATTCATCAGTCCCTTTCTCTGCAGCCTCAGCTACACTATATCTACAAGTGTCAGCAGTAAGGCAGTACAGCCGGCACCTCCAGCTCATCAGGTGTCTGGGCCTCTCTTTTGAACTGATGGGGCCCAGGCCCAGTACAGGAGGGCTGGCTGTACTGCCTTATCAGCGGCCCTGCTGTTAACACCATGTAGTTTATTCATTACCTGAACTCAAGATTATAAAGTACAAGCTCACACCTTCACCAGGTTGTATGCTGTAATGCAGGAGAATTCGGTCTTCACCAAAAGCTGGCTGTATACTTGTTCCCTGCGGACCTGTGTGTCTCCTAGTAAATCTCAATGTTTTTACTTATCGAGATCAGGTCTTGCCTGCTCTTGGTCTTGTAAACGCTTTGAAGTGCCAGTCCACTATCTCGTTTCAGTTGAGACAGTGTATCCGTTTCATCATTTTCGCCTTGTCTCTCTGGGTCACAGCGAAGCTATAGCCTCAGCTCTAGTTTCTGTTCAAAGCAAGACGTGTCAGGAGTGAGATGGGGGGGGAAAAGTATGCTTTAACTCCCGGCCTGCCGGAGCGCTCGCTGGCCAATTGCGAAGCAAAATGACCCAGTTCTTAATTGCTGTAATAACTGTTTGACCCACACTGCAGCTTCAAGCGCAGAAACATTTCTACTTGTGCGCTGGGCCATGTGCTTAAAGAAAAGCTGTCACATACCTGGGCAATTCAAACTGAGCGCATGGAAAATGCATAATCGGAGGTCACCTTCTAGGAAATCTAGTCCAAACAACCAGCAGATTCTGAGACACAGGCAGCTGAACATGTATTAAAATATTTAGACTCATCCTGTTTAAATGTGAGCTTGGACCTGTGCCATTGACACCTCCAGAAACCCCTATTAGTTTGTTAATGCATTGGGAAGTCTTAATGACCAAAGGATTGGAGGAGGCATGGCATGGTGATAAAGAGGCTCAGGGTGGGTATAGACATGGCAGTTGATACAGCGTCAAAGGATGAGTGGATGTATTGTATGATGGCAACGGATGGACAGAGGCATTACCAGATGTTGCCGTGGCAAAGGATGGGTGGAGTCATGGCATGGTGATACAGTGGCTAGGGTTGGGTGGAAGCATGGCATGGCGATAAAGCAGCAAAGTATGGAAGGAGGCGTGGCATGGTGTTGGTCTTTAAATTTAGGCTTTGTTCAAGCATGACAACAATTGCATATAGTCCTAGATAGCAATGAAGAGCTTAAAGGATACTTTTTTGACCATACTTGTCCTATGGATCACAGAAGTGCAATTTGTTCTGTACTCCTGTGACCCGTTTTGAACTGACAGCGGGCTAAAGCTGTCAGTTGACGTTGTCCAGGCTTAGGAAAAATCCCAACCATATGGTAGTTATCCATCAAAAAGCCTGGACCAACACCTGGTTGAGCCTCTTAGCAATCCGCTGAGAGCCTGAGGCAGCCCCTCACGCCCCCTCCACAGCCCAGTGCTACAGTAAGCACTGGAAGGGAGAGCATAGAGCCGTGCCTTTCAGTCATCTGCCCCTTGCTCTCCCCTCCAGCGCTTACTGAAGGGGAGGGGGCACTGAGAGATCAGTGGTGTTTAATTACTCTGTTTTTACTGTAGAGCCGGCAAGGGACAGATGCAGCATCGGATCCGATGCTGCATCCACTTAGGTGAGTATAAATGTTTTATTTTTTTTCAGAATTTCTCTTTTAAACTGGTTCTAGAATTCCTCTACAGCCACTGTCTATTTGCTGTAGGAGATTTTCCCTCACATCCTATCTGGTGAAATCATGAAGTAAGGGTACATTTCACTAACAGAGCCCCAGATATCCACGAAGCCTGAAAGTCTTTCTAATCTTTCCTCATTCTATCCAAAATAAACCCAAAACCTTTTGACTGGACATATATTTTAATGAGCTGGAAATGTCTACCTCTATGGGCTCCAATGGACCTCTGGAGAAAGACCAACACTCCAATGAGACTGTTGGTCTCTCAGAAAGAGGAGCACTGGCCAGCTAGGAACAACGAGAATGTTTCCCTTTGAACCCAGAAGGTGATGTAAGTCTATGGACACTTTCCTGTATGATACTGTGCGCTGGCTTCTGCTTTAGCTAAATGCACAGGTATAGGAGTGTGGTACAAAAGATAACCTTCAGCTGGAGCTATAACTTTCATTGTGCACTTTGTCATGGTGGTGGCAGATGGTGAACTATGCTCTTTGTACTTTTCTTTTATATAAATCCTTTGATTGAAATCTGGTATAGACAACATTCTTCTAGGAGGTAAAGAACTACAATTATATATTCGATGCAAACTGAATTCAAAATGGAGAAGACAAATAAATCTAAATGATTTCATTGACACTTAACATTCATGTAGGTAAAATGTAAAGGGGATTGAGCCTTTCAGTAAAAACCTGACTCGGAATGAAGGCAGCACAAATATGAACAATTTGCCTGGGGCCGTTCAGCTGAGCACAATGAGCACTGGAGCCTAAGGCTCCTGCTTCTCAGAAAATTGCCCAGCCATGGGTCAAACTTTGCCAGAGGGACAAAGCCACCTTTCATGTATTTTTTCTGCCAGAGGCTGAAAAGAGATTGGACTTTAAACTATGCAGCAACAGACATAGTCTCTTGACGTGAATAAGAACAAAATTCTCCGTCAGCCTGGGCTTTTGTTTCCATACTGGTGACTAAACTCTAATTGTGATGTTACAGTAAAAGTAGGTTTAATGGCCCAGTTTGAATGATGGAACAATTGTAAAGCATATCTACACTTAAAAAACAAATCCAGATATTGCAACTAATTCCGCGTACACACAACCGTTTTTCGGGATGTAAAAAATTACTTTTTTTTTTTTTTTTTATGTTGTTAAAAACGATTGTGTGTAGGCTCCAGAGCGTTTTTCACAACGTAAAAAATGGCCATTAAACATTTAGAACATGCTCTAAATTTTCACGTCGTTTTTAACGTCGTAAAAAATGGTCGTGTGTGGGCTTTAACAAAGTGAAAAAACTGCGTATGCTCAGAAGCAAGTTATGAGACAGGAGCGCTCGTTCTAGCAAAACTAGCGTTCGTAATGGAGATAGCACATTCATCACACTGTAACAGGCTGAAAAGCGCGAATCGTCTTTTACTAACACGGAATCAGCAAAAGCAGCCCAAAGGGTGGCGCCATCCGAATGGAACTTCCCCTTCGCCGTTGTACGTCACCGCGCGTTGCTAACGCATTTTTTTTCCATGATCGTGTGTAGCCAAGGCCGGTTTAACAATAATCGGGTTGAAAATAAACATAGGGGTAGATTCACGTACATCGGCGCATCTTTGTGCGGGCGTAGCGTATCTTCTTTACGCTACTCCTGCGCAACGTACACGACGTAAAATTCGACAATGTCCGTTCCATGGTTCATACCTTTGCATGGGTTGCGCCTCATATATGAGAAATAACTTTACACCGGATGTAACCCTTACGCAAATCGCTTAAAACATGCGCCGGGCGCATCTACGTTCGTGAATCGGCGTATCTCCCTCATTTGCATATCTGAATGGAAACTTCCATATGCATCCAGCGTAAATATGCGCCCACGATAACGCCGGCATAGGAAAGTTACGTCGGTCGGAAGAAGCCTATTTTTCGACGTAACTTAGTTTGTGGGTCCAACGCATAGATACGACGGCGCACATTTGTACTTACACGGCGTATCTGTAGATACGTCAGCGTAAGTGCTACGTGAATCCGGGCCATAGTTTTTTCTAGACCATTAAACATGGTTGTGTGTACGCGGCATCAGATTTGGTGGCTTTGTTGGTTTTATTTATTATTTATTTTCCTCTTTTTTCCTGGTCCAGCCAGTAGCACACTTCGGTCTTATGATGACAACACTCATTCATTGTAATCTCGATGTTTCCCCCTTTCTCCTTTTCTGTAGCATAATGGGAGGTGTCCCGTAGTTAACACTGTAAAAGTGCTGAAAGCTCGGGAAGCTATCAGCTCAAAAGATTTCTGGTATGACCAACAGGTATTATTGTGCACTTATTGAACAAATACATATTTAACAGACTAAGAGGAAGTAAAATACGATTTAGATGTGTGCACGGGCATGCTGAAAGGGTAATTAAACACCAAGTTGTGTTAAATGCCTGCTTTTTCCACTTGTTTGTTTGTCGCGGGTTATGGTGCATTTTGACAGAAGCATTGCAATGCACATTTAAATGCATCCATATGTGCACAGGCACATGTGGACATGCGTTTTCATTGGTTTAATCAGAGAATGGATCAGTGGTAAAAACACAGAGGTGTGAATAGGCTCTTAGGCTACATTTCCATGGGTCTGAAAAGGAGGTAGCTACTTGATATTATCAGTTCCTTCAGAGACTATATGAAAACGTAGAATAGCCCAGCCCACATTCATTTGTTGGCTTTTACGTTTTTTGGTTGCATTCTTCCACTGATTTCTATTTTAAATAAAAATCTGGTTGTGTGGTTAGGAGCATTCACTACAAATGAAGCACCTGAAAAAGCCAACACATTTTCAGCATAAGGACTCATCCTCCTTCAGGGCTTGAACAACAGTTTGTTGGTCATTTACTGTTAGGACATGCTGGCGTATATCCGATCTTAACTCTAGTTAGGATCTTCTAGTGCAGCATTTCTAATCCTTTTTTTCAGGGGCGACACCCTTAAAAAGTATGGAAAATCTTGAGACACTCCAGTCTGAAATGTAAAAGAAATAGGAAAATGCATACAAACGCCTTGATAAAATTTACTTCATATCAGAAGCCTCCTTCACATCAGAGGTCCCTCTTTACATCAAAGTCCCCCTATCACGTCAGAGCTCTCCCTTTTCATCAGAAAACCCCCTATCACTTCACATTAGAGGCCTCACCCCATATCAGAGGTCTGGTCATCACATTAGAGCCCCCTACTTCACATCAGAGGCCCCCATCATGTCAGAGGTCCCTCTATCACACCAGAGGTCCACCATCATGTCTGAGATTCCCTTGTCACATCATAGTCCCTCCTTCACTTCAGAGGGCCACAGGGTGATGTGGCACCCTGGTTGAAACACCCTTTTCTAGTGTATAATAATTTTGATAATGATTTTATGTACTCTAGTTATGACTTTCTAGTGCAGCATTTCTCATCCTTTGTTTTCAGTCGTGGCACCCTTTAAAAGTATTGAAGATCTTGAGACATCCCCGTCTGAAATGTAAAAAAATTGGAAAATGTAAACAATTTTAATTGGAAAACTGAGCACGGGGACAATGCATACAACAGCCTTGTAACAATTAACTTCATATCAGATGCCTCCTTCACATCAGAGGTCCCTCTTTACACCAATTCCCCCTATTACATTAGAGCTCTTGTTTTTTATCAGAAGACCCGCTATCACTTTACATTGGAGGCCCCACACCATTTTAAAGTTCTGGTCATCACATTACAGCCCCCTACTTCACATCAGAGGCCCCCATTATGTCTAAGGTCCCTCTATCACACCAGATGTCCACCATCATGTCTGAGGTTCCCTTGCCACATTATAGTCCCTCTTTCATGTAAGAGGGCCGCAGAGTGCTGTGGCACCCTGGTTGAAACACCCTTTTCTAGTGTATAATCATTTGATAATGATTTTATGAATTCTAGTTATGACTTTCTAGTGCAGCATTTCTCATCCTTTGTTTTCAGTCGTGGCACCCTTTAAAAGTATTGAAGATCTTGAGACATCCCAGTCTAAAATGTAAAAAAATTGGAAAATGTAAACAATTTTAATTGGAAAACTGAACATGGGGCCTCCTTCACATCAGAGGTCCCTCTTTACATCAAAGTCCCCCTAAGGCCTCGTACACACAAGGGGATATGTCCGCTGAAAACGGTCCGATGGACCGTTTCAGCAGACATCTCCGCTCGTGTGTATGGGCTAGCGGACAGATTTCTCCACCCGACAGATTTCAAAGCATGCTTTGAAATCCATCCGGTGGAATCTGTCCGCCCGACATGTCTGCTGGTTAGTACACTTACCAGCAGACATGTCGTCCCCCACCGCCGCCGCCGAATGGATTCGGCGCATGCGCGGAAGAGTTTAACTTCCTGGTGCAGTGACGTGGCGGTGACGTGGAGGCGTCAACGTCACCGCCGCGTCACCGCGCCGTCCGGCGGCGGGGAATTTGATCCGATGGTGTGTACACGCCATCGGATCAAACTCCCGATCGGACATATCCGATGGAAATGGTCCGCGGACTGTTTTCATCGGATATGTCCGATCGTGTGTACGAGGCCTATCACATTAGAGCACTTGTTTTTTTATCAGAAGACCTGCTATCACTTTACATTGGAGGCCCCACACCATTTTAGAGGTCCGGTCATCACATTAGAGCCCCCTACTTCACATCAGAGGCCCCCATCATGTCAAAGGTCCCTCTATCACATCAGAGGTCCACCATCATGTCCCCTTGTAACATTAAAGTCCCTCCTTCACGTCAGAGGGCAACAGGGTGCTGCGGCACCCTGGTTGAAACACACTTTTCTAGTGTATTCTATTTTGATTTTATCAAAGACTGTTAGGGAGGTCTGATGATCCCAACTGGGAAGTCCAATGTAAAGCCTCCAGCGTCCTCCTTTTGAAAGGCCAGGTCAGGGGTTAAGCAATTAAACCCAAAAACATTTCTCTATACTAGTTTTCTCATTATTGATGAACAGAATCAAAAGTATTTGGTAAGTGTTCCCTTAGCTCTGTCTTAGAAAATCTGTGCTTTTTGCCATAAATTTTTTAACAATCAATCCCATAGTGACTGGGCAAGTAATGGCGCCTATGACATAAGCTTCAGAATCGCAAAGTCCCAGATTTAAAAAGAGGCTTAGAAAAGTGAAATTGCTTCTCATAAAATGGGTGTATTGTGCTTTTGAGTTGATGTACTGTACTTCATAAAGACAGTATTGAGCAAATACACCCCAGTCTCCCGGTCTAAACCCTCATACTGTATTGACAGTACGTAGACAACATTATTGAAACCTGTCATGTCTTTCCTAAAAGCATTCCTGAAATGCAATCTACATAATTTTCTTTAATCTATCGACGATTAAAGTGTAATGACTGAAAGGAAAGCAAACAACCTTTTACTGTGGGTAAGCAGGATGTGGTGTCAATCACAGCGGATAACGATTTGCGCCGAGATTCCTTTGCAGGGTGTGGGCACATACGTGTCCACAAAACCATTTCTAAAACCCCTGATTGATGTTGGGGGGGTGCAGCTTTGCAGATATCATAGCCTAGCCCAAGGCATTCTGTATTCATCTTAAACAGACGTAGCAAAACGGCAACATAAGTTTATGGAGAAAGTGACATCATTAAGCTCCAAGGTTTGCTGTTATGCATTAAAGAGTATTTAAGCCCAAAAACAAAAGTTTACCCGTCTTTTTTTCAGACTTTTTTTCCCCCTTTGTTTTCAAGTGATCAGTCCCTGCATTCAAGGAGCTTACAATTTACAATCTAAGGTCCCTAACTCACATTCATACATACGCATACTGGGACCAATTCATAAAGGTGCCAATTACCTAGCAGCATGTCTTTGGGGTGTGGGAGGAAAGCGGTGTACCAAACGGAAACCTACACAAGCACAGGGGAACATGAAAACTCCTTTATTTTGTGCTGAAACATATGCCTGTAGATACTTAAAAATTAAAATTACAATTTAGTTCCACAGTAGGACAGTGGTAGCGGAAGTGAGTGACTGACTGACTGACATTGATTTGTCTGAGGAGGAAGAAAAGCAACTATACACAAATATCCAAGACAGCTGATCACTTTGTCTGCTAAAACCAGTCAGCCAGAAGTGTCCATTGCATTATACCAGCCATTCTCAACCAGAATTCCTCCTAGAGCATAGGTGTGCACAGCCTATTGCATTAGGGTGTGCACCCCAAATCTCAAATACACACTACCGCTATCACTCACAATGTTCATTCAGAAAGGGGAAGGGGCTGGTAAATACATATTTACCGACCCCTTCCCTCACTCATCCTTAAACATCCCCCCAGCAACAGCTGGCAGGAGAGGAGGGAAGTCGCAAGTGCTGCAGAGGGAAGGAGGGGGGAGCCAGGGTAGTAGGGGGAAACTGTGCTACACAGGATGATTACGGTGTACTTGGGCACATCCGTCACACCCTGTGCACACTTGGCTGTGGCTGATTGACCTTCAATATGATGGTGCCTGCATATTTCCGGCACCACTTGGCAAAGTGAGTGAAATTGCACCAATAATCTTTTTAACTGTTGGGTGGCATTATGACCACCACTGTAATGTGGGCATACTTCCCACTGACCTCCAATGTAATTTGTTTTTTTTCTCACCTTCTTGAAAATCACTGTATAATAATGGTTCCTCTAGGGCAGCCTTTCCCAACTATGTGTTTCTAATGGGCTCCTTGAGCAATTTCTGCCTAACGGGTAACTACTGATACCAATGATTTTTTTCTGGGGGGATTCTTCCCACTGACCACAACTGTAAGAAACACTCTTTCCACTGTCCATCACTTTGATGTACTATGAACTGTAGATATAATAATTATTTCCTGAGGCCTGAGGTTATTTTAGGGTTTTTATGAGCTGTTATTTCCAATTAGTCCTGTATATTTTTGACACCATATGTTTGTTGTGGTCGATGCAAAGTCTTGGTTTGGAGTGCTTTTATTCTTCATCTAATTTAAACCAGTGGGCTCCAGACTTTTAATATACCTTGAGTCATATTTTTTTCCGTAGTTTGAATGTTTGCTCAGGCCCTATTCCCTGTCCTTCCAGGTGAACATTCTCTTCTTTTCCCAGCACACCAGACAAACAGACTTCCCCCTCCAGCATGGCTAGTTAAAAATCACAGAAGCAGATACTTTTGGCCTCCAGTTGAGGTTAAACTTGTTTTCTCTAGTGCAGGTGTCTCGACATACCCCAAAATATTCACACATCTGTAGTGTTTTTCCAGCATCTAAAAGTGGATGATGGTAAGGTATGATATGCTAAATAAAATGAATCTATATTAATCTATCTGGCCTCAGATAGGCACACATCTCTTGATGCAGTGTACTTTGGAACAGACAGTTTGAATGGTGATATAGTGCAAGGTAGATTTAATTTGGCAGATTCAGTTTTCAGCTCTTAAATTGTAAGGATTAAGATGCCTGCCTCTTTCGGTGTTCAACTCCAAGACTTCTCCAGAGGCTCTCCCTTGCTCTGGAACTCTCTACCTCAATCTGTTGCACTACTGTCTCCTACTCTAGCTGCCTTTAGGCAATCCCTGAAAACTCATCTCTTTAGGAAAGCCTCTCACACCTCCAACTACAGTAAGTGAACTTTTATCACTTCCATCAGCTCATCTCCCACAGTTATATTCTTTTGTGCCACTTGCCCCACCTATCAGATTGTAAACTCTTTGTGACATAGCCCTTTTAACTCTCTTGTATTTTATTGTGTTGTAACTGTACTGTCTCCCTTTATATTATAAAGCACTGCACAAACTGTTGGTACTATATAAAGCCTATATTACAATAATAATAAAAGGGTTAAGATGGTAAAAATTTACAACAGCATAATCCTGTCCAGTGTGACCCCCAGGCAAGCTTTTAGTCCTTTCAAAGCTACCTTAGTCTGTATACTTGCTGTACAGACTTCCCCTTTATACAAGCTAAAGTCTATATGAAAAAGGCACAAGAGGAAATCTCCAAATTGAGGTGAAATTTACTCTTAGACAGTTGGCAAGAGAAGAATTTCCCCCATTGGAAGATTTCCCCTCACCTATTTTCTAAAATGTTGGTTTTTCTATCACTCTCTGTCCTGGTGACTAATGGTTGTCAGTATAGCTAGAGAGGGTGAATTTCCTTAGCAGTGAAACACATAGAAGAACCTAATCTTCAAATGCACCGTGCCTCCCTGGTGCCAATGTACATCTGCTTATCGTTCCATGCTCTGTATATATCCCAAGGCCATATACACACACAGAAGAGAATAAGGCTGGCCACACACAGTTAGAATCTTGGCAGTTTAGTAGGAACCCGCCAAGATTCTGACCTTTAATAGGCAGGCTGAATGTACTAGGTTGATCAATCAACTTGAATACAACCAGCCTTCCCGGATTCACTTGCGATTATTTATCGTAGCCGCTAGCAATAATCGGTGTCTACTTCCAGCGGTGACAGGTTCACCCGCCCCAACCCCGCTGGGCGCAGACAATAATTGGGTAAGAGGGATTCCACTACCAGCACTGTCTGTTTTGATGGAGGAATTGTGATTGCAGGAAAGAAATTCACACCATATGCCTTACACAAACCAGAGTGCACTAGTAGACAGTGGATAGAAAAGCATTGTAAATTGCACTTAAAATAAAGTGACCTAATCAGGGCATATAACCAGGGAAGACCTCTCCAATGTGAAACCAAGTTAGAGGCTGATTAAGGGGTATGACTCCAAAGCATGTAAGTGAAGGTTCCTACTAACCCAGGATACAACTTTGGTCTTTGGGGACTTATTTGTAGTGACTTGCTCCGTGGTTCTTTCATTGTGCAAATCCTTGCTCAAATCCCCCTTCCCCCCAGCTACCTCGTGTCTTCAGCAACTATTTGGTGTGACCTGGTCTCCCAATGGATAGGTTCTTCATTGGGACACCAAATCACCAAATCTCAAATCACCAATTTCAAGTGTAGTGTTAAAAAAAAAATTTGCACAGTGTGAAAATATTTTTTGTTTTAGGTTACATTTTGTAAAACTAAAATATTGAAAGAGGAAAAACTTAAGAGGTTCTAACATTTCTTTCCTTTAATGCTAAAACTGGATCGTCTACCTCTCCTCTTCACACCGATTAACTGGCCGAGAAAACCAAATCAATAAGAAACGACTCAGAAACAGACACTTTTCCTTTCTTTTTTTTTTTTTTACTTTACAGAAATGTTTATGGCATGAATTACTATATTAGAAATATGTATACACAAGTACATGACAATATTTTTTAAAATAATGTATAATATACAATTCTACATATACTTTATGTACAGATCTGAATGCAGCACCGGACCCATACAGATATAAAATTGCAGAATAAAATATTTCTAAAAACGTTTATTACGCAAAGCCAGTCTGAAAAAAAAAGTGTTCAGTGATGAATGACCCCCAGATATGTAGCATGTTTAACCCATACATGGATGGGGGCGTGGCCAGGCAGCGGATGTAGCCGGACGCATCTTCAGCTCCTCTCCGCCGAATCTCCTGAACTAATCCTGCTACACTACCCGGCTCACCTGCTACAACGGCCCGATCGCTGCTGTACGGTCCCCGGAGTGTCCCGGTGCCGTCTGAGTCCCGATCTGCGAAAGATGCCCGCACCTATCCCGCCACACGCGGCCCGACCCGGAGACAGCATGCCAGGCCAAAATGGCGCCCAGGCCCAGCGCACGCCAAAGGAGAGGCACAAGGAGGGGGCGGAAAGACTGTTCTCCAGGGTGCTTGTTCCAGACCCTAGCACTAACCCAGGACTGCAGGGGGGATCATCGGGTGGCTCCTCGGACGCGGATGACACTGTCCCCCTGGAGGATGGATGCGGATCAGGGTTCCTTTGGAACGCAGTGAGTACTCCTGATGACACCCCCACTAGGCCGCAGGCCTCCACCAGTCCTACCTCTGAAGGTGAGCCCTCTCTAAGAGACATATTCATGGCCATAACCTCCTGTAACACCTCCATTGCTGCCCTAGCCACAGATATTAAAGGAGTCAAAGCAGAAATAACTTTCTTGAGACAGGATGCACAAATGCTGAGGGAAAGGACCTCTGCAGTGGAGGGGAGAGTGAGCTCCATTGAGGATGATATGGCTCCCATGCAGAGGGACCTCACATACAACAACCACCTACTTATACAGCATTCATCTCGTTTGGAAGAATTGGAGAATAGGATGAGAAGGAATAACGTGAGGTTAGTGGGTCTGCCTGAGAGGGCTGAAGGGAAGAATCCTGTTGAATATATTGAAAACTGGCTGATAACTGCGTTTGGCAAAGAAGTGTTCACCCCATTGTTTTCCGTGGAGAGGGCTCACAGAGTTCCAGCTAGGCCCCCTCCTCCAGGAGGCCCTCCCAGACCCTTCCTCTTCAAACTGCTCCATTATAAAGATAGAGATGCTATACTACATAATGCCAGAGTCAAGCCTGCAGCTATGAGAGTTGATAATGCTAAGATCTCCTTTTTCCCTGATTTCTCTGCTGAGCTGCAAAAACAACGTGCTAAGTTCCTTGATGTCAAACGTCGCCTCAGAGATCTAGATGTAAAATATGCTATGCTGTACCCCTCCCGACTAAGAGTGGAGGCCCTGGGCTCTGTCCACTTTTTTGATCTACCATCCGCAGCTGCACAATGGCTGGATAGAGAAGAAAGATCGATCAGGGACAACCGCACTAGACGCCGTGCACAGCAAGATGAGTGATATACAACCTGAATCTTACTGATGCCCATACCTGGTCGTCAAGGCGGAAGAGGTGCTGATGTTTTACCCCTTCTTTGCTCATTGTCTGAGCTACCTGTTTTAGCTGTTGAGAAGATTGGACGCTTTTGTGCGCTTCCACTGCAGCCCTCATGTTGGCCTGGCACAGGCCCCTCTTTGCCATGCTGCATTTAAGTTTGGCCATGTTGGCCAGTTATTTCCTATTACTCTTTATTTTATTTTTATCCGGTTCCGGTTTTTATTCTTCCTTTTTAGAAGGCTCTTACTTGGGACATTCGCCACCGCTACCCCACCTACTCCTGAGGACCGAGGTCCCCGTCGTGACTGCTCCACCGATTAGATATGTCCTGCTGAGACTTCCACCATTGCTACATGACTTCCACTCCTTTATTTACCATCCCCCCGATTCACTTACTGCTCTATTGATGCCTACATGTTTTAGTGCTCTTTATTGCCCCGCATCAGGGCGGTCTGGGCATGCCAGAAACATCCTTAATGTATTAATGTATGCGCTGTCATGTCTAAGATAACTAGAATTATGTCCTGGAATATTAGGGGGCTAGGTAACCCTGTCAAACGTTTGGCTGTGCTCCGTACAATTAAGAGGGTAACTGCTGATGTAGTTTGTCTACAGGAGACTCACTTCTCCCCGTCCCCCACGCCTCAATTTGCTGTGCGGCAGTTCAGCCACCAGTATCACTCTACTTTCTCGGTGTACTCGAGAGGGGTGAGTCTCCTGATTAAGCGGGGGGTACAGTTCTCGATGATAGAGGTCAAACTAGACCCTGATGGTCGATATGTTTTTGTTTTCTGCTCCCTCTACGGGACCAAATGTATTATTGCAGGGATGTATGTCCCCCCTCCATTTTCTACTACCATCCTGAGATTACTAACTGACTTTGTTGTCCGCTTCCCGGGTGTCCCGGTCCTGGTGATTGGTGATTTCAACAATTGCCTGGACCAGGCCAAAGATAGGTTGTCTGTGGGTGGGGGGAGTGTACCACTGAGAAAGACTGGGTCTACCCCGTTTGCCCGTCTGCTGTCAGAAATGGGCCTGATAGATGTCTGGAGGGTACATAATCCAGATGCTAAGGTATACTCGTGTCAGTCTGCTTCTTTGGGAGGATTGTCTAGAATAGACCTGGGGTTGGGAAATGAATTACTTCTACCAATGTTGGATTCCTCCCAATACCATCCCCGGCAGGTATCCGATCATTCCCCCCTAACGATAGATATCCGTTTTGGGATGAGTAGAGGCAATACCCTTTGGAAGCTTAACCCTTTCTGGCTCTCGCTAATCCCTGATCCAGACCCTATGCCAGATCTTCTCATCACCTTTTTTAGACATAATCTGGGTTCTGCAGGGCTGGATGTAGTTTGGGAGTCAGCCAAAGCTTTCATGAGAGGACAATTTATCAGAATAATCTCCCAGATTAAAACCTCCACTAAAGAATGGGAGTTGTCAGTCCTGAAGGAGGCAGGCGCCTCTGAGGCAAAATATGTTGCAGATCCCACAGATGAGACAAAACGTTCATGGTTGGCTGCTCAGTCTATGTTGAGAGATCTGTCACTGCAACTTGCCGAGAATAAACGTTTTTTCTTGCAACAGAGTCACTTTGAGGAGGGTGAGAACACAGGGCATATGCTAGCATTGCTGGCTAGGTCACAACAATCATCCTCCCACATTGTATCTATATTGGATGCCAACGGTACTCCATGCTATTCCACCAGTGACATCACGGAGACTTTTAAACACTTCTTTCAGGATGTTTATTCGTCCAAGGTTAAACCTTCCAGGAGTGACATTTGCTCCTTTCTGGATAAATACCCCCTACCTTGTTTGGCCGCATCAGATGCGGCTCAACTTAATGCCCCTCTAACTGAAGAGGAGTTATTGGAGGCTCTGTCTCATGCTAAAAACAGCCGAGCCCCGGGTGCTGATGGTCTACCGTCTGAGGTGTACAAGCGATATTCGTCTATACTTCTTCCCAACTTACTTAAAGTGTATAACCACGCACTCGAGAAGGGTTGTCTTCCTTCTTCCATGAATGAAGCCATTATAGTGGTACTGTTGAAACCCGGCAAAGACGCTCTGTCTCCGGACTCCTATAGACCAATATCGCTACTCACTTGTGATGTTAAACTGCTGGCTAGGATATTGGCGAATCGGTTGGCCAACTGTATACAAAAAGTGATTCATAGGGACCAATCCGGATTTATTCCAACTAGGTCCACGTCCCAAAATTTACGCAGACTCTTCCTGAATCTGCAAATCCCCACGGACAACATGGGCAACAGGGCGGTACTGTCATTGGATGCCGCCAAGGCATTCGATAGTGTGGAATGGCCATATCTATGGGAAGTATTAACTAGATTTGGAGTGGGTCCCTCATTCCTACGATGGGTCCAATTACTATATAGCGCCCCAACGGCGAGAATACGCATCAATGGGGGGGTCTCGGACTCCTTTAGCCTGGCTAGAGGCACCCGCCAGGGGTGTCCTCTTTCACCCCTGCTGTTTGCCATGGCCTTAGAGCCTCTGGCTATCCATGTTAGGGAATCACAAGATATAGTAGGATTCTGTAGGGGATCCAGAGAGGATGTTGTCTCCCTGTATGCGGATGATACTCTAATATACCTGGGTGACACTGTCGGTTCTCTGCAAAGTGTGATGAGCCTGATAGCTGCCTTTGGGCAGCTGTCGGGCTTCAGCATTAATTGGAACAAATCAGTACTTATGCCCCTGGACCCTCTCCCGGGCCCATTGCCTGCCTGCGCGAGAGCCATTGCTGTAGTCAATGAATTTAAGTATTTAGGGGTGCAGGTTACACCAGATCCTACCCATTATCTGGATAAAAACTTGTCCCCTTTGCTTCAGAGGTTTCGACTGAAGTGCTCTGCCTGGCAGAAACTACCACTCTCTGTTACGGGCAGAGTTAATCTTATAAAAATGGTATGGGCCCCTCAACTCCTCTATGTCTTTCACAATGCCCCAGTCTGGATAACACATAAATGGTTCTCCCGAATAGATGCCCAATTCAGGGAACTAATTTGGAATAACAAACCGGCGCGTATCAGCCTGCGCACTTTGCAACTCGCAAAGGACCAGGGTGGTATGGCGGTACCCAATGCCAGACACTACTATGTGGCTTCACAACTCCAACACCTGGGCAACTGGGGGAGGTGGATAACTCTGACACTATTAGGTCCCTCATAGTTCCCGAGAACTCTAACATGCCGGCACTGGCATACCTTGATGCAGGTCTTACGCAATTTCCGAACACTCTCCCCACTATTAAACTATTGAATAAATTATGGGAATACGTAAGGTCCCTCTTTAAGATCAGAGAGGTCTGCCAGTTCACCCCAATATGGAAGAACAAATATTATAAGGAACTGTTCAAGCTCCAAGGGTTCAGTCTATGGGAGGGGGCGGGACTCCATTATATCATCCAACTATTTACTGGAACTGTACTTAAATCTTTTGAACATTTGAAAGAGGAATTTCATTTATTGAATTCTCAATTCTACCAATACCTACAACTGCGCCATGCTGTGCAGGGAGAAAGCAGGTTGTCTCCATTTGTCCAGACGGTACACCCTCTGACAAGGGATGTCCTCTTGACAGGTGAGAAGACGGGAATGATATCTCGGATATATACCAGGCTCCTCAATTTGACCCATGACGCTAGTGGACTTCCCTGTAGGAAGGGATGGGAACGAGACTTGGGGCCTATAGATGGAGACGTATGGGATCTTTGCCTGACGTCTGCTCCCCAGGTCTCAGTCTCTGCTTCACAGAGGCTGTCTCATTTATACCTCTTGCATAGGGTGTATAGAACCCCAGCCAGATTACATAAATGGGGCATCAGGGATTCGCCTTTGTGTCCGAAATGTGAAGCACATACTGGCGATCTACTACACATGATGTGGAAGTGTCCCAAACTTTTTCGTTACTGGAAATATGTACTCGACACTATCTCTATGGTGTTCCAGATACCGACCTTGCAGGACCCAGTTGTGTGCCTGCTTGGTGCCCTGGAGTTGCCCGAACTATCGCCCAGTGGACATGTTGCTGTGCTACGTTTACTTTACATCGCCCGCAAAGAAATTGCGCGGCACTGGATTACTCCGAGGGTACCAACGGGCGGGCAATGGGTAACGCGAGTTAACAGTATTCTGATTCGGGAGAAACTCACGTATCAACATCGCAATGTCCTACGAAAATTTTACTCAATGTGGCAATCCTGGTTAGATGTCCCGGGATTAGGCCCCCTTCAGTTGGTGAGGGACAGACTGTTGCTAGGCTAACCTATCCGTGGCGGGGATGGAACAGGATTGGGCTATGTGATAGTATGAGAGGGGTGGACAAACTAGTGGAGGTGCTGTGCTGCACAAAACTCCATGTGGTAGCTGGCGATTGAAAAAAAAATGCAGGAGAGCCATGACTGTGTTATAGCCTTCAGTTGCTGTTCTCTCTATTACTCTGAAGGGTCTTTCCTTCTACATTCTTTGTTTGTTTCTCTTTTTTCTCTTTTCTTTTCTTTTTCTTCCTCTTTTCATCTCTTCCTATTTCTCCCCTCCTGTGGTTATGTTAGGCTATGGTGTACACACTCAGGTTCTGTCAGCTTGGATACACTCCCTTTTATGCAGTAACATATGCATCGGTACTCCTATCCTTATGTTTGCTTTATTTGCAATTCACTGATTGATTGTATTTATACTGATGTCCGTGACAAGCTTAGTTATGGTATTGATGTAAGGCTCTGCTGGATGTATGCACCTACCACTGCAAAAATCTTAATTACGACCTGTCTGTGTATGTCTATGTACCTTTTCTTTGTTTAAAATAAACTTTTTCTGATTTAAAAAAAAACCCATACATGGATGCAGGATCCTTCAGTATTAGTGCTAAATACATTGCAAACCTCCGCACAGCAGGAGGAATGGAATCCAATGCTCTGTATATACATTAGCTTATTACACATATGTGCGTGTGCTGACACTGCTGGAGTTTGTAGGGCTTCAGAGTGTTATAAATTAAAGGGGTCAGTGTAAGGTGAGGAAAGCATTGTGTTTAAAGGATCAGTGAATAAAACCTGTTTTTTTCAGATTGGGCTGAATTCCAGCATGTTGAATCAACCTCCTAGATTCTTATTGTTCTCAAAGATTTCAATAGAAAGATCTCTGTACCTGAGTTCACAATTTTGCCCAATTCTGGTGATGGGCAGGGCTTTGAACTCGGTTGCAGAGGTCTTACGTTAGCTGTTCGTTTTTTATATGGTTTTCATTAGAGAGGGTTCAATAGGCAAAGCAAAACTGTGTAACATTGGAGGACCTCTCTGATAGAGAACCATTGGTATAAGACATAAATATAAACATATACGCAATATGGCCACCTGACCATTGCATGCATGCATGCATGACCAAAGATTTATGAACGCTTCTCCAAATAATGGAATTCAAGGTTTTCCAGTGACGGGTGCTGGTAATACTACAGCATACAAAGACAATAGATATTGTGGTAACAGTTTGGGTAAAGACCCTTTTCTGTTCCACCTCGACTGTGCCCTGTGTACAAAGCCAGCACCATAAAGACATGGTGTGACCAGTTTGATGTGGAGGAACTTGAATGTCCTGCAAAGAGCCCTTGCCTCAACCCTACTGAACACCTTTGGGATGAATACGGGCCCATATAGGTTTCATGGTCAGGTGTTCACAAAGGCTTGTGACCATATCATGTATAAGTATCCAGTGGACAGTTCAGCCTGCCAAGCATTATACATAAATAAGATATCCATTTTACGGGACTAGTTCTTTAACGTTTTTATGGCAGTGATGCAGGCTGGTCCAAACATTCTCCACATTTGAGACAAATGTGACCTGTAGAGGTCTTTTCTATGACCTGTATAGAGTAATACATTGTAGCTATTATTTTAGAATACAGCCATCAAATCCTAAGAGCTAATGACATCACAGCGACATGAAACACTTTGTGATGTCATTGTTCGGCATTTGAAAGGCTTATTGTTTTAATCCATAGTATGGCCTTCCCACTGTATAAACTTCAAGTGCATATTAAAAAAAAAAATCAAACGATCAGAAAATGTAATCAAATGTCTTCTGAATTTTAGACGATTGTGTACACACCAATTTGTATGCATTTCCTTCAGTTAGGCTACAGGTTTAGTATACTTATCTTTGTACTGAACCCTGCAAACTAATATTTACTAATGAATAAAGTAAGTTACATAAAAGAGAAAAATAAAATGAAAAAATAAAATAAAAATCGGAATTAATATTAAGGTATATTGTTCATTTTAGTCCTTCATTAAAGACTGATATTTTAAAGTCTACAAAACATTTTATGCCTGTTGGTATTGTGATTTACAAAGAAGATTACCGTATTTATCGGCGTATAACACGCACCCTCTAACTTTAAGAGGGAATTTTCTGGAAAAAAAACGTTTCGCAGCCCCCTGCGTATAACACGCAGGTACAGTTTACCCTCTATTTTCAGGGTAAAAAAGTGAGTGTTATACGCCAATAAATACAGTAATTATGGAACAACTTCAGACATGAAAAAGTTGTTTTAGGTGGTGCCCAACGGAAGTACATGATATGAGAGTTTTCAATGTCTCTACTGACCATAGCTGCCTTCTTGTTGATACATTGTCATGGTAAAACAGTATCTGTCATTTTAGACTGGCCAAGTGGTTATTATGGAATGGTAGAAGGGTCAGCTTCTAAATTAATATCGGGGCCTATGCTATCTTATAATTAAAGAGTCCTGATTTAGCAAAACAAGCAAATTAACTGCAATTTGTATATAGCTCATATTTATCACATTTATCCCTTAATTTGGACATATATGCAACTTTTTCCTGCAGTGTTTCCCACATAATCAATTGCCGAGGTGCTTGGTCAAGTGATCCCTTCTGAAAGGGAAGGATCAGAGTTCTGATCTGATAAATACCTATTCCAGAAGTCAGTTGACGAAATGCCATCAAAGGTGGGAATATGGAGCAGCATTTTCTACAAGAAAATAAAGCATTTCAGCTCCTCTGCTAATCTTCATCTATCCCAACAGACTGTTAATATAGCTTTAAGTTGAAGTGGACCTTTTGGTAACTCAGCAATGCCAATGCCCTTTCTGTCACAGAGAGGTGGGAGTGAGGTGATGGACTGGAATCTCTGGTTGGGCCTAATGACTTGGACTCACCAGCTTTCCACAAAACAAGGGACCACTCGAAAGACAGAAGTCGCTCAAATTCTGAAGTCCACATATAAATGAGCCAAGAAAGAGAGGCAAATAATTGTCTAAAGAGTCCAGAGTCCTTTTATTACAATCAGAAGGAACATCAGGAAAGCAATTAGGTGGCCATTTTGCTTCAGGGGCCAAAAATTCCCTTCATCAAGGCTCAAAACTATAAAAAGTAGCTAACTCAAAATAAGCTCCAGGAAAACAAAATCACCAACAGAAGCAATAATTTATGGGGGGGGGGGGGATTTGTGCCTGTGTCAGTAGCCAAGGAATGTGTCATATCATCTGGCCACTGTTTGTAGACACAATCACCTATGCCAAACGCATCGCCTTTTTGCTTTCCCGATACCTGTGATTTTGATAAGAGACTTTGGACTCATGGGATGATCATTTTTTCACACATTCTTTACTCATCCTTAATTTGTGACTCTCTCTGTCAATGAGATTTATCTCGGCAGTTGCTGATCGGCACAGATTGAATATCTGTGAATATAATATAGTTATGGAAATATGGTACAGGGAGTGTTTAAAGAAATAAAGTGAAAAAAAGATTGCAACAAAACTTATTTTTAGGTAAGTATAATAATAATAATAAATAAAATATGGGTTAACTATAAAATACGTTAACGTTTTCCTCTATTAGACATCATGCACGCGGGTTGTCTGTAAAATCCCCTCTAAACGGCAGAACTCCTGGTAGGAAAATGCTGCTAAAAAAAATTTGTGCTAAAACCCGTATATTGCACAGGCATTTAAGCGCATTTATTGTTTGATTGTTAATGCCAGAGTATTACTTTATCTAGGTACTAAAATGCATCAACGCTCAAAGGCTAGACGCATCTAGTGTTTATGCAAGTTTAGATGCGCTTAGACTTAAGCGTGTTCCATGTTTTATCTGCTCTTCAGCGCCTTTCCTGAAAGTGCCTTTGGTGGGCTTTTTTTCTGATTCTTAACCCTCTCTAATACTCCTGTAGATGCCTATTGGTGCATGGACACATAGGCTCACTGTACATAGAGATGTTTTTACAGGCCGAAAAATAAAATGTTCAACACCTGCATAGGTGGCATTTTAAAGCTCTATATGCATGAGGCCTTAGACTGGCGTTACAGACCACACTTTATAGAGGTTCCCTGGTACAGCAGGTCACATGTGTTTCCAAATTTACTCAACACAAATTTGTTTTTAATTGATGAAACAATTTAGACTTTGTGCTAAATGTATTTTTTTTTAAAACCATATTGTTCTATATAGAAACCTCTGCCCATGTGCATCCTAATTATTTTGCTAGGTATAAATTCTGGAGATAAACTCAATTTTCTTTTATTGGTGCAACTGGTTTCTGTCTAGAAACTAGTGACATGACAGTCCTGACATCATGGGTTTGTATTTCCTGCCTATACCACCATTTAAGCTAACTATACACACCAATTTGATTAATTTCATCTTTGAGCCATTGGCAATCGCAAATAAGGCCGCGTACACACGACCGAGAAACTCGACGGGCGAAACACATCGTTTTCCCCGTCGAGTTCCTTGTTCGGTTGTCAAAAAATTTGTCAAGGAATTTTACCATTGCCCGTCGAGGAAATAGAGAACATGCTCTCTTTTTGGCTCGACGAGTTCCTCAACTGGTTTCTCGGCAAAAAGTGTACACACGACCGGTTTTCTCAGCAGAATACGTCTCCCATCGAGTTACTTGCTGAATTCTGCCGAGAAAACCGGTCATGTGTACGGGGCCTAAGACTGGAAGTGATCGCCAGAAACCTGCCAGGAGTTTGACTGAACATTAGAATTTGGTTAATTGTGAAGTCGAAACTGGCCAATACATTTTTGAAAGATCGGGTTGAAATTGAAAAACCTTCCACAAAGTTCCTTTTGAAGAATTTTGAGTCACATCTCAATCTGGTCAATCAAAACCACCATTTTATGTTTTCGATTACCTTGTGATTTCACCAAAAATGTAATAAAATGGTTAATCACTTCATCAAATTTCCACATGTATAACCATTTTAATATGAATGTATTTTGGCATCATCTATCAAGCGACTGAGCCTATTCTTTGATTCTCATCCACACACCAATTAAACGTTAGAGGACTGAAGTCACGATCAGAGAAGCTGAATAGTTTAAGGTTCCTTGCCAAGAAAAGCTGTCACCTTTAAAATGACTGTCGGGGGGAAGTAAAGCTAAAGTTTAGGTTTTGCATAGTTAAAGCGGAGTTCCACACATTTTTGCAAGTGGCTTTCATCCACATGCCCACCCACAGTGCAGCCCTAAATGGATATAATTATTTTTTTTATTGTGTCTGAATACCTTTGTTTTAAATGTGTCCCGACCACCTTAGCGATGTAATCAGGCGATTCCCTTGGACTCCTGGGATATCGGCGTCATCTATCTTAGGAGTCCAAGGGGATCACCTGATTCTCTATTGATTGACAGGTTGCCATTACAACGGGGCGGGAACTTTCGCATTGCTATGGTGACCTGCAATTAACAAACTGTGCCATGCAGTGTCATTACTGCGCAGGTGCGAGATCTGGAGGTGCATGCTGGGTAGCCAGCTGCACCTAATCCAGGATATAGACACATGCCCAGAACAGCGATTGCCCCTGCCTGCTTCTGAGATCAGGTCATTTTTTACAGATAAAAAAAAAAAAAAAAAAAAAATTATAGTTTGGACAGTATCCAAATAGTAATATACAATCTGTGCCAATCATAGGGGCGCTTTTAGAAAAAAATAACTGATTATGGTGATTGGAGCTCCGCTTTAAATTGATCCAGCTTGGAACAGTGCACTGTCATTGCTGATAACTTCTGGGTCAAACGGCTGTCCTGTCGCATGGTGAACACAGAAGGTCCCTTGCTCGGCATGAGACGAGAACACTTTGCATTTTCTCAATGAGTTCAAAGTGTTGTCTGATTAAACAATGTAGCGATCACAACGCCACCAACCCACTTCATCCAATCAGAGAATGCTTTGCATTTCCTGATTGACACCTATGTGCAGTGAGCAACCTCCTATGTTCACTATACAACAGGGCAGCCGCTTTGCTTGACACCTCCAGATGCTAGTGGAGATCACTCTACGAGAGTGATCTCCAGTTTCCACAGGTATGCTTACATTGGACCAAGCTGTATTTTACTATGTAATATATGCATAGATAAACTTTAGCTTGAAATATCTTATGACATGCTAAGTGTCATGGACAGGCCTTTTTTTCTCAGAGAATAGGTGCAAGAACTCCCCCTTTCTGAGTCAATTCTTGTCTCCGGCCCCTACCTATCTCCGAGCATCGTTTCTTGATTCCATCTATCTCTCAGTACTGCCGCTTTGAGAGAATACAGAACGAAGTATCGTTTTGTGGTGCTAAGTAAGTGTATGAAATTTAATGATAACAAGAAAAGCAGTAAAATAGATTCCCTGCAGCCAGCAGCAATAGACCCTCCAGCAACAATGGACCCCTGCAAAAAAAATACCACCCCAGCAACAATAGACCTTGAGCATCAACAACAGGTCTCGAAGCAGCCAGCATCAATAGACCCCTGCCTCAACAGCAGATACCTTCCATCAACAATTGACCCCTCAGCAACAAAAGACCAACCCCCCCCCCCCAGCAAACCAGCAACAATAGACCTCCCCTGATTAAATAGACCACCATGCAAAAATAGATCCTCTCCAGCAAAAATAGATCCCCAGCAGCCAGCATTAATAGACCCTCCAGCACACCCACACCCCTTGTCATTACACACAGTACATTCAGTACTGGAGGTGCCGGACCTGCGTTCCTGCTGAAAAAAGCCCTGGTTATGACACATGGCGGTGGCACAGACATAGGACACTCACATAAGTATTGAATGCCAATTTCGCTGATAAAGGCTGCAGCATTCTTAGTTTACCCCAGAGAGGTAAGTATACTACTTCTTCTCTCGCAGGGACCTGTGTTTTGATTTTTAACTTCTCGAGAGGGTCGCTTGAAGCGTGGAAGCTGCTTCAGAGACAAATATTGTCGGTTTGAGTGATTTCCTCGATCTGAATCCCTTTGTCATTAAAAATACAGCGTTACAGAATGCATCAAAATACTAAAACAACCAAAACAGTTACAGTATGGATAGTCTAGTTGACAAAAAATGTTGTGCTCCTCAGTCCAGTACGGAATGTCAGTTACCCATCCAAAAAACAAATCCTTTTTTTTTTTTAAATCAGCTTTTCATTAGACCAAATATATGATTAATCAGGTAATTGCCAAGATCAGTCGACTGGATGCATTAAATAGAGCAAAAATGTGTCTTATTTTACGTGTCTGTAATATCATTAATTGGACTGGAGACTGGACCCCCTTGAATATTTTGTTCCTCTGGTTCCTGTGGGCAGCGAGATTCCAATCTGGAGAAAACAATTCCACTTTGTGAGACTTTTTGTCTTTACAGCACAGCTGTCGCGTTGAGTACCAGTCCCCCTGGACCCCTTTGTTTTGTTTTTTTCGTTTTTTTTATTTTTTTTCAAGCGCCGAGTGTCTGTCCACTTTGCAAAGTCGTCTTTATAAAATATCACGAACTGGCAACAAAAAGTCATATTGAGTCTGTTAATACTGTTAAGCAGGTCCTGAAGTTTTTCACATCGAGGACTTTAGAACACTTCATCGGCCATAAAAATGACACCATTAGGAATCAGTCCAGAGGCTCCTGTTTTATCCTCATTGTGTTTGGCTGCACCCGCCTGTCCTCCCGGCACAATACGTATTCGCTAAACTGTGAGGAGTCAACTCCGCCACCGCATGAGGCAGCCACGTGGAATCCCTTTTGAAACAGTCTTTCGAGCACCTACGAGATAAATATGAAAATGTAAACTCTTGAAGAAACAGTATGAGAAATATACTAAACAATAAAAATATACAACCACAATGTACTGCTCGCATTCCACTTTCTCCCAGTGCTCATAGATCAATTAATCGAAAAGGTCAGAGACCTTTTAACAGCTGCTATCAAACATTAAAGGGGTTGTAAAGGTAAAAAAAAATTCCCATAAATATCTTCCTTTACCTTAGTGCAGTTCTCCTTCACTTACCTCATCCTTCCATTTTGCTTTTAAAGGGTCACTAAAGTCAGGGATTTTTTTTTTTTTAAATAACAAACATGTGATACTTACCTCCACTGTGCAGTTCGTTTTGCACAGAGTGGCCCGGAAACCTGTCTTCTGGGGTCCCTCGGCGGCTGTCTGGGCTCCTCCTCGCAAAAGCTTTCCTTCTTCATGCGAGGGCGCTCGCATGGAGGAAAGCTTTTGCGAGCGCGCTCCCGTGATACAGCGGCGGCCATAGCCGCCGACTGTATCACTCGGCTCCGCCCCCCAGCGCGCCGCGTCATCCGCCCTGATTGACAGCAGCGCTAGCAATGGCTGCGCTGCTATCAATCCGCCCAGCCTAGCCAATCAACGGCCAGGCTGGGAACCGAAGAGGACGACGTGGACGCGCCCGGGAGATTCGAACGGTCAGGTAAGTACAACGGGGGCTCGGGGGGGGGGCGGTGCTGCTAGATGTTTTTTTACCTTCATGCATAGGATGCATGAAGGTAAAAAAACTTGTACCTTTAGAACCCCTTTAAATGTCCTAATTTCTTCTGAGAATTGCTAACTTCCTGTTCTTCTGTCTGTAACTCCACACAGTAATGCAAAGCTTTCTCCCTGGTGTGGAGTGTCATGCTCACCCCCTCCCTTGGACTACAGGAGAGTCGGGATGCCCACTAACACACAGCTCCTTTCTCTATCTGCAAAGTAGAGAGCGTCCTGACTCTCCTGTAGTCCAAGGGAGGGGGCAAGCGCGGCACTCCACACCAGGGAGAAAGCCTTGCATTACTGTGTGGAGTTACAAACAGAAAAACAGGAAGTGAGGATTTCTCAGAAGAAATTAGGACATTTAAAAGCAAAATTAAAGGATGGGGTAAGTGAAGGAGGTAATAGAAGCTATTTAGGTAAAAAAAAAAAAAAAAAAATTGTACCTTTACCAGAGCTTATGTTTAATGTTACATATATCCACAGTAGCCATTAACCAGTGTTGATGTCTATATTGGACCAGTTTTGGTTTTAACAATTACTTTCTTTTTGTCACTATTACAAAATATCTTGTGATAAATCGTGTTTTTTAATGTACTTTTATGAATATGTACTGTAATGTTGATTCTAACACCAAAGTCCTTTTGGGGTTGCATCAATAAAAATGTATTTTATGCTAATGATTGGTGCCTAGAAAGTCCATTTTTTTTCTTCAAACAACAAATCTTCCTATCCAATTCTAGGACGTGGCACTGCAGTACTTTAAGACACCCATAGTCCATCCTATGGTTTGTGTACCTTGAATCTTTTTTTAAATTCTACCTTTACAACCGTTTAAATAACACCAATATGCTAGAATACTAAAGAAACATCCAAGTATTAGCAGCGCTGTAAAAACATACAGGTTCTTATTATAAACACCTTTGGACAGATATTTGGACAGAGCAGGGATGAGTCACCTGCTTTGTGTCAGTAGACGTAGAGAGGGTGACTTGATGGGGGCACCCGATAAACAGGAGGAGCATGGAGCACCGGCAGAAGATCACAGAAGAGGAGAGGATCAGGGCTGCTCTGTGCAAGAGCAATGCACAGAGCAGGTAAGTATAGACATGTCTGTTGTTTAAAGAGGAGCTCCAGCCGCGGAAAATGTTTTTTTTTTTAAAGTCAGCAGCTACTAACAGTGTAGCTGCTGACTTTAAATAAGGACACTTACCTGTCCTACTTGCCCGCGCTGACGGCCCCCCCCGATGCCGGTCCCACGATCGCTCCGGGTCCCGCGCCGCCATTCACACTATGGGAAACAGGCAGTGAAGCCGTACGGCTTCACTGCCAATTTCCTACTGCGCCTGCGTGAGTCTCACGCTGGCTTGTGAATGGGCGGCTGCTCTCTGAGAACACACACAGTTCCCAGGAAGCAGCGCGCCCCATTCACAAGGAGAAGAAGAAGAAGAAAACACACCGCGGTTCAGGAAGAGGCAGATTACGGACTTCCGCATAGCAACAGCTATTTCGGGTGAGTATTTTTTTTTTTTTTTTTTTTCAGGTTATTTTTTTTTTTTTTTTTTCAAACAACATTGTAAAATGTTGTTATCCTGGGTGGAGCTCCGCTTTAAGTTTAATAAGACTTTAATTGAACAAGATGAAAATAGAAGCTGATTCGCTACCATGGACAGCTGCACCAGATTCTAAGTGCTCCAGTTTTAGTAAATCTCCCCCAAAGTGTTCACTGAATGGGGCCTGTTCTAAGTAGACAACCTCCTGTGTTTATAATGCAGCAGGGCAGCTGCTTGGCTTGGACCCTAGAGCTAGTGAAGATTTCCAGTCTTCATGACGATGCCACAGGTATACAGGCCAGACCAATATAACTATAATGAAAAGGGTGCCTTATCTAAAAAGCCATAGGACAAATTGAAATAGCATTTATTTTTAACACCAAAATCTCATCTTGAAGTGGAACTACAGATACAAAAAAAAAAGTGAGCAGACAGATTCTTTATCGTAGAAGGGACACATTGGGGTTGGTTTACTAAAGGCAAACAGACTGTGCACTTTGCAAGTGCAGTTGCACTCAACAAGTGCAATGGCTCCAGCGCTTAGTAAAAAAAGGTAAAGCTTTACTTTGCAAAGAATACCCAATCACATGCATGGGGGAAAAAGTTGCATTTTTGCTTGCACATGATTGGATGATGGAAGTCAGCAAAGCTTCCTCTCATTTAATAAGATCTGTAGCAACTGTGGCCCCCAACTGTTTCTTTATATGTGGCAAACAAATACTCTAGCGCATAAGTGTGATGTCCAGATGGTCTAGTGTTCAAGGGATAATATCCAATGCCTTGTTGCCCTCAGGGATAGTGGTAGCCTAGCAGTCATAAAGGAAATAAAGACATTGGCCTTGTGCATTATCCTTTATAGATTTATTGATGAAAAAAAAAAAACAGATTAAAAACTACTCACAAACATGAAGAAAAATCGCTTTGTGAAAGCCTCCTAATGCTGGCAATTGGTCTAGGTCAGCGATGGAGAACCTTGGCACTCCAGATGTTTTGGAACTACATTTCCCATGATACTACACTACACTGCAGAGTGCATGAGCTTCATGGGAAATGTAGTTCCAAAACATCTGAGGTGCCAAAGTTCACCATCACTGGTCTAGGTGTTCCCGGTCTCCAGAAGGGAAAGGAGAGGACATCAGGACCGCTGCTGGCTGACGCGTTTCAAAGGGATACCTTCTTCCTCAGAGCCTTGAATATCCCTTCGGAATGCATCAGCCATCAGTGGTTCTGATGTCCTCTACTTTCCCTTCTGGAACACCTAGATCGATTGCCACCATTAGGAAGTGATTTTATTCACGTGTTTGTGAGTAGTTTTTCATTCTGTTTTTTATCAATAAATATATAAAGGATAATGCACAAGACCGGTGCGCCCTCTTTTCTTTATTTGCTTCTTTTTTATGGCAGGGCCCTCTGTGTACACAGCAAAATGGCTGCTGTATTGCTTGTTGCATCATTTTTTTTAGGACCGTCTGTCTATATTGTGTTATTACTGTACCCTTCTTTTTCTTAAACCTTTCATGGTACTGTATTTATTTTAAAGGAAAAAGAAAAAAATAACAAAACAAAAAAACATATGATACAAAGACACCAAATTTTGTGGGGGTGGGGGTGGGTCATTTTAGATTTTTTTCTCCAGGCAGAAAAAAGTCAAGGAAATTCTGCATTTTTATCCGCCATTCTCAGCTTGTCAATGAGCAACACACTTGTTAATAGTCTGAGGGCAAGTTTTACAGAAACTCTTCTTTTCAGAGAAAAAAGTACAGATCAATTTTTTTCCCTTTAAAGTCCATACCGCAGGCACCATCATTTAATTATGAGCCAGACATAAATTATGCATTTATACATTGTTGCATTCTCTGAAGTGGCGGAACATTGAAAAAAAATCTTCCCGGGTAGGTGTTTGTGAGGGTGTAGACGCAGGGTCTGTAGACATTATTCACACACAGGGAGAGGGAGAAAATGGCATTCTATCCAATGATCTATTTATTGAGCCATCTATTGATTTATCTCAGAGTCATCTTATCTATCTATCCATCCACATGCAGAGCTGATCCAGCCATCTATTGACCTATTAATCTATCTCAGATTCATCTATCTATGATCTATCTCAGATTTATCGATTTTTATCTACACTGCTTAGCATAAATGACAGATTGGTCAGAAAACCTTTTCCTTCCGAAAATAACATTTTCTATTGGACACTACTACACAATACTCCCACAAATGCGGGCCATCGGTTGCAACCAAGATTTGTTAGTTTGCGCACACAAAAAAAAAATGTTTTCCTAACAAATTCATTCAAGACCATGTTGCAAAATTGAATACACCCCATTGAAAGTCCTATGGCCCGTACACACGAGCCGAAAATCAGATAAACAAATACCGCTTTTGACTCGATCTTACGATAATCGGATCATTAGTACAGAGCTTTCGAGAGCCGATCACGACAGTGCATCTAATATTATTTGACCGGACATGCACATAAATTTTTCTCGTACGATACCAGATCTCGCGATTTTCGTTTAATCAGTACAGGTGTCGTCCAAAAACACACAAAGACATTGTGGACAATTGTGCTTTTCCAACCTTGTTATAACAATTTGGGAGGAACCCTTTTTTGTTCCACCATGACTGTGCACCAAGCCAGCTCAATAAAGACATGGTGTGACCAATTTAGTGTAGAGGAACAGGATTGCATAAAACTCTAAACTCTACAGAACACCTTTGGAATGAATTGGAAAGCCAATTGTGAGCCAGGTCTAGCCATCAACAGTGATCATTATATTCTGCCAGTGGGGAAGGCACTCCACATTCCTCGTCACAATAGTGCTCCAGGAGGGATTATCTCCATCAACACTGCCTGTGTTGATGGAGGAATCTAGCAATTTCCTTTCCTTCAACCCATGGTAGAAGGAAAGAAAATTGCATTGTGTATAGACTGCCTTAGTGTTATAGCAGCTTGATTAATTGGACCCATTATACTCTGGTAAACATAACAAACAGGAAGAACGTAGGAATACCTGAACGGAGTTTAATCGGCAATAGCCGTTTAGTGGAAACCTGATGACATGTGTTGGGTCTTGGTTCCATCCAGCATTTACAGAGTTGCACATGACATCGCCAGTTTCTGGAAAGTTCTCCTCTATTAATGCCTTTTCCCCACTCAGTGCAATCCTCTCGCCAAGGTCTGGAGTCACCCGCACCACGAGACAGTCACAAGGCTGAAAGTGTTTTCGGTGCTCCCTGTCCTGTTTCCATCGCTCAAGTTCCTTCACCATTGGGTGCAGCTGGTAGTATTTGGCTTCTTCATACAACAGGTTCAATTCCTAAAGGTGAAGAAAACACACTGTCATATAGAGTCTAAACAACTTCACAAATTCCAAACCGCTGTATTATGGAAAATTTAAGGCACTTTAAAAGATAGGTTCCAACTTGCAAAGTTCAGACTAGACAATCTCATGATTTACATGTATCGGTATACTGCTTCTAGAGGCTGAGAAAATTTACAACTAATGAACCACAATTTAGAAGGGATTTAAAGTACATGTACAGTAAAAGTCCAAGCAGTAGAGAAATTGAATGGACAGCCGCACTCCAAAAAAACCTTAATGGTTGTCTTTATTGTAAAACAAATAAAAAAAATAGCACTACAAAACACAGCAAAACATGGGGATATAAATCTACGAGTTTCACACTATCAATTAGTGCTTAATCATGGCTCATGGCTTCTAAAGTAGAAGTCCACCCTAACACTAAAATCCCTGCATCTACAGACATCCACAATCTAACATGAACCTATCTAGCCCTATAAAGAAGAAATCATTATACATACCTTTTCTGAAGCCGATCCGACTCGATCCCACGCTGAGCTGTCAGCTGTGGCTTCGCTGTGGAGACGGGTGCAGAGGACACAGCTGACAATGGAAGCCCCATAGTAAGTCTATGGGTGAAGTCACTCCCCATTCATTTTACAGCCATTGTCGACTGTGTGCTCTGCAGAGCTCACTAGAGACCGGATGGGATCGGCTTCAAAAAAGGTATGTATACTGAAAAAGAATAATAAGAAAAAGTGTGCATCCTTTTTTTGCAGACGTGCTACAGTGCCATTCTTTCCTAATGGGCACCCCAACGCACCTAGCAAAAATTAGATAAATTGTGCGCCACAATGCATTGTAACAAAATACTATGCCTTTTGGCCCAGCAAAATGTAAAAAAGAAATGCTCTCACTTTTTTTGTGCAATTGGATGGGCTGCCCTAAACATAGAAAAAGGCGGGCATGCTGTTGCATTTGCATAGGTGTCAATGGAACCTTAGGGAGGCCAGGGATAGTTTGTTTTAAAGCCTTAGCCCACCTCTTGCCCACATTTTTGCAAAAGTTGTAAATACAGGAATTCTGATCTTATGATCAATTTACATTTACAATTTTTTACAATAAAGGCTGCAAAGGACCTGTGATCAGTGCATTGAAGGTCTAATGCACAGGTGCTTAAAAGTATTCCATACGTGCCAAAAAGAAAGCGCCCCCAGCAAAAAAATAAATAAATAACAATATAAATATATTACTAATAGGTTATGATAAAATTCATGTTGAGTTGAGAGGCCCATAGCATATAAATACAAATGGCTCTGATCCATTGGCGGGGTACAGGTGTGAGAGCTGAAGTGGTTACATTAAAAATCTACCTTTTAGAAGAATTCAGAGGAAGTTAGTAATGGTAGATGTAATCATTGTAAAAATGTTTTGCTTCTATTAAATCTACTTAGAAAGGGACTCCGGATGAGCGAAGACCCCGCCAATACAATCTATCCTTTCCTATTCTCCTCTTTAAAATGTTTCAGAAACTGAAACCATCCTCACCTTGAAATCAAATAAACTTACACCAAAAAAAATAATTTTCTAAAAATTAGTCACGCCAGAAAACGCGATTGAACTTTTAATAGTGAATTTCCATTTCCATAGTCACCGGGAGCTAATTAGCAACCTACACAGCAAAGCCTGCAGCACATATAATTATAGATGCCCAAAAGCCGTACTAACGCGTAATTTTTTCCATAGTACAGAACCATAGGCTGATATTACCTGTCACCTTAATCAATAGGCCACTCGCTTTGGACACGCTGTCATTGCTTATTTGAAAAGCGCCATCTTTTTTTTCTCAAAGCAGACCTTGTACGAAGAAAAGATTTTCTAACAGTATAATCTACACTACCTGCTCAGCTTTGTAAAATAACTAAAATGCCTTTGCTCTTATGTCCACAGCTTGATAATAAGCAACATAGGCGTGTCCCATACCTCCCTCCTTCCAAATACAGCTTGTACCCCCATTGCGGACAAATACAAAAGTACTCACTAGGCTTCATATTACAAAACTGTGCCCCTCAATGGACTCTAAAAAAAGGAGTCTACAGTAGACATGTGCATGAGTTTTCGTCCGAATGCATTTTCGTCTAACAAATGATGACGAATGCGCACAATCCGAAATAGTTAGAAGATTCGACATGACGTGACGACAAGGATCTGTGTCTATCAAATCTGTGGTCAAATGTGCCAAACCTAACTCTATTAGTCCAAGATTATTCGACATAGAGAGAAAAGATTTGAGATGAAGATTCGACAAAGCAGCTAAAAACATACGATCGGCACGAACGGACATTTATGCTCAAATGCTCAACCCATAGGCTATAGAAGAATTCTAATGTTGGTTGACTAGTAATAATAATTAATAAATATAATGTATTACTAGTCATACAACAGTAGAATTCTACTATAGCTTGTGGGTGGAGCATTGGACCGGAAATGTACGATTACGGCGTCGTAGAATTTTGGCTGCTCCGTCGAATTTTCTTAGAACATTCGACAGACAACATAAGCCTTCAATTGACAGATTCAACCTTAATTTGGAATTTCAAAAGAATGCATTTTTTTAACTAAACAAAATAAATAAAACCAAATTTCGGGATTGCCATTGCCATTTGTCTGCAATGGGGGGAGCAAAATGTACGCAGGTGGAAAAGGAATCCTCCTTGCTTGTTAATCACCAAGCTGCCTACCTTAAGGGAGAAAAATTGTGAGAAAAGGGTTTTACGATGAGCACAATATATATATATATATAGGGCCAGATTCAGGTAGAGTTAGGCGGGCGGATCAATGGATCCGCCAGCCTAACTGTCACTTTAAGCCGGCGTTTTTGTTTTCTGTAACCAGAAAACAAGAAACGCCGGGTTGGAGTTCCGATGCGATCGGCGCAATTGAATTTCGCCATCGCATTGTTACTTCAACTTAAAATGGCGCCGGGGCGTTCCCGCCGATTTAAGCTTAAAAAATATGTTAATGAGCGGGAATCGGCAATTCACAATCTTTTTCGGGCGCGACGCAGTGACTTTACGACGTTTCCGGAAGCGATACGCGGCGTAAAGATAAAGCAGCCCCCTAGTGGAATATCCTATGTTAAGTATAGGCGTCGTCATCGCGTCGGAAAAAAAAAATATTGCGTCGTTGGCGTAAAACTTTCATGAATGGGGATGTGACGTCATTGACGTTCACTGACAGAATTTGGAGCATGCGCACTGGGATGCATTGACACTCGACGCATGCGCAGTACGTTCGCCGCAGGATCGCGCTTAGTTTTAATAATACACGCCCCGTACCCGCCCAATTTGAATTCCGCCGGCTCATTTGCGATGCGCTGCCGCAACTTTAGGAGCAAGTGCTTCATGAATAACAGCAATTGCTCCTAAAATTTCGGCAGAGTAACGTAAATGAGAAGCGTTACTCCAGAGCAAAGATGCTCTCATCTACCTGAATCTGGCCCATAGAGTATATATAGTGTGTATGTGTATATATATATATATATATATATATATATATCAAATAAAATAAAGTTAAAATATAATACCCTCCTAACACTAAACTTCTAGCCCTTCAGGGCACAATCTTGACAAAAACCAGATTCAGGCGATATTTTTAGTTTTACTGGCCACTTCTCCAGAGCATGACACTTCAAAGGTTGAGAAAAGCCCTTGGTTGTTTTCAGAGATCATAGTGAAATCCTTCCGTATGCCGCTACCTCTTGGGTGTGAAAGGCCTGAGCAGCCGGGGTGAATTCACGGGTGTTTGTGATGAACACCGCCAGCCTGAAGAGTGTTGCACAATCACTGGCGTTGACTGACTTTTTGAGTGCAACTCAACTCAACTTCACTGGTGCTTTGAAAGATGACCATTTAGCATCTGTACAATACATGTATTTGTATATAATCACAAAATAAATCCAGAGAACACTCCAATTCATTTTCTACAAAAACTTATAAAAGGGAAGCCTCAGTCCCCAAATGCTGAAATATGTATAGTAAATTGACACTGCCACCCATGCATGTTTTTCAGATAACTTATTCCACAGATACAGGTTGTAATATAATTTCAGTCCCTTAAAAAAGGGGTTGCTGGAGATATAATTTTCGCCTATATATTTCTTTCGATTAATGGCCTTATTGAGACCATGGCCTGGTAAGTTCTTCCAAAACCTTCCATTCCCCAGTAATAGAAAGGAGTTAATAGGGAGCTATGGTGGCTCAACGCGATTGAATCCCGGTCTCGGTTACATGTGAATTGAGTTTGGTGGTCTCAGCCCAACTCCCGGTGGGTGTGCTATGCAAGGTACGCCTGTGCTTAGCACGCCCACCCCCCCCCCCCACAAAAACCACCCCACTTGCACGCACACGAAATTGGTTGAACACGCACGCACTTTGGCCATGCGGTCTCCTAAAAAAGAGAGGCAAAGGACCTATGGGGCTGGCTGGGTGGGCTAGACCCCCTCACTCCCTCATATGGGGAGCCCCTCTGCCCCGTTGGGGTCCTGTTGGGCTCCCAAGTGGAGCAGGTAGGGTGGGGTGAGTGGGAGGCCCCCCCTCACACCCGCCATTGCCACCGGGGGCATGGAGAAGGAGATTGCCTCTGGGGAGAGGGTCTGCCTACTCCCAACTCCTGCAGTCCGGCTCCTCTCTCTCGAGTTCACGCACAAAATACACTTTAAAAAAAAAAAAAAAGGAGTTAATACACACACAGTGAAAGTGGGAAAATACATATTGAAAAGGTTAAAGTATTAGGATGAGGCTGTGTCACAGTGGGGGATGGGGGTTCTGGAGGGAGTTAAGGGGACTCTGCAGCAGACTTGGTGGACTTGTGGGGGGGATGAGGTTTTTGGAGGGAGCTGTTGCCATTTATGGTCTCTCCAGAAGGCTGGAGGCACTGTAAAAGGCTGTAGGGCCCCACGGGGACTTGGGTACTCTGTTGGAGGTTTGAAGTACTATGGGGGAAACTGGAGGCTCTGCAGCAAGCTAGGGGGCACTGCACGATACTGTGTGACACAATGAGAGGTTGGGAAGCACTGTAAGCTCTTAGGGGGTCTTGAGGCGCTGTGGGAGGTTGAGGGGCACTGTGAATGCTAATGGCTCTCGGAGTCTGGGGGCACTGTGGGAGGTTGAGGAGCACTGTGGGTCACTATGGAAACTGGGAGCTCAGGGGATCTGCAGCTGGCTGGAGGACCAGAAGAAGGGAGGTCACAGCCCATCGGTTGGGAACCACTGCTCTAGATGTGCTATCTTGATTGCAGTTGATGCACACAACCATGTGGCTAGCACCTCAGGGATTCCATTGGGACAACATTTTGGCAATATACTGGGAGTCTTCTACCATTTATCAAAGGAAATATTTGTGAAATTTAGTTGTGAGGGTCTCATCATATTGCACCTACAGAATCAGCACATGAGAGAGGTGCAGCTCACAGACTTGGTGCATAGCTTCCAACTGTCCCTGATTTCAAGGGGCTGTCCACGATTTGGAGAAATGTCCCTCTGTCCCTCTTTCCTCCTCATTTGTCCCTCATTTTGGTGTGATCCATATAGTTGTATATAAAATTCACTATTTATCTTTCAAAAAGTGTTTCTTAGAGCTAATCCGTTCATCTAAATTCTAAATTGCTGCATTTGTAGATATTAAAAGCCAGTATAAAGGAATAGTAGAGGTAAAAAAAAAAAAAAAAACTGTAACTCATGGATGTAACTCATCTTTGTTTTAGGCAATTCCCCTTTACGGGGGCATGGCATTGACACATGGTGTCTTATGCCTACCTACTTTTGGCTAGTAGGTATCCCTCATTCCCATCTCCAAATGTTGGGAGGTATGTTAGTGCACCTGTGGGGGGGGGGGGGGGGTGAGGTTTCTGGAGAGAGATGTGGGATTGAGGTCTCTCTAGGAGGCTGGGGGTTTTGCAGGGGCTAAAAGGCTAAAGACCTTGCGTGGGCTGGGGTCCATGCCAGAAGTTTGGGGCACTATGGGGTGGGAAGGGAGCAACTGGGTTCTGGAGGGGGTTAAGGAGACTCTGCAGCAGACTTGGTGGACCTGTGGGGGGATGAGCAAAAAATTAGAGTATGGCCTCAGTTAAAGCTAATACGTATAATAACAATATGCCATCATCCAGAATATTTGAATCAAAATGTGGGACCAAGTGAGTAAAGGATGAAGGCTGCTTGGGGCCTACCAACCTATCAATAGTCACAGGTCAAGGGGTGTTGACTAGGATTTTAAAGGCACTGATAACACAACCATATAGGAATATAAAAAATATTTATTAACCTAAAAAGAGGGGATGGGGTTTCTGGAGGGAGCTGGTGGCAATTCTGGGGGATGGTGTCTCTCCAGGAGGCAGGGGCACTGTAAAAAGCTGTAGGGCCCCCGCAGGGGCTTGGGTACTCTGTTGGAGGTTTGAGGCACTATGTGGGGTAACTGGAGGTTCTGCAGCAAGCTAGGGGGCACTGCAGGGTACTGTGTGACACTAGGATAGGTTAGGGAGCACTGTAAGCTCTTAGGGGAGGTTGAGGGGCACTGTGAATGCCAATGGCTCTCAGGGAGTCTGGGGGCACTGTGGAAGGTTGAGGAGCACTGTGGGTAACTATGGAAGCTGGGAGAGATTAAGGGATCTGCAGCTGGCTGGAGGACCAGGAGGAGGGAGGCCACCGCCCATTGGTTGGGAGCTCTAGATTGCCTAACTTGATTGGATTGCTGTTGATGCACACAACCATGTCGCTAGCGCCTCAGAAATTCCATTGGGACAACATTTTAGCAATAAACTGGGGGTCTTCTGCCATTCATCAAAAGAAAATATTTGTACAGTTTTGTTCCGAGGGTCTCATCATCATATTGCACCTACAGAATCAGCACTTGAGTGAGGTGCAGCTCATATTTATTTCACGCACAAAAACTAATATTTCCCTTTTAGACAGATTTCCTATGTAATTGGTTGCTGGCAGAAGATCTGAAAAATACTGTAGACTGCTATTAAAAAAATAAGTGTCACTGAGCCATCAAGTTCCTGCATCACATCATTACCATCACATATGATTTACGTATCAGCCTTCAAGGGCTAAATCATGTATAAACAACAATTAGGAAATAATGCAAATGAAATTCCCAGGAGTACATAGGTTCCCATCCTCCAAGGCCTGAAAGTTTAGAAGTGCGACACCTTATCTCACGTACATACAACAATTTCACACCCGTACTTGAAGTGCTGCAAGACGTATAGACAGACCCCCCTCCCGTGTAACCCCCCACCCCCCCACCCCACCCCCACCTCTGTCGCCTTTGTGTCAGGCAGGCAGAAATTAACGCGGGCCTCAAATTGTTCCACACTAAATATTCCAAAACTTTTAACAACTTTCACAAGTGCCTCGGCGACACCAAACACGATTTCACCCGAAGGCGTCTTATTCCATTTGATTAAACTAAGGTGAAAACTGATAAATATTCACGAGGCGGTCGCAATGACTGCTTTCGCATAAGACATGGCTCAGGAATTGGGGAGAAATTTGCCTGTGTTTTACACTCTCCTAGGTGTTTGCTAATTAGAGAAATAACACAAACACTATATTTATCTTCCCAATACAACTCTGCATCCTACTCTTCCTGCAAAGAGCTCTTATATATCTTTTAAACTTATTTTGCTCAATACTACCATACACCATGCTGGAGCAATGTACGTTATTGGCACATCGAGCTCAAACCAGGTATATTTTCAGCTGAAGAAGAAAGCAATTCTGGGTATGGCTGGATTCCATAGGTGTGCGCAGCCTATTGCATTAGGATGTGCACCCTAAAGCTCACACACATGTCCTATACATATATAGGGCAATGGACAGTGTCGGTAGAGCAGTCACAATGTCAGTAGGGAAGAGGTTAATGTCAGTAGTTTATTTATTAAAAAAAATTTATGATTACGTTTTTATAATTGCATTCTTTTTTATAATAATTTTATACAATCATTTTTATTATTGTTTTTTGACAATTTTTTTAGGTGCCCCGTTGGGGGCTTTGGTGAAATATCAGGGGTCTAAACAGGCCCCTGATGTCTCAAAGAAAGGGACTTGGGACAGAGATTCCCCAATTTCTTTCTCGCAACCAAGCAGCAGGGGGAATCTGCCCAGCACAGGGTGATTAGGGGGTGCCCAGGCACACCCTGTGCGCACGCCTATGCTGGATGCACACCTGTGCATTTTTAGTGCTTTTTGCATTTTGCAGATTTGCCCTACAGTCCATTTAACATGGTTTCCTATGGAACCCGTTCTATAGTGCAATTCTGCAAAATGCAAAAAGCACTAAAAATGCATAGGCGCTCTTTCTGCATAGCACTCCTAAATGCCAATCTTAATAAAACTCTTTTTATAAAAGTTTTAAACTCAAGTGTGATGTTTTTTTTTTTCATTATGTGTATAAAATCATTTATTCTCCAAATAAGCTGTGCATCTATGATGTTCAGTTTGCAAAGCGCGTTGGGCTATTTAACAAGAAAGCCCAGCACTGTCTGCATGCCTCTTTGGCCTGTTTTTTTTTTTTAAATATAAAGGGGGGGGGGTTGGTCGAAAAGTGAATCCAGGCAACAATGGGCCAGATTCAGGTAGATGAGAGTATCTTTCCTCTGGAGTAACGCTTCTCATTTACGTTACTCTGAAGACCCTTTCAGCGCAATTCCTGTAATTCACATAGCAGTTGCGCGTAAACTTGCGCCAGAGTAACGATAATGCGCTGGCGTAACCCGACGCAAGTGGAAGTGGGTGTGATCATATGTAAATGATGGGCGGAGCCCGGCGCAGAGGCTTACGTTCAGCGCATCATCCACGGAGCATGCGCAGTGAGTGCGGCTCCACTCGCCCCCTTGTGCGCATGCTCACAACTTCCGTCGGCACCACTTCCTGGGAAACGTCAGCGCAATGCGTTCCGCTGGGCGCTTAAAAGCGCTGGCGGAAACGCCATTCCGGCGCAAAAGTAGTTCCGTTTCCCCCCACCCCAGGGAAGATACTTTTGCTCTGTAATGGCTGCTCCCGCTACCCCCAGAGAGAGGAGGAACCTCAATTTTAATACCCAGGAGGTCTCTGTCATTATCTCGGCTATGGAGACGGAGAATGAATTTCTCCATGGCAAAAAAAGCCGCAAGACCAGCCGGGAGAGGAAGCAGGGCATCCTGGAGTCGATTGCTGCCAGGGTCAATGTCCTGGGCTACTCCACCCGGACTGCTGGGGACATACAAAAGAAAATCAATGACCTGCGGCGCAAGGTGAGGGACAAGGTGGCCTCCATCAGGAGGTATGAGAGGGGCACAGGTGGTGGTCCCCCATGTCCTGTCACCCTGACCGCAGAGGAGGAGGTGGTTGCTCGCTGCCTGGAGAGGGAGCAGGTGGAGGGGGTCGCAGGCTATGACTCCGTGGAGGAAGGCACAAGGACAGGTAAGTGTTTTTTAATCCCCTATTTGATGTTTTGCATTTGGGGGGGGGGGTACATGTGCCAAGTGTGTGGGACCACCAACATGTGTCTGCTTTGTGTCATCCACAGATGACGGAGCTGGGCCATCATCTGTCAGCCTGCATTCCACCCCATCCCCCCCACGCCATCGTGTGCCTGAGCCACTGGGTGGTGAAGAGGTTGTGGAGGAGGAGAGTGGCCACACCACACCTGCCGAGGTGGTTGTGGAAGATCCTGCTGTGGCAGAGCAGGACTTTTCTTTGGTGTTGTCTGTCTCCTCCCCTTCTCCTGGCCCGTCTGTCGTCCCCTCCCCCATCCTTGGAAGCCCCTCAAGGGCGACTCCTTCCACCCGAGGACCTCCATCTTCTGGCCCCAGGAAGGCGACCCAGAAGACCAGGGGGGTGTCTGATGGTGTCCAGGACCAGTTGGCAAGGGATCACGCCAGACAGACAGAACAAATGGGGGCCATAGCGGACCACTTGCAGAAAGTGTCGGACAGCCTGGGCTCCGTTGCCAACCTCAGCAACGCAGTGCAGGATGTGAGCTCTAATTGCGCTGCAGTGGTCACCACTTTGGGGGAGGTGCAGGGGGATATCCAGCACCTCACTGCAGCCGTCCAGGCCAACACTGCTGCCATCCATGGTAACAGTGCTGCCATCCGGGAGCAGGGGAGGCTGAGTCGGCGGGCCCAGCATTACCAGATGACCCGTCAGCTCCGGATGCAGGCCCAGACCAACAGTTATCTTGGACGGATAGCCAGGGCCTTGGAGGGCACGCAGGCCACACCTGCCAGGAGTGGCCCACCTGGGGATCAGCCACCTCCAGATGCCCCCCCACCCCCACCCACTCCATCCAGGCAGCTGCGGAGCCAGAGAGGGGCCCCCAGAAGAAGCCCCCGGCATCCCCGATGAGGCCTTTTTTTTGTGGCTGGTTTTATATTATTATTTTTCACATACTCAGGTCATGAGTTTATTTTTTTTTTTTCTCAGGTTATGAGATTATTTTTCTTTTATTGATCAGGATATGATCTTTCTAATTTATTTTTGTACTGCACACGGTCAGGAGTGCAGGGGACAGTGTGAATGGTGTGTGAATGTGAGAGGGTGGCACTCCTGAAAGTAAGGGGTGTCACCCTCGGCCGTGGTGGTGAAGTGAACCCCACGGCTGAATGAATGACGTGTGAAAGGTGTGTGAATGGACAGTGACATCATTGGGGCCTTGACGCTGGCGTTACTGCTCCCAACTCCTACATGCTGGACTTGGGCTAATCCAATGCGATGTGCATGTGGTGTGTGTGATCTAGGGACATCAGTGGTGTACACGCGTGCATTGTCTGTGTTATTAATGTTTTGGTTTAGTGTCCAAAGATGCCTACGGCGAGGACCCTCCTGACTGCTCTTCCATCAGCAGACTGGGTGTCCTCTGGCAGGGGGGGGCTGTGTGGGTCGGGGGTCAGGTCATCACGTATGTCAATATGCAGGCCTTTTTTCATAGCAAAGTTATGTAGTATGCAACATGCACCGATGATCTGACACACAAAGGTAGGGGAATACAATAGGGCCCCCCCAGACTTATCCAGGCAGCGGAAACGGGACTTCAGGAGCCCAAATGTTTGCTCCACCACTGCACGGGTTTTGATGTGTGCTTCATTGTATTTTCTCTCTCCTCTGGTTTGGGGGTTCCGGAAAGGAGTCATTAGATGGGGTCCCAGTGCATATGCAGAGTCACCTGTAAGGGAAAAGACAGGAGAATGTTAGTCATGCATGTGCGATTTCTGTTGTGCATGACGGGAGGGGATAGTCATGCCTGACTCCCATGTCACTCACCAACCAGCCAGCTGTCCCCATACATGTTCTGGTTAAATTCTGCTGGGATGGGACTCTGACGGTATATGAAACTGTCATGGCTGGACCCGGGGTGTTTGGCACGGACGTGCCATATGAGGCGTTGGGCATCGGCTATCACCTGTACGTTGATGGAATGCCAATGCTTCCGATTGCGGTATATGTGCTCTGTGGCACTGGGGGGCTGTAGGGCCACATGTGTGCAATCAATGGCCCCCACAGTGCGTGGGAATCTGGCAATGTTGTAGAAATCTGTCATTGCCTTCTGCCGCAGCTCCTCAGTGGTGGGTCTGATGAACTGGTTGGACATGCGTGTGAGGATTGCAGGGACAACCTGGTGCACACATCTGCTCATGGAGGACTGTGACATCCCAGCCACCACTCCACTTGTACGCTGGAATGATCCACTGGCAAGGAAATGAAGTGTTGCCAGTACCTTGACCAGTGGCTGCACTGCTTGTGATCGGTGTGTTGGGCTGGTGATGTCATCCTGCAGGGTTGTGGTTAGTTCAAGTATTGCATCAGGGCTGAATCTGAATAGGCGATACACCTCCTCATCCCCCATGCCAAAGAGGCTCATACGTGTGCGGTATATCCTCTCACGTGCCCGCCTTCTTGGTTCCAGGGGACCCATCAGTAGTTCTAGGACCACGAGTGCCCCTGGCATGTTGGCACACAGAGGTGTTGTCCTTGCAAGTGGGGGTGCTCAGCTAGCTCCTATCGTCGGTAACGCTGCTGTAGCTGCTCTCCTGCTGACCTGTGACCGTCTGGAGTAAAGATAAAGCAGCCTTTTGTAGAAATAACTTTGCGCCGGACGGATCAGATACGCGCGGCGCATGTAGCCAGCGTATGGTGCTAATCCGTTCGTGAATTGTGAAATATCCCTCATTTGCATATTTGCAGGGGAAATCAATGGGCGCGACTGATGCGCCCAGCGAAAATAAGCGCTGACGATACTCTGGCGTCGGAACGTTCCGCCGGTCGCAAATGACCCGTTATTGGGCGCATCTAGTTTGGTGGGTACGGGCACATAGAAACGACGGCGCATCATCACAGTTACGCGGCGCATATCCAAATACTCCAGCGCAAGTGTTCGTGAATCTGGCCCAATGTATTTCCACCAGTAGCATCCTGCATGAAATACCCATCTATGGGCCGAGCAGCCACACCCTTTCGTCAGATAAAATAAACATGTTCCATAATCTCCACATTTAAATTTGGGGGGTCCGCCGAAAAAAAAATATTTAAAGTCAGCAGCTACAGTACAGTACCTTGAAAAAGTCACATGACTAGTAACGTGTAGGGGAGGAGCCTAGTGACATTGTATCTGATCATATTATGCGCTGCAATACATCTGACTACATGTGAGTTGCCTGCACACTTCAGATCCACAAGTCAGTACCAGCATATTACGCTATGTTCACCTCTTTCTTATTCATGATGATAATAATCTCTGTACTCTCTGCTGAAATTGCTGGTGTATGAAGGTAAAAGCATGCGGTTTTCTTTTTTTGAAGTACAGCTGTACAGGTCCACAGGTTGACTAAAATTAAGTATATCCAAAATCAGTAAGACCCCTTTCACACTGGGGTGATTTGCAGGCGCTATTGCTCCGACTCTAAACAGTGTCTGCTGTTTCTCCAGTGTGAAAGCCTGGCGCAATACCATCAGAATTGCGTTGGTATTCGGCCCCTAGCAGTGCAGTTTTAACCCCCGCTAGCGGGCGAAAAAGGGTTAATACCGCCCGCAATGTGCCTTCTCCAGGGCTTTCACACTGGAGCGGCGCGCTAGCATGACGGCTCCAAAAGTCCTGCTAGCAGCATCTTTGGAGCGATAAGAGGAGAGGTGTGTTTGCCGCTCCTTCCCATTGAAAGCAATGGGAAACCGCGGCTATACCGCCGGAAATGCTCCTCAGCAGAGGTGAGTGTATTTTTATTAAAGGCAGCAGCTACACTTTTTGTAGCTGCTGACTTTTATTAAACACAAAAAATGCCTGAAACAACAAAACTCATACTATATGGCCAAGAGTTTGTGGACACCTGATAATCCCTTATGGTGGACTTTTAAGGCACAAATTTCTTGAAACGTGTATGTAGTAATTGTAATTTGTTCGATATTTTCTTTATAAAAAAGAAAAGGGCCACATCAACTATAATACATAGTATTCTTGCTTAATTACACCCTTGAAGAAGGAAATACGAATATTTTCCGAAACGCATCGGTGCAAGAATTTTCATAAATTCATTGAGCATGGTGATGTTGAGAATTTTGTAAAAGCTCGAGTTTATTTATGTATTATGTACATGTGTTTTTATACAATTCTTTTTTATAAAGAAAATATCGAATGAAATACAATTACTACATACACGTTTCAAGAAATTTGTGCCTTAAAAGTCCATCATAAGGGGATTTTGTTCTTCTCTAAACATCACACTATTGGCTTCCCACTGGGAGGTGTGAAAGGTGGGGGTGCTTCCAACTTTCCTTTCCAAACTCAACGTTTTAGCCACCCAAAAGCAACTGGTGGCTTTGCCATAAGTACACATTTGTATTCACCAACTCTACTATATATCAAGCAACTTTAGCTGTAAAACTCAAATGACCAACCAAAGATTTTCAGGGCTTAAAGTGGTTGTAAACCTTTACATATACCCAATGAAGTGACTGGACTCAGGTGATACACGGAGATGAAACAAATCCTCCTACATAGGTTGTACCTTTTAATCTGCAGTCTTCTCTTCTCTACATGCGTTTAAAGTCCAGAATTTATAAAGCGGGTGTCTCAAAAACCCATCTATTCTAAAAGCAAAATATAGTAGGAAATGGATACCAAGCGCCCTGAGGCAATTCAGTTTGCATGTGTTGCGCTATACAAGTTACTCACTCACTCACTCTCCAAACTTGCCAAACAAAAGGCCAGTTTAGTGTCCCGAAGGCTTCAAGGGGGCCAGACTTTGGCCAGAGTAAGGAAATAAATGCCCTGGGGGTAAACACTGTCCCACCATTGATATCATAAGGATAAATAGTGCCCCATTGTTGGTATTGGGGTAAGGAATAGTGCCTTAAATTTGGCACCCGTTAGAGGAAAAGTGCCCCATTGCAGGTGTCAGTGGAAGGAATGGCGCCCAATTGTTGATGTCAGTGGGAGGAATACTGCATAATTGTTGATGTCAGTGGGAGGAATACTGCATAATTGTTGATGTTAGTGGGAGGGATAGTGCCTCATTGTTGATGTCAGTTGGAGAAATAGTGCATAATTGTTGGTGTGAGTGGGAGGGATAGTGTCCCATTGTTGGTGTCAGTTGGAGGAATCATGCATAATAGTTGGTGTGAGTGATAGTGCCCCATTGTTGGTGTCAGTTGGAGGAATAATGCATAATAGTTGGTGTCAGTGGGAGGAATAGTGCCCCACTGTTGTTGTCAATTGGAGGTATACTGCCCCACTGTTCGTGTGGGGGAACAGTGCCTTGTATCAGTGGCAGGAAAAGTGCCCCAAGGGCCGCATAAATTCAAGCAAATGGCGGCATCTTGCCCACGGGCCACTGTTTGAAGACCACTGTTATAAATCTTGTCTGAGCTTTCAGAAAAAAGGGTGCAGACAGCTGAAGTCACTCACTACAGAGTTCAGTGAGGAGAGCTCTGAGAGCTGATTGGAGGGAAGGGACACATCCTGCTTTACACAGCACCCAGGATTAGAGCTGAGGTTGTCAATCACAGGCTATGTGCTGGAGCTCCCTCCCCTGTCACCTTGCTTCTCTTGGTTTCAGGAAAACTTGTCAAAAGTGACTCATGCAGATGGCAGAGAAAAGAGGCAGCAAAGAGAAATGATACTCTGTGCTCTGGACTGAGATAAGTACACACTAACGAGAGTTATGCTTTATTCATATTTAATGTCTGAGGTTTACAACCTGTTTTAACCAAGCCTGATTTCTCTGTTATAAAACATTTTGCATGTCATGGAGAAACGAAGCGCATTTTATAGAGTAATGAAAGCACTTTGCTCTCGGTATGTCAGTGCCAAATACTGCTTCCCCTTACCTTAAAATCTTCCGGAAGCAGCAGCTTAGAGGTCCGTAGGAAGCTTAAGATATAGCGGAAGATCTCCCCATCCCGGTCAATGAAGTAGTGCTGTTTTAAACTGTCCAACACGATGGGTTCTGTACCATTAAATAGACGACTTATTCTAAATAGAAAGAAAGATAGAAAAATTATTATGTGGGAATCATTGCTCTACACAGGTGCTGTATATTTCTATAGCCACACTCCCCTCTACACTGATTATACACATCAGAAAATTCTGTAAACCAAATACACTTTCTTTTTTATATCTCATTCATTAATATATTAAAATCATGCTGATTGGTTAATCTGAAGCAAAACCCAGGCAGACAGCTTAATACACAGATCAAATGCATACACTATATTGCCAAAAGTATTGGGACGCCTGCCTTTACACACACATGAACGTTAATGGCATCCCAGATAAGGGGGCTGGAGGGGATTATTATGGTGCCTAGGCACCGTAATAGTCCCCTCCTTCCCTGTATCGTGTACCAGTTTTAGGGATGAGGTGCCGTATATAACAGAGGACACCTAACACCTTCACTTGCCTCTTTAATGGCATCCCAGTCTTAGTCCGTAGGGCTCAATATTGAGTTGGCCCCGCCCTTTGCAACTATAACAACCTCAACTGTTCTGGGAAGGCCGGCCACAAGGTTTAGGAGTGTCTATGGGAATGTTTGACCATTCTTCCAGAAGCCCATTTGTGAGGTCAGGCACTGATGTTGGAAGAGAAGGCCTGGCTCACAGTCTGTGCTCTAATTCATCCCAAAGGGGTTCTATCAGGTTGAGATCAGGACTCTGTGCAGGCCGTTCAAGTTCCTCCACCCCAAACTCACTCATCTATGTCTTTATGGACCTTGCTTTGTGCACTGGTCCAAATTATTTGGTGGAGGGGGGATTATGGTGTGGGGGTTGTTTTTCAGGGGTTGGGCCCAGTCCCTTAGTTCCAGTGAAGGAAACTCTTATGACGCGTACACACGGTCAGAATTTCCGACAACAAATGTTCGATGTGACCTTGTTGTCAGAAAATCTGACTGTGTATAGGCTCCATCGGACATTTACTGTCGGAATTTCCAACAAAACTCCGTCAAAACTTGTTGTCGGAAATTAAAAGCGTACGCACACAATTCCGAGTGGAGGGAAAATACACCCCCCCCCCTACACATTCCCATAAGGGAGTCATGCACAGCTGAGTCTGTCAATAGCCTGCTGTGTGATTCAGGTGGGGTGGGGCCATCTCCCGGGATTGCATGGTGCCTGGATAGACTGTCAGAAGTGACTCATACAGATAGCAGAATAAGGAGAGAGCAGACAGGATCAACATCAAGTGCTATAGACTGAGGCAAGTGGACAGTATAGAAAGATACGCTTCGTTCATTTATGATCTCTTCAAAGAGGAACTGCAATCTGATGACATAATTTGTAATAAAAACATCTTTGCCATTCTGAAGCTTCCCTCCAACCACTTTGCATATTATTTTCTATCAGGGGAGGACTGACAACTCATGGGGCCCCCGGGCAATAAAAGATTATGGGGCCCCCAGGCTTACAGATGGCCACCAAGCCAGGTGGCAGTACAGAGGCGGGGCAGCTAAAATCTCAGGATTTTCACATCAAGGATGTCAGTTTTGGACATATCAGGGACAGATGTAAAAAAAACACTGATTTTTACATACCGTCCCTGGTTTTAATGGGGCCCCCTAGTGGCATGGGGCCCTCGGGCAGTGCCCGAGTTCCTCAATGGTCAGTCCGCCCCTGTTTTCTATATACTGTGATTCTGTACTTTGCCAAATATGCTGCAGAAATCTTCCTCCACTGAGTCTGGCTGCAGCCATTTTAAGTGAGGGCAGCTGAAGCTGCTGCCTGTTCACTTCCTGGATTTATACAGAGGCACACCCTCAGCTCTGCAGCTCTCATTTGCCCTCTTATGACTCATCTCCCCTTTCTGGGAAAACTTTCAAGAGAGAGAGAGAGAGAGAGAAAGAGAGAGAGAGAAAGAGAGCTGTGCATGATATCAAACGTCTAGGCTTTTTTCCAGACAAGAAACAGGAAGTGGGCAGTATAATGTATTTACTGGCAGAAAAAATAATGTTTTACTATCCAATGGTAAAACAAGGGGAGAAGATTTAATAGATGGAAAGATGAAAAAACGCTTTAAGTACTTGTGAGTCCCAGATCTACATTGGCTGGACATGGAGGAGCCAATAAGCGTCAAATAAACATTACAGACAATGGTCAAATCTAAAACCGATAATGATATCTGCCAGCACAGTACAGACAGGGTTAAATATGCTAAATATAACTCCTCACTGTAGTAGCCTCAGTGTCATCTGTGCACATGCAGAAAAATACCCGTAAATGTGTGCAGACATACCAAGGTAGCACACTGGCACCTTGGGACACTTTGCTACAATGTTGTGTAGTGAGTGTACAGCTTGTATAACAGTGTAAATTTGCTGTCCTCTCAAAATAACAACACACAGCCATTAATGTCTAAACCGCTGGCAACAAAAGTGAGTACACCCCTAAGTGAAAATGTCCAAATTGGGTCCAAAGTGTCAATATTTTTGTGTAGCCACCATTATTTTCCAGCACTGCCTTAACTCTCTTGGGCATGGAGGTCACCAGAGCTTCACAGGTTGTCACTGGAGTCGTCTTCCCCTCCTCCATGACGACATCACAGAGCTGGTGAATGTTGGAGACCTTGCGCTCCTCCACCTTCCGTTTGAGGAGCCCCACAGATGCTCAGTAGGAACTTCATTTTCCTCGGCTCGACGTAGTGTTGTACGTCACATGCAACACAAGTCTGAAACAAAATTCTGTTGGAAAAAAATCCATGGTTTTCTTGACGGAAATTCCAACCGTGTGTACGGGGCATAACGCATATATGGTGCAGCATTTTATTTTATTTGGTGATTCTGCCGTAATCTTTTCAGGTTCATATAAGGAGTGAATTGTAATGATTTCCCATGCTGCAGCTGCACTGTCGGCGTAGTATTAGAAAAAAAAAGAAAAGTAAAATCGATTGTGATTCACAATGTTCCAACACTCCATCATCGAGTCACACATGTGACAGAATTTCTGTAACATAATGGGTCTGTCGTGTGTGAGTCCTGCCCTGGATTTAATACAAGGCCCCCCAATGAGAAGGCGATTATTTATGGGTCAGTTCCTCGTGTCCCAGATGTTGTCTGTAGATCAGTAAATCACGGTGGAGATCTCGGTGTCGGCATCCATGAGGGTATATTCCACATTCTGCCACCCGGCTGTATTAGGGGCGCGCTTAGTTTTCTATAAAGCGATAAAATCTCCAGTTTGTAATGATAATTCCGGCACTGAATGCAGAGGTCCTCCCTCCCTCCCCCCATCTCGTGTGCCGCTTCTTCCCAACCAGATCTGCACATGGTACAGCTGTAGCACTAGGTCAATAGCCCGCGGCTCTGAATCTCATTGGGCCCTCGGCGATAGGCTGCTCTTGTTCTATAGCATTCTGGGAGCTGAGATTGAAGTATTCATCATAGAAAAAAACCTACTATGGGATTAGCAAGGACAGGCCAAGCTCCATTACATCTTTTTTATTTTATTATTATTTTATGTGCGCGTTTATGAATAGCGCAAGGCCTGCTTACGAAGACCGTGGAAATAATTGCTTCCGGTTTCATGCAGTTTGTCTGATTTTTTTTTTTTTTTTCTCTGAAATTTCGCCTGGTTTTCTCGCAATTTCTAAAAGTCTGACAGGGGAAGTGGTGATGTCAAAGTGAAGTGCAACAGACTGGCGGAAATAAAAGGTGTAAAAAACTTGCGAATGATAAAATGTAAAAAGTCACCCTGGGAGTTGCTTTTTCTTGAAATGAAAGAGTAAAGCCCTGTACACACGATCAGTTTGTCCGATTGAAAACAGACCGATTGACTGTTTTCATCGGACAAACCGATCGTGTGTGAGCCCCATAGGGTTGTTTTTCATCGGTGAAAAAAAATAGAACCTGTTTTAATTTTTTTCTATGGATAAAAACACGATAGAAAAAAAACGACTGTCTGTATGGAAGTCCATCGGTCAAAAATCCATGCATGCTCAGATTTAAGTCGACGCATGCTCGAAAGCATTGAACTTTTTTCAGTACGTCGTTGTGTTTTACGTCACCGCGTTTTGGCACGGTCGGATTTTTGACCAATGGTGTGTAGGCAAGACTGATGAAAGTCAGCTTCATCGGATTTCCATCCATCGGACTAGATTCCATCAGATATCCAATCGTGTGTACGAGGCTTTAGGGCCCATTCACACCAGAAACTGCACGAAACGTAGCGTTTTTGACGTAGCGCATTTATATGCATTTGACGCGCGTTTTAATGCGTTTGCAGTGCATTTGTCTATACGTTTTTTGGGCTTGGCTTTTCTTGATTGAACCCCCTACAGACCGGAAGGATCCCCCCCTAATGACCAGGCAATTTTTTTGCGATACTGCACTGCGTCGATTTAACTGACAATTTTGCGGTCATGCGACGTTTTACCCAAACAAAATTGGCGTTCTTTTTTCCCCACAAATAGAGCTTTCTTTTGGCGGTATTTGATCACCTCTGCGGTTTTAATTTTTTGCGTTATTAACAAAAATAGAGCGATAATTTTGAAAAAAAAAACGATTTTTTACGTTTTGCTATAATATCCAAAAAAATAAAATAATTCTTCATCAGTTTAGGCCGATACGTATTCTTCTACATATTTTTGGTATAAAAAAAAAATCGCAATAAGTGTATATTGATTAGTTTGCACAAAAAGTTATAGTATCTACAAAATAGGGGATAGATTTATGGCATTTTTATTATGTTTTTCTAATAATAATGGCGGCGATTGACTGACTGGAGGAGGAGAGAGATCGCTGTTCCTAATCACTAGGAACAACAGATCTCTCTCTCCTCCGCTGTCAGAACGGGGATCTGTCTGTTTACATTGACAGATCCCCGTTCTGGCAATCTATCCCGCAAAAAGCAGGTGTCCGGCAGGCATCGCGGCTACCAGCCACGTGCTTTAGGTTTCCCGCCATGCAGCTGTTATGGCTCTTAAAGGAGCCAACGTATACCGATGGCAGGTTGCCGGAACAAGCTGACCTGCCGCAGTATAATGACGGCGGTTGGTCGGCAAGTGGTCAAAGGGGTGCGGTGCATTTGAAGTGCATTTGTAGTGCGTTCCTTGCATTTGCTGTGTGGAAAAACACAGTATGCTTTACTTTTTTTTTTAACTGCCCTGAACTGCACTGCAATGAAGTGAACTATGCCCATAGTTCTGGGCTGTATATGCAGTTGCAGTGCAGTTCAAAATGCATCCAACTGCATTAAGTGTGAAGGGGCCTTTAGGGTTAAGCCTTATGCCCGTACACACGGTCGTTTTTTGTGATGAAAAAAAAAACAGCGTTTTAAAAAACTCCATTTAAAATGATAGTGTGTGGGCAAAACAATGTTTAAAACAACGTTAAACAACGTTATGAGACGGGAGCTTCAATGGAACAGAGTGCCGTCGAAAGTGTCTTACGTAACCGCGCTTTGCAAGAGCATTTTCAGAAAACGATGGTGTGTAGGCAACGTCGTTTTAGAACAGGGGTGCTCAACCTTTTGAGGAGTGAGGGCCACTTAAGCGACTTGGTAACCGGTCGCGGGCCACAATAAGTGGAGCGGGTAGAGTACAGGCCCATGTCCACTCCGCATATGCAGAGCAGACAGGGGCACAGCCCACGGTACTCTATTGGCCCTCCAATCCGATCTTCCCATGTGGAAGGCGGCGGACCCCCCCCCCCCCCCGTTCTGTTTTTTTTAGATCGAATTAGAGGTAGATGTGTGTAAACGACCACAGGTCTGTTGACATCTGTGGCTCAATAGAGGTGCATGAAGGGTCCAATTGGGTCAAACTGATCGTGTCAAAGGGGCCTAAGGCTGCTTTAACACTGATGCGCTGCAGTATACCCACACCAAGGGTGCAGCGCAGTTCACCTGTGGCTTTCCTGCATGTTAGCTGCACTTTGCCATAGACTTCTATTATATCCTGCAGGTGTGGCGCACTTTCTGAAGTGCACCAACCCACAGGTATTAACAGAATTCTATGGCTCAATGCAGGTAACCCGCAGGTGTTCTGCGCTGCACCTGCAAATCAGTTTGAAAGCAGCCCAGTAACCACTGCAGAACACATATGCCATCTACTGTGATTTTAGCATTAAACATACCTTTAATAACAGTCTTACATTCAGGTATCGCCAACTGTTGCTGTCCCAGGCAGAGAGAATTTGGTATTGCACCACCTGTGACAGGAGTTGGCGCTATACATGTAGCATCAGCTTATGGCAACCCGCTATTCCAGACCAGGAGGTCGCGGGCCACATCAGAGGGCTCCGCGGGCCACTGGTTGGGCACCCCTGTTTTAGAAAATGAAGTTTGAAAAACTTCGTTTTTTTTCATGAGAAAAAATGACAGTTTTTACAAGACAAAAAACGACCGTGTGTACGCGGCATTATAGGTAGTCAGTTGAGCTGCAATTTTTATCCCCCCCCCCCAAACCACTGACCTAAAAAAGTGCATGCACCCACCCAGGGCTGCAAACAATCTGTGGCAGTGATGCTTTGCTGCATTTGGCAGGTAGTACTGTAGCAGAATGTGTTCCATTTAAGTGTATGGGGCATTTACAGTGTTAAAGTGGTTGTAAACCCTTCCATATACCCAGTGAAGTGAAGGTGATACTGAGAGATGAAACAAATCCTCCTACGTAAGCTGTACCTGTTTATTTATGATCTTCTCTACATCTATTCAAAGTGCTGAATTTATAGAGCTTGTCTGAAAGTTGAGAAAAAAGGGGACGGAGGGCTGAAATTACACTCTGCAGAGCTCAGTGAGGAGAGCTCTGAGAGTTGATTGGATTGAGGAGACAGACCCCCTTCATACAGCACACAGGAACAGAGCTGAGGTTGTCAATCGGCTCCCCTGTCACCTTTTTTTCTCTTTGTGTCAGGAAAACACAAAGTCAGAAGTGACTCATGTTGATAGCAGAGGAAGCAGGGAGAAGACAAAAATGACAGTTGGTGCTCTGGATTCAGATAAGTACACACTGTAGAGGGATATGCTTTGTTCAAATTTCATGTCTGAGGTTTACAACCATTTTGGTGGTGAAGAGGAGACATATCGCTTCCTCGCTGCCTGTCAAATGCCTCTAAAAAAGCAATCCACTGCAGAACGCTTTTAGGAGGGGCGGCAAGGGCTGTGGCACGCATGAATGAGTGTTTAACGCAGCACTGAGATGTACAGGATAAAGGTCTAAATTGTATTTTATAAAAAAATTAATTATGATAATATTAATACGTTGAGGATTATTTTTTTTATGATATGCACCGCTAAATAGATTCAAGCACCATTGTCAGTTTTAGAATGTAACGCATTCGTGGTAATTATGCCAACTTAAAAACAGTGTTAAACCTCAAACTAAAAATTCATTACAGTATATTGCAGCTTACCAATCATTCGATGTGGTGGCTGCATTCGTTTTCCCTTTATTAGCTTTTGGGGGGGTGTTAGAGGTGACTTTATATTAATCCCTTGCAGACAGCCCGCCCCCAAATTGTACTAAGTACGGGAGGCCTGCACAGGCAAAGCGATGTACCTGTACGTCACTGCCTGCTTCCGGGTTTTGGACGCGTACATGCTGTGATTGTAGACAGTGGAGCCTGTCACAATCTAGAGATGCATGAATAATCCTAATAAGATTGCAATCTCGGTTCACCACCACCCCATTGGAACCAGGGAACCAACGTGGAACGCATAAGGCGCTGATATCGGAACTGACGTCAGCAACCGGAACTGACGTCAGTCAGCAGATAGCGTAATGCTACTGAATGGATGCCTGGGCGTAGGCGGTACCACGTTTCTCGCCCGGGAAACACCGCAGTGAGGGCGCAGTGCACCAGCATTGATCCGATGCCAGGCAGGCATTTCTAACACAAATGTGAGCCTATAATATTATGAATATTACTACTTACTGCTGCAGTGCTTGATACCCAGTCCTCCCTAGGTCACCATGTCCTCCCCACTAAAAATATTTGCCAGCACACCATGGAACAACGTAAATAGCGTCCAAACGGATGATTTATTGCATGATCACAAACGTGCAATGTTTCGGAACCACACAGGTCCCCTTTGTCAGGCATGTCCTGCCTAGGTCACCAGTCCTCCCTATTTCACCATGTCCTCCCTAGGTCACCATGTCCTCCCATAGGTCACCATGTCCTCCCTAGGTCACCATGTCCTCCCATAGGTCACCATGTCCTCCCTAGGTCACCATGTCCTCCCTAGATCACCATGTCCTCCCTATGTCACCAGTCCCCCCATAGGTCACCATGTCCTCCCTATGTTACTAGTCCTTCCTATGTCACCATGCTGCACAGTGAACACCACCCACAATCTACATTTCAAAATAGTTCATTTAAAAAAGAAAACTCTATATTAACTCAACAAACTCAACAAGATTTTTTTTTTTATGGATGTATGTATATATATATATATATATATATAGTTACAGTAGTTAGTTATTTTTTTCTTGTTGAGTTTAACTTTGATATAGAGTTTTCTTTTTTTAAATTAACCATTTTAAAATGTAGATCTGTGGGTGGTGCATGGAGACATAGGGAGAACTGAGAGAGACTGAAAGATATCAAATACATATACATATACATACATATATATTTAAAATATTTTTTTTTTTTGAGACTCGTGATCTTTATTCTAAGCAAAAGAATCGCGATTCTCATTTTTTCCAGAATCGTTCAGCTCTAGTACAATCACAACCCAGAGCGCTGTGTTGACAATCAACACACACATAGGCACACATTTAACCCCTTGATCAGCCTAGATGTTAACCCCTTCCCAGCCAGTGTCACTGGTGATGTCAGTCAGATCCCCCCCCCCCCCCCCAAGGTCAGTTAGATTGGGATTGTCCGCCACACTAACCCAGTCCCATTATAATTTGTTGATTACCGCCATTTTTTTTATCAAAGACATGTAGCAAAATACAATCGATTAAATATTTTTTTTTTTTATTGGATATGTTTTTTAGGAGAAAGTAAAAAATATTGTGTTTTTTAATTTTTTCCAAATTTTCAGTCTCTTTTCATTTATATCAAAAAAATTAATAAAAAAATAAAACAGTTGTGATCAAATACCACCAAAAAAAAATCTCTATTTGTGTGATATAAATTTTGTTCGGGTACAGCATTGCATGACGGCGCAATTACTATTTTAATGATTTATAATAATTAATGATTATGCCTAGTGCCGAATAGCAAAATTGACCTGGTCATGAAGGGGGGTAAAATTGTCACGGAGGTCAAGTGGTTAAAGCGCATCCTTTCAGATAACAGAGTATGCCAAATGTATAGCAGTGTAATTGCTAAATAAATTTCAAGTTAAAAGAATGGTCGTAAAATCTTTAAAAATTGTTGAAATCTATCAAATAGATTTCCTTTCCTTATTGACATGACGGAAGGAATTGCCCAGAGCAGCTTCATAATAGGCAAAACTGTCAGAAATCAATATCTTCCATTAGAAAAAAAGAAAATATCAATGTTCACTTATTAGAAGTAGACCCCAGGATGGGGAGACAGTTCCATCCTACAATCCATTTTTATAAATTTCTTATTGCTCTTTCAACCAGAACCTTATCGCTGTCTCCTATCTGAAGAGTCTAAGAATACAGAGTTTTAATATTTAGATTTTAGAGGATCAAAAGTAAAAGTTATAAACAAAAAATTAACGAGACTTGGCGATATTAAAGGCATTTTTTCTTAACTAACAAACATGTTATACTTACCTGCTCTCTGTATTGCTTTTGCACCTCTTCTTGGGTCCCTCGTTGGTGCTTCTTGCCCCTCCCTCCTGCTCAGTTCCCTCCAGAGCAAGCAGCTTGCAATGGGGGCACCCAGGCAGGCTTGCTCCCGAGCAGCGGCTCTGCGTGCCGGTTCACACACAGAGCCCTGCCCCCTCTCTCTCCTCATTGGCTCACTGGCTGTGATTAATCTTGAGCCTTTGAAACCACTTTAACAAGTAAGGCTTCTTGCGCACGATACTCTTATTTGAGCATCTACTTTTTTTAGACCTTTTTTTTATGTTATGTATTTTTGCGTATATGCATTTGCGCACATTTTTGCGCCTGCGCATAAGCTTGTTCTCGGATTGACAATGTCTATGGGCAAATCAGTGCGCATTTACGTGAATGCATGCATGTGCGTGCATGGGGGCGTAAATTACTGACCTAAAATGCAGATTTTTCTATTTAATTTTCTTTTTTTACTGAAGAATACATGCCATAGGCGCACATTACAATTATTGGGCTGTATTTTAGCTTAGTAAAAAAATAAGCTGTACTGAGCATTTTCAAGCTGTAGTGTGCAAGAGGCCTAAGTTTGCTGTTATATAAAAGCCTCAATAAGACCCCCTATCCCCCCCCCCCCCACATACCTTTCCTATGAACTAGATGGTGACAACAGTGGACCATGCCTGTGTAATATGTGTTGTAATGGCCACTTGTAGTCTTCATCGGAGGTCTGTCACAGAGTGACCCTGCAGGATAGAGACGGGGACAGAACACATACACCTTCACAGGTTGAACTGGATGGACTATTGTTTTTATTCAACCTTACAACCTTACCTACTATAATACTGTGAGAATGTTGTCACCCAATAACATGGAGAGCCTGAACGAGGACCTTTATGGCAGGATCACCTGGTCTTTTTTAAAGTCCATAGTTCAAACCCCCAAGTATAAGCCCCCCACTGAATCAAGAGGTTCTTTTACCCACAGGCTGTTGTGTTTTTTTATTTTTTTTATTCAACATGGCTGTGTGTGGCTCCACGTCATCCATTCATAGAGACCTCAAGTCCCATCTGCCATTGGAGCACAAGTGCTTTGACATACTTTGATAACTTTCTCCGGACTCATAACCGAAGGTCCGTACCTCAGTATGGACCTGCAGCTGTAATGCACTGAATATGGTTGCAATGCTTTGCAGGCTCTAATGCAAAAGAATGAATAAATGGAAAACAATTATTATTAGTCACAGTGGATGAATTTATTATATTTTTTTGCAAAAGGTGTAATTAGCATTTAAAAAAAAAAGGTACAGGTAAAAGTACATTATCCTGTTAAAGCTTATAGAAGATTTTAGGTCTTAGGTTTCACTATAATAAAATATCAAAGTTGGCATTTCATTGAACCATTTCATTTCCCAGTTAATCATGTGGTGGTCTCTCAAGGTCCGGCCACATTTACAGCCGCTTAGGATTGGCAACCCCTGCAGCAGTGGCATCGCTAGGGGGTGGCTATTAAGGCTAGAGCCCTGAATCTGGGGCCCAGAGTCTCTTGTCGTGGGGCCTAACCAGCGGGTTGTGGCCTCTCTGCAGCCAGGCTGTGGGTGCATCGGGCAGGCGGGCTGCATGAGAGAGCAAGGCAGTTAGAAGGGAGAAGAATCAAGCGGTCAGATGAGCAGAGATGACATCATCAACCACTTCATTATATGAATATATTAATAATGTGCTTCAATCACCCTGATATCAACTATGGTGACGTGATGATTGAAGCGCTAACGCCAGCCATTGCCCGCAAAAAATTGCTTACCACACGCGTGAACCCCCCGGGCCTGCAAAAAGGTTGGTGACCGCTGCTATGGGCTCTAGCCCCAGATCTTTTGCAGACCTAGCAACGCCCCTGCCCTGCAGTATTCCGCACCTGTGCGGGCGCTGGCCATACAGAACGATGGGCTTCCTGTCTACCTGCAGAGCATGCAATGGTTTACCTGTAGTGCAGAGGTCTCTGGCTCCTGAGAACCCATCAATGTTTTTGGGTAGGCCTCGGCAACCTCAAGTGGGAGACAACTGAGTCTATATCTCATACGTTTATATAAATTCAGTCACTGCGCAGGTGCACTGCAGCAGAATTCCATCAGCAGATAAACAGAAAGTAGTAGTTTTCCTGCACTAAAAAATGGGTTTTGGGATCTGGTTACTACTACAGAAACATAGACTCTCTCAGATTTTGCCCTTTAGGCTTGCGGGTTAGAAATATTTACCTACACCATCGGTAGAGTCCTGCATCTCAAACGTCCAACCTCCCCCCACCACCTTACATACTGGAGCGAGAAAACTGGCTGCAGCCGCAGACCTGGCCTGCAAATCTAATTTTTCATACTTTTTCTAATATATGTCTTCCTTAAATTAATATTTAACTCAAGAAAGAGGCAAGCAAGGGAGTCCGGGGGAGGAATAATTACCTCTTTGGAGCAGAAATGCCTGAAGGACTTTGTACAGAAGACAAGATTTTAAAGGCTGGGGGACGTCAGTAGTTGCAAACTTTCAAAATACAGCATCGAAGCTTTTATAATAAAAAAAGACAGAAGCCGCTCATTATGGGATGCGTGATAAAAGGTAACACCCTAAATACAAAAACTCTGACAGAGGACAGCAAGCACTTGAACATTTAAAGGGACAGTAACCTTTAAAGTCAGCTTTTGTTAAATGTACCTGGTATAGAGTACTACGTAATCACAGCATATACATTTTATTCTAAAAATTTGATTCAGGCTTTAAAATCTGCAGCTTTGATTAAAAAAAAATACCCGATGACCCTAAAAAACTCTTTGTTTAGGCACTTTCTGAATGGCATGACAATGCTCGGTCCCGGCTTTCTGATTGTGCTCCTGAGCGGCTATGGCCCGGACACACGATCCGAAAATCGCACAAAAAATACCGCGTTCGGCGTGATCACACTTAATTGGATCGTTGGTACAGAGCTTTCGAGAGCCAAAAGTTCATCTGATATTATCTGATTGGACAAACACGGAAATTTGTCTCGTACGATATCAGATCTTACGATTTTCATTTAATAAGTACATTTTTTCATTCGAAAATACAATACAAATACATTACAACACATGACATCACTTCCAATTTTTTTATTCTGTCATACGAGAATTTTCTACACTTTAATAAATTCTTCAGGTTCAATATACGACTAGCATGCAAAAAAATAAATAAATGAGGATTGTGTGTACGCAGTGCCAGGACAAGGTCATCTATAGCCCAGGGCGAACATGCAAAATTGCACCCCTCCCCCAGATGTATGAGCCTTATGTGTCAGCAAAGATCCCCAGCCCTATAAAAATATGCTTACCCCCAAAGCATAAATTCACCCTCCTCCCAGTACAAATTCTTTGCCCCCCATCTCCCCAACTAAAATGTTCTCTCCCCATATGCCCCCAGCACAAATCCCTGCTCTTCCTAGCACAAAAAAAATGTGCCCCTCCTAGCACAAAGCCCTTAAATGTCCTCTCCAAGCATAATTCCTTTCCCCCATTCCCTATCCTAGCATAAATACCGCCCCCCCAAATCCACCTCCTAGCACATATACCCCCAATCATCCATAATAGCACGAATCCCCAATCCCCCCTCCTAGCACAAATCCCGTTCCCCCTATCCCAATACGAATCTTCCCACAAATCACCACTCCTAGCACACATCCCCAAATTTCCCCTCCTAGAACCACTCTTACCCCCTGCCATCCCCCAATTTTTTCCTCCTAAAACAAATCCCCCCCCCCCTCTAATCTTCTCGTGGTTCCCCCCATCTCACATGACACCACAGTGCCCAGGGCAGGCGCGCCTCCTGTCCACCCCTTGTCCCGGCCCTGTGTGTATGGGGCATTAGCCTGTCATATGGGCTTCAAATTGAGAATACAGGTGGCCATTCTTATACACACATTGCACAGGTATCTTCCACTGTTGTCACTAATAATGTGCAGCTGATGCTTCAGAGAGTATATGTAGACAGAAATTGGCTAAAGAGACTGAAGGAGATATGCAGCAGCACTGAGATGGGGAAAAAAGTGAAAAAAAAAAAAAAGATATATATATAAAAAAAAACAACAACAACAACATGGCCTTTGTTTACGGTGCACAGTTTTTTTTGCAAACTAAAGCCTCATACAGACGATTGGATTATCCAATGGGAATTGTGTGATGACAGACTGTTGTTGGAACAATTGTTGTCGGATTTTCCACCAACAAATGTTGGATAGCATGCTTTAAAATTGTCCGCCAATAAATGTGTGTTGTCAGATTATCCGATCGTGTGTACACAAGTCCATCAGACAAAACTCCAAAGTACAAACACGCATGCTCAGAAGCAATGCTCGCCATAACACAAAATTAGCAGAAAATCCAATCGTGTGTACGAGGCTTTAGGGGTTGATTTACTAAAGGTAAATAGACTTTGCGCTTTGAAAAGTGCAGTTGCACTCTGCAAAAGCAGTTGCTCCAAAGCTTAGTAAATGAGGCAAATAGTACTCAATCGGGTGCAAGGAAAATAGAAAAAAAAACAGCAATTTTGCTTGCACATGATTGGATAATCAAAGTCAGCAGAGCTTCTGCGCATGTACTAAGCTCTGGAGCAACTGTTCTTGCAAAACACAGTTTATTTGCTTTTAGTAAATCAACCCCTAAAGGTCGCCCACTTAGGGTGGAGATCTACTTTTAGGAACACACTGTTCAAGCAGGAAATTCCGTGTCAATGACCACATTGCCAGTGCCTATGGGCTTTTGTAATTACACATTACCCCCTCGGCATTTCGCACACACTATATATAATGATGAAAGTATGGTAATATTACACCACGGGTCCACTTTAATGGCTCACACATGCACCATAAAGACAGCCAAACTGAACCCCATGCCATTAACCTTTGGCATTATGTTTGTCAGCAAAGATCTCTGTTTATTTCCCCAAAAAAACAATAATCCCTGCTTCTTATTATAAGTGAATTGTAAATCTGCATCTCTTAGTAAAGCAAGATGTTTTCAAGCATACAAGGTATCATGAGTCCTCCCAGGGAGGTTGTAACGCTCTATCAAGCTTAATTACAGGTCAAAGTTATGAACACAGTACCTGTAATTAGAAGCGGATCATCAATTAAAGCAGAAAACTGGTTTGAGCCCCTCCCTCCAGAGCGTGCAGGAACGTTTTCCTGGCCTTGTTTAGGTTGGTGACAGAGGTGACACTTGGATACATTCACAGCAATAATAATAATTAGATTTGCCAGACATTGCAAAAGACAAGGAAACAACTAAAACCTCCTATATAGGAGTGTGCTGCATAGAATAAGAAGGCAGATCTTGGTAATTTCCTAGTGTGCAAGAGAAAAAGGAGATTTCTGAATTGGTGTTTTGGCAAGCATACCGTGTTTCCCCGAAAATAAGACCTACCCCGAAAATAAGACCTAGCGTTATTTACCAGGAAGGCTGCAATATAAGCTCTACCCTGAAAATAAGCCCTAGTTTAAAATGCTTTAAAAAATATATAATCCACTCTATTACAGTAGTATATAATGTACAATGTGTGTGTTTCTGTAATATAATTGCGGGGAAGAGAGCTCCAGCGGGTCACAGAAGCGCAGAGCAGCACTATAACGAAGGTACTTGGCACAATTATATTACAGAAACACATTGTACATTATATACTACTGTAATATAGTAAATTATAGGTTTTTACAAGCATTTTAACTCAGTTCAAACTGGGGATTCCTGAGAGGCAGGGAGGAAGAGGGGAAGAGAAGACGGCACATTACATGGTAAAATCTACCCCGAAAATAAGCCCTCCTGTGTCATTTGTTTCCAAAATTAATATAAGACCCGGGCAGGAAATACGGTACTTCTTTTGACAAATTTTAAGTAATACAATTTAAACTGCACACTTATATCCTGTATATGGGCGAAGGTTGGTGGACTCCTGACCATTGCACCTGTACCGGCATGATGAACATTCCATTCCAAAACCATGGCCATTAATATGGAGTTTCCCCCTATGGCCAAATTCATGGAGTTGCTACTCTTTTTTTAGTTAATAACATCCTCCACTTTTTTGGTAAGATGATATACAAGAGTTTGGAGTGTGTCTGTACCCATTTGTGAGGTCAAGCACTGATGTTGGATGACAAGACCTGGCTCACAATCACCTTAGGGTCTTCCCCACACTGTTGCCACATGGTTGGAAGAACAAAATTGTCTACAATGTCCTTGTATGGAGAAGTATGAACAGGACCCTTCACTGGAGACACCTGAACTTTTGGAGGGGGGTCCACATGCAGATAGTCATATACAGCTAGATTCACGTACCTCGGCGCATCTTTCTGCCGGCGTAGCGTATCTTCTTTGCTCTCAACATTGCCCCGGCGTAGCGTATAGTTGTCGGCGTAAGCCAGCGTAAGTCAAAGTAGGTGGAAGTGGGCTGGAAGTGGGCGTGTAACATTTAGCCACCCTGGCTTTGGCCAATTATGGCTCTCCGTTTTTTGCGCGCTGTGATTGGCCAAGAATGCAGGGTCATAGTGCATGTTTGGCCAATCATCAGCGCGCAATGCCGCAGTGAATTATGGGCCGTTGCGCGTCACTCAAATTTGGCGTGAACGAATCGAATCGAACGCGAAGCTTATCCCTAATGCTCAGAAATTAAAGAAATACAATACAATACATCACTTCTGAAGTTGTATTCGTACAAGAATTTCCGAAACTTTAGTGACTTACTGTTTTTTGATAGGAGACTAGCATGCAAAAAAAAAAACACGGACAATCATTCATCCGATATTCTTCTTGTGAGTACGAGGCTTAAGGCTTGGAGGTTTAGTAGTGAAGTTTTGCTGCTATAATCTCTAGGAATAGAGCATGTAATTCACTATTCACTAATGATCAAAAAACATATCCAAATGTGTGTGTGAATATTAGCTAATACAGGATACCGTTGACCTCATTCCATAGGGAGCCATTTGGATACCCATTGGCCTCTCTTCATAGGGAGCTATTTGTTCAAAATACACTATATTGTCAAAAGTATTGGGACACCTGCCTTTACACACACATGAACTTTAACGACATCCCAGCCTTCTAAGGAATTACCCCCTATACTTTCAATGTTGGAAAAGCAACCAGCCCAGTGTCAAAGCGCTGAACATTGCCACCACTTCCATGATACCAGGTATAAAAATAAACAGCTTTGAGAACCACACACCACCTGTCTATTCATCCAACTGTAAGGAGCTATCATGATTTTCTTATATAATAATGCATTCATGTTTTATACTTTCTGGACACTCAAATAGTCTTTATTCTATGTTATCTTGCTTCTTAGCCCCGATGAAGTGGCAGTGTTGTGTCTCGAAACCTGGCCTCTTTTTGTGACCACTTGTTTTTTTGTTTTGTTTTTAACCTTGTGACTAAAAAAATTAACCATAAAATCACAGCACATGAAAAAATTCCTATAGGATTCAGTGATGGTCCAACCTTCAAAAAGGAAGGGTTTCAATCCCTGAACCCCTGGGTCACAAGGCTCCTGGCAGGGGTAAGGCACTATGCTCTACCTAGGCCAAAGCCAGGTGGATCCCACTCCTTGGGGACCCTCTGAAGCTGGTCCACTAAGTACTCGTGAGGTCTCTCCAGACCACACCCAACACAAGAGAAGGATCCCTTCCACTCATAGGCATGCACAGCCTTTTGCATCAAGGTGTGCACCCCAAAGCTATATCGTCTGCACAAACTCACTCTGACTTCTTCTGCTCAGCGCACACATGACACACCACTAGAAGAAAGTGGGCCCAGCACGATCTCCAAGGCTGGAGCATCCCCATCCCACCCACTCAAACTTAATTGCAGTACTAGAAGAAAGCAAAGAGGAGGCAGGATCCATCTTGGGGGGTGTTCCTGCAGTTCTCCTGAGAACTGGGGGTACCTGAAACTGCTGGGGAAGGTGGTAGAGGGAGGAGATTCATCCCAGTAATGTGCATGTCATCCAGAGCAGTTTGCAGCTATGGGTGTTTCGGGTGTTTCTGGCACACCTATTCTTCCTCTGTACTAGCCTTATTACATCAGGAATTACTAATGGCACCCTCCCTTGGATAAAGACACCAGCTTTCTGTTCCTGAAAACTGATAAGAACAGATACTACACTTTATCTTAGCCAAAAGGCAGAGAAGACCACCTTTCACTTTGTGACTGCTTGTTGAGCAAAATAAAGTTTTACACAATTTGTATGGCGCTCTCACTCTTCCTATATTATTTGACTACTCTGAAGATCCCCACAAAGCCTCTAAACTTAGATACAAGTTTTACCCTTCCTATCCCAGGCCAACGTTCCACAGGCACACCTAATGTCAAGATGGAAAGCGCTGGTGTGTTATCTTGCCAGCTACCACACAAAATGTATAGTTTTGCATTGAATCGGCAATTATTAGCTTTTATGGGCCCATGTTTTAGGTTGAGCCACCCTTGGAAATGAGAAACAAGACGTCGAACTGGTAGACTCTTACTACATGGTGAATAGATTTTTAATAGTGGTAACTGAAGCCAAACATCTGGTAGCACAGGGAAGCGAGCGTGTCTCTAATTACGATGTTTCGAACACGAACCTCATAGCCAAAATATGCCACATTATACCCTGAACCACCCCTCTGTCTGAGGACTCCACTTCTTTTCTTTCCCCCCATCGGAGAATTGTGGTAAAAAGAAATGACGACGGATGAGCTGCAGCATCCGTTTCTAGACTCAGGGTGACCTTGCCGAATGTAAAGAGCTGGTTACACATTTACCTGTTGTTCCAGAAGCTTATTACACCAGATCACAACCTGAGTGTTTATAAGTCGGGGCAGAGGCCGGTCAGACGCAACCGGAAAACACAGAAAAGCCAATTTGTCTGCATCGCTATAATAAAAAACTCTGCTAATTAGGCAGATAATTATAGCGTTGGGCTAAATAAAAAAATATAAATCATGTACAGGCTTAAGGCTGGGTTCACACTATTGCTGCATGCGGCTCACAGCAGGGGTCCGGTGCGTCCCCGTTCAGCGTTTCAGGACCGATTTCAGCCCAAATTTTGGGCTGGACTCGGACCTGAAAACGGACCAAAAGACACACAGGACTCCTGTGCAAATTCCATCAAAGCCGCAGCGGAGATGTGTGAACCGACTCCATAGAGAGACGGTCAAAATCTCCTGCTATGCGAATTGGATGCGAGAAACTCATTCAATTTGCAATAGTGTGAACCCAGCCTAAATCTGTGGGGAAGGGTCACACCTGACTAGGAAAATGGTATGTCTAAAAGTGTTATGCCGCGTACACACGACCGTTTTTCATGATGTGAAAAATGCAATTTTGTAAATTGGTCATTAAAAACGATTGTGTGTACGCTCCAGAGCATTTTTCTCGACGTGAAAAATAGGCATTAAAAATTTAGAACATGCTCCAATTTTAATTGGTCGTGAAAAACGGTTGTGTGTACGCTTTAACGACGGGAAAAAAACGCACATGCTCAGAAGCAAGTTATGAGACGGAAGCACTTTGTCACGCTGTAACAGACTGAAAAGCAAGAAGACTGAAAAGCGCGAATCGTCTCTCACCAAACTTTTACTAACACAAAATCAGCAAAAGCAGCCCAAAGGGTGGCGCCATCCGAATGAAACTTCCCCTTTATAGTGCCATCGTACGTGTTGTACGTCACTGCGCTTTGCTCAAGCATTTTTTTTCATGATCGTGTGTATGCAAGGCAGGCTTAAGAAGAATCGCGCCAAGAAAAACGTTGTTTTTTACATGACATTAAAAACGGTCGTGTGTACGCGGCATTACTTTTTTTCTAGCGGTACACATCTGAAGCCATCATTGTCCCATTTACCCAAAGGGGGAGTTAATGATGTGCCATTCACATTTGTACTTGTTTGTTGCTCCTCCATACCACATGAACAAATAAAAAATAAAAAAAATTATCTCAGCTCTAATTATGTTATGGGATCTTTTTTCTGCTTTCCCATGCGTCTACTGTGCTGTTGAATGACATATTGTTGTTGATGCGGCAGGCACACAGCGCTTATGGCGGCACTGGGTACTGAGTGCCCTCAGAATGCCCATTACAACGAAGGGAGGCAGTAGTGTTCATCAGTTATATTTCACAATCCCTTGTTTAAAGTAGAGGTGTGCTACTGGCCAGATCACCAAGTGAAAACAGATGGGGGAGGGGGAGGCTAAAAAAGAAAAGAAAACGAATGGAGCAAACCATATTTTGTGAATGGAAAGCTAAAATATACTATACTATATTACATTTTTGTTTTTGGGTTTAATACCACTTTAAGTTGGCAGGAAGTCTAAAACTGGCAATGGTCCTTGAATCTATTTAACACTGAATAGCATAAAAAAAAAAATCTGAATGTATTATTATTATTATTATTATAATTCTTTTCTATTAAATTCAGTTTTGACCTTTTTTCATCCTTTACATCTCAGTGCTGCTGCAGCCTATTTGCAGCCACATCCACCCTATATATACTGTACACTCCAGCAATCGCTGGATGTCATTTCTCAGGGCGGGGTATCTGATGGTGAAAACAGTGGATCTTTGCTGTGTAATGTATGTTGTAATGACTATTGTAGTCTCCATCAGAAGCCTATGTGCCAGGGTGACAGTGCAGGAGCACAGTTGAAAGACAGGTGCAGAGAGCTGTCACCAAGCAAGGACTTTCATGGCAGGATCAAAAAGGAAAATATATGATAAATAATGGGGGGAAATATAAAATTATTATTTTTATTATTATTAATCAATAAAAACTGCAGATTTAAAAATATGGGAAATTACTTTTGATAACGACCATAGGTTGATGTACCTGCTGCAAGACTTATCCATAACAATGTGTAAAGCAGGGGTCTCCAAACTTTCTAAGCAAAGGGCAAGTTTACTGTCCTTCAGTCTTTAGGGAGGTCAGATTATGTCATAGTGGAAGTAGAAAATGCCCCGGCATCAGTTGTTCCCCATCATTGGTTTCAATGGGAGGAAAGGTGCTCCATTACAGATACCAATTAGAAGAACAGTGCTCCATAGATGGTTTCAGTAGTGGAAATGGTGCTCCACCTTTGGTGTGAGTTGGTGAAATAGTACCCTAAGGGCCAGATAAGAGCAAGCAAAAGGTCAAATACGGCCCCTGGGTTACAGTTTGGAGACCCCTGGTATAAAGCAATACACAATTCTGCCCTGTGCTACACCACCATCATCCAAACACTTGTATCTTCTCTTCCCAAGACCTCCTGCTCTCTAACTCTCTCGTCATCTCCTCCCATGCTCACCTTCAGGTCTTCCCAGGAGCCTGTTCCATCCTCTGGAATCCCCAACCCCAACCTGTCCAGCTATCTCGTACCCTGAACCTTACAGGCCCACTGGACAGAATATCAGCTTTGCTAAACACATCTCTCCCCACTAAGCCGCCTTCACCGTAAACATATCAAGAACTCTATTTATCCACAAGTGGTATTAAAATCTTTTATGAAACTACATTTGCATGGTATCCTTTGCAATATTAAAACAACTGGTGGAGAGGAAGGTTAAAGGGAATGATGGCAAGTACTAGATGTCACCTACTAACTCAAACACCTAAACCAAATAAGTTGTTGCACATATACTGTACTTGTAATGTCAAAGAGTCAAACCTATTTTACGTGCCCCGCTTTAATTTTAATCATACAAGCAAGACACCTCCTGAGCTGAGGTGATAACGCTTTATCTGCTGTGTTGTCACCCTAGGACAGGAAGTAATGTCACCCAAGGACAGAATGTGTCTGTGGATAGACATTGCTTGTATGATTTAAAACAAAGCAGAGCAACAGGTTCAATTTTTTGACATTACATCTTTTACGCACTTGCAAATTCTGCTTAGGGTCACCACTGTAGAAATTATAATGTTTAGCCATTGGTGGAGTGTGCAGATGTTCACAGGAAGTTCCTATTAAGAGTCTACAGGAAGAGCTCCACACAGAGAGAGAAAAAAGGCATGTAAAAAGAAAATAGTATTTTTCTAACAAAAAAATACATAAAATGCAATTCCCTATTACCTACATTGCTGTACATAACTAAGTATCTCTGAAACTTAATTTCAATGTTAACCAAGTTTGGGATGAGCACAGCTCTCTCTAAAGGTATATAATAGGTTGGAAAATTACGAAAGTCCATTAGGTTCAAAAGACTTGAATTGGAGGAAAACAAAACAAAACACACTATACAGCACCCATAATTAACATTTTGTCATCAAGGGACTCTTTAAATTACACACAGGCCTCGGGGAACCCCTCAGCTGACGAGACATAAGCATGAATAGAAAGTTGTGGATATAAGAATAAATAAAAGAATAAGGAATGTATAATATAATTCAACATAATACAATCAAACAAATAATAATGACCACAAATAGAATGCAGACTGTGAAAATAGCACTACCTGCTCACATTGGTAATCAAGGAAAAAAATAATAAATCACAAAATATCTGCTTTCCATGGATTCCTGAACCTATAGGGCCCTAAAGCCAAGTATCACTTGGTACCGGGTCCAGCCGCAGCTATTTTGGCTGGTCATAGACTTTGCCAGGCTGTGCCCCCCGGTTGCATGAGAATGCCAGGATTGGATGTGCATGAGCTAGACGCCCAGTGTGTGTATGGCCTTATAGTGATGGTCTTTAAAATAGTGCCTCTTACATTGATGGTCAGTATAGTGCTTTTTTAAACTGGTGTGGTGCCCTCATATTAGTGGTCAGTGGAGAAAGACCTACTTGCATTAGCGATCAGAGGGAGAAGGTTTCCCTTCTACTGGTTTCCATGCAAATATTAAATTAGTGGTCATTGGGAAGGATTTCTCTTATATTGGTGGTCATTGGGAAGAACTCCCCTTTCATTGGTGGTCCCTGGGATGTATTCCCTTTACAGTGGTTGTCATTGGGAAGGATTTCCTTTACATTGGTGTGCATTGGGAAGGATTACCCTTTCATTGGTGGTCATTGCGAAGGATTACCCTTTCATTGGTATTCATTGGGAAGAATTACCCTTTCATTGGTGGTCATTGGGAAGGATTCCTCTTACATTGGTGTTCATTGTGAAGAATTCCCCTTTCATTGGTGGTCCTTGGGAAGAATACCCCATTACATTGGTGGTCCTTGGGAAGAATACCCCTTACATTGGTGGTCCTTGGGAAGAATTCCACTTACATTGGTGGTCCTTGGGAAGAATTCCACTTACATTGGTGGTCCTTGGGAAGAATTCCACTTACATTGGTGGTCCTTGGGAAGAATTCCCCTTACATTGGTGGTCCTTGGGAAGAATACCCTTTACATTGGTGGTCCTTGGAAAGAATACCCTTTACATTGGTGGTCCTTGGGAAGAATTCCCCTTACATTGGTGGTCCTTGGGAAGAATACCCCTTACATTGGTGGTCCTTGGGAAGAATACCCCTTACATTGGTGGTCCTTGGGAAGAATTCCCCTTACATTGGTGGTCCTTGGGAAGAATTCCCCTTACATTGGTGGTCCTTGGGAAGAATTCCCCTTACATTGGTGGTCCTTGGGAAGAATTCCCCTTACATTGGTGGTCCTTGGGAAGAATTCCCCTTACATTGGTGATCCTTGGGAAGAGTTCCCTTTTTATTGGTGTCAGTGGAAAGAATGTCCCTTACAATTGTGTTCAGTAGGAAGAATTCCCGTTACATTTCTGGCTAGTGGGACGAATGCTCCTAACATTGGTGGTCAGTGAAAAAAATGCACCTTGCGGATAGCTGGAAAGATTATTAGTGTTAATATTAAACTCATCTGGGAGGCAGAAACTGTTCAGTGATCAAGGAACTGCTAGCAACCTCTGGAGGAATCCTGGTTGAGAAAGGCTAATATAATATACAGCAAGTAAATTAAAGCTAATTGCAATAAAAGTATGCAATCCCATCTTCAGCTTTAGACAAAAACTAAGGTAGGCAGCATGGGAAGACTAGATAGACCACACACAGGCTTAACGTAGATCTAGACCCAATCACCAAAACATAAGATTTAACATGTTAATGTAATTTCAAAAAGTTTTCAATATTTGCACCTTTTATTAAAACAAAAAATTGGTGATCCTGACATGCAGGTCTGTGTTCAGGAATTTCCAGTTATAGAGTGAAAACTGTTCGCAATTGTTCTCCTGTGTTGCAGCACGTGCCTACTAGAGACTACAAGTGGCCATGCCGACACACATCGTCACCATCCAGAGCAATGTGTGCGCAGCCAACGCAGGAGTGAAAGGCAATAGGAAGTGGAAAGGGTAAAAAGAGGATTTTGTAAAAAAATGTATTGTGCATACTAAGTTTCATCCATTTAGGGTTTACATTTATTTTACTAAAATAAAGTGTTTATGGATTCATCATTAAACTGTCGTCCTTCGTTGTCGATGGCTCAAACAGAAGTTGAAATCGAATCAGTCGCTTGCTCCTATTCCCCCCCCCCCCAAAAAAAGTCCTAATCTTTCATCAATATGCTAGAATTCTAAAATCTCTGGGTTTGTTCAGTGCAAAGAAAATCTGTACAAATAACATATTCAAGAGTCTGGCATTTAAAAGAAGGACGCGGACTGGGAGTACGCACAACACTGGCATCAGATTTGACATGAAAATGAACAAAGTGACATCTCTTACCTGGAGTCGGGATACTTTGTCAAGGTAGCTAGGCTGCTCGTGTACATATGTCCCCCTACGTCAAGGTGGACAGGCGCGTTGGATTTGGTGAGTTGGGCAGGGAGAGGAATTCCTTGCGAAGCCAACGGGGAGACCGGCGAACGCGTTAGAGACAGACGGGACATGTTGCCTTCTTCCTGATCGCAAAAGAAAAAAAAAAAAAACAATCCTTCAGTACAGACAAGCAAAATTTTGTGATGTGATCACAGATTTAATCAGATCATCTTGCTTTCTCCCTGATAATACATTTCCCTTACAAATTATTGCCACTGCTACAATTAAACGTCTTTTGCATCACTCTCTTTAAAATACCAGAGGGTAGGAGGAATATGCTTATTAGCAAGGCGAAATCAGGAGCAGTTTTTTTTTGTAATTTTTTCAAGGTGTCAGCCTCCAGGGGCACAAAACAAACTGCAAAATTTCTAATTAAAGGTCGTGGGCTTACGTGTTAGATGTGAAATATCCCCTGACAAACGTGGAGCCAATTTGCGAATTGAGATTCAGGTTTTTTTTTGCAAGTGCGTCTCAATAACAAGACACCTCTAAATTAGTGACTTCCTCGAGACTTCAGGCATTTATTTTTTACACATCTGATTACCTACTGTAGCATTTCTGTTTTTTTTTACCTGTGCATAAAAAAGAAAACAATACAGATGTTGATTTATTTTTTATTGATGAAGAGGGGTCATTAAAGAAGCCTAATAGACGGGAACAATCTGACATCAATCTACCTGCCAGCACCAATTGGCATAGATTACCATTACGGATGCCCAAGATTCCACTTGCCTTTGATGTACACATGAAAAACTTCTAAATTGCTACCAGCCGCCCAATCTTAAGTACAAAGTACAAGTTACCTATGACCTTTGTACAGTAGGCCGATGGCGTTAACCCTTTCAGTACTACCTTTTTAGCATATACGCGTGTGTGTGTGTGTGTATATATATATATATATATATATATGTATATATATACACACACACTTATATATGTATATATATGAAAAAATCAGAACTAGGGCTCCCTCATTTTCCATGCAAGAGAAAACCTTTGCAGCCCTTAATGGGACACCTTACATACTCTATATTATAAAGTTTGTCGATCGTAATCACATTGTTTGTTGCATCCCTCCTGTAACACAGTTTTTGATCTTGCCAGTAGATCCCTTAAATTTCAGCTTCTTTCTGATAGATGACAACATTGCTCATTCTGCCATGACATCACTGCAGTGTTGTCACCCTGTGTATGGGATTTTAATAGTTGGATTTTAAAGAAACATAGAAGAGTGATGGCAGAAAGGAGACCAAAGGGTTCATCGTGTCTGCCCATTTTTTTTTTTATTCTTTTATTTTTTGAGTTTTTTTTTTTTGTTTGTCCCAAGCCTGTTTAAATTCATTTACTGTTGATTGGCTCACTATGTCAGCTGCAAGTCTATTTCAAGCATCAACTACTCTTTCAGTAAAAAAATATTTTTTAAGGTTAGTTTTGAACTGTTCTCCTGCTAGGTTGAGGTCATGTCATGGTGTCCTTGACCTTGGCTTCATATTGAAAATACTGCCATCCTGAACCTTATCCACCCCCTTAAAGGTTTCAGTCATGTCTCCCTTCTTTCCTCCAGACTATACATATTTTGTTTTTGAAGTCTCCACTGATGTTTTTTCCATCAGACCTTTTACCCTTTTTTTTATCTTCTCTGGACCCATTCTATCTTATCGATATCTTTTTCTAAAGTGTTTAATGAAAATTTGAGAATTTTTAGGGACTTTAAAAAAGCCATGACCTGATGGGGTCATGTATTTCCATCCCTAGGGACTTTGAATTAAATGATGACCCGGTAAGCCATGTGCTTCACACAAAGTCCCACCTTCCTTGCTCTTCCCCTTTTTGTAAAGTGTATCTAAAGCCAAAGTTTTTTTTGCTGTTGATCTGCATAGAGTAGTAAGAGGCTAGAACTTCCTTCTGTCTTTTATTGCTACCTGTTTTCTTAAAAGGGAGATTTAACCTTTATATTTGTCCTGGTGACCCCAAGGGCTGAAAGTGATGGGAAAATCTCTCACTAGAGTTGAAATCTTCCAGTGGAGACACATGTTGTGTTGACAGCTAATGCCGCGTACACACAATCAGAATTTCCGATGGAAAAAGTCAGATGGACTTTTTCCATAAGAAATTCAAACCGTGTGTATGCCCCATCGGAGAAATTCCATCGGAAATTCCAATGAATTTCAACGGAGTTTAAATATAGAAAATTTTCTATTTTACGCCGATGGAATTCCTTTAGAATTCTGATGTGCTTTTGGCAGGGCAAAAGCCTGATCGTGTGTACGCAGCATTAAAAGGTGATCTTCCTCATTTTGCAGGGATTTCCACTTATTTCCAGTTGTGATTACAGGACAAGAAGTGAAGAGAAATCTCCCAGAAGCACACAAAAAAAAGTCATTAGGGATTTTAACTATTCCCTACTTTATCCAAAATAAAATAGAACATTTTGGCTTTCAATATACTTTAATATTAAATGACAATCAAATTAAAGCCCAGCTCCACACAAGCAGTTACAGCAACCATTTTTTCTTTTCATTTTTCGAAAAACGTTTTAAACCTTAAAAATAAAAGCTGACAGCTTAAGGCACCCCCGGCAGTGTCATAGTTTTGGAATCTATTGTCATTACAAGTATTAACCATATACAGATACCAGAATATAATCTTTTCCAATGGTTTGCATTTCAGGTGGTAACTTTTTTAATGAGTAACAATATCCTGAACAGCCTGACAGCAGATGAAGAAGAAAGGCAGATTGGGGGGGGGGGGGGGGGGGGGAGAGGATATACAACTTTATTCTGTATTGGAATATATATGTCTGTCTCCTTGGCCTTAACAGCATTAGTGTGATTCCATCTACAGTTCAACCACCTATTGACATTCAAGGGTTGTTGGACATGAATGTGTAATCTGACTGGCCCTTGGCACCACCATTGCCTGGGCTCAGCCATGTTTGTTCCAATGGAGAGGTGAGGAAAGAAGACATGAATGGCCCTGGCAGACCTTTGTGTCACCACATCGCTTAGAGTTGCTGGACTGCCATGCCACATCTGTTAGCTTTAGCCAAAGATGATGCTCTCAACCCTTGTGCTTCTCATCAGAAGTACTAATCTCAATACAGAACACACTTATGGTGGGATCCCTGACCATTTGGGCAATGGGCACAAATCGGTTGTTTCCTTTGCCCCACTACATTTAGACCCTAGTTTATTGCTTTCTTTAGGGTAGTGTGGACAGCATTGAAGATGAACCAGGCAAAGGAACCCAATGAAACTAGATTTCACCTTACATCACAATTAGCACACACTGTGCAATAAGGCCATCATAGTGACCATCATAATGGCTGGCAAGGCTCTAATCGGAGAGATTAGATTTGGGAAGTAAACCAAAATTTGTTTCTAAGGTCTACTTACATTAAGGAGAAACCAAATAATAAAGGTTCTCACTTGATTGCTGTCCTGGTGTAGGATGCACTACACTCTCTCTTTTTTTTTTTTTTTATAAACGATCCCTTTACCACAATCAAGTATCCTGAGATATTCTGCGTAGACCTATTAAATATCCATATCTATATATGTATCTATCTATCGATCTATCTATTACTCTTTGTAATTTCAGTCTTTGTAGACTTTTGAAGTTATCTTAAGCTGGCGATACTCTATACAATTTTCTTGTTCAATTTCCTTTAGATTTACCCTTAACTATGTAGTGCAAGGTCTGCCTGATTATGTACAAATAGAAAATATTTTGGTTTGACCTCATATTATATGGTTTTGTTAATTTTAAAAGAAACAATGGAACAGGAAAATTGTATAACATATGGCCAGTCTTAGCATTCAGGTATTTCCTTTTCTCTGTGTCCATTACTTGGCCATATACCTTCATATGCAATTTATCTATCCATCTATATCTTTGTCCACTTGGCCATATAGTCTCTCATCCAATTATCTATCTGTTCATTTCAGCCTTTCTAGACTTTTGAAGTTCTCTAAACGTTCAGGTATCTCCTTTTCTCTGTGTCCATTACTTGGCCATATACTCTCATATCTAATATCTATCTATCTATCTATCTATCTATCTATCGCTTTGCCCATTACTTGGCCATAAACTCTCATATTCAATTATTTATCTATCTATCTATCTATCTATCTATCTATCTATCTATCTATCTATCTATCATTTCAGCCTTTCTAGACTTTTGAAGTTCTCTAAATGTTCAGGCATCTCCTTTTCTCTGTATCTATTACTTGGCCATAAACTCTCATATCCAATTATCTATCTATCGATCTCTTTGTCATTTCAGTCTTTCTAGATTTTCGAAGTTCAGGTTTTTCTTTTTCTCTCTGTCCATTACTTGGCCATCAAAGTTCCATTGAGTTTGTCCTGTGTGCATGTCTCTTCAATGCTTGTCACAGGTCTCGCCTCTCTCCAAAGCACATATGAAGTTCTAATTTAAAGGATATACTCTTCTTGGTCACAGAGTCCCCCAAAGGAACCAGGGTTTCTGCTAAGCCCATCAATGTTTTCTGATTAGTATTACAATATAATTATAATTCTGATATTAATTTACTTATTCTATCTCATATCAGCTCCAGACTCTGCGCTGCATTCTATTACAGAGCCAGAAATTTAAAGAGAAGGTGCCCAGTTTCTTTATGTTCCACTGGTGATTTTTAAAGGAGCGTGAACATAAAAAGGAAAAGTGATTTCTTTATGTCTGTGATTTCCGGGCGCTTTACTTTAACTGCAAAGATGGAAGCGATGTCTACATGTTGGCAAAAAAATAATTAAAAAGAAAACACCATCACAGAAGTTTAGGATATCCATGATGCAAGATATGCATAATAATATGCCAGGTACACTAATCTTAGACTATTTATTCACTACCAGAGTGCAACAGAAGAAGCGTGTGTGGTACAGTCTGTTAGACAGTATAACGCACGCAGACTGAAATCACTGCTGGGCTGTAATATAAACTTAGTACAGTCTGTTACACAATACATGGAAAAGGCAGACACAATGAAAGTGCCTAAAGGACTCTGGATCACATTACTGTGTGCACCCCGGATAATATACACACAGTATTCAATATGACAACAGATACTGAGGCTTTCCTGAGATACAGTCATCTGTTTACAGTCATCTGTACAATGATAAGTTATTAACATTGATATTCAAATATATGCTAATCTTGTAAACTGTGAGTTCATTTGACCAGAACAAAATGTATGCAAAGTTGCATATGATTCATTTACTAATATAACATAATATAAAAAAAATCTGCAGGGGATTTGACTAGGAAGCAAAGAGCACTTGACATGCAGCAGTTCACTAATTGATAATCTTTCTGCTGAGTCTGTCTGAGTTCCTCTTAATAGTTACATAGTGAGGTTGCAAAGACATAACCATAGAGTACAGGTAATGCTACAATGTGATACAATCTTCAATTTTTCATTTTTTACAACTATTTTCTGTCTCAAGATGCGCAACAAGGTCTACATATTCTCCCAACTTTAGGCGGTGCCACTGAATTTTTTTCCACCGCTCTTTACTCATCCTTGGCAACACATGTAAAAAGTTAAAGCAAATTCTGAATTGTCTCCATCTGCTGTAAAGAAATGTGACCTAGCTTGATAGGTAAAAGATTTGCTTTCAGTAAGATTCCAAGGGGGGAATTGTCTGAAACTGTCAGTAAGCACTAGAAAGTATTAGAGTTTTTTACTGAAAAAGTAGTAGATGCTTGGAGCTAGCCATCAGCGAAATGATAAATTAGACACAAATTCCTTGTAAAAAGGCATTATTAAGCCTAAGTGATTTATTTTCGTGCTTCCTCATTTTAATATCACCCCTTTATTTAATAGATAGACATAGTGACTTCAATGGAAAGACCAATGGATGCCATGCTACCTATGGAATGCTTGCATTATATGCCATTGGTCTGTTCAAAGTTTAATAAATTATTATTGTGTCAGTAATATCAAAGTCACTGGTAGTTGCAGCATGTTGCTGAAGCATTTTCTAGGGCTGGCTATACACGTTCGATGTTCTTATACAACTTTCCTTTAGATTTACAAAAATACATATAATATAAGGTCAAAACTACACAACTTTCAATGGTATCCAATTAGGCAGGCCCTTGCACTACATAGTAAATCATAAGGAAAATTGTGCAAGAAAATCGATCATGTATGGCCAGCCTCAAGGTTATTTTTTGAAAGATTTTATTCTAAATAACCAATATAGAAATAAAGGACAGTAAATCTCAGAACAGAGTTGTGTAATACATGGACCAAATCTTGCACTTCACATTATAGATGTGGGGCATAAAAGACACACCACTAACGATCAATCTGGTGAGACTGGTACACTTCACAGCATATTCTACATATCTGGGTTATGTTCTCAGAGTTGATTAGGGTCTTCAGAATGTTTGGGTGATGCGTGGAACTACTTTATCTGGGGAGAGTCTATAGTGTAGGAGCCAATGGTAGCCAAAAAAGATTTAAAAAAAACTGGTGGTGATACCAATGAGTCAAAGGATGTCTGACAAAAGGGGGTCCTTAGTTTATCTTGCGCGGCTCACTTAGATGCAGGTTTTGGAGCTGGGCAGTATCTCGGAAGAGCACCCAAGATCCCCAGGTGGATGTGAAGCGGTCACATAATTGGGCTGTCAGTTCCAACATGCGCATCAGGCAATCTAGTTTTTCAATCCACTCCTTTACTGTCAGTGGGTTTTTAGAATTGCAATATATTTTGCTAAAGTCTATTTCACAGTATAAAACACGTTAAACCAATATCACTCACTGCAAATCGTTCCTCTGCGGTTAAAGGTAGGAAAAATTTGTTTCCCATTCCACTTGAAAAAATAAAGATTTGGGATTTTCTGTGCTGTCAGGTTTAGACAGCTGAATGTAGGTGGGGGGACCATCACTATCATCATACACCTTTGAAAGACTATGAGATCGGCGGTTGCTGGACCACTGGCCACTTTTAGGTCCGTCCACACTCTAACTAGGTGACAGGGTGAAGCACACAGAGGCTTTCCAATAACTTATTTTAGTGTTCATATTTTCTTTTCTTACATTAGCTCTGGAATTTTATTGAATGAAAAGGTTAGTTTGGCATTGTGGCCACTGATGGATGTCAAATAATCGTATGTATACATCCATCACCCAATCCTACAAAGTTCCAACCTGTAATAAAGAAAAATGCTTTCTGAAGAGCAGCCTACGTCCTTGTACGACGTTCGGCGGTCCAAAACATCACACAAATATGTCAGACATGAACAATTTCAACAATAATGTAATGTTTGGCCACCATATAAATACCAAACCCAATAAATTTCATGTCCACTTAGAAATTACGTGCCCCCAAAATTTTCCCTCCACTCGTTTCCTAAATAGTTAATGCATGAACACCACTGGGGATGTGAAAGGTGGCACCAGTTGTCAAAGAACTAACAAGAACAAGGTAGTATTGTTAAAAAATGTCTGACCTTTTCGACTGTTCTTCCAACCTTGCAACCCCAAGTCAATCTTCCATTGCTCACATCCTCGTACTCTGTCCATCTCATCATTTTTTTTTTTTGCCTTTGTTCCTTCACACTGGCAAGAATAATGTACAGTTCAGGAGTTGGTAGGCACTTAGTAGACAGGTCCATGTGCTTTCATTGACATTAATAGTGATGGCCCAGTGACCTTCAAGAGCTGTCGTTTTTCGCAATTCTGGCTACCTGGCTTTTGGGACTGGTCCAACCCTCGTGCCTTTGGTCTGTTCTACTATACCCTGGGTTATACACTATTACACTAGTCAGTGTTTTTAAAAGAACTACTGCCTTTAATTGCCTACAAAAGGGAGGGTGGCCTTGATACATGGGGTATTGGGTGATGGCTTGTTTTGCTGCAGGCAAAACCAATACCGCCAGGCCTTCAAATTATCTGGGAAATGTCTTCTTTTTTTTTTTTCATTGTCTCCCCCCACCTCCACCCCTTCCTCCAGAACAGCACATCAAGTTCTTTGAAAAGGCAGATTATCTTCCCCCTGCCTCTGACGACTAACTGAACAAATGTTGCTTGTAAAAGCTATTTGCCCATGTAAAGTGAAGTAATCAGGATGCCATGCTCATTTACACACAAAATGATTCTGTGTCCCATTGTGCTCACAGTTGTTCAGCTCTCTAGGGGTGATTAAACTAGCTCGCCTGCCGCCTGAGTCGATTTGAAG